>CM042252.1:24574216-25174216 GCA_023566225.1 Romanogobio albipinnatus | reverse complement strand
TAGTTAACCTCAAAATGGTTTTGACTGAATAAATGTTGATATTCAGAAGAAATGACAATAGCATAGCCATTGATCATAAGTGATGACTGAGTTGAGATTTTTTTTACTTCTGTGGTCAAGAGAAAAAATGAAGGTCATCTTGCCCTGAGGAGCATCTTACCCTGTCTTATACCCTATATGTTAAATATAAACTATAAACAAATGATGTGGTATCTCACCTTGGAGGTATATTTACATATAAATATGATTTGAAATAAATATGAATATTTGTCTATTGATTATATTTTTCTAAAGACATAATGATGATTAATAGGATCGCACTAATAGAGTAGTGCCACCTCGCTTCATGTTAATGTGGGTTTGCTCTGATTTGACCCATAATCTAAAAACATGAAGGATAGGTGAATTGGAGACTGTAAATTCCCCTTAGATATGAGTGAAGAATGTGTGTCATCCTGTGATGGACTGTCCATCTGTCCAGGGCTTTCCCTGCCTATGGCCAGAGACGCTGGGATAGACTCCAGAATCCCTGCGACACTTGGACAAGAGAATGTATGGATATCTTACCCCATTACTCATGATTTGCATGTCCAATTTATTTCTGATTATGTCTGATTATTATTAGGCTCTGATCAAATGTGTGACTAAATTTCATATGTAAAATCGTTTTATTCTTATTAAAGTGTCTTATTACAGTTTTATTCTTATTCAACTTTATGAGAATCATTCTTGGGCGTGTCAGTGAAACTTGAAAGTCAGCCGAAAATCCTGTATCACATTTAAATAATCACAAAACAAACAGTGATTCATGATTTTTTCTATTTTTACTGCACAGAAACTCATGTCAGTCTAATGTAATCTTTTAGAACGCAAACAAAATGAAGTAATGTTAAACATAGTTTTTCATTGACATCAAACCTGTGTTCGGCTTACATCCTGCGCTTGAGATAAAACAGTTTAATATTATGAAAACATACAGTAAATACTGAGAACTTAAAACCAGGAATGACGTTGGAAGCTGGTATGAATAACAACAGCAATCTTTAATTGTCATCCTGAGTCACTTCATGTTAATATCAACTCTGTGTTGATAGTCCACAATTTTTACTAACCACAAATCTTTTCCTACCACACCAGGAACTATTTAAATACATATGGCTTGACCTTCGATTTGTGACTTGAATGTCAGCTGGGTACCAGCAGTCTAGTTCCAGATTACAGTCAACCACAACAAACACACCAATGACTCAAAGGGAATGTGTGTGATGATGACAAGGGGTGTACCTTTTTTTGTCACAAGCTTTCTCATTGGAGAACCTAGTTATTGGTATAACAAGGTAAATATTAGCAGAATGAAAGTATGGTGATTACTCCATTTAGTTTCAGACTCATCTAAAGTCTGTGGAAGAATTTTCTAGATAGGATTTCCACAATGGGACATAAATTACTTTCATTCTTTCTCTTCTTCACCTTAATCTGCATACCAGGTATTTATTCAATCGTATTGTCATTTTCAATTCAATTTTTTTTTATGAACAACAATGCATATATATATTACTAGTAACCTTCAAATTCTGCATGAAGTATGTCAGTTTTAAGAAATGATCAGATAGTATTTAGTAACAAATAACTTTTAAAATTACATTTATAGCACATTACAATATGGCCTCATTTGTTAGTTACCTCAATAACTAACACAAACAAAATATTTTTGCAATATTTATTAACCTTTGGAAATGTTAGTGTTCATGTTAGTTCACAGTGCATTAACTACAACTTTTTATCTTAAAAGGTGTTAGTAAATGCTGAGCTTAACAAGAACTAACAATAAACCATATACTTCTAATGCATTTATTCATCTTAGCTGATGTTAACTAAACTAATGTTAACAAATACAACTCTGTTAGGTGTCACCTTTTTTTTTTTTCTTCAAAAAACTCAAAAAAGTGTGAAAGATTGTTATCATGTACAGTGCTGAATATTTGACTTTTCACCTGACTGTAATTAGTATTACAAGAAATATAATGCATATTTAAAGGAAATGTACCAGAATGTCAGAATACAGTGTTGGAATAAAGTGCCCAGATCACACATAAACAGAGAATGAATTACATTAGCAACAGCATTGCTTAATTAGAGGGTGATCCACATAGTACAAATACTATTATTATAATTATAATAATTCAATATATGCTGTTCATTAGTACTCAGTATTCACTTGATTAGATGATCCCTTTACAGTGCCTGTGTGTCATTTTTACTTCTACAAGCTAGAACATACAATATGAAAACTACTATATGGAAACAAGCAACGAATATGCAAAGGCTACATGTAAATCAGATTTCCATCAAACTTCAATGAGAGTTGAATTATTTCTTACTTCTTATGTTCAAAATGATACTGACTGGCTCTCCTGCTTTTCCTAGGTGTTTGTGCAGTGACCCTGGTTCCATCACAAAACCCTGTGGCAGTCGGGAGAAATATCACCATAAGTGTGAATGAATCCATAGACATTGCAGTTGGGAGCTGGTTGTTTGGGCCTAGTACATTGTTCCTATGGTACCCGGGGGGCCTTTATACGGGCAGTGGCTACCAAGATGGAATATATTTTAACAGCACTTCATATCAGCTCACCTTATTGTCAGTAACTCAGAAAAGTTCTGGCATCTATGTATTGGATGCCTTGGGTCCGAACAAGTTCAAAGCAGAGATAACATTAGATGTTCAGGGTAAGTTGAATAAATACAATTTTAGCCTACACACTGTAAAAATAAGATATTCACAGAACTTTAAAAATTTAAGTAAATGTATTCACTGAATTTATGCTAAGATACATGACTTGTCTATGCCTATGATGTAAAAAATGGTAAAAGGATTACCTTAATTGAGCTTTAGAATTGGATGTTCATTCAGTGAAGATGAATAATATTTGTATCTTGAATAAAATTTCCACATAAAGCAAATTATTAAATATATCAAAATGTCTTACGTTGTATCAAATGTTTCTTAAAATCAATGCAATTTATAAAACAAAACATTGTATTTTATTTGGTGTTTTTTTTAAAGAAATGTACATAAAATATTTTTTGTGGGGGGTAATTTTCTTGAGGCCTGATAATCTGTGTCCACAGTTTTATAGACTGTTCCATTAATAAATGAGACCACTGATTCATTTAACATTCAACATATAAATTTAACATGGGACACTGGAATTTTACAAAAGATATCATTAGCTCTTCATGATAAAGTAATATATAAGACCATTGTAAACCAAAACAACAGTTTTAATACAATAAAAAACTATTTGAAAATAGGGGGTTTTCAAAACAAACATTGGTTACACTTTATATTAAGATGACGTAGTTACATTTTACTTACTCAATAATTATCTAAGAATAAGTACACACATTCTTTATGAGGGTGTTTTCAAAACAAACATTGGTTGCACCTTATTTTAAGGTGACAGTTATTGTACTTACTCAAATAAGTAATATTAGTTAAATACATGTACATACTAGAGCTACGGTTAGGGTTTGGTATAGGGTAGGTCACTTGTAATTATGCATAATTTACAGTTATTACTAAAGAAAGTATGTACATGTAATCATGTCAACTTAAAATAAAGTGATTCCCAAATATTTGTGCACACAGTTCAACTACGCACTTACAGATACCCTCACTCCCCTGCACAAAATCTAATATTATGATGCCTAATGTTTGCCATGTGAATACACTTTATGCTCTTTGAATACAAAGAAAACTTGTTTATAACATTAGCCTATATACTGGTATATACTGTACAAACATTATCCTGTAAGCTAAGATAACAGCAAGATGTCTGACGACAGCTTACATGTATTCCGCAATGAATAAGTCTTTATACTCATGGTAAACTACAGATGATTTCATTGAGGGGATGCAGATAAAGGAATGGATTGATTATGGGAATAGTATACACTGATAGGTACACATGCTTTGAGCTTGCAGAAACTTTTGTACTAAACGTTTTTTCTGTTAAATTGTAGAACCTGTCAGTAATATTACTGCAGGTGTAAGCAGGACAAACCTGGTGGAGTTTAACGACACCGTGACATTCACATGCAACGCCACCGGCACGCCACTGTGGTTTTCATGGCAGAACGGCAGCTCTGCAGTCACAGCGGGAGAAAGAGTTCAGCTCAGAAACAATGGACAAAATCTTGTCATCAATGGTGTGACGCGGTACGATGAAGGACCCTTCAAGTGTATTGTGGCAAACAACATCAGCAATGGAGAGAGTATTCAAATGAATCTCAATATAAGCTGTGAGTATATGACAGCACAAAGTGTTTCACTACATAGCACTGTAACATGATCTCTTCAAAGGGCATAGGGAGGGATGGGCAGCTGACAATAACATGTTTCAAAAGCTCAATCTGAATCGGTTTTATGTGTTTAGATGGGCCTAGTAACCTGAGAATTGCAGCCTCGCCAGAGAACATGGCATATGTTTCTGGTTCAGCCATTTCTCTGTCATGCTCTGCTGACTCCAAACCAACACCTTCATTTTACTGGATGTACAACAGCAATCCTCTGAATGTCATTGGTCCGACTTATAACCTTTTAAGCCCTACTCAGAACACAACAGGATTGTACACATGCGTTGCCCAAAATGAAGTCACACAAAGAAATGCTGCAGTGACAAAAACGATTCGTATAGTTGGTGAGAACACTCTCGAAATATGGTTGTCTAAATTTCTTATGCTTACTCTTGTGATCTTTTTATCATCAATACATTGTTGTTGTTTTTTTTTAGATCTAATAGCAGGAGTGACACTGAATCCATCAGGCTCTCCAGTAGAAAGCATGCCTTTTAATCTAAGCTGTAATGTTGTGGGGCCAGTGGACTCCATTCAGTGGATGAAGAACGGCACGCACCTGTACGTCGACAATACGATCACTTTCTTCAATGACAACTCAACCTTGAGCTTTAAGAAACTTGCTCTCAGTGATGATGGACTGTACCAGTGTGCAGCTACTAATGCTGTCAGCAACGCGAGGAGCCAGGCCTACAACCTTATGGTCAACTGTGAGTATGATAGATATTTCCAGAACATCCATGTTTTCTGTGAATACTGTATAGAGTAAGATTGGGTAAGTCTTCCCTCCATTCATTTTTCTCTTAAATGTCATCGCAACACATTTACACTCTAAAAAATGCTGGGTTAAAAATAACCCAAGTTGGGTTGAAAATGGACTAGCCTAGCAATTGGGTTGTTTTAACCCAGCAATTGGGTTGTTTTAAGCAAATATTTAACCCAACCGCTGGGTTAAAAAAAAAACAATTGCAGGGTTAGTCCATTTTCAACCCAACTTGAGTTATTTTTAACCCAGCATTTTTTGAGTGTATTAAATGGTTATGCTCTTATTAACCAGCATTTGTGAGATGTATTCCATCTGAACATTTTTGAGGTGAAATAATCAAATTTTTCAGTGTTAGATAATAGTGAGCTGTGAATTTATTTTATGTTGGATATTTATTTATAGTTATTATTTATAAATAAGTTCCATAAATTATTCCACATATTCAAACATTTTCCTTATTTACATAACTTATAGTTGAATCAAGTTAAATAATTCGATTTTAAAGCAAAGTTACATAATTTATATAATTATATACTATAAAACGGATAGTTCTGGTCCTTGATTCAGATTGGTTGAGTCACGTTCTACAAACATAGCCTACACCAGTGCCGTGACATCAGTATTAGCCTACGGCACTGTTTATTTTATGAATAAAATAAATATTCAAATAAATATTTTTATGGACTGATCATTTTATAAAAGCAATACACCCAGTGAAGCTGTGATTTACAGAGAATTTACAACAGCTAAGGGGCATTGTTAGGCATGGATTCTTGGGGCTTATTGCCTTAGTCTAGTTCATACCGGTATGTATCTCATTAGATGTGACAACATTAAAAATAAGAAGAAATTTTTCTTGAGCAGCAAATCAGCCTATTAGGATGATTTTTGAAGAATCATGTGACAATAATCCTGAAAATTCAGCTGTGCAAAGTACAGTAATGACTCAATTAAAGTTTATTGAATAAAATACATTTTAAAATATATTAAAATAAAAAACTGTTCTTTTAAAAATTTTAATAATACTTTTAAATATTACTGTTTTATTGTATTTTGATCAAATAAACGCAGCCTCTGTGAGCTTAAGAGGCGTCTTTCAACTAAAAAAAATTAATATTCCGAACTTTTGACTGATTTTGTATGAATTCAAAGAATTGCTCAAATCTTTTTATGCATCATTGTTAGTTATGTTTATTACAATGTAATTATAACTTGAAACAGAAAGCTAAAACTGCTCATGTATTTGTTAGATGGCCCGATCAACACAACAGTCTCTGGTCCAGGCGTAGCAGTAGAGGGATCCACCGTGGCCTTCAGGTGTTCCTCTGTTTCTCGTCCTCAAAGTCAATACAGTTGGTATTTCAGTGGCGCAAAAGTGGCCGAGGGTTCAGTGTATGAAACTGCAGCTCTTGCACGAAACCGTAGCGGACAGTACACCTGCATGGCCTTCAATAACATCACAGGCATTAGCAGCAATGCCTCAGTGCACTTGACTGTACTTGGTGAGTCATTGAATTCAGTGCTTAGCCTGGTTGTTTTCAATTCTGAAATGGTTGGAAATGTGGTTAATTTTTGTTTTTTTGTTGTATGTAATTTTAGCTCCTGTCAGCAATGTTATGGTGAATATGAACAATCAGCAACCAATCTTCAACCAACCATTCACACTAACCTGCACTGGCAGTGGAGATGTTGAGAACATTCAGTGGATGAAGAACGGCACAAAAATGTCTAACGACAGTCGGATCACTTTCTCCAATAGCAACTCATCTTTAAACTTTAACCCGCTCTCTCTCAGTGATGATGGACTGTACCAGTGTGCAGCTAGTAATGCTATCAGCAACGCAACCAGTCTGGGCTACAACCTTATAGTCAACTGTGAGTATGATAGATATTTCCAGAACATCCATGTTTCCTATGAATACTGTGTAAGATGGGGTAAGATGTCTTCACACCATTCATTTTTTTCCCTTAAATGTCATCGCAACACATTTATTAAACGGTTATGCTCTTATTAATGCATTTGTGAGGGTTATTCTATCTGAACATTTCTGAGGTGAAATTATCAAAAAAATTTAGTGTTAGATAATAGTGAGCTGTGAATTTATTTTATGTTGGATATTTATTTATAGCTATTATTTATAAATAAATTATTTATTTTAGTTCCATAAATTATTCCACATATTCAGGCATCTTCATTATGTACATAACTTATAGGTTGATCAAGTCAAATCATTTAATTTGAATCCATAGTATTTTATAGCAAAGTTATATAATTTATATAATTATATATTATAAAACAGATAGTTCTGGCCCTTGATTCTGATTGGTTGAGCCACGTTCTACAAACATAGACTGCACCCGTCACATCAGTATTATTGCACTGTTTATTTTATGAATAAAATAAATATTCAAATAAATATTTTTATGGACTGATCATTTTATAAAAGCAATACACCCAGTGAAGCCGTGATTTACAGAGAATTTACAACAGCTAAGGGGCATTGTTAGGCATGGATTCTTGGGGCTTATTGCCTTAGTCTAGTTCATACCGGTATGTATCTCATTAGATGTGACAACATTAAAAATAAGAAGAAATGTTTCTTGAGCAGCAAATCAGCATATAAGGGTGATTTCTGAAGGATCATGTGACCATGATCCTGAAAATTCAGCTCTGTAAATTACAGTAATGAATCAAATAAAGTTTAATTGATTCAATTCAAGTTTATTTAATAAATACAATTTTAAAATATATTAAAATAGAAAACAGTTCTTTTAAATTTTATAAATATTTTAAAATATTACTGTTTTATTGTATTTTGATCAAATGAACGCAGCCTTGATGAGCTTAAGAGGCGTCTTTCAACAACGTTAAAATAATATTAATATTCTGAACTTTTGACTGATATTGGATTCAAAGAATTGCTCAAATCTTTTTGTACATCATTGTTAGTTATGTTTATTACAATGTAAAGATAAAATAGTGCACCTGTATAACTTGAAACAGAAGGTTAAAACTGCTCATGTATTTGTTAGATGGCCCGATCAACACAACAGTCTCTGGTCCAGGCGTAGCAGTAGAGGGATCCACCGTGGCCTTCAGGTGTTCCTCTGTTTCTCGTCCCCTAAGTCAATACAGTTGGTATTTCAGTGGCGCAAAAGTGGCCGAGGGTTCAGTGTATGAAACTGCAGCTCTTGCACGAAACCATAGCGGACAGTACACCTGCATGGCCTTCAATAACATCACAGGCATTAGCAGCAATGCCTCAGTGCACTTGACTGTACTTGGTGAGTCATTGAATTCAGTGCTTAGCCTGGTTGTTTTCAATTCTGAAATGGTTGGAAATGTGGTTCAGTTTTTTGTTGCTGTATGTAATTTTAGCTCCTGTCAGCAATGTTATGGTGAATATGAACAATCAGCAACCAATCTTCAACCAACCATTCACACTAACCTGCACTGCCAGTGGAGATGTTGAGAACATTCAGTGGATGAAGAACGGCACAAAAATGTCTAACGACAGTCGGATCACTTTCTCCAATAGCAACTCATCTTTAAACTTTAACCCGCTCTCTCTCAGTGATGATGGACTGTACCAGTGTGCAGCTAGTAATGCTATCAGCAACGCAACCAGTCTGGGCTATGACCTCAAGGTCTTCTGTGAGTGAAAAACCTTACTTTGACCTAGCTTCTGAAAGTAACAAAGATCAGAGTGTGACCTATACCATATCTTTGTATTTCAGATGGTCCATGGAACACAACAATCTCTGGTCCAGCTGTAGGAACTGTAGGACATACTGTGACCTTCAGCTGTTCTGCTAACTCTTACCCCACCAGTGAATACAGCTGGTTCTTCAACAGTTCAAAGGTGCATGCTGGCCCAGTGTATGAATCTGGAGTTCTCTCGGTAAACTATAGTGGACAGTACACCTGCATGGCCTTCAATAACATCACAGGCAGCAGCAGAAACGCCTCAGTGCAGTTAACTGTAAAATGTAAGTTATTAGGCATTGAAATTATGTATGCTGTATTAATACTTTGTCAGTTCTGTTGTTCAACAGGCAGGTCAACACATCTGTTGAGTTCTTATATCCACCTTATTTTGCAACTTCAATTATAAGCTATTTTTCTATGAATGTGCAAGACTTCTCTTTAAGCATTATCTACTAGGTAAATAATTAAGAATAACAGTGCAGTACACGGTTGGCCAGTGTGTTTCTGATTATGATAATACATTAAAATAATATGAAAACAAATACCAGTTCGCAATATCAAGCAGCATTACAGACTAAAATAACTGGAAGCAACTTTGTACATTCAAGTTACAAATCACATTTTATTTTAAAAATAAGGCGCAGAATTGCTTATAAGGGATAGTTCACCAAAAACTGAAAATGTACTCTCATAGTCCAAACAAGCATGACTTCCTTTCTTCTCTGCAACAGAAAAAAATAAATTTTACATTTACATTTACATTTACATTTAGTCATTTAGCAGACGCTTTTGAGAGCAATAGAAGCAACTAGAACAGTCAAAGGCTACAGTATGCAAGTGCTGTAACAAGTCTCATTTAATCTAACACAGAACACACAGGCCAATTTTTTATTTTATTATTTTTTTTTTAAATAAATTAGACAGACAAAAAATGAATAGAATGTTAAGTGCTATTCTTGATTGGTCAGGTGCTGCTGGAAAAGACGTGTCTTTAGCTGTTTTTTGAAAATGGCTACAGACTCGGCTGCTAGAATTGAGATAGGTAGGTCATTCCACCAGGTGGGGGCAGTCCAGGAAAAGGTCCGTGAAATTGATTTCATGCCTCTTTGGTATGGCACCACAAGGCGTCGTTCACTGGCAGAACGTAAGCTCCTGGAGGGTGTGTAAGTCTGAACAAGTGAGTTTAGGTATATTGGTGCAGAGCCAATGGTTGCTTTGTAGGCGAGCACCAGTGTCTTGAATTTGATGCGAGCGGCTATTGGCAGCCAGTGGAGACTGATGAAGAGAGGCGTGAGGTGCGCTCTCTTCGGCTCGTTAAAGACCACCCTCGCCGCTGCATTCTGGATCAGCTGCAAGGGTTTGATAGTGCATGCCGGAAGGCCCGCTAGAAGAGCATTACAGTAGTCCAGTCTGGAGAGAACAAGAGCTTGGACCAGGAGTTGAGTGGCCTGCTCTGATAGGAAGGGTCTAATCTTCCTGATGTTATATAATGCAAATCTGCAGGACCGGGTTGTTGCAGTTATGTGGTCAGTGAATTTTAGCTGATCATCAATCAAAACTCCAAGGTTCCTGGCTGTCCTGGACGGAGTTATGGTTGATGATCCTAGCTGAATGGAGAGATTATGATGAAGTGCTGGGTTGGCTGAGACCACAAGCAGTTCTGTCTTTGCAAGGTTGAGTTGCAGGTGATGTTCCTTCATCCAGGCAGAAATGTCTGTTAGGCAGGCAGCGGTACGAACACCAACCGTGGGATCATCTGGTTGAAATGAAAAGTAGAGTTGAGTGTCGTCGGCATAGCAGTGATAGGAAAAGCCATGTTTCTGAATGACAGATCCCAGTGATGACATGTAGATGGAGAAGAGAAGTGGTCCAAGCACTGAGCCCTGTGGAACTCCAGTGGCTAGATGATGTGACTTAGACACTTCACCTCTCCATGACACCCTGAAGGACCTACCTGAGAGGTAGGACTTGAGCCACTGGAGAGCAGTTCCTGAGATGCCCATCTTCATGAGAGTTGACAGGAGGATCTGGTGGTTAACTGTGTCAAAAGCAGCAGACAAATCCAGTAAGATAAGTACTGTGGATTTGGAAGCCGCTCTTGCCTGTCTCCGTAACCGAGAGCAGGGCAGTCTCAGTTGAGTGGCCACTTTTGAAGCCGGATTGGTTGATGTCCAGGAGGTTGTTCTGTTCAAGAAACGTAGAGAGCTGGTTAAAAACAACTCGCTCGAGTGTCTTTGCAATGAAAGGCAGAAGGGATACCGGTCTGTAGTTTTCTAAAAGTGCTGGGTTCAGAGAGGGTTTCTTAAGCAGTGGGGTTACCCGAGCCTGCTTAAATGCTGTGGGGAAGGTCCCGGTGTGAAGAGAGGTGTTGACAATGTGAGTGAGTGCAGGAGTAACAGAAGAATAAATGGCCTGAAGGAGGTGAGTGGGGATAGGGTCAAGCGGACAGGTAGTGGGGTGGTTGGAAAGGATGAGTTTGGAGACTTCAGCTTCAGAGAGCAGCGAAAAAGAGGGGAGCGTATGTGTGATGGTTGTTGAGATGTGCGTGTCGGTTTGTGGTGTGGAGAATTGGCTGCTGATGGAGGAGGTTTTTTGTGTGAAAAATGATGCAAAGTCGTCAGCTGCAAGAGTTGTTGAAGGAGGGGGGGGGGGGGAGGAGGACAAAGGAGCGAAGAGAACGTTCTGAAAAGTGCACGAGAGTCAGAGCAGTTGTTGATTTTGTTTCATATTTTGATGATTGTTTCAGCTGTTTTAGTCTGTGTAATGAAAGTCAGTGGAGTTCTAAACAACACTGGACCACATCGACTTTCAGTGTGTCAACAAAAACACAGAATTATTTCAAAATATCTTATGTTCTCTACACAATAAAGAAATACAGTATACATGTTTGGAACGATATGAAGGTGAGTAAATGATGTCTAAATTTCAGATCCAGTCAGTCATGTTATTGTAAATGCGGGCACTCAGCAACCAATCTTCAACCAACCATTCACACTAACCTGCACTGCCAGTGGAGATGTTGAGCACATCCAGTGGATGAAGAATGGCACGTTCCTGTATCCTGAAAATGGAATAACTTTTTCCAGTGATAATTCCACATTGAGATTCCAAAATCTCTCTCTTATTGATGACGGACATTATCAGTGTGAAGCAAGTAACATTGTCAGCAACTCGACCAGCCCGGCCTATGACCTGATGGTCATCTGTGAGTAATAGATATATATGTAGCATGTCCATTTGAAGCAGTGTTCATGAGAATAATTTTCAATGAATATGACTTCTTTCAGACGGTCCATGGAACACGACAGTAAAAGGCCCAATCATGTCAGAGACTGGGTCCAATGTGACCTTTAGCTGTTCTGCTGTCTCACATCCACAAAGTCAATACAGCTGGTTCTTCAACAGTTCAAAGGTGGCAGAGGGCTCAATGTTTGCAACCGCAGCTCTCAAACTGGATGATAATGGAAAGTACACCTGCATGGCCTTCAATAACATCACAGGCAGCAGGAGCAACGCCTCAGTGCACTTGACTGTAATAGGTAGGTCTTTTTTTAATCCAATTGTTGTTGTTTTTCCCATATACATATTTGAAGAGATAATTTGAAAAAAGTTATGCACATTTTGCTTATATAAAATATACGTTTTAATTTATTTTGGTAATCAGACTACACTGGTTGCACTGTATGTTTTGATTTACACACACACAAACAAAATATCCTAGAGAGTCATTCACTCTTAGACTGGATGCCAGCCGAACTTAGCCCAGCCCACAACATTTAGGGTCGGGAAGTTCAGTCTGGACTTGATCCATTGTGAAGCAACTATGCTCGAACCAGAGCTGTTCGGACCAATGAAATTGTCAGGGCGTGCTTTATACGATGATGGATAAACGGTAACGTAATCATCCACGTCACCAAAGAGCGCTTGGGGTGAATTTGTTTACTAAATGGAGAACTTGTTCGTATACAATTCTGAATTTATATCTCACAATTCTGACTTTTTAACTCACAATTCTGACTTTATATCTCGCAATTCAGACTTTATATCACACAATTCTGACTTTATATCTTGCAATTCTGACTTTATATCTCGCAATTCTGACTTTATATCTCACAATTCAGACTTAATATCACACAATTCTGACTTTATATCTTGCAATTCTGACTTTATATCTCACAATTCTGACTTTATATCTTGCAATTCTGAATTTATATCGTCTCGGTTACGTATGTAACCCTCGTTCCCTGAAGGAGGGAACGGAGACGCCACGTCGGAGTACCGACGAATAGGAATCTCTCTCGCGAGAGCCAATCTACTTTGAGTGAAACTAAACGAGCCAATGCACATTGGCATGCAATGATTGCACCAGGTGTTCATGCCACGCATCGCGGGTATAAATGGTGCTTGCATCAAATCAGCCTTTTGCTGAGGAGCCAAGTAGGTAGCCGGCACCCCAGCAGGGTACAGAGGACATGGCGACGGGACGTGGCGTCTCCGTTCCCTCCTTCAGGGAACGAGGGTTACATACGTAACCGAGATGTTCCCATTCAGTCGGTCACTCTCGACGCCACGTCAGAGTACCGACGAATAGGAATCCCTACCAAAGTGCCATGGCCTCTGCCCCCCTCCAGTGCCCTGTGTGATGACTGTGCCGCCTGAGCTCTTACCTGATGAGACGGGGCTCACACCGGGAAGACCATCACTGCTGTTTCACATGACCCGCTCAGTGATTATTGGATAACACTGGGAAAGCGTGCCCTACTGAAGGGGAACGCTGCGGAGCGGAGTTATGTAGGAGTACAGGCTGAGCCGTAGCCCGCGACAAAGAGAGGGGGCTCAATCCCATTGATGGGAAGGCTCTCCCAAGGGAAAGACACGGGCTTCCCATAGGAGCGACCGTGGACAGATATATGGGATCCCCGCAGGGTCACTCATATAACCCAAGCCCAATACCGGTTCTCAAGGATTCAGCGGCAAGGGGCCTGATGCGAGACACTCCGCAACGTCCGGCACCGAGGGTGATGGAGGACTCACAGAGTTTGCTTCTGGAGAAAATAACGCCGTAGCGCAGCAAGCCGACAAGAGCCAGGGCCCCTCAGTGTTTCTACCCATTTGAGGTGAGAACACAGGAGGAAACCGGCTCTACACGTAGGCTATAGAATCTAGCGAACGTGTTAGGTGTCACCCAGCCCGCAGCTCTACAGATGTCTGACAGCGAGGCGCCACGTGCCAGCGCCCAGGAGGATGCAACACTTCTAGTAGAGTGTGCTCGCACCCTGAGCGGACAGGGCACACCTTGTGCTTGGTAAGCCAAGGTGATGGCATCCACTATCCAGTGGGCCATCCTCTGCTTGGAGACAGCCTTTCCCTTCTGCTGGCCTCCGTGACAGACAAAGAGCTGATCTGAGGTCCTAAAGCTTTGAGTTCTATCCACGTAGATCCGCAGGGCGCGGACGGGACAGAGCAAAGCTAGGGCTGGGTCTGCCTCCTCCGGGGGCAGCGCTTGCAGGTTCACCACCTGGTCCCTGAAGGGAGTGGTAGGAACCTTGGGCACATAGCCAGGCCGGGGTCTTAGTACCACGTGGGCGTCGCCCGGCCCGAACTCTAGGCACGAATCGTCGACGAAAATGCCTGCAGGTCCCCTAACTAATGCCTGCGGGCCCGTCCAAACCCCTGACACTGCATGCCCATTGTACGTGGCTCCCCAGCCCATGGCAGAGGCATCCGTGAAAACCACAGCATGCCTGGGGCATAGAATGAGGCAGTTGTCGAGATAGTTGAGGATGCGAACGCCCTGTTCTCTCATGGGCACAAGGGCCCCCTCCGTGACCTTCGTGAAGACACGGGGGGACAGGGCCAGCCCGAAGGGCAGGACTTTGTACTGATATGCTCGACCCTCGAACGCAAAGCGCAGGAACGGCCTGTGTCGAGGAAGAATCGAGACATGAAAGTACGCGTCCTTCAGGTCGATCGCTGCAAACCAATCTTGGGGACGGATGCACTCGAAAATGCGTTTCTGCGTGAGCATCTTGAACGGTAGCTTGTGGAGGCTCCGATTCAGGACTCGCAGGTCCAAGATTGGTCGTAACCCACCGGTTTTCTTGGGTACTTTGAAGTACGGGCTGTAGAAGCCGGTCTTCATATCGGCTGGAGGGACCGGCTCTATCGTGTCCTTCGCCAGTAGGACTGATATCTCCGCACGCAGGACATGGGCATCTGCAGCTTTCACCGAAGTGAAGCGGACGCCATTGAACCTGGGGGAGCACCGGGCGAACTGAATCGCATAGCCGAGCCTGATGGTCCGAATGAGCCAACGAGACGGACTGCGGAGCTCTAGCCAGGCTCGCAGAGACTGTGCAAGCGGGACCATAGGGACCACTGGCGTACCCACCGTGGGGCAGTGAGGTGGAATGCAGGTACCAGGCTG
Organism: Romanogobio albipinnatus; assembly: GCA_023566225.1. Taxonomy (NCBI): domain Eukaryota; kingdom Metazoa; phylum Chordata; class Actinopteri; order Cypriniformes; family Gobionidae; genus Romanogobio; species Romanogobio albipinnatus. The sequence goes on along the minus strand of CM042252.1, from coordinate 25,158,955 downwards.
GGGTGGCTGTCTCGTGGAGGCGGCCCACAGCGGGGTGTGAGTGTGCTGTGCAACACTTACCTAATTCCACCTGAGGGCAGGAGGGATGCGGGGAGGACGTCCACAGCTGCCTGCTGGCGAGGGGGGAGGATGAGTGTGGTCCGGCGTTTGACCGGCCATCACTCTCCGCACCCCCTTGGGATCCAGAGATGGAGGAAATTGCTCTTTAATTGAAAATTTGGGTACCACTGGTGCTGGGACCAGCGGCGGAACAGAAACAAAACGGAACATAAGATTCTCCACCCGGCCCTCCTCTGGGGGATGGAGCGGTGCGGTCAGCAATCCTCCCCATCTCCGGGTCGCCCATCTCAGGGCCGCTTACCCTTACTCTTGCCACCCCTCTTCTTGGCAGGGACCTGGATGGGCGGGGCGGCCTGCTTGCATCCGGCTCCACGACGTCGCCTGGATGGAGGCTGCTGCTGCGGCGCGGGAGCAGAGGCAGACGCAGGCGTCCGCCCTCGGCGACGAGCAGTCTGAGGCTCTTCCGGCGGCGGGGTGGAGACAGCAGCTGACCGCCGAGGCAGGATGTGACTGATCGCCTCAGTCTGCTTCGGTGCGGCCGAGAACTGTTGGGCGAAGTTCTGGACCGCGTCGCCGAAGAGGCCAGTCTGGGACACCGGGGAATTAAGGAACCTGATCTTGTTGGTTTCCCGCATGTCAGCCAGACATAGCCAGAGATGGCACTCCTGGACCACCATAGTGGACATCGCACGACCCACTGCCCACGCCGTAACCTTCGTCGCACGAAGCGCGAGGTCCGTTGTGGTTCTCAGTTCTTGGAGAACTGCGGGATCGTGACCACCCTCGTGCAAGGTCTTCAGTGCCTGGGCCTGATGGACCTGCAACAACGCCATAGCGTGTAAGGCGGAGCCTGCCTCTCCACAAGCCTGGTAGGCTTTCCCGATCAGATCGGAAAAGTACCTACAGGCCCTGGAGGGGAGACACGGGTTCCCCCTGGAAGTGGAGTTAGGGTATAGTTGCATAGCAACGGCCTGTATCCACGGGAGGGACCTGCGTGTATCCCTTTGCAGGTCCGCCATTGAGGGTGGTGAGGGAGGAGGATCCACTAGGCCGGTTTCAGGCAGTAAAAGGTGCCGTCCACGGCCTAGTGACCCCTCGTGCACCTCCGGGAAGAAAGGAACCGGGGTGGGGCGCTGAGAACCAGCACGGGCCACCCCGAGATACCAATCATCCAGCCTCGAGGGTTCGGGACACGGTGGAGGGTTCCACACGAGCCCGACTCTCTCGGCGGCCCGGGAAAGCATGGCCATCATTTCCGGATCGGTATCGGGCACAGCGAATCTTCCCGAAGGAGCCCCCTGCGCCGACACGTCATCTCCAGAGAATTCTGACCCTCCCTCCGATGCAGCGATGGACATCTGGTCATCGGGGGGAGCCCCGAAGGATACAGTTGGTGCACACCTCATGGATGGCCCAGCCCGTTCCAACGGAAGCTCAACTGGCTGCAGAGTGCGTGAGGAGTGAGGGTTCCCTGGGGGTTGGTTCCCTGGGGGAAGTGCGCTCACTGTAACCCTCAAATCACCCGTGCTACTGCCTGAAGTAACCCTTTGTGGGGGGTTAGATCGAGGCAGAGGCACGGGGACTCCGCCCCTTGTGAGACGGAGTCTAGACCGCAACTCTGAGATGATCATGTTCCCGCAGTGAGAACATGAATCATCCACCAGCGCTGCCTCAGCGTGCTGAACGCCCAAACACGAGATACAGCGCTGGTGACCATCCCTCGGTGACAGGTAACCACCGCATCCAGAAACGCACAGAAAGAATGTCATCTTGAAAAAGACGCAAGCTCTTTCTGTGTTGCTCTTTTAGAGGATCGCTCTCCTTGGTGCTGAAGCACGCAGGGGGGAGGGGTCGCGGCGACACAGTCAGGGAATAGTGCAGCCTGACGTGCGCGCTCTCTCTCACCGGACGCTCTCTACCAGCCGTAAGAACGGCTTTTTAGCGCTCTCCACCAGGCGCACTGAACCAGCTGTGAGAACAGCCCTTGTGTTTGCTCTCACGAGCAAAAAAGAGAGATGATCGTAGAACCACAAGACCCGCTGCTGTGCCGTCACACCAACACCGACTGAAGAGCGCTTCCAAAAGGGCAGGCTTCCAGTCAGGACTGCGAAGTAGGTGAGTGATGTCTAGCATAACCAGATACCACTCGGCTCCGAAGCAAAAGGTTGATTTGATGCAAGCACCTGTGTCTCATTTATACCCGCGATGCGTGGCATGAACACCCGGTGCAATCATTGCATGCCAATGTGCATTGGCTCGTTTAGTTTCACTCGAAGTAGATTGGCTCTCGCGAGAGAGATTCCTATTCGTCGGTACTCCGACGTGGCATCGAGAGTGACCGACTGAATGGGAACTCACAATTCTGACTTTTTAACTCGCAATTCTGACTTTATATCTCACAATTCTGACTTAATATCTCACAATTCGGATTTTATATCTTGCAATTCTGACTTTATATCTCACAATTCTGACTTAATATCTCACAATTCGGATTTTATATCTTGCAATTCTGACTTTATATCTCGCAATTCTGACTTTATATCTTGCAATTCTGACTTAATATCTCACAATTCGGATTTTATATCTCACAATTCAGACTTTATATCTCACAATTCTGACTTTATATCTCACAATTCAGACTTTATATCTCACAATTCTGACTTTTTAACTCACAATTCTGACTTTATATCTCACAATTCTGACTTTATATCTCACAATTCTGACTTTATATCTTTCAATTTTGACTTTTTAACTCGCAATTTTGACTTTTTAACTCACAATTCTGACTTCATAACACGCAATTCTGACTTTTTAACTCATAATTCTGACTTTATATATTTCAATTCTGACTTTATATCTCACAATTCTGACTATATATCTCACAATTCTGACTTTATATCTTTCAATTTTGACTTTTTAACTCGCAATTTTGACTTTTTAACTCACAATTCTGACTTTATAAGACGCAATTCTGACTTTATATCTCACAATTCTGACTTTATATCTCACAATTCTGACTTTTTAACTCGCAATTCTGACTTTTTAACTCATAATTCTGACTTTATATCTCACAATTCTGACTATATATCTCACAATTCGGATTTTATATCTTGCAATTCTGACTTTATATCTCGCAATTCTGACTTTATATCTTGCAATTCTGACTTAATATCTCACAATTCGAATTTTATATCTCACAATTCAGACTTTATATCTCACAATTCTGACTTTATATCTCACAATTCAGACTTTATATCTCACAATTCTGACTTTTTAACTCACAATTCTGACTTTATATCTCACAATTCTGACTTTATATCTCACAATTCTGACTTTATATCTTTCAATTTTGACTTTTTAACTCGAAATTTTGACTTTTTAACTCACAATTCTGACTTCATAACACGCAATTCTGACTTTTTAACTCATAATTCTGACTTTATATCTTTCAATTCTGACTTTATATCTCACAATTCTGACTATATATCTCACAATTCTGACTTTATATCTTTCAATTTTGACTTTTTAACTCGCAATTTTGACTTTTTAACTCACAATTCTGACTTTATAAGACGCAATTCTGACTTTATATCTCACAATTCTGACTTTATATCTCACAATTCTGACTTTTTAACTCGCAATTCTGACTTTTTAACTCATAATTCTGACTTTATATCTCACAATTCTGACTATATATCTCACAATTCTGACTTTATATCTTTCAATTTTGACTTTTTAACTCGCAATTCTGACTTTTTAACTCGCAATTCTGACTTTTTAAAGGTCCCATTCTTCGTGTTTTTTTGAAGCTTTGATTGTGTTTACAGTGTGCAATATAAAATGTGTTCATGTTTCGCGTGTAAAAAAAACACAGTATTTTTCACACAATTTACTTATCTGTATACCGCTGTTTTCACTGTTCTAAAAACGGGCTGATGAGTTCCTTGTTCTATGAAGTCCCTCCTTCAGAAACTTTTTCCCTTTTGACTTTTTAACTCACAATTCTGACTTTATAACACGCAATTCTGACTTTATATCTCACAATTCTGACTTTATATCTCACAATTCTGACTTTATATCTCACAATTCTGACTTTTTAAAGGTCCCATTCTTCGTGTTTTTTTGAAGCTTTGATTGTGTTTACAATGTGCAATATAACATGTGTTCATGTTTCGCGTGTAAAAAAAACAGTATTTTTCACACAATTTACTTATCTGTATACCGCTGTTTTCACTGTTCTAAAAACGGGCTGATGAGTTCCTTGTTCTATGAAGTCCCTCCTTCAGAAATACGTAACGAGTTCTGATTGTGCCAGCGGTTCCCGTGTTGTGATTTGACCGCAGCTTAGCGAACGTGGCACGGTTCCTGTGTTGTGATTCGACAGCAGCTTAGCGCACGTAACTTGCACGGAAAGGTCACGCCTCTTAACGGGAGATGTATGCGCTTAATGATCTCTACAGTGTCCCTGGGAAAGCCAAACAAAGGTGATTTGACTCCGGGATGAAAATAACAGCGTCTCGACGACATGGCGACAAACACAGTCAAACGCAACAATTCCTTTTCTCCACGCGACACTTCCTCTTCTCCACGTGGGACAGCAACAAGACCACGCCCCCTTTTTTCACGTATTCTTGTGGGCGGAGGTTAGTCTGTTCTACTGACGCAATTAATGAAGGGAGTACCAGGATGTAGTCCAAGCCAGCCATTCGCTGTAGGCTTTGAAAGGGAACTTCTGTTAAATAAAATATCTCGCTTGGCATTGAACTTTGAGCGTTATAATTTTACAGGTATTATTTATGCTCCAACAGCAACATTACACACTAACTAAAGTTTGAACAATGGGATCACGAAGAACGGGACCTTTAACTCATAATTCTGACTTTATATCTTTCAATTCTGACTTTATATCTCAGAATTCTGACTTTATATCTTTCAATTCTGACTATATATCTCACAATTCTGACTTTATATCTTTCAATTTTTATTTTTTAACTCGCAATTTTTACTTTTTAACTCACAACTCTGACTTTACATCTCACAATTCTGACTTTTTAACACAATTAATTATCATTCTTGTAGTCGTTACAATAAACATTGCAGTATTATAAAATACACAAGTGCATAAATATCATGCAATTCTGACTTTATAATTCCAAATTCTGACTTTATAACTCCAAATTCTGATTTTATAACTTCCAATTCTGATTTTATAACTCGGAATTCTGAGAAAAAAAGTTGCAATTAACTTTTAAAATGTTTTGTTCTGTGGCGGAAACAAGCTTCCATACGAATCAGACTACACTGTTGCATTGTATTTTTTTGTGTAGCCCACAGGGACAGTTCAATAGAAAGAGATTTCTGGCAAAGATTTTGCAGTACATGTATTTTTATGGCATCAAATTCATTACAGACTGCAAATTTAATAATTCAAGTAAAGATAATTCCAATGAAGATTACTGTTAAACAAGTACATAATCACATTACTTACCACACTTTGAAATGGACTAATATTCTGTACACTCAACAGATGCCATCACTGAAGTGAAAGTTACCTGTGATCGTCTCATTCCTCTGGCTTCTCAAAGCCTGCAGCTCACATGTAATGTGAAGGGACCCTACAACAAAATCCACTGGCTTCAAAACAACCAGCCTTTCCAGCCATCAGACGGAGTTATATTTTCGGCAGATAATACCATTGTGACCTTCAAATATCTGAAGACCGCTGACGATGGGAAATACCAGTGCGCCGCCACAAACGCAGTGAAAGAGCTTGTCAGTGATCCATATTATCTTGTGGTCAACTGTGAGTAATATAAAATATAAAAAGTTAATATAAAAACATACATGTTTAAAAAATAATTAAGGGGCCAAGCACAAAAGTTGGACTAAACGAACTGCCACAACTATGGCATAATTGGTATCATTGTGACTCCAGGGATCAACCCAGACCCTTTAATTAGAATAAGTTAAAGTATTCAAAAGCGATTGCATTTTTAAAAATGTCTTTATAGTTTTTGACCACAAGGTGCCTGTCTCGAAACTTTTTGAAACTTCAACAGGGCGTGATGTCGACTGCTCATAACTCATAACAATACAGTAATGTGTTCATTAAACATAGCATTTTAACAACAGAATTCAAAATGGCAGATGCCTAAAATGGCCGACATGGGGAAAAAAAGTCTTGTGATTTTTGGTCAACAATATAATTTTTTCATATCTCTTTCATATTTCATCTTAATACAGAAAATTGATGCGGAGATACAGCCTCGCGTCCATTTTAGCCTTCTCTTCATCCAATTTGTTGATGTACTGTAAGAGAACGGTTGGGTCTATCAAAAAGTTTTTAAAACCTTTCTGCCAGCATGGTCTGAAGGTGTGCTTCGGTTCGGTGCTTGGCTCCTGATTACTTTGCTATATATCTGACTTGAAAAGACTATTTTGCACAAACTAAACCTCTGCGTGTTTCCTGAGCAGTTGGACCACAGAGTGTGCAGATCATTGTACATCCAGGCATTCCCCCCAAGTTGACATGTCAAGCAGTGTCTCAGCCACCAGCTGTGTATTATTGGATCCTCGAAAACAACACAATAGTGGGAAATCAATCTACCATAGTAGTTCCCATGAAGTATATCCTGGGCAGCAATTACACCTGTGTGGCCAAAAACACTTTGACCAATGTGACGGTCTACACCAGCCAAGTCGTCAGTTGTGAGCATCAGCCCAAATTCACACAAAACAGTTAACATGCAATATAGAGCAGTGTTTCCCAACCTTTTTTGCCACGGCACAGTTTTGATAAGAAAAAAATCCCACGGCATGTCACTATATAAAAATAGGCTAACAAAATTGCACAAACATCCATTGCTTCAAATGACATATAAAAATGAGATATATTAAAAGTAGTACTCTTAAACTTGAGCTTAAGTCAGGTAGGTACACAATAATGTCATAGTATGATATTGTTGGTGATGATCAAACAAATGTACATATTGTCGCTGTAGGGAGGAAACCTCATATTTAATTAAACACTGTCATCGAAGTTGGTATTGTGGCTTTATATACACTCTAAAAAATGCTGGGTTAAAAATAACCCAAGTTGGGTTGAAAATGGACTAACCCAGCAATTGGATTAGTTTTAACCCAGCAATTGGGTTGTTTTAACCCAGCGGTTGGGTTAAATGTTTGCTTAAAACAACCCAATTGCTGGGTTAGTCCATTTTCAACCCAACTTGGGTTATTTTTAACCCAGCATTTTTTAGAGTGTAGCTATGGTCAGACATTTGCACTGGTGTCATTATAATATTAACAATTTATGAAAATCAAGTTTAATTTGAGTTACAAAGATTTTGACCAGCGAATTACATATTTTGTCTGTCACTGGAACAGCCGCATTTGCATCGCATTACGTTTTCACACTCTAAAAAATGTTGGGTTATTTTAACCCAAATTTGGGTCAAATATGGACAAATCCAACGGTTGGGTTAAATTTTTACATTACATTTTTAACCCAAAGGTTGGGTTTGTCCATATTTGACCCAAATTTGGGTTAAAGCAACCCAGCAGTTTTTAGAGTGCATCAACATACAGGATATCAAGTTTATTGTAGCTAAATGAGAGCTCAGTTTTCTTGTTGTTGAAATCTGACACAAAAAATGAAGCTCTATGCACATAATATTTAAAACAGCATTTGCTTCAACTAGACCCCAAAGACTAAGACTATTCTCCGCACTTCAAATACAAAAAACGTTAGCCTTTATGGACTTTATGGTAAATAAAATGCTGTACTGATGCAAACATCAGTTATTTATTTGATACCCTAGTTATTTAAGTTATACCCTTGCACTGCAAACAAGCAGGGATCTCCAAACTGTGCACGGGTACGGCACATTCTAAATAGAGGCGGGTGGAGTAATGAGGTTTGACTGACAGTTAGAGGAGCCAATGGTTTAGTCACAACCGCTTTTAAATGCTTTTTATTGGTTAAATATGTGTAAACCCCACATACAGTCGTAAAAAAAAAATATTCTTTTTTTTATAAAATTGTATAAACAATGACGAAATATTGGGATACAAGGTTTCGGCCTGACTGGAATGAAATGGATGATTTATTTGTGTCGTTTATTTTGAATTATTTTTTGGAATTTGATCCTTTTCCTGGGCACAACTGACAACCTGTCACAGCACACTAGTTGGGAAACACTGATATAGAGTTTAATTTTAAAATTGCTGAAATATTTAGTTTCATGCTATGTTCTTGAAGTAACCATCCTCTCTGTCTTTCCCACAGTCCCCAATGCTGCAGTCAGCGCCCAGGCGAGTTTGCTGCTAACGGCTCTTCTCGCTCTGCTGCTCCCTGTGCTGGAAGAATGGCTCTAATAGGCCTACCGATATTACTGTCAGGATCAACATGGCATTGTAGGCCTCACACTGTCTGTCTGAATGAGGCTTTTAGATTAGTAGATTAGATTAGTGCTAATATAAATTTTAAAACGGAACATTCTTTTGGCAACTAAAAAAAATGGGTTTCATTTTAATTGAACCATACTGCATTATTTACCTATATATTTATTTTCTAAAAAATGATATATGTGGTACATTTATTACTATCATTAATCGGACAGTAATTTAATGAATCACCCATTTAATATGCTATACTCTAAATTAAAGCTGAACTTCACAGATGCAGAATTAGTATGATTTGTAGCTCTTTTTTTAGGTGTGATAGAAATTATCTCTTTCTGGAAAAACTATGTGCATCGAATTCAGGCATATTACTTATCCAATTTCTGTTTGCTTCGCGAAGATTATGATTCATATATATCTCACAATTATAAAATATTTTCTTACAGGAAAAGTGTGATTCATGGATTTTGTGATTATTTAAAAGATAAAAAATGTGAAATGTTATATATTTTCTTTATAGAATGAAATAAAAGCAAATTATTCAAACAAATTGCTCTTTTTATTAGCAACCTGTTTTATTCTGAAATGCACTTGTACATCTTTTTCCAATATATACATTTTTTCCAATTGTAAAAACTGAACCTAGAACACTGGGTAGATTAAATGTTTCGGAATAGTATAGATACAAAAGTAGTTCAGTATACACTACTTACTTTAGATATTGTGTAATGGATACATGTAAAAAAAACTGTATGGGCGTATAATTTGTGTGTATTTTGACTGTGAGAGTCAGAGAGAGAGAATTAAATCGGCATACTGAAGACTTTGCTGACTTTCTTCTCCTTCCTGTTTCCTCCAGTCAACTGTTGGCATTTTTTATACGTCTTAATCTTCTTCTTTTGGCAAAAATCTGTCTGCATTTTGTTGAGGATTCCTGAAAATAAAAGAAAGGAAAATGGATAGGGCTATCAACGATACATGTTATCTTATTGATTACTAGATGTGGTCATTAATGTCATTCTTGTGTTAAATGAGAAAAGAAATCAAATAGATATTAGAAAAGGTAGCTTTAGAAAATTTTTTTTTTTGCTTCAACATAGAATTTATTACACAAACTTTTAGCCATGAGGGTGAGTAAATGATGTCAGAATATTCCTTATTGGGTGAATTATACCTAAAATATTTTGTTTTTTTATTACGATGGAAATATGAATAATCTTCACAATCTTCATAAGAAACTTAAACTGCCAGTATGTTGCGGTAAATATCTAAATGAGTAAGTCATTGACTCATTCATTCAGTCTCTTTATTAATGGGCCATTCACTCAAAACGCGGTTTGCTCAGAGATGCACTACAGTTCGGCCCTGGATTCATAGGAAAGATTCTCATTGGCAAATTGAGCAAAAGCAGACAATATTGTGTCTAAAATATAACACAATATTTACTTATTTATTGAACTAAGTATCAGTATCACATTTGCACTCTATTCGGGACAAAAACAGCACTCGTGTGATAATGTACTTGTTACATATTATATTGCTAAGAGACAATATCTTTGTTTAACGTAACGGATATCTTTCACTTATTCACTTATATATTTCACTTATATATATATATATATATACAGGTCCTTCTCAATAAATTAGCATATTGTGATAAAGTTCATTATTTTCCATAATGTAATGATAAAAATTAAACTTTCATATATTTTAGATTCATTGCACACCAACTGAAATATTTCAGGTCTTTTATTGTTTTAATACTGATGATTTTGGCATACAGCTCATGAAAACCCAAAATTCCTCAATTTCTCAATAAATAAACCCAAATCTCAATAAATTAGCATATCATGAAAAGGTTCTCTAAACGAGCTATTAACCTAATCATCTGAATCAAAATTACACCTGCAAAAGATTCCTGAGGCTTTTAAAAACTCCCAGCCTGGTTCATTACTCAAAACCGCAATCATGGGTAAGACTGCCGACCTGACTGCTGTCCAGAAGGCCATCATTGACACCCTCAAGCAAGAGGGTAAGACACAGAAAGAAATTTCTGAACGAATAGGCTGTTCCCAGAGTGCTGTATCAAGGCACCTCAGTGGGAAGTCTGTGGGAAGGAAAAAGTGTGGCAAAAAACGCTGCACAACGAGAAGAGGTGACCGAACCCTGAGGAAGATTGTGGAGAAGGACCAATTCCAGACCTTGGGGGACCTGCGGAAGCAGTGGACTGAGTCTGGAGTAGAAACATCCAGAGCCACAGTGCAAGGAAATGGGCTACAGGTGCCGCATTCCCCAGGTCAAGCCACTTTTGACCCAGAAACAGCGGCAGAAGCGCCTGACCTGGACAACAGAGAAGCAGCAGTGGACTGTTGCTCAGTGGTCCAAAGTACTTTTTTCGGATGAAAGCAAATTTTGCATGTCATTCGGAAATCAAGGTGTCAGAGTCTGGAGGAAGACTGGGGAGAAGGAAATGCCAAAATGCCTGAAGTCCAGTGTCAAGTACCCACAGTCAGTGATGGTCTGGGGTGCCATGTCAGCTGCTGGTGTTGGTCCACTGTGTTTTATCAAGGGCAGGGTCAATGTAGCTAGCTATCAGGAGATTTTGGAGCACTTCATGCTTCCATCTGCTGAAAAGCTTTATGGAGATGATTTCATTTTTCAGCACGACCTGGCACCCGCTCACAGTGCCAAAACCACTGATAAATGGTTTACTGACCATGGTATTACTGTGCTCAATTGGCCTGCCAACTCTCCTGACCTAAACCCCATAGAGAATCTGTGGGATATTGTGAAGAGAAAGTTGAGAGACGCAAGAGCCAACACTCTGGATGAGCTTAAGGCCGCTATCGAAGCATCCTGGGCCTCCATAACACCCCAGCAGTGCCACAGGCTGATTGCCTCCATGCCACGCCGCACTGAAGTCATTTCTGCAAAAGGATTCCCGACCAAGTATTGAGTGCATAACTGAACATAATTATTTGAAGGTTGACTTTTTTTGTATTAAAAACACTTTTCTTTTATTGGTCGGATAAAATATGCTAATTTTTTGAGATAGGAATTTTGGGTTTTCATGAGCTGTATGCCAAAATCATCAGTATTAAAACAATAAAAGACCTGAAATATTTCAGTTGGTGTGCAATGAATCTAAAATATATGAAAGTTTAATTTTTATCATTACATTATGGAAAATAATTAACTTTATCACAATATGCTAATTTATTGAGAAGGACCTGTATATATATAGTGAGTTTTGTATGTTTTTTTTTGTATTATTTAAAAATATATATATGTCCCAGTGTTTCATGATCTGCTCTGTTTAAAGTAACTGTCAAAATGGTCTGGGTAAATACAGGTTGGATGACTCACTGTATTGACGTTGTGGCTCACAAGGACAGTTCTGCTCCGGAGCAATTCTTCTTCCTATGTAAAACACCACATCAATCAAAATTACTCTTTCATTTTCACTTGTAAATACTTTAGCGCATGTCACAGTCACACTACATTTGGACAGTACATACTGTTAGAGAAAATGTAATTTATTTTGAACCAAAACTTGCATCATCACACTTTAAGAAGCACACTGAGAGACACTTCTACTGGTTAATTGCTGCAAAACATAAAACAAATAAAGTCCACAAAACAATTCTGTTTTCTACAGAATCGCAAGGATATGCAGAAAAGGTTTGTCATGCAAGAAAATATAAGAGATTTAGGGCTCCTAGTATTTTGTGACTCTTTTCTAAACCATTTGATTCAATGTTGACCTCTCAGTAAAAGAGAGTACTATCATCTTACCACTGCAGTTGCATGTCTGTCTGGACATGACGTGACCTTTGACCACTGGAGATTTATCTGCATCTTCCAGCTGAGACTGGGCTGCACCAAAGACACATATAGAAATATTCAAATAAATCCCACATTTAATTTAAAATCAAGATTTAAAAAAAAAAGGTATTATATTACAGGATTTAAAGGATGTCATCATTTACTAACCCTCAAAGTTGTTCTAAAGTGGTATGCATTTCTTTCTTCTTACAAAAGAAGATAGCTGGAAGAATAACTGTAAACAAACAGTTGATGGAAACCATTGACTTCCATAGTATGAAAAAAAAAAATACTATGGAAGTCAATAGGGTCCCATCAACTGTTAAGTTACAGACATTCTTCAAAATGTCTTATTTTTTGTTCGACAGAAGAAAGACATTCATACAGGTTTGAAACAACTTGAGGGTAATGATGACTGAAATGATGACCGAAATGTCATTTTAGGGTGAACTATCCCTTTGACAGATATTCAGAGCAAGGCAAAACAAGGATATTGTTTTTTGTTTATTTTTTACATAACACATTATAACAATATAATAAATATAAAGGACAGTAATATATATATATATATATATATATATATATATATATATATATATATATATATATATATATATATATAGTCATACTGTAAATGTAATTATATAATTCATAATTTTATTTTTTTACCTTGACAGTGAATGTTAGTGGCAACCACCACAGCAAAGGCCAGAAGAAGCACCTGGAACTTCATCGTTATCAGCAGCGCTTAGAAAGAAAATGAGAAATACTGCCTAAAGAATGCGTTTAAGTCTTCAAGACTCCTGCTTTTCAAGAGAACTCTGTATTCAAAACTGGGGTTACACAGTATTTATATGACAAAGCTCTGATTTCTGATTGCCTCAAAAGCCACGTCTGGTTGTGCCCCAACTTGCTGGATAGAATTTTAGAAGTGAAGTGTGAATGAAATGCTGACAGCATCTAATCTAATGGAAACTGCCAAGATCTGTGATGAGGGTTGCATGCAATTTGGGAAAAGCAAGCCATTATTTCAATGTCCCCTTTGTAATTCAAACTCTTAATTGAACCCTCACTGATATTTTTTTCTTATTCTTACCATATCACATTTATAACTCAGTTCAGATCAAAGGAGACATATTAGGTGCCAAATGTTCTGCATTTGATTGTTTTGCAGGAACCCGAAAGTTCACTAAAGTTCACTAAACCTTTTAAAGTCTAAAAACATATTATGCGGTTACTCCTGCATCTACAGTAATTTGTCAAAAAAGAAACATGATGGATGTTCTTGTGAACAAGCACCTGAAGGTCTGGGTCACATTTGCCGAACAACTCAGGACCAAAAAAATAAATTCCTTAACAGCTAAATGATATCAAGCATGCAACCCATAATCAATCTTGTATTCACTCAGATTCATAAAACTGTAAAGACATTCTGGTCTGACTAAAACCATTGTATAACTGCAAAACAAAATAGGGAAAGTTGTGACCCAACTGAGATGCTTTGGCATGACCGCAGCACTGCAAGTGAAACAGCTTTGTGAAGACAAATGGAACTGATTCACAGTTACAGCAATCATATTGTTGTGTTATTAAAGGTGCACTATGTAACATATATCCAAAATATCCAAAAACCACTAGGCCAGGGTTATATATTTTGTTCAGTTGAGTACTTACCCCAAACTATTTGTAAATCGTGAGAAAATTGCTATTTTAACCAAGGAACCGGGACGTTTCCGGTTTTATTTTGCAGAAAAGCTTTACTCTTACTACAGTGTGCAACAAGTGTCATTGCAGCCCTCGACTGAACGCACAGAATAACGTCAGAACATAATTTCTGTTATATACACTCTGATGTATATAATATGATAATCAGAGCTGCGTTACCTCATACTCATGACCGGAAAAGCTGAAGTGGCGCCGGCGAATGTGTCATAAAAAAAGTCCCGCTGCTCGCGAGGCGTGTGTTGCCTTCATCTTATTAACAATCGCTCCAGCAGCCTTGCTCAGCTCCACAACACTCTCTCCTGCTCTGCTTCATACTACAGTAATGTTAATAATCGCATCCATGAACATGATTTATGCCCGAGTCCTATCCTGATTCTTTTCCAGTGGCTGTGAGGTGGAGACCACATGTCCCAAGATTCTGTGCTCAAAATTGGCGTCATCAAACTACGCCTGTTTTAAACAGGCGACCTCTAGTGGACGGAAAAGTTACATAGTGCAACTTTAAAACCAGTTATTAAACCCATAAACATCACATCATTTCAAATCACATACTTAAAGGGTTAGTTCACCCAAAAATGAAAATTATGTCATTAATTACTCACCCTTGTGTCGTTGGACACCCGTAAGACATTCGTTCATCTTCGGAACACAAATGAAGATATTTTTGTTGAAAGCTGAGGCTGAGAAAGGCCTCAGATAGGCCTCCATAGGGATTCAGTACTTGTGCACTCACAAGACCCATAAAAGGCACTAAAAACGTCATTACAAAGTCCATCTCACTACAGTGGCTCTACAATAATTGTACAAAGCGACGACTAGTTTTTGTGCGCAAAAAAAAATCAAAATAACGACTTTATTCAACACAAACTTTGGCCTCTGCTGTGAACTCCATGACGCATGCGCGAGAATATTACGTAGCGCCGGCGTTCGGGAATCCATGAAATGTGCACTTTAGTTCCATTTTGAGCACTACGCCGAGACCTAAAGCACGATCAATGTAGAATTCAACAGCTTAGATACGGCGCGTCTTCCTCTGCTTGTAAACAAATCTCCTCCTCGCTTCTGGGTTATGTGTCCGAACGCGGATCTGCGTCATTTTCTCGCGCATGCGTCGTGGTGCTTCGTGAGTCCACGGCAGATGCCAAAGTTTGTGTTGAATAAAGTCGTTATTTTGATTTTTTTTTTTTGCGCACAAAAACTAGTCGTCACTTTGTACAATTATTGTAGAGCCACTGTAGTGAGATGGACTTTGTAATGACGTTTTTAGTGCCTTTTATGGGTCTTGTGAGTGCAAAAGTACTGAATCCCTATGGAGGCCTATCTGAGGCCTTTCTCAGCCTCAGCTTTCAACAAAAATATCTTCATTTGTGTTCCGAAGATGAACGGAGGTCTTACGGGTGTCCAACGACATAAGGGTGAGTAATTAATGACAGAATTTTCATTTTTGGGTGAACTAACCCTTTAAAGATGTAATGTGTACATTTTAGCACCATCTAGCGCTGAGGTTGTGAATTGCAACCGCCCAACGCTCATCCCTCACTGGCCCTGTCCCAAATGGCTCATATGCACTTTCGGTCTAGTGGACTTACGTGTGCGTGTCCTTTAAGTCCACGAGACCGTAAGGTGTCCCATTTGTCATTTTAGGTCTCAGAAGGGTGCTGGCGAGCGCTCCCTCTGCGGTCGATATGCGCCCTCAATGTGCACTTCTGCTGAGCCCGCACTGGTGCGGGTTCCGCCGCGGACTTCTTCCCGGCAATCAAAGCGGCATTACGTCATGAAAGTGCGGACTTGACGTAGGAAGACCGCGAGGGTTTAGGGTGCCGTTTGGGACAGGGACACTTTCAAAGCACATAGGAAAACTAGGTTGCTGCTGGAAGAGGTGTTAGTGAGGACAGCAGGGGGTGCTCACCCTGTGGTCTGTGTGGGTCCTAACACCCCAGTATAGTGATGGGGACACTATACTGTAACACAGTGGTTCTCAAACCTGTCCTGGGGACCCCTCACCATTGCACATTTTGTATTTCTCCCTCACCTAACACACCCAATTCAAGTCTTGCAGTCTCTACTAATGAGCTGATGATTTGAATCAGGTGTGTTAGATGAGGGAGACATGCAAAATGAGCACTGGTAAGTTGTCCACAGGACAGGTTTGAGAACCACTGCTGTAACAAGCACCGTCCTTCGAATGAGACGTTAAACCGAGTAGGGGTGTAACCCCGGTGTCCTGGCCAAATTCCCTCCATTGGCCCTTACCAATCATGATTATCCCCCTCCTAATAATCCCCATCCATTGAATTGGCTCTATCACCCTATCTCCTCTCCACCAATAGCCGATAAATATATGAAACTATAAGCAGACTGTATATTGTTGTTGAATAATTATGCAGAAAACAAGCGTTTACATTCTTTTCCCTCTAACTGTAATTCAATATCTTGAAGTGGGCTTTCAGAACATATATAATGAAGAGAAATTAGTTTCTACCTGTAAATCTACCTAGTCACACGCTGACATGTAGGACATGTTGTGCTAGACTTTTGAGTTAATAAAAGAACTAAAGTACACATGGGTAGTCTCGAAGCTCACTGATTTAGAGATATCCTGGAACTGTAATTTCACTCAGCTTGATATCATGTGTCATCTGACACTCTTGTGTGTACACCATAACATGTCCCAGCCAAGTGCTTGTTTTCTGATGCTTATCAGACTGTAGGTGCCAAAAAGTATTTAACAGTATTTGTGCAGTGGCACAGTATCAAAGATCAGCTGAATCATACAGCTGAAGGAGAAGGGTCTGAAACTGACACACTCTCAAGCATGTTTTCTGAAAGCAACTGTTAGTTACTTTAATCACATGAATTAACAGATTAACTTCTGATTTCAAACTCATTTTGATATTTTTTTTCTGGTTATTTCAGATTGTAAAATATCATGCCCCCAAACAATTTATTAAATAACAATTCATGACATTCGTGTAAACATGTTATATATACACACACAGTAGTGGAAAATTGACATCTATGATTATGTAGTTATTATAGGCTATGCTTTTTCCTGTGAGCTTTTTCTATGCATTATTTTTGCAAAGTAAAATAAAACTTTTTTTTGCCAAAGTGTTTAGTGTTTTGTTTTTCCTCATTGTTTGATCATTTAATCTAATTCATAGAAGGGCCATAAAAATCTCACCCCTGGACAGCACTTTTGGCCACTACTATATAAATATTGTCAACCTTAATATAATAAGGCATTCATAATGTGACAAAACAGTTCCATTTCAAATAAATGCTTTTTGAACTTTCTATTTAACAAAGAATCCAACTTAAATATGAATGGTTTTCAACACTGCTAATAATAATGTTTCTTGAGTAGCAAATCAGCATATTAGAATGATTTCTGAAGGATCATGTGACATGTGACTGGAGTAATGATGCTGAAAATTCAGCTTTGCATCACAACAAAAAATTACATTTTAAAATGAATATTTCCCTATTTTACAGTTTTTTGAGCAATTAAATACAGCTTTGGCAAGCTTATAGGACTTCTTTCAAATAACATTTTTTTAATCGCACCAACCCCAAAGGTTTGAATAGTATATTTAAAAAACTGAATATAATACATTTCTAAGAACTTGACAAATGTTTTAAACTAATTTTGTCCTTAGTGACATATAAACTAAACATAACCAAAGAAAGTTTAAAATAGAAACTCAAAAATGACACATTTGAAAGGTTTACCAGGTTTTATTCCACTATTTTTTACATGATAATCGTTTAAATCGCATCAGGCATGACATCTAACCCTCAGACTGGAATCTCAACAGAAGACATTAGGGAGACAATTCCTGGAATCAATCAAGACTACAGGAAGATGGTAATGTTTACGAAAGCCCATCAGACAAGACAGCACGAACACAAACATCAGGACAAAGCAGCAGAACAATCATACACCTTAACGTTTATCCATAATCATCAGCATTTGAAAGTTACGGTTGGTTGTAATACATCCAGCAATTAAAATAAAGACAGCCCCTTATTATTCCAATTCTCTGCTTAGTAGAAACGGAGCCATGCAAGGACCACCCACGCCCATTTCCATGTCTTTAGTTACAAGGTTGGATATTATCCACCATGTAATTCTTACAGTCAAAGACCCCTGGCTTACACATGATTTACCTTAAGAGGTGAAAGAGAAAATTAATTCCAAAACACTGTACAAAATAACTGAAACACTAATTCAATGTTTATCACAAAGAATTTCCTGCAAAGAAAGTATCCAAAACAATAAATCTTATGGAATCATTTTGAAGTTATGTAACATTGTGTGAAGCACCTACCCTTTTCTCAGAAAAGAGACTATGGGCATGTACTATGAAGGATAATTAACGGAGAACAAATTTACCCACGTTGTTCCTTTCAACAAATAAACAAGCACTTGCCAACATCTGAAGGGCTATATAGCCTGCTTTCGAGAAATCTGCTGTTTCCAACACAAGGAGTACAAGACAATCTTGGTCAATCAAACTATGATAGCACAAAGCCCATATGTACACTTCAACAACCTCTACTCATCAGAAGTCATCAAGATCAACATTGCACTGCAAAATAACAGGCGTGTTCATATATGTACAGACTTTGTAATGTACTGAACATTTTGAGTAAAGAGAATAAATCTGTCAAAATTTAAAGGGATAGTTGACCCCAAAATGAAAATTCTGTCATTACAAACCTGTATGACCATTTATTTTGTGGAACACAAATGATATAACATAATCTTCATTTTTGGATGAACTATCCCTTTGAGCTAGATCTAACAGTACTCAAACCAAATCTAGTTTTGTAGGAACAAGGAAGCAGTAATGCACACTGACGGGAAGCATGTGATGTTGTGTGTTATATATATATATACGTTTGTGTCTAATAAACAGTCATGAGTATTCCTGAGGGTGTTTATATCTCAATAAAGCTCTAATTGTAGAGCATAAAGGATGAGACATCCGTTATATCGCAGGAAAGGATGTTTATGCTATATTTTGTGTTTGCGTTCATGGAGCCTGCTTATCTAAAAGGGATCTGATGCATTCATGTAAGGGCAGGCACACCCTCTGGTAGGCCGGCGGCGTGAGGTGCAGATAATCATACATGTCCTGATGTGCGATGGAACCGTCGGACTGAATGAACCCATGGTCCATGTCCAGAAAAGAGACATGAGACAGAGACGCAACCTCAGCCTGAACGTGAGCATTCACAGTCGCGTTGCGCTCACGAAGAGGGTTTGGACTTCTACCTCTCGGCAGCAACCCCTAGTGGTGAGGAAAGAAAGATTATTACCTTCCAATAGATGCAATAAGCTTGGGTCTTTTAATGAGACACCAACATCTATTGAGGATAATGTTTAAGAAAAAGATGCTACCAATTTTATATGTCATAAAAGACAAAAAGGAGCTCTACCATTAAAAACAACAACTAAAAATGGTCAAAATGACTGAATATACATAACTGTTTACACAAAAGTTTAAGACATTTCACATAAATCAAACAGTAATATTGTGAAATATTATAATTACAGTTTAAATTTTCTACTTTCAAAATAGGCTTTAATTTATTCCTGTGATGGAGAAAACAAACAAACAAACAAAAAAATCTTTACACCAGTCTTCAGTGTCACATGGTCTACATCTGAAAACTTAGGCAGCTGACTTATTGCCTGCTGCCCTATCAGGCAATGACTTTGAAAGGCAGCGTTTGCGCATGAAGGCAACTCTGTTGCAAAACTGATTTCGGCCAGACTTCTGAGGCAGTGTAACGGTTTAATGATCAAAAAAATTAGAGATAAAAAATAGAGTGAGCTTTGGTGAGAAATAAACAAATATTGAATTACTATAGTAGTACTTTCTCACTAGAAATGACTTCAGAAGTGGAAAACAATGGTCAAAAATGTACATTTACACACAAACTGACCAACAGCCGGAACGGTAACACTTTACAATAAGGTTTCATTAGTTAACATTAGTTAATGTATTAACTAACATGAACTAACAATGAGCAGTACATTTGTTACTGTATTTGTTAATCTTTGTTAACTTTAGTTCATAAAAATACAGCTGTTTATGGTTTGTTAATGTTAGTTCATAGTGCATTAACTAATGTTAACAAGATTTTAATAATGCATTAGTAAATGTTGAAATTAACATTAACAAAGATAAATAAATGCTTTATAAGAGAAGTTCATTATTAGTTCATGTTAACTAATGAACCTTATTGTAAAGTGTTACCGCCGTAACTTTCAGATGACATTTATTTTTTAGCTCAACTGTCGAAGGATACATCTATGCTGGCTTCAAAAATTCAGATGAAGGCATCTCATGAGACAGGAAGTGAAGCTAACATTTCTGACGTACCTTGATGCACTTCTACCATGGAATACACACTCCAAAGGGAGCATTTTTCAGTTTTCAGATGCAGCCATGAAGCTTTAGAAATCATTGTAATATGATGGTTTGGCACTAATTTCTTATTATCAAAGTTGATAACTGTGCTGCTTAATATCTTTGTAGTAACCTTTTTAAATAGAAATAATTTGTGACATTATACAAGTCTTTCATGCAGCCTTGCTGAATAAAAGTATTCATTTCTTTAAATAAATAAAAAAAGATCTTACTTACAAACTTTTGAACAGTAGTGTACATTATAGTACCCTGGATTAATATGTTCATTATATGATTCAATTTTAAAATAGTAATATAGTGCACATTGTATTACTTTCAGTTCTTTTTTTTCCCCTCCCACCCTTCTGTTCCTGATAATGTTTGTTTTGGAAATATGTTTTGCCCTTTGTTGGACAGTTCTATTTTTGTTACTTTTGTCTAATTTTGCCTTCTTCTGTTGCCTATTTCTCTATTAAACAAGTCATAATGGCCAAGAACATCACATTCAGCACTGATAATAATAATAATACAATTATTTGCAAGATATTATAGATAATGTTGTGAGTGAGAGGTAGGAGATGAGATAACTAACCAACACAAGAGTGTGAGCATGAGGCAGCTTCTGATGGATCACATCGACGATGGCCATGATGCCTCCACAGATCTGTTCTGGAGTGTGACCGTGATTGTTAGTGCCCACCCACAACACCACCACCTGCAGACCAACAGACAAAATAAAACATTAGTAACCATTTTTGCTAGAAGAGGCTCTTTTACATTTGCTTTGCTAATTAACTTTTTCAGATGTCTAAACAGTGTCATCTCATCTGTGACCATTTTCCTTTATGTTTCATTACAAATAAGGGATCCATACACAAAGGATTCACTTTTTTATAATTAATGAAAAGATTTACATGTACATACAGTATCTGGACCATCTTGTATTAGTTGAAGCTCCACCTTAATTTTTTGAACAGCTTGGTTTAAAAAGTCTCTTGACAAACACTGGTTTAGTTTGTGAAATGAGAAACTTCGTATTCTCTTTATGTCAGCAGACTCTCCACTACTCAGCGTTTAAAAACAAACAAAAAAACAGGTGATACCCCGGAGGTTTAAAATTTTGCTGAACTTTTTTCGCTTGTTGTGACAACTAACACTTACGGATATAATGAGTCATGGACAGGGCGAGTGACATATGTACATAATTTCCTGCAAAAACCATCCCACTAGGTCTCAAATATAAACTCTTATAACAGACTTACCATAGTGAATCATGTTAAGACAAAAACATGTTTTGGAAGGACTGATGATGTACTGACTACAACAAAAAAAAGTTTCCTTTAATATAGGACTACTGCCTAGTTAGGTTGGCTCTATGTAGATATTGTAATGGTTTAATCTGGCATAGTGGTGTTTCATTCATGAATGAATCAGCCGGTTTGAACGAATCAGTGAATGATTCTTTGACTCACTTAGTAGTCAATACTATGGTATTCAATGGCTGCCAAGATATGCTTTATTACAAACATTCTTCCAAATATATTCCTTTGTGTTCAGCAGAGGAAATAAATTCATACAGGTTTGGCATTCATACAATTCCAGCATAATGCCAAAGAACAAATGTATTTATTTAAATAAATAGGAAAGTAATTTAAAAGGTGTTCTACAGTATAACCAACTTCATTTTTATGGTAATTATTAGAGGGGTGCCCTTTTTTCCGCTTGAGCACCTGCCCTCACTGTTGCACATAATTTACCTTAGGGCTGATGTGGTCCAGTTCTCCATTGATGAGTCTCCACAGTACATGCTGTGTAGCATCTCCACCAATCCCAAAGTTCAGAGCATGGAGAGGAGAAAACAACTGTCGCCAAACCTGCCAACATCAAGTAATATAGAAGTAACACTTGTAAAAGGCTGAAAATGGCCTTTAAACAGCTGTTCTTATAACTTTAAATAATATAATAGTATACACAGTACTGGTCACAAGTTTGTGGGAAAAAAAAATTATTTTTAATGTTTTTGAAAGAAGTCTCTTATGTTCACCAAGGCTGCATTTATTTGATCATAAATACATAAAAAACAGTAATATTATGAAATATTATTACAACTTCAAATAATGGTTCTCTATTTTAAAATACTTTAAAATATTATTTATTTCTGTGATGCAAAGCTGAATTTAGCAGACATTACTCCAGTCTTCAGTGTCACATGTTATTCACACGTTTATTATCAATGTTGAAAATAGTTGTGCTGGTTAATTTTTTTTTAAATATAATTTAAATATAAAAATATTATATCAATAGATTTAGATAAAAGGTGATAGTAACAATTTATATCTTAAATAAATGCTGTTCTTTTTAACTTGTTATTCATCAATGAATCCTGATCAAATTATCACGTTCCAAAAAAATATTAAGCAGCTTTTTTAACATTGATAATAACTGAGTATCAAATCAGCATTAGAATAATTTATGAAGCACACTGAAGACTGGAGAAATAGCTGATGAAAATCCAGTTTATCATCACAGAAATAAATTATATTTTAAAGTATATTCAAATAGAAAACCATTATTTTAAAGTGTAATAATATTTCACAATGTTACCTTTTTCTCTTTTTTCTTTTTTTGATGAGCATATGAGACTTCTTTTAAAACTCTTAAAATAGTAATGTTTCCAAACTTTTGACCAGTGCTGTATATATACAAACACAGTATCTTATCGTTGATAAGAATGACTGGTATGATGTATGCAGGAGATGCAGATACTTTGCTATACCTCAAACTCATGCAGAAGCTGGATAAGTGAATCTCCAACAAACAGAACATCAGGCTCTTTTCCTTTACTGTCCGATACAAATCGATTGTGCTGCAGAGATGAGAACACATAAATGCCATTATGACACAGTTGTATATTAGAGGAGGTACTGGCTGATTATGTGTTTATAACAAATTGAATAACATGATATTTTAGCAATCTAATAGGTAGACTAAGCTTGTAAAATATATTGTACAAAAGAACCACCAATGACATCCATCGGCCATCTCCCTGTGTGTCCTGACAGGGGGTGGGTGTGACTGCAGGGTTAGACTCTCCACTCATCACTTCCTGAGGACAGACATGTAGGGAGATGAGTTGCATTTTTCTCCATTAGCATAAAATATGGATCCTCATATGAGACCAAACCAACATTTGAGATTATTCAATTTTGAGCCCAATGTTGTGCTTTGACATACAAAATATTAAATTAAGACTGGGGTTATTTTATGTACGTTACTTTGACCACATCTTATGACAAGCACAAACACGACAAACATTTTCCCAGCTGAACCAGTTTGGTTGGTGCCATTTTTTATTAAGTTTGCACTGCAGTACTTAAAATCACAAACTAGCTGGTCCAAAAATAGCAGCTTATAAATAATAATTGCTTGGTCGTTTGAGTATATCAACAAGTTAACGTCTTCTAAAAGATCATTAATGCTAGTTAAAAGTGCTTTTTAAGTGAGCAGTTCACATAGCTAATGTAGCACTTAGCATGCAGATGCCTCCATTTAGAAGAACAAGGCACAAAACGCGTTAAAACAATGCGTAATATCATACTAAGTATTTGCAATGCATGTTAACACTTATGTCGATTCATATTAATTTAAAGGATGGGAAATATCGTTACCAAAAAATGTAACCACAGCAGAGTTCAGTGTTCAATCAGTCAGCCAGCGGTCAGCTGCCAAACCCCGGAAGCAGGAATGTCGAACCAGGCATTACTGGCAGATCGCCGAGAACGTTTCACTTATAAAATAGCATAATACTTTATAAACGCGAAAAGTTCATTAAATCTCCTTATTTTTTTAGTTTCCAGTGGTTCAAATGTACGTCAAACTTTTAAACATTACTTAATAGCAATTCTCTTGACCGTAATAATCTTCGCAGAGGTCTGCATTTGACGGTCATCTTTCGAAGCACGTTGCCAAGCAACGGAAATGAAAATGTAACGGCCTTTGGACTCAACTACAGGTAGGCTACATACCGATTTAATGTCGTGGTTTGATATATAATACATGTATATTTGACAGTGAAGAAAGCATTTCATTCAACAGTTTGACCACAAAAATGCAAATGCATCTTCATTTGATGTATTGCTAAACCGGTGTGGTGAACGTAACCACAATAACCATGTGACTACTAACTCAGATTACTTAAATTGTTTAAATTCATAACGACTCCTCATTTTTAATTTTAATAACGTGTGTTTTATAGTCTTAACATGAAGATGAGCCACCAATCCTGCAAAAGCTTTCCACAAATACACAACTTGCCGAAGACATCCAACGACCACCGCAGCATCAAAACTAAGGCTTCATGTCATGCAGCCAATGTTGTCCACAACTGCAAACCAGCGTGCAGCAGCAGCATGAATACAGATGTACATCACAACTCATCACATAAAGTAAGGCGTCTTAAAACCAGGAAGGAGAGGAATCAGGTTCGAGATCAGGAGAGAAACAGGTCTCAGACACACCACCAGCACAGCAGAAAAGGAGGCGGTGAGAAAGCACAGTGCCACACCCATCCACTGTCTTGTTCAAGAAAAGACAGCACATTTGCTAAGCCATTCATTCCCCAGAAGCCAAGCATCATAACTGAAGGACGCCTTACCTCCATCCGAGGCCTTTTTAGCCATGAAGTTAGGTCCATAGATATTGAGAGGGTGGTGAGCGAGCAAATAAAGAGAGACAAGCAGAACAAAGAGCAAAGAAAACAATATATGACACACATTACATCACCGCTATCTCCCTCAGTACCTGATTCAGACCAGGACTGCACTCTCGATGAAGTGCAGAAACCTCTCCAGGAACAAGAAAACAATACACCGCCACATGTGAAAAAGAAAAAAAGTTCAAGAAAAGAGCTTATTGAAAAAAACTGTCGTATTCAGACTAATAGAGGAGTCTCAGGACCTATGGGATTATCTAGAGAAGATGGGAAGTATCACAGAAATGCCGACACCAGGAAAGAAGAAACTAATAGCAAAACAAGTCCAAGTAGCCCAAGAGAAACTGAGCATATGGTTTTATCATCCTTAGAAAATGAACCGGTTCATCAGTTATGCTCTACTCCAGTTGAAACTAATAAGAATAACTCTGATATTTCACAAACAGACACTCTCAAGTCCCATGATGAAGGAAACCAAGAATGTGGTTCTATGAATATTCAGAGATTTGAGAAAACTTCTACAATGATGGGATTCCCAAACATGGAAGTTCCGCAAATGTTGGAAAATCCGCAAACTTTGACCTCTCTCTCTGAACTAGACTCTGGGGCTGGTCAATTAGCAGATAGTGTCAAGCAGAGGAAGCAAATGTCTTGTAGGGAAGCAGTGAAAAGGCTGGCAACACGTTTGTGCCAGGCTTCAGAGCTCCATGTACCAAGCCATCGGCGTCCCCTGCTGTCCGAGTGTAGAGAGGCGCTAATGCAGACTTTACAAAAAAGACACAGCTTCCAGTTAGAGCACAACCTGCATAGGCTACATTCATTCTTGAATGATAAGCAAACAGCCTCTCAGCTCAGCTCAGGACAGCGACATGAAGATTGTTCATCTTTTAGCCATGCAGTGAAGAACAAGGATAGGAGTTACAGCAGGAACATGGAGATTTGGACAGGTATGTCACTTTTTTTGACAATTTTTGAAAATCTTTTAGAAATACAGTTTAAGCAAGTTCCTAAAAATGTAATCTTTGTATTTAGGTTGCTTTCATATGCTATCATATTCATTAAAAAAAACTTTTATTCTATTTTCAAAATCATTTTTAAATTTAAAGCTACAGGACATTTTATAGTATGAAATAACCTTGTCTTGTAATAAAATGTCAAATTATTTGTTATTGTAAGAGTATTATTAACCTTGAAACAGTCATGCTATCGTTCCTTCCTATCGTTTTTCCCCCTGCATGCTTCTGCAGATTGGTTGCACAATATGGTTGCACAATATGGTTGCACAATATGACTTTCAAATGTAACAGAACTGCTTTAATACTTTTTTTTCCCTGAAAAATAATAATAAAAGAAAATGCCAAACTACTTTTTTTGGTTATGGTATTATGACAGATGTATAACCCTGACATTTTTTACTTATTGTTTTATCATTATGACCCGGTTTCACAGACAGGACTTAGATTAAGCCAGGATTAGGCCTTAGTTCAATTATGGGCATTTAAGTAGTTTTTATAAACGTGCCTTAGAAAAAAACATTACTGGTGTGCATCTTGAGACAAAACAATGGCACTGACATATTTTAAGATGTGTCAGTACAAGTTGTTTTTAGTTAAAACAGCTCAAACATGCATTTTAGTCTGGGACTAGCTTAAAGGTGCCCTAGAATGAAAAATTGAATTAACCTTGCCATAGTTAAATAACAGGAGTTCAGTACATGTAAATCACATACAGTGAGTCTCAAACACCATTGCCTCCTCCTTCATATGTAAATCTCGTTTGTGAAAAACACCACGGAAAAATATGCAAATCTCAACTTAACACCGAGAGTGATGCAATTGTCGGGATCATTATTATGTACGCCCCCAACATTTGCATAAGCCAGCACATGTTCACTGTCAGGCGGAACTGCGCAGCCGTATCGTCTCTGCAGGTAAACAAGCCTCACGCGAGGATAGCAAACATGGCAGATCATGGAAACAAATGTTATGTTCCAGGCTGTGCAGGGGATGTGAAGACGTTTCATACTCTTCTCACAGATAAAACATGTCAACAGGCATGGCTGATGTTTATTTATAATCGGATAGCGCAACAATTTATTTCAAAGTTGTTAGTTTGCTCTGCCCATTTCACCACGGACAGTTTTTCAAACCTGGGACAATATCAAGCAGGCTTTGCTCAGGGTCCGACACTGAAGAAAGGGGCAATTCCAACCACATACCTGCAAGCAGTAAGTGATTTTATCCACTTCTTGACTGTCTAAACAATTTCTGATTAAATTGAAAGCTTCTTAGAGAGACAACATTAACGATAATATTCCTGTTGTTGCCTAGATCCAACACAAGATGCTAGTACAGTAACAATAGGATAATCCGAGTAGTTTATATAACTAAATGGCTAAATAAATTGACTTTTAAATCAGTACTCTACTGTCAAACTCAAACGTTACTGTACAAACAACATATTTAAGCGCTACCCAGTTCAGTTTGTGATTCAAAGTGAAGAAGCTATCATTGTAAAATCATACAGGGACACATTACAGTAATTAAAATGTTTTTACAATGCTAAAGTTGTGACTGCTGATGTGTATATTTAATGCTATATGCTAGTTATCGTTTAGGCTGAAGTTCTGGTATGGACGTAATGATTTTGCAGTTTCCTAATTAAAATAAAGACTTAACTTACCATTCAGAAGCATTCATTTCCAATCTCAAAACATGTTGTTGTTCCTCAAAATCTGCATCTTCGTCAGAAACAGGCTCAAACATATAAGGTTGAATGCCTAATCTCTCCATCGTTATGCTGGTCAGCTATCATTGAGCCGCGCAGTGAAACAGCCAATCAGAGCAGAACTCTGAATTAATATTCATGACCCTTCCAAATAAGGCAAAAACAGACCATTTCATCCTGGGGAAGATTTCTAGAGTTGTAAATGGACCTGTAAAACCGTATCTGGACAATTATTGACCTTAAATAAGGCATAAACCCTCTATGTAGATACCAGAGAGCAATTTAAAATATTGTTTCAAATAATTCTAGGGCACCTTTAAGCCATGTCTGTGAAACTGGGGTTATATGTATTAAATTGCATTTTTATATCTTGACAACAACAAAAAATTGTGTCATGTCATTGACCCTTGTCTCATAATAGAATATTTGTGAACATGATGGAAGTTTTAAATGACCTCTCTGCTTCCTAGACAGTGCCATGCAGCACGATTACTTAGCAGAGGAAGTTAGGCTGGACTTGGACAGAGGAGCTTCCACCAGGAAACGTAGGATACAAGAGTGGAACACCTCTTTCCCTCCATTCTCTCTTGAAGAACCACAGCAATCACACACGGACATGGTGAGTCAGTGAAATCAGACACAAAGTTTAATGTCTCTCAGCAAAAAAGTTAATAATCAAGTCCAAATAATACCAAAGTTGACGTGAACTAGACTATTACAGAGGAAAGAACATTTTACAACTTCAGGACTGTATGGCTAATTTTTGCATTTGAATTTGATTGGTCAGTCTTTGCAGTTTGACCAGTGGAGGGCAGCTGAATTGTCTCAGGATTGCTTCAGAGCTCAGCCTCATCCCAGCAGACACCTCTTTAACCAGAGCCAGACCTTTACCCAGCATGCCGTCCCTATGCACAGAGCTTCCACCTGGCTTGATCATCCTGTGAACTTCTATTCCCAGCAGCAGTCACTGAGCACAGGGGAGAGTTTAGAAAGCGTACATTTAGATCTCTCCAGAATCTCTAAACAGTGTACAGAAGAAACAGATCTTAATTTTAATTCACACCACATATATGAGAGCAGAAAACAAAAACCGCAAGAACCACCTTTTGAAGGATCCAGATTCTGGTCCCATCAGCAGCAAGTTCAGGATGAAAGAGAAAGATGTGCTCCCTTTTCATTCTCAGCATCCTATCTCTCAGAGGGCTTTCAGTACGAGCCCTTTTTTCGCTGTCCACATCCATCTAACACACAGCGCAGGTCAGACTGTCTTGGTATGACTCACTCAAACAAACCTACATCAAACAAACCATTCTACCCTCCCCTTTACCTATAGCAAATGGTAAATCTCATCCAATCATCATAAGTGATGGTATGTTCCAACTATGCATACATCTTCTTACTGTCTTTGTATGAGTCACATTTTTTTCTTTTAATTACAGATTTACATTTTTATGTTTACAAAAATTTAAAGACCATCACCTCTACATGTGATTTGAATTTGAGAGTTCAGTGTACTTACATTATGATTTCTCTAATATATTTGTATATACTGGTAAGACTAGTAGTAAGAGTCTTAGTAAGATCTAATCACTTTTTGTGCTGTAGAAATATCAAAAGCACTGCGCATCAATTTTCTTTTATTTGCCTGCACTAATAGTGTAAATGTTTATCTATCCACAAGGATGCTTATAAATTTATTTATTCTGATTATTTTATTTTCTTGACTTATTTAAGTTCGGTATACTGTAAAAATGAGATGCATGTGATTTTGTTATATTCTTTTAATAAAGCAGTACAAAATGACATTTTTAACATCAAACTGATTTCACAATTTCCATTTTATATCTGGTCAAATGTCTTGTAGTGTGAAATATAAGAATTACATTTGATTCTCGTGTAAGACAAGTAGATCACCTGTTGAATTTCTATTTATTTGTTCTATTATTTTATCAATTTTCATTACATTTTCACCACAAAAGCCTAATACAAATTTTAAAAATGGCTTCTGGTAAGTTTGAATCTTTTCCCTTTTTTTTTTCTTCTTCATGCTTTTAATATATGCAGAATGTATAGCCTTTTATTGAAGTACATTCAATTAATTTTGCTCTTATATTGTAAATTTGGTCTTATACATGTAGTCAGGGCATCAAGTAATACACTTCCTCATCTATAGGTGCCTGATTCACAAAATATTGTCTTTCCTCTATGTCTTTCTCTTGTCTCCTCTGATCATTCTCCTCCTTCATCTTCTGCTCATCTTGGCTTCCAGCGTTGCAGCTCCTTAGTGCTCTCTTTAACTGATTCCAGAACAGTTCTTTTGCACTACTTGGATCAGAACAATTTGACCCAGGCCACTGCAAATAGGTCTTTTTGAGCATGACCTTTCTCATACGGTGATAAGTGGAAAGTTGCCTCTTGGGTATAGGCTCCAGAAAGACCAACAAAAGCACATCCTGCATCTCTTGAAAGAGACGATAGCTGGCCAACTGGATCTCCAGTGAGCACCATTCACTGTGAAGGAAGCTCTGACTGACCACGCAGATCGTTTTGCGACTTCCATATACAGCAGCCACAATGTTGTCGACAATATCGCGGCCCAGCTCGAAATCTCTGTGATGGAGGCAGAGCCGAAAAGAAGAACCCTCGAGATTCGGCAGCAACTGTTCCATTACCCAGTCTTCATCGGCTGAGTTGTACGAAACAAAGGCATCATATTTGTATTTCTCCTCTTGGTCCCTTAAGCGACGCCACTGTTCTCCAAACCATGATCGAAACACATAGTAGCCATACTTAAATTTCCAATAAAGTCTGACATGGAGAAATGGTATTAAGGTTAATAAGATTGTGAATGTAAAAGTTGAGGAGAAGAGGTAGAGTGCTATGTCCAGATAACACACATTAGTGTCAAAGTTGTGAAAATATGAGCCTGGATGGTCTTGGCATGTAATATTGAAAAGATATGGAAATTGGAGTCTCTTACTGCTTACGGTCCAGTTCTGTAGATCACTATTCTTGCAGCCACAACTAAGAGGACAACTGCGCATGTCAATGTATGTTAGATTGGTCAGATTGTCCAGTAAACTGATGTCCAAGGACATCATGTCATTGCGATTCAGATTTAGTGTCTTTAGTCCTGTCAAATTTCCAAAGACCTCTTTTGAAAAAGATTTAATGCCCATGTTCTCAACAGATAACGTCTTCAATTTTCGAAGGTTTTTGAAAATACCAGGGTTGAGTTTGGCGATCCCGACACATGAGTCTTTTAGAGTTAAAAACTCCAAGCTTTTCAGGTCATCAAATGTTTCAGCACCAAATCCAATGATATGGTTGTTGGTGAGGTAAAGACGTTTCAGAGAAGTTAGACCCTGGAAAAACGCACGCGGCAACAAGTTTATGCCATTTGGTTTCTGTGCATCAAGTTTCAGGTCGAGAAGTTGAGACATATTTATAAATGGTGAGTATGTTGTTTTTCTAAAATACCAAATGTGGTTAGCCTGTAAATCCAGCACCTGCAGGGTGGAATGAAGTTTCCCAAAGAGCCTGCTGTCAATCTTTTTTAGACGATTTCTATCTAAATACAAATTGGTCAAGTTGTGCAGCCCATCAAATGCATGTGGCTTCAGCTGTGTGATCTTGTTCCCGCCTAAATCTAAAATTTTTAGGTGTGACAGAGAATGAAAGGTATAGTTGAAAATGACAGCTATTTGGTTGTTGCGCAGGTTGAGAGTCTTCAGGCTGATAAGATCTTCAAAGCTGTCGTTGTAGACATCGGACAAAAGGTTGTTGTCGAGACGAAGTGTTATAAGATCTTTGAGCCCACTTAAGGCTTTGTGGTCCATATAAGCAATTATGTTTATGTTTAGCTCAAGTTTTTTTAACTTTGGTGTATTACTGAAGGCAAAACCTGAGACCTGTAGAATACGATTGTATCGATAGCTCAGGTTTCTCAGGCTGTAGAGCTTTTTCCTTTTGCTGCAGGACAATAGCCTGGTCAGATGGTTATGTTCCATTTTGAGACTTTCCAGTTGATCCTGACCATGCAGAAACTGCAAACAGTCCGTGGTTTTCATCTCGTTCCGTGAGAGGTCCATTGCACCTGTGATATTGGGGCACTGAGAAAATGTTTTGTTTTTTAGAACTGTTATGGAATTGCTCTGAAGGATCATTTTAGGTATGGGTTGCGTTTTATGGTGGTGATGATGTCGCAGAAAAAAACACAGCGAAGACAGTGCACGAGAGTCCTTCAGTTTCAAACCAGAGAAGTCGATGCCCTGCGGTCGTACATTGGTATAATTAAGAAGCTTGCTAGCGGAAACATTGGTAAACCGCAAGTGCAGGTATGTCATATCCTCCAGATTCAGGCCCTGAAAATGCTTGGATGTTAATTTTTTGTTGTCTGAGAAATCTAGCACTTTCACGTACATTAGGAAAGACTTGTCACATCCCAGTTTGTATAGTTTATTATAACTTAGGTAGAGATTAGCAAGCGACTCTGGCAGACTGTGGGAGTGATGCAGGGTGGTTAGCTTGTTAAAAGAAAGGTCCAGTTTTATCAAGCTGGACAGGTTTGTTATGCATTCAACCAAAGCGGAGAAGTTTTTCAGGTAATTCCTGCGTAGGTCGAGAATCTGTAGGTTTGTCAATTTGGAAAACAGGAACATATCAGTATTATTGAGTTTGTTATGTCCCAGGAGCAGCTCTGTGAGGTTATAGAGGTCACTGAAGACATCACGGTGGAGAGATGATATGTTATTGCAGGACAGATTTAAAATCTGAAGTTGTTGCAGATTATTAAAAGCATCTTTGTGGATTTCAACAATATTGTTACTGTCCAGTACCAGAGATGTCAGATTGGACAGATGATGGAAGCTTTGGCCTTGAACATGTGTAGTGTTACTGAGAGAAACTGTAAGGTTTGTTGCTGTGGGAAATACATCACCCACAATTGTACTTATGTCTGGTTCATGACATTTAATACAGCTGAAGGTTTTATGGTTAGAATCTGGGATCTCTATGCAACTCCTGAAACTGTAGCTGAAGGCAAGTTTAAGGAAACAGATAAATACTGCCTTTAGGATCAGTTCACGGCAAGCAGAATCCATATTTTTCAGTTCCACTTTTAAATAAACTAGCGTCATCAAAGACCAACACTACAAGGTTCTTCACTCAGTAATCCAATACTGAGAGTTTAACACAGCAATCTGCTAGAAAAAAAGAGGGGAGGGTTAATCAGTTTAAAAATAAATCTGAAATTAAAATGATTACATATTGATCCACAATGCTATTAGTCAAATTGACATTTTTTCCTAAATACAACAGAAACAGAATATGGACGTTTTATGTATTTATTCAT
Source organism: Romanogobio albipinnatus (assembly GCA_023566225.1). NCBI lineage: Eukaryota > Metazoa > Chordata > Actinopteri > Cypriniformes > Gobionidae > Romanogobio > Romanogobio albipinnatus. The sequence continues at coordinate 25,125,729 of CM042252.1, read as the reverse complement.
TTATTAATTATCAGATACATAAAATGACTTCAAAGGTGATGGAAGTATATCTAATATGAATAGAGCAAGTAAAAAGGTAGACACAAAAACATTACTCCTAATATTAAATGACAAACTTCACTAATGTATTCTCACATAACCCGTATTGGGTGACAATATCCCACTTCTCAGACTCTTATTTCCCCCTTTTGTTTTATTTACATCGACTTCTTTAAAATTGTAAATAATACAACAAGAATGGATTGAAACAACAAAACAATGTTAAATAAGTTTACATGTAAATGCATGACACATTCTACTTAACAAGTTTCTCTTTCATGTTAATGTACATACAACGGGCAAAGGCATAAATCTTGTCACAGTGAACAAAGTAGACAGAGAGCTATGTAACATTATGTTAAAAAATTCTCCGACTCACTAGTTCAAAACCAGCGAGCAATCCTAAATAACCCAAGATCTCATATCTTTCATTAATGCATATCATTGTGTTGGCTATTGGTCATTTGAACATTCTCTAGATATAAACAGAAATGTAATTCAGTACCTTACCTACATGAAATTGTTCCCGATCATTTTGCAAAAAGATCATAGCGGTGTCTCTTTTAAACAGAAGATTCTCTTCACAGGAATAGAAAGAGGAACCAAAAAGGTTTCAAGCTAGAGCAAGGAAGTTCAGACAATGGGGTACACCTCATTTTAGATTATGCAGAGAAATCTTGAATACTTTAATTAAGGATTGATTCGTAATGTAAATCCAATCACTGATATAGTTCGAAATATTCTAAAAGAAGAAGAAAAATTCCAGCCATCCAGGCATTTTTGAAATAGTCAGTTTTCTTCTCTTCATTTTCTTTTTAAATTAGCCTCTCGCCTTCTGTTCTCGTGCCATCTGACAGAGTCCGCAGAAAGGACAGCAGCTCATGATCACCCAGTCATCACAGACAGAGCCCTAAAAGACACAAGGCAATACTGCAGTGCTAGTCTTTCACACCAATGTTATGAAATGATAGATTTGAGCAGGAATTACTACACTACATCAACATCGGAAAAAGCAATAATCAATCCTGAAAAATATTTTTATTGCATGGCCTACATTAATACGATATTTGTCACGGATGCTGGTTCTCAATGCAATCATAGCTCCTGGTAGGAAGGGCAAACAGCAACTGTCACCATTATCCTGTGCCACCTTACAACCCAAGATGCAAGGAATAAATGCCCCGCACAGACCTGAAGAACAAACCAGTGTCAGAATTCACACCTTTTCTTTTGCAATATGAGGCTTGTGAGGTTCAAGCCACTTACTCGTCAAATCAATTGAAGGCATAGTTCATTCGGTTTTACTCATCCTCATGTTGTTCCAAATCTGTATGTATTTCTTACTTTTGCGGTACACAAAATAAGATATTTTGAAAAATGTTTTAACTCTTTTTGTTCATTGGGGTCCAAAACAACATTGGAGCCCACTGACTTTCATTGTATGGACGAAAACTTGAAATGACATGAGGTCATTATTTATTTTCAGGGAAGCTGCTCTTTTAACAACTTACCAAAGTTATAATCTTTATTACCATTACATAAGCTTAAGCAAAATACATTTACATTAATAAATTAAGAACATTATTAATGTCAATCTCTCTCTTTCTCTCTCACACATACACACTCACAAATGCCGCAGTCGTCACAACAGTCACAGACATCAGTGCTCCAGTGAGAAACAGTGTAGTTGGTTACAGTCATTTGTGGCTGGGAAGTCATTGCTTCTGTTTGATATGACATCACTGACAAAAGACACAGAAAATGATATAGTAATTTACAATTGGCACTTTTACATTGTGACTAAAATACAGTAAAGTTGTCTTGTTGCTATAAGTAAAATGCATTTTTATCTGATGGCTAGCAACGATTGGTTAAATAAGTATGAATTAGGATGAGTCGTGATTACCCTCTCTCTTACCTGTTTCCTTGGAAAAGGCTTCCTGGCACTGTATGTGTCTCACTTCCACATGGAAAGATGTTCAATTATAGATCCCAGTGAAGTTGGAAATCACCTCAACATGGGAGGAGAAACTGTAGTTGCCGTGGTGAGTGGTTTATGTGACCTGTAAACTAAAGGGTGAAGTGTTTGATTTGGGGGCGAGGAGTTTTACACGATTTCAGGTCTCCACACCTTTCCTTCAAGACAATGTTATCTACATTTAGAAGAGAACATTGTGTTTTTGTACCTCGTGAATATGTCTGGCCCTTTTGACAGATAAGTAATTGCCGTCAGAAAATCACCACACTGCACAAATCAGGAATTCTGACTTTTAACTCTCCTACAGTATATATCACAAACAATCACGCCGTTCATATAAGCTGCAAATTATTTGCATACCTGAGCCATTCGAGAGAATTCATTGCTAATTGGTAGTTTTCTGCAATCTGTTTGGACGAGCAGGTCCACAATAGAGTTCAACAGTGCAGGGTTGTTCAGGGAGTTCTTGCCCAGAACAGAACCATATATATCTAAACTATATGCTAATTGTCTATCACTTTGACGATAGTGATCCTGACAGAACTTTGTTTAAGAGCTATATGCACCCTAACAGCTAACAAGCGAGGTGAATCACAAAATTATAAACTTTGATTTGAAGCAAATAAAAATGATTTAATGTTGAAAAATACAAAGGTACAATCAAATCAAATCAAATCAAATCACTTTATTTGTCACTCTACATATGCACAAGTGCAACAGTAGGTGAAATTCTTAGGTGCAGTTCCGAGCAACATAGTAGTGACATGACATGTACAACATTTAAAGCAGCATCAGATTACACATCTGATGCGCACACAATTACTCACAGCACAGTAAACTCTACAATAAACAATAAATAATTTACACAATGTGAGTGTAGTTCTCACAGCTTTAAACAATATACACATACTTACAATATACATATACTTTAAACAATATACACTAAACATACACTAAACAATATACATTACGCTATAATAGTAATAATAATATACAATGTATAGTATAAAATATTATTCACAGATTGAAAAATTGAAATCCAAAGTGCAATAGATGCTGTATGATAAATAAATGTGTATATAATGTGTGTGTATCTACAGTGGGTTGTGCTGAGTGATATTCTGTCCAGAGTGTGTTATGATCCTGATGGATCAAGAGTTAAGTAGTCTGATTGCTTGTGGGAAGAAGCTGTTCTGGAGTCGGCTGGTGCGTGTTCTAATGCTGTGGTACCGTCTGCCTGATGGCAGCAGTGAGAGCAGCCCATGGTTCGGGTGGCTAGAGTCTCTGAAGATCCTCTGAGCTCTGGCGTAAATGTCCTGGAGGGAGGGAAGCTCACCTCCGATGATGCAGCTGGCCGTGCGCACTACCCTTTGCAGGGCCTTGCGGCTGCGGGCGGTACTGTTGCCGTACCAGGTGGTGATGCAGCCAGTCAGCAGACTCTCGATGGTGCAGGTGTAGAAACGTGTGAGGATGTGGCGGTTCATTCCAAACCTCCTCAGCCGTCGCAGGAAGAAAAGGCGCTGATGAGCCTTCTTCACAACGGCCTCAGAGTGGACAGACCATGAGAGTTCCTCTGTGATGTGGACACCGAGGAACTTGAAGCTGCTGACTCTCTCCACCGGTGCTCCATCGATGGTGATGGGGCGGTGTTCTCTCTCATTCCTCCTGAAGTCGACCACCAGCTCCTTGGTCTTGCTGACGTTGAGGGAGAGGTTGTGCTCCTGACACCACCGTGTCAGAGTGTGCACCTCCTCTCTGTAGGCCGTTTCATCATTGTCGGTGATAAGACCTACCACCGTCGTATCGTCAGCAAACTTGATGATGGTGTTGGAGCTGTGGGTTGCCACACAGTCATGTGTGTACAAAGAGTACAGGAGTGGGCTGAGAACGCAGCCCTGAGGGGCTCCAGTGTTGAGAGTCAGTGATGAGGAGATGTTACTGCCCATTCTGACCACCTGGCGTCTGTTTGACAGGAAGTCCAGGATCCAGCTGCATAACAGGCTGTTTAAGCCTAGAGCCCGGAGTTTCATGTCAAGTATGGAGGGCACAATGGTGTTGAATGCTGAGCTGTAGTCCACAAACAGCATTCTCACATACGTGTTCCTCTTTTCCAGGTGGGAGAGAGCAGTGTGTATTGTAGATGAAATGGCATCGTCAGTGGAGCGGTTTGTGCGGTATGCAAACTGCAGTGGGTCCAGTGAGGGGGGGAGAACAGAGCAGATGTGGTTTCTGACTAGTCTTTCAAAGCATTTGCTGATGATGGGGGTCAGAGCAACAGGACGCCAGTCGTTTAAGCAGGTGGTTTTTGATTGCTTAGGTACAGGAACAATAGTGGACGTTTTAAAGCATGTGGGGACCACAGACAGGGTGAGGGACAGGTTAAAAATGTCCGTGAAGACTCCAGCCAGTTGGTGCGCGTACGCTCTGATCACACGGCCGGGAATTCCGTCTGGACCCGCAGCTTTACGGACGTTCACCCGCCGGAAGGATCGGGTTACATCCGCGACAGATACAGAGAGTGCACTAACCTCTGCATCTTCAGCCGCGAGCGCTCTCTCCGCGAGGGCGGTGTTAGTTCCCTCAAAGCGAGCATAGAAGGTGTTGAGCTCGTCCGGGAGAGAGGCAGCGGTGTTCACGGTGGAGTTTGTGTTCCCTTTATAGTCCGTGATGGTGTTAATTCCCCTCCACATGTTTCTGGAGTCGGTGGTGTTGAACTGTCCTTCAATCTTGTCCCTGTACTGCCGTTTTGCTGCTCTGATGGTTTTCCGGAGGGCATAACTTGCTTGTTTATGCTCCTCCGCGTTACCGGAGTTAAAAGTGAAGGTCCGCGCATTGAGTGCCGCGCGAACATCCCCATTAAGCCACGGCTTCTGGTTAGGGTACAGCCGAATTGTTTTGGTCGGAACAACGTCATCTACGCACTTCCTGATGAAACACGTTACGCTATCAGCGTAAACCTCGATGTCGTCATCAGAGGCCGACCGGAACATCTCCCAGTCCGCGTGATCAAAACAGTCCTGTAGCATAGAATCTGATTGGTCCGACCAGCACTGGATGGTTCTGAGGGCGGGTGCTTCCTGTTTGAGTCTTTGCCTATATGCGGGCAAAAGGAGGATGGAAGCGTGATCCGATTTGCCAAATGGTGGGCGCGGGAGGGACTTGTAACAATCCTTGAAGGGGGAGTAGCAGTGATCTAAGACGCGGTTCCCTCGCGTGTTGAAGCTAACATGTTGGTGGTATTTGGGTGCGATGCGCTTGAAGTTGGCTTTGTTAAAGTCCCCGGTCACAATAAACGCGGCCTCAGGATGCGCGGTTTCCTGCTCACTCACTGTCCTATACAGTTCCTTTAGTGCCCGGTCTGTGTCGGCTTGTGGGGGAATATACACAGCTGTGATGATGACCGCGGTGAATTCCCTCGGTAGCCAGAATGGTCGGCACAGAAGCATGAGAAGTTCCAGATCAGGAGAACAGAAAGACTTGATAGAATGTACGTTCCTCTGATCACACCAGGATCGGTTAATCATAAAACATACACCCCCGCCTTTGCTTTTCCCGGAGAGATCTTTTTCTCTGTCCATTCGATGCACGGAGAACCCCGCGGTTTCGATGGCCGAATCTGGAATCTCAGCGGACATCCAAGTTTCTGTGAGGCAGATAATGCAGCAGTCCCTCGTGTCTCGCTGGAAAGAGATCCGTGCTCTCAGCTCGCAGAGTTTATTGTCCAGAGACTGAACATTTGCCAGTAAAATACTGGGAAGTGGGGGTCGGTTTGCGCGGCGTCTTACTCTGATAAGTACGCCGGCTCTGCTTCCCCTTCTCCGGCCGCGTTTGCGTGGTCGGGCCGTCCAGACAAAGAGCTCCGCTGCTGTGTTTGTAAACGGCGGTTCGTCACTGAAGAATTTAAAGTCCGGTTTTCGGAGTGCGATAGCCGAACCAATGTCCAAAAGTGTCTGTCTGTCGTACGTAGTAAGGCAGACAACATCCAAGACAAAAAACACAAAAACTATAAACAGAACAAACAAAAAACTACAATGTTTCAGCAGAGCTTGCGACGTAGCGGCCATCCTCGGCGCCATCTTGACTCAAGTTTAGTAAACAGAGATTTTAGTTAAATAACTACAATTTCAACAAGCATTCTTTTAAATAAGTAATTGCTTCGTGCCTGTTAAAAAAGTATGTTGTATAGTATGAATGTGTAGTTTGAATGTAATCTGGATGTATTACATTCGTCAGGCTGTCATTGTCATCTGACCGGACAGTGTAAGCTTTGTCATTTCACTGCCATTCACAAATCCTTTCATGTGGTCTCATGGGATTGTAAAGTGTCCATCAGGTGAGAGGCTGTATGTAGAGGCCGCTATGCTTAGTGGCTCATCCGGTTGTCATTGGCATGTGCCAGTGGATAGTTAGCCTGGTCCTACCAGACTCTCGTACATTTCATTTGTACAGAGAGTCTGGCCACTCTCCATTGACAAACGTTAACTTCCTTGAAGGCGGGTACTCTGTTGAAGTTTAAAACTATTGGATCTGCCCAGAGCCACTCTGGATCTGCCATAACCAATTACATTTTACATTTTAAAAGACATAGCCCCGCTTTAATGTTTATACAATTTTTTTTGTATTTATTTTATGCACCTGTTCTGTATATTATTGTTCCCTTTCAGTCAGTCACGTTCGACGTACGTCGGAACTGACCGACGAATTGGGATCTAGTTACATAGACCAATCTACTTTGAGTGTATAGAAACGAGCCAATAAACATTGGCATGCAGTTCACGCACTGCCCCGCAGCGCGGGTATAAAACACAGAAGTGAACAACGCATAACGCTTTCAACTTCAGAGCCGATAGTTTTGCTGCTTACCTGTTTTGCTGCTTAGACTGTTTCTGCCGAGAGTGTTCAAGAGAAGGAGTCTGGAGAAGTGCTCTTCCTGGTGTTGGCGTGACGGCGCAAGTCAGCGAGTGGCTGCAAAAAGAGTTCCTGTGTTGGTTCGCTGGGCGTTTTCCTTTGAGTGCTCACCCGCGGGCTTGCACTATCGGACCGCGGGGAGCCGCAGCCATCTCCCTGAGTGCTTCAGCACTTTAAAAGAGCCATTTTCCATTCCTAAAGAGCATACACGGTTTGACCCTGGGTCTTTTTCAAGATGTCATTCAAACCGTGTGTTTCTGGATGCCGTCGTTTTCTGTCCCCAGGTGACGGTCATGATCGTTGTCTCGCGTGTTTGGGCATGCTGAGGCAGCGTTCATGAATAACTCATGTTCCCACTGCGGGAACATGACCATCGCAGTGCCCCAATCTAGTGGACCTCCCGCTGCAAAGCAGAGGGCTGCTACTTTGGCTGATGCCTTTGGTGGAGATATGAGGGTGACGGTCAGGGCTTCCCCGACGGGCCAAAAACCCCTTGGGCCCCTCCCACCCTCCGCTGCGCTGGTGGAGCTTCCAGAGGAGTGCGCTGGTCCTTCCCATGGGGGGCCAGCCGTTTCCTTTGGGGCTCCGGCTGAGGACATGATTTCGCTGGCTGCATGGGCTCTGGAGATGACGACCCGGCTGCGTTGCCCCCTTCGGGTGTGGTAGCATTGTCCGAGCCGGATCCAGAGCTTACGGCTATGCTCTCCCGGGCCGCCGTGAGTGTCGGGCTCGAGTGGAACCCTCCACCGTGTCCTGAACCCTCACGGTTGGATGATTGGTATCTCGGGGCGGCCCGTGCTGGTTCTCAGCGCCCCTCCCCAGTGCAGCCATTGTTCCGCTCAGAGAACGTGGTGTTCGCATTCTCAACTATCTCGACGACTGGCTTATTCTCGCCCAGTCTCGAGAGCAGTTGTGCCAACACAGGGACATGGTGCTCCGTCACCTCAGTCTGTTGGGCCTTCGGGTCAACCGAGAGAAGAGCAAACTCTGTCCCACACAGAGGATCTCTTATCTCGGTATGGAGCTGGATTCAGTCAACCAGACTGTGCGCCTCACAGAGGAACGATTCCAGTCAGTGTTGAGCTGCTTGAATACGTTCAAGAGCAGGACGGCGGTCCCACTGAAATTCTTTCAGAGGCTCCTGGGGCATATGGCATCTGCAGCCACGTAACGCCGCTCGAATTGCTTCATATGAGACCACTTCAACGCTGGCTACACGACCGAGTCCCGAGGTGGGCATGGCAGAGTGGCCAGTATCAGGTCCCAGTTACCCCGTACTGTCACCAAACCTTAAATCCTTGGTCCGACCCCTCGTTCTTACGGGCCGGAGTGCCCTTAAGACAGATGTCCAGGCATGTTGTGGGATTCACGGATGCCTCAGCCACGGGTTGGGGGGCCACGTACAACTGGCATGCAGTCTCGAGTCTGTGGACGGGGCCCCAGCTGCATTGGCATATCAATTGCCTGGAGTTAATGGCAGTATGTCTCGCGCTAAGTCGCTTCAAGAAGCCACTTCAGCACAAACACGTACTGGTCTGCACGGACAGCGCTGCAGCCGTTGCGTACATCAACCGTCAGGGTGGTCTGCGCTCCCGTCGCATGCTCCAACTCGCCCGCCACCTCCTCCGGTGGAGTCAGAAGCATCTGAGGTCGCTTCATGCCATTCACATCCCTGGTGCACTGAACCAGACAGCCGACAAGCTCTCTCGTCATTGTCCACTTCCGGGAGAGTGGCGACTCCACCCCCAGTCTGTCCAGCTGATATGGGACCTCTTCGGAGCTGCGCAGGTGGTCCTGTTTGCCACTCCGGACTCGTCCCATTGCCAGTGGTACTATTCCCTGAACGGGGGTACCCTCGGCACAGATGCACTGGCACACAGCTGGCCCCGGGACCTACGCAAATATGCGTTTCCCACAGTGAGCCTTCTAGCACAGACTCTGTGCAAGGTCAGGGAGGACGAGGAGCAGGTCTTGCTAGTTGCGCCCTACTGGCCCAACCGGACCTGGTTCGCCGAACTCACACTCCTCGCGACAGCCCCACCCTGGCCAATTCCCCTGAGGAAGGACCTTCTTTCTCAGGGAGGGGGCACTCTATGGAACCCACGTCCAGACCTCTGGAAACTCCATGTTTGGTCCCTGGATGGGGCGCGGAGGTTCTAGGTGACCTGCCACAAGCAGTGGTAGACACCATCACTTCGGCTAGAGCCCCCTCTACGAGGCGCCTCTATGCTTTGAAGTGGAACCTGTTCGTTGAGTGGTGTTCTTCTCGCCGCAAAGACCCCCGGAAGTGTTTGATTAATGTTGTGCTTTCTTTCCTACAAGATGGGTTGGAGCGAAGGCTGTCTCCCTCCACCCTGAAAGTGTACGTCACAGCAATAGCGGCGTATCACGATGTAGTTGAAGGTAAATCCTTAGGGAAGCACGACTTAATCGTCTGGTTCCTCAGAAGTGTGAGGAGACTAAATCCTCCTCGTTCTATCACTTCAGCACTTCAGGGCCCTCCTTTTGAGCCTTTGCAGTCCGTTGAGTTAAAAATCCTGTCTATGAAGACGGTACTCCTGACTGCATTGGCCTCAATCAAGAGGGTGGGGGACCTGCATACACTTTCGGTCAACGAATCGTGCCTAGTATTCGGGCCCGGTAACTCTCACGTCATCCTGAGACCCCGGCCCGGATACGTGCCCAAGGTTCCTACCACTCCCTTTCGGGACCAGGTGGTGAACCTGCAAGCGCTGCCCTCGGGAAGAGGCAGACCCAGCCCTGGCTTTGTTATGTCCCGTCCGCGCTCTTCGCGCTTACATTGACCGGACACAAAGCTTTAGGACGTCAGAGCAGCTCTTTGTCTGTTATGGAGGCCAGCAGAAGGGAAAGGCTGTCTCCAAGCAGAGGTTAGCCCACTGGATAGTGGATGCTATTGTCTTAGCGTACCAATCGCAAGACGTGCCTTGCCCGTTCGGGTTGCGAGTGCACTCCACAAGAAGTGTAGCTTCCTCCTGGGGGCTGGCTCAAGGCGCCTCGCTGACAGACATCTAAGACATCTCAAGCTGCGGGCTGGGCGACACCTAACACGTTCGCTAGATTCTATAGCCTCCGTGTGGAGCCGGTTTCTTCCCGTGTACTCGCATCCAACGGCAGGTAGACGCAAAGTACCCGTTGCTGTGTCGGCTTGCTACGCCACTCCCGCCTATGGCCGGATACGTGCGTTTGTCTGTCTTCTCCAGTTGTGTTCCCCAGAAATGGTGAACCCTGTTGAGCTCCTCCGTCACTCCTGCAGTGTCAGACGTTGCGGCCGTCTGACGCCAGGCCTGCACCCGTATGATTGTGGAACGTGTGTGTAGGCTCTGTTGCTCTGTCGTCTCCGGCGGTGTTCTTTCCCCCCTGGAACCAGGTTGGAACCACCCCAGAGACTGGCATATGTTGTTACTACCCAGGTAGGTTAGTCCATATGAGTATTTTCCACCTCTCCTCCTCCAGAGGACGTGGCTCCGCAGTGTACCATCTCCCGAGACGGACATGCTTCCTCAGCGTTATCCAATAGTCACGCTGAGTGGGTCTTGCAGAAACAGCAGTGTCTGACCTCCCTGCCTTAAGCCCTGACTGCTGCTCCAACTGGGAGCACCCAGTGAGCTTAAGCAGGGGCGCTGGCGTTTTTGTAGGGATCCCAATTCGTCGGTCAGTTCCATGACCGACTTAAAGGGACATGACCGACTTAAAGGGAACGTCTCGTTACGTATGTAACCCTCGTTCCCTGAAGGAGGGAACGGAGACGTACGTCCCGTCGCCAGGTGCTGTGATTCAGCTGCAGGCCCGAGTCACATCTCGGCTCCTCAGTTGTAAAAGCGGTATGCGTTGTTCACTTCCGTGTTTTATATCCGCGCTGCAAGGCAGTGCGTGAACCGCATGACAATGTTTATTGGCTCGTTTCTATACACTCGAAGTAGATTGGTCTCTGAAAATAGATCCCAATTCGTCGATCAGTTCCGACGTACGTCTTCGTTCCCTCCTTCAGGGAAAGAGGGTTACATACGTAACCGAGCCGATTTTTTTACTCTTCATAATTTACATTATAGGTACATTACTATTTTATGATTTTGTATTGGTATTATTACTTAGTTTATCAATTGAAATAATTTACAATATGTTAGGCACGTTATTGCTCCCATTTTGATCAGGCATTACCACGTTGGGTCCTAAGCGGACACTATTTCACATGAGCTTTTTCTCTCATGTATGTTTCTGTGTATTTTCCACTGCACCACAGCTGTGCTCTATTCTTAATCAGCACCACTGCACACCACTCTCACCTGTCTCTCCATTTAAGTTTCCCCGCACTTGATTTCTGTGGCAGCTGCGCTGCATTATGATCAGGGCTCTTGCACACCTCTCACCTGTTTCTCCTCTCATTTAATTTCTCTCACTATTTAGCTTCCTTCCTTACCTACCTTCTCTGCCAGAGTGTTTGGTCTGTTTTTCTGTCGTGCTCTAGCCTTTTTGAATTGTGATTCTATTTTTGCCTTGCCAACTTTTGATCATATTCTGTTTTTCCTAGTTTGATCCAGCCCTGCAGCTCAGGTTTCCCATCTCCTTTTGGATTTTGCATTTTGCTATTGACTCTGTGGCTGTGCCTGGATTATTCTCTGCCCTGCACCTTGGACTGTAATTTCGCTGGTCCTGAGCCTGCCTGCCTGTTGCTGACTTTTGACTTTTGCCTGCCCTTGGATCACGTCTCCAGCTATTTCCCCTGGCTTGGCAGCTCGGCTGCCCCATTTAAATATTGTTTCCTTTTACTTTGCTTTTTGTCCTAATAAATATAGTGTGAACTGATCTGCTCTTGGGTTCTGTTTTTCCGTCCAGCCCTCACAGTACATGCCACTCAAATATATATTTATAGATAGATGTGCCACAAACTGACTACATGCTTGAAAAATATTACTGAATTGTATATATATTTAATTGGTATTTAAAATACATTTTAAAAACATGTACGCACAAAATTGGGCTATTTATTTATGATTTTGTGTCACTATTACATCAATAAAAGTTGCACAACATACGGCAACATGTTCTGAAACATTGTTAATGGCACATGACGCAATACATCAGCATGTCACAAGTTTTAGTGGCTCAAGCCGATATCACTATACTTTGGCACATGCCATTGAAAGCCACACGTGCCACAACGGCATGTGCCAATGAATTCTGGCATAAGATGTCACTTAATGTTAATACTGCTACTGGAGATGTACACAGAATCTCTCTAGAGTGAGTCGTCATCATTTTGTAAAAGCATTTCAAATCAAACTTCCTGGTTCAAAATTAAAGCACACTAGTGTGATAAACAGTGCACATTTTCCCCCTCCATATTTTGTTTTGTCCATATCAAAATTATCCACAAATAACGCTTTTCCACTAAAAAACTGAGGTGCATAAGATCAGATAAATGAGGCCTATGATCAATCAGTTCCAAAAAGAAATACAAAACCTCTCCTAATTGAAAGGAAACAAGTTTACAAATAGATTGAGTCCAATATTTGGTGATAATATAAGCATTTACATTTTTAAAAGGCCAGTCATTTTTTGACTGGGAACATCAAAGCTTGTTTTCAACATAGCATAAGGGTAAAGTAATTCTTCAAAATCAATTCCCAAAGTTGAGAAAATTAATGGGATTTTTACTTCCAGAACCTGACTGTTACACTCTGATCCTGATTTCTGAGCCTGTAGCATACAGTCTATATTATTTCTAACATATAAAGATATAGCAAAACTATGCTAGTGCACAGCTCTGAATTCAGATTGTCGCTTTGGATTCCAAACTTGTTTTGTTGCCATTGTGCTGCATTCTATTTGATTGGTTGGAATGTGGGCAATTTGGAAAGCAAAATTTGCAAAGCTATACTTGATTTGCTTGCCCGCGCGGAAAAATAACTGTTGCCGGATACCGAGTACCAAAAATCACCTAAATGCAGTTGATGCCAAACTAATTCAACCACATCAAATTAATAAAAGTAAACCATAACCATTTGGCATACATAATCTTCTGGCAACATGTAAGCAAAGTTGTAGGACAATCAGAGAATGATTTTCATTTACAGGTAGAAAATGGACACTTTTTGTATGCCATGGTTTTTCTTGTTTTTAGTCTGTGGCTTTGAGTGTTTTCTCTAGCTGTGATGGTTATGTTGTGGCAGAGGAAGGTGTGGTGTAGCTGAATGTTACAGCGTACCAGGTTGAAAAAGTTACTGCTCAGCTCACCCCTAAACTGCACCAGACAGACACCATTCTGTTAACTCTATAGATAAAAAGACCAAAACCAAAGAAAAAATGGCTTTAACTTTTGAACTTTGATTTTTCAAGCCTAACCATGTTCTCTTTTGAAAGGCAACACTTTGAATTTTCATGTCCACAGGAATCAGAATCAAACTAAATACTAAGGAATCTGAAAAGGGAGGCTCTTATATATTGATATGCAAGTGTATTCTTTGCGCAAAAAGATTTTTAGGGAAGAATGTATGACACTGGTCCAAAAAGGGCTTAGAGTCAAAGTGACAAGTCTGACCATGTTCACGTTGAAATTTGAGGATGATTCGTCTAAAGACTGAGTTGTATGCAAGTGTTTTCTTAGAATAGCTCTACATGCATTTGAAGTCATCAGGGTTTGTATGCATGAGCACAGAATACACAACCTATAAACAGAGTTAAGCCTCCCACCCATTAAGTAAATTATCTCTTTAAAAGAAACACCCAAAGTCATCTGAGAATAGGAAATTCGCTTTACACACACGCTTTACAGTTCTCAACAGTTATGAAGTACTGTATTTTTGTATTTAACTTAACAGCCCTTTATTTAGGCCTATGTGAAAACAAGAAATATTAGCATACTCGGCGGTGTGTTTTTGTTTTATTGTTGTGCATAATCTATAGTCAGTTCCTCTCTCATTCTGATCACTGTAACCGCATACAGACGTGCACAGGCCACATGATTGCACAATGCCTGAAGATATGTTGCACAACCATTCGGGCAAAATCACGCTCCACAGTTTCAAATGTTTTACACAGGGATCAAGTAACGGATCTGAAAAACCACCTTGTTTCATTAGAATTAGAAACGGGAAGCTTTGAGGTCAGATAAGCAACTGTTAAAATTTAAAGGGACCCACTTTATATTAGGTGGCCTTAACTACTGTGTACTAACATTTAAATTAATAATTTGATACAATCCACTTACTGTGTACATACATGTTTTTACATTGTACTTACATTTTTAAAAATACCTGCATGTAATTACATCTGTAATTAATTTCTGTAGTTACATTTATAATTACACTTTTGACACTTCCCTTACACCTAACCCTACCCTTAAACCTACCCATACTACCACACCGGTACATAACTTTACCCGTATCCCACCTCAATATCAGCAAAAGTGTTTTTTTTTTTTAAATGATTAATTATTAATTATTATCATTAATAATTGAGTTAAGATTGTTGTTAAGTTGCTTTGGACTGTATGTTAAAAGAGTGCTAGTGGGGTAACCCTTTATTTTACTAAAGAGTGTCCTTACATGTAGTTACTATAGCAATAACTATATATTATTAGGGGTGTAACCAGTGGTTAAAGTGGGATTTGGCAGGTGGGGGAACCCTCAAATTTTGTGTAGGTGCAACAGGGGAAAATGACTCATGTGGGGCAACATATTGAGTATTGTGGTATAGCAATACTTTTTGGGATAAGTATCACAATATTTATTTACTTGATATTTTAATGTTTTTTTATGTCCATCTACATCTACACTGATATGATGACGATACTATGTTAAAATTGCTGAGCACCACAATATGGAACACAACCTTGTTTTTCAACATGTAAATTCAAACATAAAAATTGGAAGTGCAAAATGGCAGAAGACAACTACAACAGAAATAATTCACAACCTAGAATGCAGCCTATTGCAGAGTCAATGTCAAAATGCAGAATCAAAAGTTTTGCTGTATCATAAAACATAAGAAACAACAACAACAAAACAACAATGTATGATGGTCCAAATATTGTGGCTATTCTCACATCCAGTCAGAATAGCTCGCATATTGACTGGTACTGTTATTTGATTTGTCCTTTTAACTCCACTGCAACCAGGCCTGGATTAAGAACACGTAGGGCCCTGGGGCTATAACAAACCCAAGGGTCCCCTAGTAGCCGATCATAGTGCCACAACGTGAAATAAAAAAATAATTCGTATTTTTAAAAAACGAAATCGTCAAAGCACAGATATACAATGAGTATATACTGTCTGAATATTCAATTTTAATATTAAGTAGGCCTATACAAATATTCCAGACTGCAACACATTGACTCCAGATTTCCAGAAGCAGCAACTTTTGAGCATACAACTTCCTTAAGAAGTTCTAAAACCACAGAGGTCCCAAATTAGAGGGGTTTGGGGGGCATGATTCCCCAAGAAATTTGTATTTCTTCTATGTGCATTTTAAGATGGTTGAAGGTTTTTAAAACCATGTTATTGGGCAGATTATCTGTAATACCTGCTCTCTCCTCATTTCTTCATTCTCTCATTTCTATCACTCTCTCCTCATTTCATCACTCTTTCTTTTGTCCTGTCTCTTCCCCTCCTAAAGCTGAGCTCTGGCTGATAGTCTTCTCATTTTCGTCTGTGTCAGTGAAGATAGTAAACATAGGGTCAACTGATATTTTGCCTAAATTTTATTAAGCATTTTCTTAGACAAGTTAATTCACTGAAGGCTACGAACCCTATGTAAATATGTTTATTAAATTAATTCACAATATGTACACGCACATCGCACACCTAATCTGATTAAATTATTTTACAACATTTTTTATATACACCTATATAGACCACGGCGACCTCATAGCTGACTACGGCCATGATTACAGTCGTGTAGGCAGCCTATAATTTACCTCAACACTTCCGTTCACATGGTTGGAGCTAGAGGTCTGGTTCAGCTAGTTTCGCCACAGAGCCTTTAATGTACACATGATGTTGTGCTTGTATCAAATTCAAATGGATAAAGCGAATGCCTGTCGCTCGTTATCACTTCAATAGAGCGACGAAAGCACCAATAGAGTTTGTCGCTGTGCATGAGACGGTCCAGTTGCTCTCGCGCTGACTGCTGAATACATTTATTTATTAATTTATCTGAGGTGCCGGAATGCAGTACTGGACCATTCCGGCCCACTTTAACCCCTGGGTGTAATATAGGGATGTGACGGTGAGGAAATTTTCCCACCGGTTAATCAACATACTGGTAATACTGGTATCATCGGTGGGGGCTTTTAAATTGCTAATTCTAAAAATTCGAATTCGTGTTTTCAATGAAAATCTTCCATCGGAATGAACTGAAAATGCACCAGTGGACACGCAGTGGACACAGTGCGGCTGTGAACGAACAACAGTATGGCCGTGCTCATTGTACTTTTGGTTTAGAATTTTGCGGGTTGCTTGAATGGTGGGTTCATTAGCATATTATTCTTAATGAACACAACAACAAAACAGTACAATAACAAACTCACTTAAATAGGTGCTTTTACATTTCGCTTTGAAACCAAATCTTCCGCCGTCTCTCGTGATGAATGAAATCTGACTCCTGCTGCTGGTTTGTGGTTGGCTAAATGCTACCTTGGAGTCCCAGTGAAAGGGTGTTCTCTACAGCAATGTTTCTCAGCTGCTTTGGTCACGAGACCATTCTGAGCGTACATATACACACACCTAAAGGATTATTAGGAACACCTGTTCAATTTCTCATTAATGCAATTATCTAATCAACCAATCACATGGCAGTTGCTTCAATGCATTTAGGGGTGTGGTCCTGGTCAAGACAATCTCCTGAACTCCAAACTGAATGTCAGAATGGGAAAGAAAGGTGATTTAAGCAATTTTGAGCGTGGCATGGTTGTTGGTGCCAGACGGGCCGGTCTGAGTATTTCACAATCTGCTCAGTTACTGTGATTTTCACGCACAACCATTTTTAGGGTTTACAAAGAATGGTGTGAAAAGGGAAAAACATCCAGTATGCGGCAGTCCTGTGGGGAAAAATGCCTTGTTGATGCTAGAGGTCAGAGGAGAATGGGCCGACTGATTCAAGCTGATAGAAGAGCAACTTTGACTGAAATAACCACTCGTTACAACTGAGGTATGCAGCAAAGCATACCTCATGAGAGTTGTTGCAAAATTGGAGGGATGAAGTGGTTGTAAACGGGGCCTTAATCTTCTTCCGTTTTCTGTCCTGTGCTGGTACAATGTCCATGTTATGTTGTCTTTGTCTCCCGTTTTCCCTGTGATCCTAGCCTGTTATGTTCCAGTTGGTTTTGTGTTTTCATGTTTGATTTCCCACCCTCGTGGGTTTTGTTTTAGTATTATGTTTATTTTGTTTAATAAATCATCAATTTTCTGCACTTGAGTCCTCAACCAGTTTCTCCTAAGTTAAAATGTGACATAATGTACAAGCCATATGAGGACTCAGCAGAGGAAGGACTCGACTTCGACAGGTTCAAGTCCGGGGGTTTGAGTACGGTGGTCCCAGTTCCGATGGTCCCAGTTCCGGTGGTCCTGAGTCCGGTGGTCCCAGTTCCGGTGATCCCAGTTCCGGTTGTCCCAGTTTCGGTTATCCCAAGTCCGGTGGCCCCAGTTCCGGTAGTCCCAGTTCCGGTGGTCCCGAGTCCGGTGATCCCAGTTCCGGTGGTCTCAGTTCCGGTGGTCTCAGTTCCGGTGATCCCAGTTCCGGTGGTCCCTGTTCCAGTGGTCCCGAGTCCTGACACGGCCTGGAGGACTGTGATGGGGTTCTTCGTGGCGGCAGTCCTACATGCCTGGGAGGAGCACAGGGCGTGATATGAACAGAACCGTGGCATTGGTGTATCGTTACACCCCTATAAATTATGCATAATTACATGCAACTAACCCTAAACCAACCCTTATTCCTAACCCTAACCTTTGTTCCTAACCCTTACCCAGAAAGTGCATGTATTTTTATTTCTCAGTAGTATAATTACACAGTAACATGGACACCTTAAAATAAAGTGTAACTGCAAGTGGAAATACAGAGCAAACGTCCATCTACTTCCATCTACCATCTAGATGGTAATTATGTCAATCTCCCACAGGTTACAGTTGTTGTACCTGAGACATACAGTTCCTGCATGTGTGACAGGTAAAAGAGAGAAATACTGCTGCTCTGTGGTGGACAGATTCATTGCAGGTCACAAACGTCTGTCAGTAGGGTAATTTATTAATAATTTGTGATCAGTCATCACTGAAACTAATAACTAAATCATCAACTTAAAATAGTCTGTCATTTGTCTACACTGAAAAAAAAAAAGGTTAAGTTCATTATAGAACCGGGTTCTGTTTTAATAAACCCTTTATGCAAAATAAAAAGGTTCTTGGGATATTTCTTTTTTTTTTCTTCCTACTGATAAAGTATGTTTTTGAGCTGTTTAATTCATAACTTTTAATGAAAAGGATAAAAGAACCCTTTAAACGAGTGGTAAAACACGATTTCACTTTTCTAACTTTAGCTAGTGTGTAATGTTGCTGTTTGAGCATAAACAACATCTGCAAAGTTACAACGTTCAAAGTTTAAAGCAAAGGGAGATATTTGCTTTTAAAGAAATCAATTTCTAAGGACTACAGCAAACGGCCGCTAGGGACTACAAACATTCCTCCAGGGTTGCTGACATCACCAGTCCCAATATTTACATAAACCCCTCCTCCGAGAATAAGGGGGGCGAGGCCATTTTTTATTGCTGTGGAGAAGTGTTGTTATGTGACGTCACACAGTGGCGCGGGCGACATTTGTAGGAATGAATTGCAACATGCCGTCTATCTGCTGTGCTGTGGGCTGTGAACAGCAAATCTGGTTAGTAGGCTGGACGGAGTGTTGTTGCCGCAATGCAGATGAAAACGCTGTTATTTTCATCCGGATTGCACATCCACTTTGTTCAGGCTTCCTAGGGACGGGGGAGTTAGGGATCAATGGTTATCTCGCTCTCTGTGCTGTACATTTCACGGAGGAAAGCTTCCACAATCTTCACGAGTTCAATGCAGGATTCGCACAACGGCTTGTCCTGAAAGATGGATTTAAAAACAGAAGCTGTTGACGGGCCACAACCTGTAAGTATGATTTATTTTTCGTCTATGTGTTTTCCTGTAATATTTCATATTGTTAATTGTACGTTGTAGCAAGGACGTAAACAAATGACAATGCTGTTTGGCTCTGCAAACCAGTTTGTTAAATGCTCATTCATACTTAACGTTATCTGACAAACACCTAACGTTACAAACTTTTTTTAAATCTCAATAGCGAACTTGGAATTAGTGTAAATTATTCTTTGATTAGAGCTTTTATGTATTGTTTATCTACAGGCATGCTAAACATGGTTCTGTGTTTGATTTGGCTATTATAGTAAAGCCAATGTTTAGTGTTAATTTTGGGTTAATAGTTCTTGCGACAGATATTTGGCTATAATCGTTCTAAAAATACAAAAGTATCAGTGACATTCAGTAGTGATGACTATAGATCCGCAGTCTTTATAAAAAAAAAATCCATTTGAGGACTGTAGTAGGCTATACAGCAACAACAAAAAACGAACCATTCTGAAACGTCGTTTAACAGCCGTTCTTGAACAGGTTCTGCTCGATCATCTTCACTAAAATGTTCTGGGTCCGATTCGGGCTCAAATTGGTATGGTTTTATTGACTCCATTGTTTCTAATCCTACCAAAGCACAGTCTACCGGTAAAGGTAAGAGGCGTGACGTTTCCGAAAAACGTGCACTAGGCGGTTAGCGAATCACATCACACTGGGCCAGCTAACCAATCTGAGCCCATTGCGTATTTTTGAGGGACCGGCTTCATAGAACTCGGAAATCATCAGACCGTTTTTACAAGGCGGGACAGAGCAGTGTAGAATAAAGGTAAAATATATGAAACAAACTAAGCATGAACACGTTACAGTGCATCCCACAAACACAATCAAGCCTTCGAAAGAATGTTTTACCACCCCTTTAAAATAACCTTTTAAAGTCCCCCTGTGAAAATCCATTTTTAATGTTGTTTATGTGGTGTTTTTATTATGCTTTAAATGTGCACTGTGTAAATTTTAGCGGCAGCTAGAGGTGAGGTTGTACAGGGGGACTTTAAGGTTCTATATAGTGAGAGTGAGAGTGAAAGTCTTGAGTCATATTTTGTTTCTTTACCACTTTATAGGCCTAACCAGGAAGAAAAAAAAAACATTGTTATAAATAAATTTATGAAGACATTATTTCAGGTCATACTTAAATTAAAGTCTGTACATCTTAAAACGGTCAATCAAAATAACAAATTATCCACATATTTTTCTGTAATTAATTTGCATTTTTTTAAACATTGTAACATGTTTTCACACTGAATCTCCAAATTATTGTAGAAACAACATAAAGACGGTATATTGTAAATATTTGTTTAATTGCATCTTTTTACTAAATAGCTGCTATGAATGAAGGCCATATTAGCAATACCAGCTGCTATGATGTCTCTATTAAATGGATCTTTTTAGTTTCTCGGGATGAAATGGGTAATTATAGCCATTCAGCATATTAATTTGAATTAAAAGCCATCATTGTAAACATTGCTTAAAAAAGACTACATCAACTTTTAAGTGAACTTAACAAAATCTTCACATACACCCATTATAATAAATGTCACATTTAGCTGTGGCTTTAATAGTGTGTTGTATAGACTATAATGTAAGCAATGTCAATATCAACACTCTCTGTTTGAATGAAAGCTGTCAGAACATTTTTCTCACTAAGTTTATTTTGCTCATTAATTCTCAATATAAGTAAGAAAATTAGGGATGTTTAATTCTGTTGTACTGTATTTTTGTTAAAAAGACTATCTCTAGCCTATGTGTTATAGTGTAATCTTGTTGCTATGTACTTTAATCTTTTGCATTTATATTAGGCCTATGTTGCCATATAGGATGTGGTTAACATTCTGAGAAGGTGTCAACACTTCAGAGCAGTTCGGTGAAAAGTCCAGTAAACATGTAAACACAACCACAGCACTGGCTTAACAAGATTGTTTAAGAGGTTAATTTGATAAAATCAAGATACATTATTGTTTCTATATGTTACAATGTATTCTCGCTCCTGAGAATTATGAAATGAATGGAAAACCAACTATACTGTGACAGTGACCTCATCACAAAACATAACTCTGTGAGTGTGAGTGTGAAGAAATTAGCTACCTGGACTTGCTGGGAAATGCTTAAGAAAGGCTGCAATGTTGCAATAGACCTCGGGTTGCTTTTGGTGCTGCTGCATATGTCGGAGCACCACCACAAGACTGTTTGATGTAAATGAAAACCTTTTCCTTTTAACCCCTTTAATTATTGTTGTTGTTGTTGTTGTAATATTCATAAATATTACACCACAAATATAAATTAGCCACATGCACCAAATTACACCCAAGTACTAGACCTATATGTTTGCTGGTTGCTGAAATAATCCTCACAAATATAATGCTCTTACTTGCAAGTTAGTTTGGTCAAAAATCATCTGTAAATAGTCTAAACAACAAATCGTCATGTATCACTAATTCATTTAGTACATACTGTGAGCATCAGATTCATGTCTATTAACAGGAAAGACTAATCAGAAAATCATTAATGAAAAAAAAAATAAAAAATCTTATCTGTCTGATCTTAGCAGTAAAAAAGAAAACATTTAACCAAAAATGCTTCTTAGTTTTAGAAGCACCTTTAATATATTATATTAATGTTATTGATGTTAAAAAATGTATGTTATGTTTTGTGAAGGGAGCAAAAAGGGAAGAGAGAAAAAGAAGTCAGGAAGCACTAAGACAAATGTGTTTCCTGAACACTTTCATAAGTAATCAGACGACCATTTGATCTGGGCCAGACAACCCCTGAAGAGACAGCACAGAGAGGACAGGTACGAGATTTTATATATATATATATATATATATATATATATATATATATATATATATATATATATATATATATATATATATATATATATAAATAAAGTAATTATTTTTTAAAGACTTCGTTGGATAAAACACACACACACACACACACACATATATATATATATATACACACACACACACACACACACACACACACACACACACACACACACACACACACACACACACACACACACACACACACACACACACACACTTGCGCATACACACACAAAAAGTTTCACTGCAGTATGCAAATCTTTTGGTTTTGATATGAATTGCAACAAATAAGAATACTTTCTCTATTTTCCATTCAGGGTTTATTCAAGTAATCAATTTGCCTTTTTAATGACTCTTGCAAAACTCTTCTACTCTAGCAAAAAATGCAACATGTACCAAAATACAATATCAAATGCATATGTTAATGGCACATAATGGTAAAAATATATTTTTTCTTAATTTTATATTGTTTCATTGCATATGCCAAACTTATGAAATGTCAATTTTCAGCACTTTCAGTTCCCTCTAGTTGTACTATTCCCGCTTTTGCACCATAAACATGTTATTACAAATTACCCTACTTTTTTTTTTTTTTTTTTTTTCAAACATTCAGGTTTACTAACCCACCACAACCAACTTTCCATCTTTTTGAGTTTACGAAAATGCAAGGTGTTTTCAAAAAACCTTTTTGATTATGTCTGGCCTCAGCAAAATGGGGATTTCAAGGTTTTTGTTTTTTTAAATCTTTGTGGACGCAGCCTTCAGTTCCCCTTTGCAGTGGTTACACAAAAATGTAGGATTCAGTTTCTGTGGTCTGATTTCTCACTCTCTCTCTCCCTCTTTTTTTCTTTACCAACATTTGTCCAAAAGTAAGGAGAGCAAGACCGTGTGAGAGACGAGGGAATCTCGTGCCCACTATTTTATTTGTATGTCTCGCTCTGAAGCACATCATGAAGAACATCACAACATCCACGGACAACTATGGGGTGAGTGATAGTTATAATAGTTAAATAGTTAAAAAAAAAAATTATAATATATATATATATATATATTGAAAAGTCTTCTGCTCTATTATACAGTACACAGATTATGACTACACTGTCTATGATGGCGATGAACATGAAGATACCGTTGCTGCCCCCTGCAGTCTGAGGGAAACATGGGAATTTCTTGGTCGCTTTGCCCCTATAGCTTACATCCTAGTCTTTATCCTGGCACTAGTTGGTAACATTCTAGTGCTGTGCGTGATCCGCCGCTATCGGCAGTCTCGACACAGTCCCTGCTCCTTCTCACTGACAGACACTTTCCTGCTCCATTTGGCCGTCTCTGACCTCCTACTGGCTGTCACGCTGCCATTTTTCGCTGTCGAGTGGATCAACGAGTGGGTGTTTGGCCTGTTCATGTGTAAAATAGCCGGAGCGGTTTTCTCGCTGAATGTCTATTGTGGGGTGCTATTCCTGGCCTGCATCAGCTTTGACCGATACTTGGCTATCGTACATGCCATCAATATCAGCTGGAGACGCAAGACCTGCCATGCTCAGCTGGCCTGCGCAGCCATCTGGGTGGTCTGCTTGGGATTGGCCATGGTGGACGTGCACTACAGGGACGTGGTGGAAGTATACGGAATGAATCGGTGGGTGTGCCAGATAGTGTATTCTCAAGAGAACTTCCAGCAATGGCAGATCGGCATGCAACTGGTTAGCTTGATTATTGGATTCATAATTCCACTACTGGTAATGCTGTATTGCTACCTTCGCATTTTCAAAGCACTGTGCCACGCCACACGGAGGCAGAAACGACGCTCTCTGAGGCTCATCATCTCATTGGTCATTGTGTTTGTGGTCAGTTGGGCGCCTTATAATGCCCTGCGACTGACCGACAGCCTGCAGACGCTCGGGGTCATTGTCAAAAGCTGTGAGCTGAACAAGGTGCTAGATGTGGGTATTCTGGTGACCGAAAGCCTGGGGCTGGCGCATTGCGCTTTAAATCCACTACTCTACGGCCTTGTGGGGGTAAAGTTCCGCCGTGAGCTCGCCCAGATGTGCAAGGCTGCTTTAGGACCCCAGGGATGCCTCGGATTAGCAGGATGGGCAAACGGTCGGGGATCAACCACCCGCAGACCTAATGGATCATTCAGCTCAGTGGAGAGTGAGAATACCTCGTACTTCTCTGTCATGGCCTGAAAAGAGAGCAAATGACATGAACAAGAGGAGAAGTGATGTTGTTTTTATGTGGAATGGGAAAGTAACCACAGTTCGATTTAGAAATCTTAAAACTGAACTTTTCCATGTTCTCTTTTTGAAAAGCATGGCGGTATCTAATACATCAGTGCAGCACATCCATTTGATTGAAGATAATTTTTTTTTTTATATTTGTAAAATTCTGTTGATTTTGTTCCATCAGCAATTCTGCTTTTTTTTTGTGGTAGTTGTAACCATGACAGTGAATCATCTCCTGAGTTGTCTGGGTTTAGTGATACATAAAAGGAACTGAAAACATGTTTTCAGACTCCACATCCACTTTCTTAAACACATTGCAACATCTTGTTTATCTTTTTATTAATCTTTTGTTTTATATTTTAAGTCGATGATGCACATAAATAATAGATATGAACATGACAGGATATTTTCTACTAATGTCATTTTTGTAAATCATTTTTATTGGTATTTTTTATTGTGTATTGCCTCCTCTGATAAAGTGTAGGTTCCATTAAAATTGTAATAAAGATTTGTGCGACTCACTTCCTTTATCATTGGTATTCAGCTGTAGATTGAGAGGATGTTACACTCTGAAGATGTATTGTATTCTGAGAACGACAGCCACAAAGGAAACGTTTCATCGCTATTAAAATTATTTTTCCCCTTTTAGAGCGCATTGTGTAAGTGTTTATGTTTACTACTAGTACAATTTTCAAAAATAAAAAAAAAATTCATTTTTGACATGAAAATATGAGTATACCTAAGAGGATAAGGATTAGTTAGCTAAAAGGAAGTCTAGAAGGTCATAAGCACTACAGCTGAGAGCATTTGCTGAGCCACAGCTAATGCAGGTGTTTAAAAGCTCTGACTCCACTCCATTATAGCAATAGCAAATAGCATGGCTCATCGCAGTCACATTAACTTAAGCCTTTTTGGATATTAAATAAAATAGGCAAATGGGGTCTTTACTTTCTCTTTAATTGTTTTGCTGAGTAAGTATTGCTGAGTTTCACCATTAAATTCATTGTCAGCTGTTTCTGTAAATATTAATTTATGTAGGCCTATATATGTGTAACGCTCATGTTCTATGAAGATGAAGACGATGAAGATAACTCAGGATTTTAATAATAAGATACCAATACCAAGCCAACATGTGAAACAATGTGCTCGTGCACAGACAATAAACTGAAAACAAGCAGGAACTTAAAAACACAGATGATACACAGATAACTAAAATGACGAACATCGATCAGTGTCCATGGTGACAGATTGTGGCGGGAAAATAGAACAAAGGAAGACATGAGACCCCTTACAGAAAAACCACATGAATTTCACATGTGATCACATGTGTCCACATGTGGAAAACATGTGATCACGTGTGATCACATGTGGGAAACATGTCACCACATGTTGCAACAAAATTTGGCACATGTGGCACATGTGGAAAACATGTGATCACATGTGGGAAACGTCACCACATGTTGCAACACAATTTGGCACATGTGGCACATGTGGAAAACATGTGATCACATGTGGGAAACGTCACCACATGTTGCAACAAAATTTGGCACATGTGGCACATGTTGCAAACATGTTACCATGTGAAGCACATGTGGGAAATGTTTCCACACGTTGTAATGGCTTTTACATGTGGATCACATGTTACCACATGTCACAAATACAGCACTGTTGTTACTTCTACCACATGTTGCAATGAAATGTGGCACATGTGGCAAACATGTTTCCACATGTCACAAATACAGCTTTTTTTTTTGTATGTTTACTCGTATTGTTCTTGGTTCCTGTCCAGTGGTTGGAAACATACATACATACATACATACATACATACACACACACACATTATATATATATAACACACACTGCAAATGTATATAAAGTAGGCCTATTTAAATATGCATATATATGTAAACACAAATATAAATCGTTGAAAGTGGAAAAACCTTAATTTGTTAATTTAGGAGAGCTCTATGTTTTCAAGTGGATGGATATTTTTACTCCGCACGTCCGCGGCGGGTGATGACGCAATCGGTGACGAGCCGACGACATCTCCAACGGCTGCTGACTTGAACTGTGCGAGAGACATGTACGACGGAAAAAATGATAGAAAAAAAAAATATATATATATATATTCAAGAAGTGATAATGGGGTTTACTCATCAACATTTACCGCCGAACCTATTCTTATAAATTATACTCATAACGCTTGTTCTATTTTGAAAAATGTCTGGAAAGTGAAGTTCTGCACACGAACATCATTTGAACCTTAACGGCCGCAGTCACTGTACACCGAGGAAAAGGTAAGCAAAATGTCTTTATATTAACAGTTAACGTAGTAGTTTTTACACATTTGATGGCAAATATCAGTTTTATATGTTAAGCGTTTAAAACTCTTCTGCTTCATAAGTTTGTAACATATCGATACTCGGTTACTTAACGTAACCTCGGTTCTCTCTAGAAGAGGGAACGAGTATTGCGTAAGTTCCTTACGCTACGGGAAAGTATTCTTTCTTCGAGATTTCTGAAAAACCCAAAATTATCCTTAATTTTGTAACATTGTCAACACAGTGCGGCAGCCTGGCAGACCATAGCAGGCTATTCCAGCGTGCTATTGGCTGCTCTGCTGGCAACTGCAGCAGCCTATCGGTGAGCCCGCGTGACGTGGCGACCAATGAGGGCGCTTCGCGCCCACCTGGCTTCATTTGCCTACAGGTGGGGCGTGGCCACGTGTATATAAGCAGGGCTCACGGGCTGCATATTCGGTTTTCGTAGTTCTGAAGCATAAAAGCCCGCGGGGCGCACGGCAAGGAACGCAATACTCGTTCCCTCTTCTAGAGAGAACCGAGGTTACGTTAAGTAACCGAGTATCGTTCTCTTACGAGAGGTTCTCTCGTATTGCGTAAGTTCCTTACGCTACGGGAACATATTGTCAACGCCGTGCGCGCCTCGCATACAGCATATGTATCCCAGGGAACCGGGGACCATAACACTGCTCGGGCAGGGTGGCCGGTAAGGAAAACGGGCCACCACATATACAGACACTTCATTTGAACTGACGGGTGGTTACAACACCCTGTCCCATGAATGAGGGAACGGCACCTGCCGGTCTCCTTCAAATTCACCACACCTTGTCTCATGAATGAGGGAGCGGCAACGCCGGTCGCCTTCAAATTCACAATATCTTGTTATATGAGTGAGGTAACGGCACCGCCGGTCACCTTCAAACTCACAACAGCTCGTCTCGTAAATGAGGGAACGGCACCGCCGGTCTCCTTCAAATTCACAATGAGCCTAGTACCGAACTTACTACCAGTATGTGAGCTATGTCTGCGCAGAACCACTGGGCAGAACCAACAGCCCTATTGAACTGATAACACTTTCGCCTGTAAGGCAGGAACTTCCAGATTGTAAAATCTCACGAACGTAGACGGGGAGGCCCAGCCTGCCGCCATACAGATATCGTGGATGGAAATCCCTCTGGCCCAAGCCCACGAAGAGGCCATGCCTCTGGTGGAGTGTGCTCTGACACCTAGCGGGCACTGCAGGTGTTTGGAAGCGTATGCAGCTGCAATCGCGTCCACTATCCACCTGGACAGGGTCTGTTTCGAGGAGGCGAGACCTTTAGTGCGCCCACCAAACGAAACAAATAGCTGCTCAGAACGCCTGAAGGCGGCGGAGCGTGTGACATACACCCTCAATGCCCTGACAGGGCAGAGGAAATTGCCACCGTCCCCCTCATCGGATGCTGGCAGAGCCGAGAGGGAGATAATCTGCGCCCTGAAGGGAGTGCCGATCGCTTTGGGGACATAACCATGCCTCCATAACCATTTTCAGCACCCATTCTGATACACCTGGAATGGCTTCCCACGCTCTCGCGTGCGCCACACGGGATAGAACGGCCTCCGGGCTCGAAACGCCGCGCTTCGCGGGTTTGACGGCCTGTATAGGAGGGGCGGGCGCAGTGCGCGCGCTCTCTGTGCTGTGGGCCAGCCGATCGCTCGCGATGGCTGGCCGCCCTACACACTGCATCTCTGCCGCTTCGAGCGGGGAGTGGCTTGTGTGCGGCCCTACACTCATCGCTCCGGCCACCCTGGGCGGAAAACAAATGGTGTGTGGCGCGGCGCGTGGCGCCTGAGGCATAATGTTCGCGAAAATGTGTGAGCGCGTTTGAGCGGGCACAACTCTTACGCGTGGAACATGACCGGTTAAGAGTGGCTGTGTGACAGCGCGTGTGGTGGTTAGTCGTGGACGCAAACAAGCGGACACGTGACCTAACTCTAGCACTCGAGCGGCCGGTGGCCGCTTTATGTGAGTGGGGGACACGGGGTTTATAGTGCTTGTGTGCAGGGGTGAACACAGAAAAGTGGGCACATTTACTGCATTTGAAACACATACGGCGTGAGCCGTGCAACCAGAAATAATGCAACTTTTGTGATTTCTCTGGTTCGCCGTAAAAACGGCGGTTATTGACAGGCGAGAAGGCATTTTTGCCGGCTCGTTGGCTGCGTGAAATCCATCTGCAGCAGCCACAGTGGTGGGGGCTGACAGGAAAGAGAGTTTTGACGGTGGTCCGGCCGCGGCGGGACTTAACCGTCGTTTCTTGCCTCTGGCTAGGAGGACTTTGGAGGCTCGGGCTTCAGCGCGATCCTAGGCCGGGGGCCCCGAGGTGGAGGCGGCTTACCACGGCTGGAAGAGCGCGATCTGGGGCGGCCGCTCGGTCTTCGCTGAGACGAAGGGGGCCGCGCTGGGCGCTGCGCGGAGCTCGTTGCTGGCTGGTCACGAGGACGGCGAGCAGCGGAGCTATTGCTATCGCCGGGGCGTCGAGGCAGGAAAAGGTTCATGGCCTGCGTCGTTTTCTGCACTTCGGAGAAACGGTCGACGATCCCCTTGACCGCTGGTCCAAAGAGCCCAGACGGGGAGGGCGGGGCATTTAGGAAGGCCGCGCGCTCTGTTTCTCGCATGTCCGCGAGCGTGAGCCAGAGGTGGCGCTCAGCTACCGTGAGGGAGGCCATAGAGCGTCCGAGGGCCTGTGCTGCGGTCTTGGTGGCGCGAAGGGAGAGATCCGTCGCGCTTCGCAAATCCGTGATTAACTCAGCGTCACAGCATTTCTCGTCCAGGTCGCGGAGGAGATTAGCTTGGAGGATTTGCAGCACGGCCATAGAGTGCAGAGCGGACGCAGCTTGACCGGAGGCAGCGAAAGCGCGGCCGATCAGCGATGACGTCACTCTGCAGGCCTTAGACGGGAGGGCAGCCTTTGAGCGCCAACCAGAAGGCGGGCAAAGGTGCGCTGCGACCGCCTCTTCCACCGGAGGGATAGCGTTGTAGCCTTTCTCGGCCGCGCCGTCAACTTGTGAGAGCGTCGAAGAAGCCTGAGACGAGACCCTCGCGGAGAATGGCGCGTTCCAGGACTTTGCGAGCTCCTCGTGAAGCTCCGGCAGAAAGGGTGCAGTCCTGGAGGTGGGCGCACGGCGGCGACTGTTTAGGAAGCATCCGTCAAGTCGGTTCGGCGCTGCCACCTTGGGCGGGGCCCATTCGAGGCCTAGCTGCTCGACAGCCCGGGTGAGAAGGCGCAAAAGTTCGGCGTCCTCACCCGCTCGAGAGCGTCCGGAGCCCCGGACTGAAGAGGACGCGGAAGACCAGTCCTCGCTGTCGGAAGCCATGATGGAGCAGCTGTCGGCGCGTTCCGCGGCCGCATCCGCCTCATCCCCGGAGGCGGCAACAGAAATGGCGGCCTGAGGTGGGGGCGGGGAAGGCGAGAGTGAAGCGGGCGGGAAAGGTTCCGGCGAGCTTCTCTCGGCGAACTCCGGAATCCGCTGCGAGCGGCGCTTCTTTCTGCGCGGCGTGGCAGGGACTGGAGGGATATCATCATCGAACAGGACGAGTCGAGCCCGCAGGGTCGACATCGTCAGTTCTTCGCACTCTTGGCATCCGCCGGCGAGGAGTGCGGCGGCGGCGTGATCACGGCCCAGGCAGAGAGCGCAGATCAAGTGGCGGTCCCCGGAGCTGAGCTGCGCGCGACACGAGCCGCAGGTGGAACGAGACATTTGTATCAACGCTCTGCTCTTTTTGAAAAAGTGTGACGCAGCGGCGACAACACTTTTGAGCGTAAAGGATATGGGCTGCCGGATAGCAGAGCAGGCACGGATGGCTGAAGGTGGCGCGATGCTGCCGGCTTCCTCAGGCGCTGTCCTCTGCTTGCTTGTCTGCGCGGTCACGGCGGCGGGTTCCAGATCCAGCGATGCGAAGGGCTTCGCTGAAGAAAAGAAAATCGAATATGCAGCCCGTGAGCCCTGCTTATATACACGTGGCCACGCCCCACCTGTAGGCAAATGAAGCCAGGTGGGCGCGAAGCGCCCTCATTGGTCGCCACGTCACGCAGGCTCACCGATAGGCTGCTGCAGTTGCCAGCAGAGCAGCCAATAGCACGCTGGAATAGCCTGCTATGGTCTAGCAGGCTGCCGCACTGCGTTGACAATGTTACAAAATTAAGGATAATTTTGGGTTTTTCAGAAATCTCGAAGAAAGAATACTTTCCCGTAGTGTAAGGAACTTACGCAATACGAGAGAACCTCTCGTAAGAGAACGTCCTGTTTTGCGCTCCCGTCGATGACAGGATAATTCTGAGGTAACTGTTAACGTTAAATGTTGGGACTGTTTAACGTTAACGTTAGTTTTTTAAAATGGCAAATTCAACATAATTAACTTTCATTTTATATCTGTAATATTTTCTATACTGTTGGACAGTTAGATGTTCAGTTATTTAGACTGGAAATGAGCCAGTTAAGGTGTGGTTACATTCACATGTTTTTTTATTATTATTAACGTTATATTGCTAAGGACATGCTATAATGTGGTTACATATTCACAGTTGTTCTATGAATTTGTACATGCAAATAGGGTATTAACTTAATTAATATTAACTTAAAATCTACTTGAAGAAAATATTTTATGTCAAAGGGGGTTTGGCTGGCAAAAAAGGCTAAACTATTGAAAGTGGACCTTTTATGCCACCAGAATTGACCGCACCTTTACTGTCTTTCTTTTAGGCTGATTGCATTTATTTGTATGATTATTTTGAAGCAAGATTGACAAGATATTTGTTTATTTTTAAAAAGAAATATTGTTGGGATCTTTATGAATGGTAATATAGGCCTAATAAATTGAAGAAATGACCCACTGTGGAAATGAAGTTTCATTTTGTGCTTGATGTTATCGTTATAGGAATTACACAGCATCCACACCGGGCCAATCCACGTTCTTCATGCCCTTCCTTTGTGTCTTGGTTTTTCTGGAACCTGAACGGTGAGTGTCCCTGAATAATTGACAGTATCACTCTATGAATTTCTTCAAAATACAAACTTGTTTTCATTTTCAGTCAATTAAGCCATGTAGTTTGTGGTTTGATTAGTTCTTGACCTTCAGACCCTCTTTGGCAGCTAACTCTGAACTTGTTTTTTTTTATTTTAATATAATTATTTTAATTTCTTACAGACTATGTCAAGTTTACACAGCCATTGGAGACATTGAGATGGTCTGCATGGCACAAAAATGAAAAGATCTCAAAAGATGAACAGAAAGGTGAACATCGTAACATATTTATATATTGTACAGCATGAGAGAATAATATATGTGTCCGTAGGTTTCCTGCTTACATGTTGGAATACGCTTTGGTTTTTAATACTTTATTATTTACATCACAACAGACATACGATATGAATGATTATGCTATGTTTTTACCTCACTAGAGCTCCTTAGAGTCCCAATTTGGATGGCTTTTAGAGGGCATGCTGTAGTTGTGTATAGGATCTGCTGTTTATATATTTGGTTAGGGGTGTAACGGTACACGTATTCGTACCGAAACCGTTTCCGTACAGGGCTTTCGGTTCGGTGCACGCGTGTACTGAACGGTTCCGAATGCAATCTTTAACAGTTAACAGTCGTCTTGTTTTAAGCATGGAAGATACTTTAATACGGGTTTCCACACGAACATATTAAAGGATTAGTTCCCTTTTAAATAGACTTTTGCTGATAATTTACTCACCCCCATGTCATCCAAGATGTCCATGTCTTTCTTTCTGCAGTCGAAAATAAATTAAGGTTTTTGATGAAAACATTCCAGGATTGTTCTCCATATAATGGACTTCAATGGGCTCCAAACGGTTCAAGGTCCAAATGACAGTTTCAGTGCAGCTTCCAAGGGCTTTAAATGATACCAGACAATGAATAAGGGTCTTATCTAGCAAAATGATCGGCCATTTAAAAAAAAAAAAAACGTTTAAGATTTATATGCACAAATGCTTGCCTTGCTCTGTTCGGTGATGCGCGTTCGTGACGTCATGTAATACGCAATTACGTTGAAAAGGTCACTGTAACGGACTTGTATGTTCAGGGAAGAAGGAGGCAGGAACCGGCGAACGTTCAACAAGTTTAATTCAAAATAAACACAAACTGAAAGTAAAAGCGGCAGCCCCTCACTGACGACTACTGCCCACGCACACATAATAAAACGTAAACAAAACACAACGTAAATTCCAGGCCTGGTCTTCTCTCCTCTTGCACTGTCGTCGTTGTAAACGGAGTTTGACTTAGTATGCGTTAATATTTGCATATTATGTGACGTCAAGAACGTACATGCATTTGTGGTGAGCATTTGTGCTTATAAAACTTAAACTTTTTTTTTTTTTTTTTTTTAAATGACCGATCGTTTCGTTGAATAAAGACCTTTATTCATCGTCTGGTATCGTTTGAAGCTGCACTGAAACTCATTTGGACCTTGAACTGTTTGGGAGCCATTGAAGTCCATTATATGGAGTAAAATCTTGGAATGCTTTCATCAAAAACCTTAATTTCTTTTCGACTTAAGAAATAAAGACATGAACATCTTGGATGACATGGGGGTGAGGAAATTATCAGCAAACGTCTGATGAGCGTAACTGGTGTGCAATGTCGTCATATGCAGCGTGAGCATTTTGAACTGAGAGGTGCGGGCGACCTTTTCCGTAAGTTGAATACGGAAGGTGATTCACCGGAAGCTAGATCATTTACTTTATAAAGTCTTAAATATGGATATTTTTCTTACACAAATGCGTCGTTTCGCTTCATAAGGCCTTTATTAACACCCCGGAGCCGCATGGCTCAGATTTATGATGGATATAGATGCACTTTTATGGACTTCAAAAACAGAGTTACAGTCAAAGCCATAATAAAGCTGGAAAGAGCCAGGACATGTTTATATAACTCTGATTTTATTAGTCTGAAAGAAGAAAGTCATATACACCTAGGATGACTTTAGGGTGAGTAAATCATGGGCTAATTTTCATTTTTGGGTGAACTAACCCTTTAATGTGACGCAGGCACGTGCAGAGGGGGGGGGCGGAGGGTGCTTGAGCACCTGCCTCTTTGCCCCTTGATGCCCAAAGTGCCCTTTTTGTCAAGGCAAAAAAAATTTTTTTATATATATATATGTCATTAAAGGCCCTTTTGTGAAGGCCTGCCCAATCTAACTATTAGTAAAATTAATGAATAATAATTTATCCGTGAATAAAATGAATCACATGATGATGACCTTTCACCCGACGACCTCATCTCTCACGCGCCGCTCACGCGCGCGCCAGTGCCTAGTGGACTGACAGGAGAGGATTCTTCAATACCGCGGCTGCTGGTAAGTGTTGTTCTCAGCGAACGAAGTGTTTGTTTACTTATTATTTTGTATTATTTCACAAGAACGATGTGGAGAGAGCATGGAGCTGTTGTTTATATTGCTGTTTCCTGTATGTGTAGCCTGTAGAAGTAACGTTAACATTAGTTTGCTGTGAGGGAGAAAAGTTTCACGGGCGTAGAGTTACACAGTCTTGTCTTTTTATGTTATTTTACTAAAAACTGTTTATACTTTAAACTATTAGTTTTATTCCAGTATTTATTTAAAAAACGTATTCCAACACTGGTAATATACTGATTTTTCGTCCTCTGAATTAGCCTATATCTGTTTTTATTATCATTAAAAAATATATAAATTCAGAACAGGATTCAATCATGTTCATGTCAATAATGTTCATCACAGAGAAAAGTGTAGCTTTAATGATAATTCATCTGTATTTAGTTTATTATTTGTGCAGTTCAGAAAGGTGTTATGTTAACGTTTACGTTTTCTGTATATGTCTAACAGGGAAGGCCACAGGTAAATATAACATTTATTATAATGGGATTATATAAAGATTGTTTTAAGTAGGTGCCGACAGAATGAACACACACATTTTAGTTTCTTTATTTATATTTTTGATTAGACATAATCAAAATCCAACTACATCTCAGAGTCACAATGCAATATATGAAATCATGATCACTGCGTATATAGATTTTTCTGTTTCACTCTTACCCCTGCCATGGCCCTCATCCGTTCCCCCTATTGTTTCTTTCTCAGATGCTTTTCTGAATCTGATATCTTATTTTCTCTCCACAGCTCTTGGTGTGCAGCAGCCTATATGAACATCTCCCTCTTCTTGTAGCAGTCAGCCTTGGCAGCAGTTGCAGCACAGTGAGCGAGTTACAAACACTTTCAGCAATCTTTACATCTTGTCATGGTCACATAACAATTGTTTAATCAGCTAATATATCTCATATGCTTGTTTTAATTTCTATAGTCTCAGATATACTCCAGCAGCATCAGCAGCAACAACAACAGCAAAGGCAGCAAACCCACTAAAGGATTTATTTAGGAATTTAAGATTTTAAGATTTTACCAGAAATTTTTTAGACGTTAATGTTAAAAATCTTGTATAAGATTGCTGTGATTTTTTGTTTGTTTGTTTGCTTGGTTTTTATTTTTATTGGATAAATGTAACTTGTATATTTGTAATTCAGTTTTTGCCATGAAAATAGCCACAGATACTGACATGGCATTAAATAAAACTATTCTGTACTGTACGAAACGGGCCACGTTGATTTTGAATAATGACCATGTCCTACAGTTTACTATAACAGCTGTTCTTTACTATTCTGTATAACTGAATCATAAGTATAACAGTTTCTAATCCCAGAGTTATTAATAGGTGCCAATAATTTTTTTTTTTTTACTTTTAACCTTTAAATGGTCTTTTTTATTCTCTTTCTTTTTCAAAACTGCATCAAAGCATTTGCTACCATATCAATACAGAAACATCCGTATCGGAACGCGTATCAGAAAGGAATGCGTCACAATATATTGCTGTATTGATATTTTGAGCACAGCCCGATTAAAAGCCTTGTTCCATGTGCCCCTTTTATACTTTGAGCACCTGCCCCTCCAACGGTCTCTGCACGGCCCTGATGTGACGTGACTGTGTAGGCGCTATATAGACGCATTCAACTTCAAGCGGCAGCGCGGCGCGCGAGTGACATAAATTAATATCTCTTAAGGTATGTTGAGGATACATTACAACTTACTGAAATGTATCATATGACGTGTAATCGCTCAATCAGTGTTTCAACCACGGAAAGACAATAAAACACCTTGAGAACAATGTCACATAGCATCACATTTACCTCAGAAGTCATTCAGTGTCCACAGCTGTTAGTTCACTAGAGAAATCAACTCTTACTAAATATATGCACTATATTAGCCTATATATTCATTATATTCTACTTAACCTGTTAGTGATGTATTGATTATTTAATGTATGTTTAAATAAATCTCATGAAAATGACAGACACTGTGTATAAATGATTATATTTCAACAACAAATTGGAGAAAAAAAATATATAATTAGATTTAGAAGTTAATGCAAAAACTGCCTTATGAGTGTTGATTATTATCTAAAAATAAAAAGCAAGTGATTTTAGGCTAATAGTTTGGGCTCTCTAACCTTTAATATTATAGTAATGTGTGAGTAAGGGCTCCCTATATAGTTTACAGCATTATCTTTAAGAAACTGTTAGTTATAATTGAATTCATTTAAGGACAGACACAATATTTCAGTAAACCACTGTTTAATAAAAATAAATAAAAAGCAATTTTGTAAAACTGCTGTACCGAACCGTGACTTCAAAACCGAGGTACCAAACCGTCATTTTTGTGTACCGTTAGACCCCTATATTTGGTTACTGCCAATATACATAGACCAGTCATCACTTGAAAATAACAGATACAATCCTGAAATCCAGATAGAAAAGTTAACTTTATCAGGATAGACTTGTGTTTGCACTAATCTATCATTTTTTTCTATCCCAAAACAGGAAGCCTGCTGAAGGAGACATGGAGGACAACACACATTCACAAACACACACACTATACATCTGCGTTTTAGATACTTTTTAATGTATAATTTTAATATTTGGTTTTGTATTGTTTGTTTTAAACATTCAATTTGTATTGCATATTTTGAAAATAAATAAAATCTTAATTTGTAGTATTTGTTTTAATGTTGGGAAACATGTCTATAGGCCCTACAGAAGAACATGGTACCGTTTTCTGTGGATTTACTTTAGAAAGGATTGTTGATGGGTTTCACATGTGATCTCAGGGGTTCACATGGGAATGTTATATTTCACATGTGATTTCATGGGTTTCACATGGAAATTTAAAGGTTTAACATGTGATCACATGGGAATATACGTTTCACATGGTATTACATGGGTTTCACATGTGATCACATGGGAATATGTTTCACATGTGATTACATGGGAATATATGTTTCACATGTGATTACATGGGAATATATGTTTCACATGTGATTACATGGGTTTCACATGGGAATTTATGGGTTTCACATGTGATTACATGGGACTATACGTTTCACATGTGATAACATGGGTTTCACATGGGAATTTATGGATTTCACATGTGATTACATGGGAATATATGTTTCACATGGGAATTTATGGGTTTCACATGTGATTACATGGGAATATATGTTTCACATGGGAATTTATGGGTTTCACATGTGATTACATGGGAATATATGTTTCACATGTGATTACATGGGTTTCACATGGGAATTTATGGGTTTCACATGTGATCACATGGGATTATACGTTTCACATGTGATTACATGGGTTTCACATGGGAATTTATGGGTTTATGGGTTTCACATGTGATAACATGTGCATCACATGCGTTTCACATGTGAAAACATGTGTTTCACATGTGCAAATGTTCCAAAAGCACACATTTCCCATGTTTTTCACATGTGATCCACATATTTCACATGTGCTTTTAACATGTTACATTTCACATGTGCATCTGCTCACATGTGATCCACATATTTCACATGTGCTTTTAACATGTTACATTTCACATGTGCATCTGCTCACATGTGATCCACATATTTCACATGTGCTTTTAACATGTTAAATTTCACATGTGCGCGCGATCACATGTGACCACATGTGCTTTTAACATGTTAAATTTCACATGTGCGTGCGATCACATGTGACCACGTGTGCTTTTAACATGTTTTTACATGTTAAATTTCACATGTGCAAAATCACATGTACATGTGGTCACGTGACCACATGTGTTTTTGCACATGTGAAGTTCATGTGTTTTTTCTGTAAGGGACCAATGAATACAACTAATAGTCCATGAAAACTAAAAACATAATGCCCCCTCCGAGTAGGCGCGCCCTCGCGCCGTAAAAGGAACAAAATAAACAGATGAGGGAGAGAGGGTGGAAGCTTGGGAGGCGGGCGAGGAGCTGGAGAAGGACTGGAAAGGAGGAGCAGGAAGAGGGCTGGCAGAAACCGGCAAGTAGGCAGACACACAAGCAGACTCAATGGAGGAACTGATGACGGGAGGAATGGCCAGATGGTACGGACCCAGACCACAGAGCTGACAACAGCCCACGGTGGCGTCGACGAATGGAGGAGCCAAGGAATGGGCATGGTCGACGATCTCCGTGGCGATGACGGAGAGCTGATGACAGAGAGCTGATGACCTCGAGTGGCGCCGCTGGCACTGGAGACCTGGGTGGATCCGTGGTGATGAGCACCTGAGGGGACACCAGAACTACAGAGGCCTGAGGCAGAGCCGGTGTGACTGAAGACCAAGGCGAGTCCGAGGGGAAGGAGGATCCCACTGGAAGGAGGGGTGACGACTGACCAAGGGGGAGCTGGAGGGATGAGGGAACGCGGTGAGCAGCAAGGTCGAGGGATTCTGGTGGTGCCAAAGGTGTGAGGAGCAACGGTGTAGCCAACAGGTTGCAGGGCCGAGGTGAAGCGAGAGGATCAGAGGCCGGAGGCGGAGCCAACGGATCCACTCGACTAGACGAGGTTGGTGAGTGCTGGTGCTGAGGCTTATCCGCACTGTAGGGAAACACAGGAGAAGATACAGGGCAGCACGAACACAGCTGAGGCAGGGCTGATGTCTAGGAACTCCTCCACACACAGCTCCAGGTCTCTGCCATTCTGAAACACACATACAGTTCCTCCATTTAGCATGCGGTGACCCCACATCGGCGCAATGTTGATGGACGCGATGTCCAGCCTTTTCCTCATTTTTTGGTCTGGAAGGTCGAGGGATTCTGGTGGTGCCAAAGGTGTGAGGAGCCACGGTGTAGCCAACAGGTTGCAGGGCCAATGTTGACGGCGCAATGTTGATGGACGCGATGTCCAGCCTTTTCCTCATTTTTTGGTCTGGTATTCTGTTACGCTCAGGTTCTAGGAAGATGAAGACGAAGATGATGAAGATAACTCAGGGTTTTAATAATAAGATACCAATTACAAGCTAACATGCAAAACACAGTGCGCGTGCACTTGGAGGGGGTGGGGGGTGAGTTTCCATATAGCGAAACAAATCGATTTTAATATACTTTTTTACACATACGCTTTGGGTTTGTGCCAGTTTGCTGCCATTTGGTCAAAAAAAGAAAAATAACATGACTATATTTTGTAGAGTATATTGTTATTAAACATTTAAGATATGTTTGTAGAACAGCCTGCACAATGATATGAATGAAACATGGTCTTAGGCCTCTGTGATTCACACATTGGCTGCATCAAAAAACAGTATGTGACAAAAGTAGTATGTTCGAATTCACAGTACTCATATAAGTGTAGTTTAGGCAAAAGTGCCCGAATGACAAGTGTGCATACAATGGACATTTTACTATACCATGAGGTCATGGGAGAGGACACAGGTAGGTCACGTGATAAGGGCAACATGGTGAATGTAGTACGTATGGATTACATTCATACTACACACATTCATACTATATAGAACCTACTTTTTTTAGTGGTCATAAAGTAATTACTTATTCAAAATAAGTACCTACTCAAGAGAGGATGCGATTTCGGATGCAGCCTGTAAGTTTCAGCTGAAATTGCCAAAGCTTGCCTCTGCATAATGATAATAAGTTGCTAAATATTTCCTATTTAGTGGCCAATTTTTTTTTTATTAATTAAACTGGACAAAGAAGGATGGGTTAATAAAAATTAAAGATCTGGCATCTCGGCTTCATTGCTTAAAACAAAAAAAGTATATTCTTTTAACACCTGGAACTCAGACACAGCTTGGATCAGGGTTGGAATTGAACTTTGCAGGCAGGTTGATCTCCAGGAACAGGACTGGCCACCCCAGTCAACATCATGCTCCAGAAATGTTTGTGTGCCATGCATAAATTTAAACACTAACATCAATGGCTCCACAACTGAGCAACTATGATCCACTTTCCTGAAGAGTTTAGCTCCAACCCTGATTAAACTTAACTGCTAGCTTTCTAGTAATCCTGAAGACCTTGATAAGTTGTTCAGGTGTGTTTGATTAGATTGAAGCTAAACTCTGCAGGACAGTAGTGGACCTTGAGGGTCATTTGTCTTGCCGTATGCTCCCAAGCAGGGCCGTTTTTAGACATAGGTGAACTAGGCGGTTGCCTAGGGCGCCATCAGCTGAAGGGGCACCAATGAACGCATATCAGAGGTGTGTGTAAAGGGTGTCAAAGCCACCCTGAAATATGATTGCCGCCCCCACTGGTTCCCCTAACACTATTGGATCAGAGTACTGTCAATTACGGTCTGAATGTTGCATGTAAAGTTTGCATTTGGAGGGCTCAACACCATTAGATCAAAGAGCTCGGTCAAAGCTTTGGCAAGGTAACACTTTTTTAACCACACAATAAAGCTAAATTAAATAATAAAGGCCAATTTAAAAAAAAAAACAGGTACAATAAAAAAGTGCACAAATCTGTATTTTGTTAGGGCCATATTTGTGGCAGTCGAGAAATCACGCTGTGAAATGGGCAGATAATAATAATGGGCAGTAATATTGCTCGGTGTGTATTATAGAGGCAAGATGTAGGCTAACCACACTCACTTTAGCATTTCATGATATCATTATATTTAGACTCTATTAAGCTTTCATCTCTTACTTGTACCTCCAAAAGGTGTGTTTTTGCGCTAATGCACTGTTAAAGGATCAGTGTGTTATTGTCCCATATAAAACTTCAACGGGCAATTTAAAAATAGTATAATAAAATGTGCTAATTCACAATATTTATTATCCTTTATTAAACCGCTTTGTCGAATGTAATGTATCTTTACGGGTGGTGTTGAAACCTGAATCAATTCATTCAGTTCTAATAGTGTCGTACAGGGCATAGCGTTGCGTTATTTAAAGGGGAAGTTCAAGCGTCAATGAGAAACAAAGACAGCACTGAATCAATATTTATTCTTGTTACTTTCATGCGACTGGAACAGCTTTTATACGTAGTTTCCAAATTGTATTCGTATATATTTGTTAATAAGGATTACAGTTCCAAAATGGTATGCATGTATGTATGTATTTGTTAATAAGGATTAAAATTAATACCAGTAATACCATGTTGCTTTTTAAGATTTGGCTGGGGGGTGCCAATAAGGATTTCGCCTAGGACGTCAAAATGGCTAGAAACGGCCCTGCTCCCAAGTACAGAAAAGTGATTTGGAGAATGGATGGATGCTTCACGGTTTGGGTGATAATGTAGCCTACAACTGGGGAAAAAAACCCAACAAAAACGTATTTTACTTTTGATATGTAAAAAACTCATTTTGCTTGTCAGCTCTCCAGCCACCACCACACTGTGGAGAATGTTCAATACAATTCAGCTGCATTTTAGATCATAAAACACTGGAGGGCGCACTGCACCTTCTGAAATCACTGTGAGGTTGATGGCCATAAACAGGGCCGTTTCTAGCCATTCTGACGCCCTAGGCAAAATCCTTATTGGTGCCCCAATGCA
The DNA here is from genome assembly GCA_023566225.1 of Romanogobio albipinnatus. Classification (NCBI taxonomy): domain Eukaryota; kingdom Metazoa; phylum Chordata; class Actinopteri; order Cypriniformes; family Gobionidae; genus Romanogobio; species Romanogobio albipinnatus. Next base: position 25,084,398 of record CM042252.1, on the reverse strand, counting down.
ACATTGGTATTACTGGTATTAATTAACAAATACATACATACCAAATTATATTTGTATATATTTGTTAATAAGGATTCAAATTAATAGCCAGATGCCTGTATAGCCCTAGGCCTATAATATATAGCCTATATTTGTGCAGTCCCTAGTTGCTAAGAAATTGTTCTCAGACATAACTACATAATTATTATGTGTTATTAGTACATTTCACATGAAAGTGAACTCGATCAATGCTTTGGCAAGGTAACACTTTTTTTAACCATAAAGGCCAATTAAAATAACAGGTACAAATCTGTATTTTGTTAGGGCAGTATTTGTGGCAGTCTAAAAATCCCGCTGTGAATGGGCAGATAGCATTGCTCGGTGTGTATGTTAGAGGCAAAATATAACTGCACAGTTACTTCAGCATTTCATGATTATCAGTTACATTTTGACTCTATAAAGCTTTCTTCTCTTAATTGTACCTCCAAAAGGTTTTTGCGCCAATGCATTGTTAAAAGAATAAGTGTGTTTTGTAATTGTCCCATATAAAACTTTAGCGGACAATTTAAAAATGGTTTAATAAAATGTGCAAATTCACAACATGAATACATCCTTTATTAAATCACGTTGACGAATTTAACATATCTTTACGGATGTTGTTGAATGCTGAATCGATTCATTCAGTTCTAATAGTGCTTAATGCAAGCAGGGTCGTACACACAGAGGGCAAAGTGTTGCGTTATTTAAAGGGGAAGTTCACGCATCAAGTAACAAAAACCACACTGAATCAGTATGTATTCTTATTACTTTCACGTGAAATGTACTAATAACACATTATAATTATGTAGTTATGTCTGAAAACAATTTCTTAGCAACTAGGGACTGCACAAATATAGGCTATATATTATAGGCCTAGGGCTATACAGGCATCTGGCTATTAATTTGAATCCTTATTAACAAATATAAATATTACAAATAAAATATTAACAAAAAAATACAAATATAATTTGGTATGTATGCGTTTGTTAATTAATACCAGTAATACCAATGTTGCTTTTTAAAATTTGACTGGGGGCACCAATAAGGATTTCGCCTAGGGTGTCAGAATGGCTAGAAACGGCCCTGGCAGTGAGCCTTTGTAAAGTATGTTTAAAGAGCCTTTGAAGCAGCTTCATACTTTATATCACGTAATTTAGCGGAAGTGACAAGACCCTAACCCTTGCTAAAGAAATATCAATTCATTATAAACAATTTAACAAGAAAAATAATACTAAAACAATGCCTGTTTTCCTATTAATTTTTTTGCAAAACATTGTATAGGGTCGCTAATGACCCGAGGTGTGTAACATAGTAAATAGATAAACAATAATTAAATATTTGATGACTGGATAAGTGCAATTCACCTTTATTCCACAAGGTGGCAATGTCTGATACACAATGATGAAGTGATGTTTCACTCATAGTTACTGCAGGCAGAAAACAAAAGAATAGCAAAACTTCATCCGCATACATTGAAATGGCTCAGTGATTTAATGCAGCGCAAGTCCTGAACGCAATCAAATATTAGTTTTACTGTCACTTGATGGTGGATCTGGTGAAGAACCTGTCAGCGATCAAAATATTGATTTTTGAAAATGTTGAAAATTATAGTTTTAAGACTGCGAATATGAGCCAGATGGTGAATATACTGGGAAATGAGCTCTGATGAGGACAGCGATGATGCTATAAAACATCTGCTCAAACTGAACCCTTCCAAGCTTCAACAGGTAACAAAAATATGCTTTCTTTTATTCTTCTGTAACTATTACTCTAATATCAGGAGAGTTTTATATTATTGCGACAGGTAGAGATCCATGTTAGATATCCGGGTCTACACATATTTATTGGATGGAACACCCACCCTCAATTAAATTGATTTTGTCCTAAGTTATTTTTTTTGTGTATTGTACTGTGTGAAGAATTGATCATCCAGAATTTGGCAGTAAGTTTTGGGAGTTCCAAAAAATGGATTTCCTACCTAGAAAGGTCTGTCTTGCTCATTTATATATCCACCAGGGAGCGTAGAGCAGTCCTCATCTCCTGAACTGCCAGATGAGCTCATCACTGCCATTGCTGCAAGGCGGTGGTGGGCAATAATGGAAGTCTTGAGGAGCCTGAGTAGTGGGACCTAACCTCATGGCTGTGGTTGGAAACAGTGGAGGCAGGAGAAACTTCATGCCTTTCATTCGATGTCTTCAGTGATGCATCTGAGAAGACCGAGTCCTTTTCAGGTGCAAAAATGAAGACCACGGAGCAGTGGAGGCACAGGGAGCACCACACCTTATCCCTGGTCTGACACATCTGAGAAGAAGACATCCTGGCATTCAAGCTTCTCAGATGCAACACAGTCACCGAAGACCACAGAGCAGCAGAGAAAGTGGAGGCAGAAGAACAGCGCCTGTGGCTGCCAGGTCTACGAAAGCTGAAATGGTCCCTTTTAATTCAGTGCAGCATGCCAAGTTGAATGTTACATTTTCCCATATTGACTATTCTGGGCATTGACCATTTCAAATTTTGATATAAAATGTTTTTTATTTTAAAAGCAGTAGCATATCATTAGGAAACTCAGTATGTGCCATTCGGGACCATGCCCTGAAGGTACTCAAAATGTTTTCAAAGCGCCTGGTAAAAAATTTGAATGAAATGATAATGAACTGGTCTTTATTGATTCTTTGAGTCATACAGAGAACAATGATACCAATTCTGTATTTAGTTGATACCACATTTACATTTACATTTATGCATTTGGCAGACGCTTTTATCCAAAGCGACTTACAGTGCCCTTCGTACAGGGACAATCCCCCTGGAGCAACATGGAGTAAAGTGCCTTGCTCAAGGACAAACTGGTGGTGACCACTGGGATCGAACCAGCAACCTTCTGCATATCAGTTCCATGGTTTAACCCACTGGACCACCATCTCACTAGTCCATATTCAGTCGAACTTGCTGTACAACATGTTTCATTATTTTTTTAAAAACCTACTTTTTCGAACTACTTCATGACTCCTCACACTGACCACACAACATGAATTTAGTAACAGCACCACCTAATGGTCAAAAGTGAAAAGCAGGTTAATCATTTTACTGTGATTCTATTTGTGATTTTTCTAACTAAAACAATGTCTTTAATTATGTATTGATGCACTTTTCTAAAGCTCCCAGCAGTTAGGCCTACATGTCTCATTGTTTCTGTTCTGTTTTGATTTCTTTTCCCTTTGTTATTTTCCAGTTTTGCCTGTTTGACCCGGTTTTCCAGTGTGTTTCATTGATTGATCCTGTTCACCATTTGTCCTGTTAATTACCTCATTAGCTCTTTTGTTTACCCTGTGTATTTAAAGGGTTAGTTCATCTAAAAATGAAAATAATGTCATTTATTACTCACCCTCAAGCTTCGGACGGAAACGAATCAGTGAATCGAATCATGATTTGGATCGCGTGTCAAACCGCCAAACTGCTGAAATCACGTGACTTTGGCGCTCCGAACCACTGAATAGACTCGCTGATTGTTTTCCGTTCCGAAGCTTCATGAGTGTTTTGAAATCGGTTATCACTATATAAGTCGTTATTTAATTTTTTGGGCGCACAAAAAATATTCTCGTCACTTTATAATATTAATACTGAACCACTGTATTCACATGGACTGATTTAAATATGTTTTAGTACATTAATGGATCTTGAGAGTGTAAATTACATTGATGCCTATGCAGGCCTCACTGAGCCATCGGATTTCAACAAAAATATCTTAATTTGTGTTCCGAAGATGAACGGAGGTCTTACGGGTGTGGAAGGGCATGAGGGTGAGGAATAAATTACATTATTTTCATTTTTGGGTGAACTAACCCTTTAAGCCCTCGGTTTCTGGTCCTGTATTGTTTATGTTATAGTGGTTGTTTGATTCAGTATCTCCACGTTCTCTCCTGCATGTTTTCCTTGTTTGAAGTTACAATTAAATACTATTTTGTTTACTCCTTTGTTGTGCGCTTCACTATACAGCCACCATTTCCGTGAGAGATTGCTGAGGCTAGAGGCTAATTGCTGCTTGCAGCTATATTTTAATATTATGATTAATAATATAGTTAATCCAGACATCGGTTTTTTATTTGCAGATGATGGAGTATGGTGAAAAGAGGAAATAAATGTTATATTCATTACTCAAAAAGTTCAACAAGCAATAGGGATTGTTAACGTTGATCATTTGAATGAGGTTTCAAATGTTCTACTTTTTGTACTTAACTTTTATCAATAGTTCTTTTATGTAATAAAAGCATCTGCATTTATTTAGTGCATGTTTCACTGGATAATATTTATTTCTATAAATTATACCAGGGGTTCTTAATGGCTCTCGAGATCTGCTTTCCTGCAAAGTTTAGCTCCAACCCTGATCAACCACTGGCTGTGTACGAAATCACCCCCTATACCCTTAAATATTTGTAGTAGTGTCCTAAACCATGAACGTTATAGAGTGCACTTATTCAATCCCAAAATGCATTGCAATAACGACACTCAATGGCTGAGTCTGAAAACCTAGGCAGCTGACTTGTTGCCTTGCTGCCTTATCAGGGAATGACTTGTAAGGCAACGTAAGCTGCCTCAGAAGTCTGTTTGATTTAGTATCAGTTTAATTATCTACAGCTAAATAAAGCAAGCTTTGGTGAGAACTGAACAAATATTTAATTACAACAGTAATTTCTCACTAGAAATAGCATTCAAAGTGGAAAACTTAGGTCAAATACATAGGCTACATTTACACACAAAATGACCGGCGACCGCAACTTTCAGACGGCATCTTTCCTTTTCGAGCTCAACTGTCACCGAATGGAGCGCATAGGATTGTGGGATATCAAAGGCAGGGAAGGCCTACATCTATGCTGCCTTCAAAAATCAATCAGATGAAGGTCTCTTTGGAGGCAGGAAGTGAAGCTAAATTGTATTTGTATTTGCCTCAAATCGATGCCTGAAATCGCCCCCTAAAACCTCAATCACTAGTCCCGCTAGTCCACTAATACAGTTCACTTGAAGAAGTGAATGAAAACGAGTGAGTGAATTCGGACAGCCGTTGAGTGTACATCGGCTGTACACTCATTATTGCAGTGCAATGTGACAGAATAAAGTGTACTCGATAACGTCCACTATGGATTTGAACACCACTACAAATGGCTGTTCCCTCAAATAATGCCCTATTTGAGGGTATAGAGGGCGATTTCAGATTCAGCCCATGTCTCGCCAAAAGATAGCGCTCAAAGTTGAAAAATCCATCCGTTTTCCTTCAAATGGATTAAGTAAGGAATAATTGACGACGGGCCGTTCAATTATTAGAATAATAATGCACACCCGAGGTGGTGATGCGGTCACGACGCGAAGCAGAGTGGCCGTTACACCTTGGGTGTGCATTATTATTCTAATAATTGAACGGCCCGTCGTCAATTATTCCGCTTATACTACGGTTACCACACCTCAAGACATCGATCCGAAGATATATTTAAAGGGATTCGTCCGGTTTTTGTACTTAAATCGCTATTGTGAGTAGGACTATTTCTTCCGTGTCTCATCCAACGGCTCTTTTGTTAGTTCCGAAACGTCATTTTAAAGCTGTTAACGAAGGCTTGAGCCGTTGATAGCATTCTACTGCAGTTATTAATAAAGTTATTAGAGAGAGAGAGAGAGAGAGAGAGAGAGAGAGAGAGAGAGAGTGCTTGTGTGAATTAGGCTGCCTCTGTGCGTCTCTAAACAGCGCTGTTATTACCTCACTAGTGAAAAAATGTCACGTGTAGCCTTTAAGTTGCTCCACTTTATGGGCTAACTGATCAAATCGTCAGGGCAGCGCTGACACCTTTTTGTGCAAACTGTAGTGCGTGTGCGAGCATGTGTGATTTCAGTAATGAGACAGAAAAGCTTGCCTTTGACCAACAAGTCTGTTGGTTTTCATCTGGACTGTCTAATACTGCTGCCGCCCAGTTGTTGAACGTTTTATATTCACCGTAAATATTAAGATTTACTTTAGGAAAATCGTCTGTCATATTGTTGTTTTTTAGTCCTGTAATGTCCGTTATTACAGTTAACTATGCGAAGTGATATGGAACTGTAATGCGGTCAAGAGAGCTGCCTGGAACTACATTCGCTGTGCATCTCCCAGAAAATAATTGCACACCTCAGAACGTTCATCAGCCAATCAGATTCAAGCATTCAACGGCCCCGTAGTATAACCTATATTAGTTGAGTAATGTAGGGAATAGTGAATGAGGGTATAGGTGATTTCAAACAAAGCTACTGTCACAATCCGATAGGGGGCGATTTCGGATTCAGCCCTTTCTTTAGAAGACCTTGATTAGCTTGTTCAGGTGTGTTTAATTGGCGGTTGGTGACACTGGGGTGTGACTGAAGTGGAAATGGAAGGAAATGACGTTGCTTCTGGTAGCGATGAGGAAATGGAAGAAGGATTGTTTGGTGGGGATTTTGAATGGTAGATGGTCAAAAGTGGAGAATAGGAAAAGGAAGAAAATTGGAAGTCAGGCATCTGGATCGGATAACGAAAGGGGACAACAAAAACAGATTAAGGTAAAAAAGGTTGAATATAAGGTAATGATGACATTTTTGAATGAATCAATGAATACTCTAAACCCAATAAAAGTAACAAAAGCATTGAAGGAAGCAGTAGGTAATATAGAAAGTGCTAAGGTAGTGCGAGATGGGAAATTACTGATTTTCTGTAAAGACAATAAACAGCAAAATGAGGTGGCTGCCTTAAATAATTTGATGGGTAAAAAAGTCACATGCACAATAATGGATGTTCGAAAATGGGTTAGAGGAGTCATTACAGGAGTTTCTACGAATGTATCGGTTGAGGATATAAAGGAAAATGTCATTGGGGCTTCAGTAATGGAAGTTAAGCGACTGAAATATGTCAGAGATAACGAGAAAATGGACAGTCTATCAGTAATGATTCAGTTTGATGAGGAAAGACTTCCCAATAGAGTGTATCTTGGGTTTGTTAGCTATGTTGTTCGACCCTATGTCCCTCCTCCAGTTCGATGTTACAAGTGTCAGAGATTTGGGCATGTGGCAGCGGTTTGTAAAGGTAAACAACGATGTGCAAGATGCGGAGGTGAACATGAATACGGAAAATGTGGAAACGGAGTAAATCCGAAGTGTTGCAATTGTGGGGGGGCCCATAGTGCGGGGTACGGTGGTTGCCAGGTCAGGAAAGAGGCAGAAAAGGTTCAAAATGTAAAAGTGGCAGAGGGATTGTCTTATGCGGATGCAATCAAAAGTGTGCGGAAAGAAGAAAAACAGAAAGTGCAAAATGATTATGAGAAAACACCATCGATAATCCCATCTGAGAACCACTGTAGTGTGAGTGACAAAACAATGGTAGTTGAGAAAACAGCATTTATTGCTTTCATGGCTGAAGTGATTAATTGTTCTGCTCAAACAGAAAGCAGATCTGAAAGGATAAGAATAATAATAAGAGCAGCTGGAAAGTACTTGGAAATTGAAGGAATTACGGTTGAACAAATAAATGAGATTATTAAAATTCAGGTGAATAACTCGCAGGCACCATGTGGAGCTGGAGCTTAATGGTTTTTATTCTACTACAGTGGAATGCAAGAAGCTTAATAGCTAACGGACAAGAATTAAAAAAATGTATAGACCAATTAGAATATAAACCACATGTTATTTGTATTCAAGAATCATGGCTAAAACCTCACCTGAGTTTTGTAGTTCAGGATTATACGGCATTACAGGATAGGAGGAAATGGTGGAGGGGTAATTACTCTTATTAAATCAGGATTAGGTTTTAGGAAAGTGGAAATAAATTCTGAACATGAAGCACTAGTGGTGGAGGTGTGGATTGGGAAACAGAATGTAAGAGTAGTTAATTTTTATAATCCCTAAGTAATGAAATACTAAGTAATATTAGTACAGGAATAAGTAGGATAATATGGAGTGGTGATTTTAATGCTCATAGTACATTATGGGGAAGTAGATGTATGGACCAAAATGGAAAAGTTGTGGAAGAATTTTTAGATTTGGAGAACCTAATATGTATTAATGATGGAAATGCAACAAGAATGGATGTGGTATCAGGGAGAAGTTCAGTTTTAGATTTAACTTTTATGTCTCAAAATTTAGCTAGAATTAGTGATTGGAGAGTATTGAGTAATACTTTAATGGGAAGTGATCACTTCCCTATAATATGTAAAATAGGGATTAAAGTAGATTTAGAAAATAGAGAAATAATACCCAGGTGGAAATTCAAAACTGCAGATTGGAATATGTTTAAGGAAAAAAGTGAAGAAAAATTGATTGCTTTAAATGATTTAAATGAAGACATTGAGAAACTTAATGATAAAATATGTGGAGTTATTATTAATACTGCAGAAGATATTATTGGAAAAAATACAGGAAAGTATAAGAAGAAAGCAGTCCCATGGTGGACTGAGGAATGTAATAAAGCAATAAGGGAAATAAATCGTGCATTAAGGAAAGTAAGGAAATCGTTTATATTTGATGATTTTATTGAGTATAAGAGAGCACAGGCTAAGGTTAGGAAAGTGATAAAAATTGCTAAAAGAAAACATTGGAGAGAATTTTGTGGTACTATAGGGGAAAAAATAGCCATTAGTGATTTATGGGGAATGATTAGGAAGATGGGTGGAACACAAAGATGTAATAACCTTCCTGTTTTAATTGGGGATGGAAAGCAATTAGTCTCTAATAGTGAAAAAGCAGAAGAATTAGTAAGAACATTTATTAAAGTGCATAGTAATGGAAATGTATCAAATGAAATGAGGAGGCAAAGGGAGCAATGTTTGAAAGAGAACCCAGAAGTTTTGATGAGAAAAAATTTTTTTGGATCATCAATGGATGTATTATTTTCTATATTTGAATTGAAACAAGTGTTAGTGCGATTGAAACATACTTCTCCTGGAAAGGATGCAGTATGTTACGAAATGATTAGAAATCTATCAGATATATCATTGAACATTATTTTAAAGGTCCCATGGCATGACATTTTCATTTTATGAGGTTTTTCAACATTAATATGAGTTCCCCTAGCCTGAATATTGTCCCCAAGTGGATAGAAATGTTGATCGGTGTAAACCCGAGTTCTGGCTGTCTCTCTCTGCCTTTGAGAAAATGACAGGCCAGACGAGCCAATCCTGAAGTCTCCTGTTTTGACGTCCAAGCAGGAACGGTTACCTCCCTTTCCTCCGCCCAGAGAATCTGGCACGCCCATGCAAACGCTCGAGATCATTAACGTTACTTGTGAACGAGTGAACGCTGGCAGTTTCTCAGTGTTTGGATGTACAAATGAAAACAGAAGTCTTTCTTCAGTTCCTTCTGATCTGTGATCATTGATTTTTTTATGTGTAGCTTATTATTTATTATTCGTGCACACGCAGCAGCTTCTCTCTCTCCCGACAGAACGGTGTTTTCGTGTTTTCTATCTTGTGAGTCAGTGTTTTTGTACGTCCTCGTCGCGTCTACCGGTTCTAAAATGTGCATACAGTCTTTTCTGTTTAACATCAGCAGTCACATCTTTAGAGATAAACCTCACACACGCCGAAGCTCGGCCTCCAACATCCCCGACCCCCAGTACTGCATCTGGCCCACAGCGGAGGCACCAAACGCGGCGTGAGATTAAGCAGAAGGAGGGTAAGCGTGAGAATATCTGGGCTAGGCTAGCCAGCTTTCCCCACAATAAACTGGTTTACATTCGATTACTGTTGTTGTGTCTTTGTTTGTGCTGTGTAACGTTACTCAATGCGCGTCACTGATGCTATTCATATGATTGGAACATATCTAGAAATAATGCTATACTCAACACTTACTAACTCGTTCATCGCGACAGCTGTAATGGTACATTGCATGTGTTACAAAGTTGGTAATAATGATGAAGACGGACTCGGTGTGACTGGGACTCGTGTTTATTCAGAACTCTCAGATACAAACACAATAAACTCGCGCTGACTGACAGCGCTCTCATAACTCAGTAGGTACTATAAATAACTTTGTTAGCAATCGCTCCGTCTCCATGATGTCCGGTTCGCGAACGAATCATTCTTTTGAATCGGTTCTTTTTAGTGAACCGAACCAGTTCACCAAATCGGACTGAATCGTTCTAAACGGTTCGCGTCTCGAGTCAGCGCTGATCCATAATTTACTAAAGTTACTAACTTTCTGACATGAGTGACAGTCCCTCCGACTAGAAATAAACTAATAACCTGAAGTATATTCTAGTAACTACAACAGTTCACCCTGAACTGAGACATGATGAGAAGTGAACACAGGTCCATCCGACTCGGACAGACTCGTGCCTGCTCGTGCCTCGTTAAACCACGCCCCCTCCGCTCATTTAAAATGCAAATATGTCAGCCAATCACAACAGTGGGCGTTTTTACTGAAGTCTCACAGCAGACATGCCTCTTGAAGCAGGGCATTCAGCCACAGGGCAAACAGCAGTATTGAAAAAATGCCTTTTATTTCTAAATTATGACATTTTATGATGTAAAAATCATACTAACAATATAAGTACACCTCAGAAAACACTATAAAATAATAGAAAAATGCAATGCCATGGGACCTTTAAGACTTTTTAATAGGATATGGATAGAAGGAAAGCTTCCATCTACTTGGAAATATGGAGTCATTGTTCCTGTAGTAAAGCCTGGTAAGGATCAATCTAACCCAAGTAATTATAGACCTATAGCCTTAACATCAATTAATCTCTGCAAAATAATGGAAAGAATGGTTGTTTCACGGTTAGTTTATGAAATTGAAAGTAAGAGTATGATGTATCCTCATCAAAGTGGTTTCCAAAAAGGGAGTGTAATGGCAAAAATTAATTCGTCGACATCACTAATAAGAGACAAACCATGATCCAATCGTCTTTATAAAGATTTATTTTCCTTGCAAGGAAGAGCCACGGTCAGTGCAGCCGCTCGGGCTGCCTTGAGTGTGAACTGGAGACACAAATCAAAGCACAAACTCTTATACCCCCAATGTTTAAACACACCTTCTCAGTATTTTTCCATTTTCCACACAGGGTAAAGGCAAGAAACACAATACACAAATGGTCCCTCTTTGTCTTAAAACTAATTTAAATTATCCGACACCTTTGGTTCAGGAAGGCCTTCAATTTCAGGTGTCCTGCCGCTACCCCCCTGGGTTTCCACAGACACTGGGTCTTTTGAACTAAGAGAGGTGATTTGCATGGCTAAAGCAGATTTTGACTTCTGTGTGAACTCAAACATAAATATAAATTTTTTTCCACAACAATTCCCCCTTTTATCATTCTTTGATAACTCACAAGAAAAAATTTAAGAAGTGTAGATACGAATATAATAAAAATAGAGGTGGTAATAATAAAACAATAATAATAATAAATAAAAAAAAGTAGTAATAAAACAGGCAAATTTAAGTCACTCTTACACTCTTCCTCTCTGATCTTTTGTATAAATGATCACGCTCTTAAATTTGTAATTGAAGAAAATAAAAAATAAAAAAAATCCCCTAATATGTTTTAGGCGTCTCCTCGCTAGTCATCTCATCAAACAGCAACCTGTCCAGTCTTTCTGTGGAAATGATATGCTCTGTCGCCACAAACCCAAAAACATGCATCACTCTCAATGGTGGAATCAACATGTCTGTGTGGTCCGTTGCGTTCTCTTGCAGGCAGATGTTGGATGTTTTGTTGGAATCTTCCCTTGCTTGATGTCCGTTGCAGCTCTAAGCCCCACCTACTGGATTCTCTGGGCTGGATATAGGGTTTAACTTGAAAACTGGTAGGCTCGCATGCACCCACGCCGCTCTCTCCGATACCTTGACGGCAGTGTGTCGTCAGAAGTATGACGAAAGGCCCTAGCCACATTTCCGCCTTCGAGCTCTTCGTACTCAGGTCCCTTTTTACCACGTAATCTCCTGGCTCGATTTTGTGCAAGCAGATTTCTCCTGGCTCGATTTTGTGCAAGCAGATTTCTCCTGCACACAGATATCAGACAACAGAGAAACATTTCTTTGCAATAATTCACAATTCTAATGATGCAAGCTATTGTTTACCCCCTTCCATTCCCATGAGTGGTGGTCTTCCAAAAAAAAAAAATGTCTCGAACGGGCTCAGATTTAATCAAGGCCTTTTCTCGTTTTCATGTATTTCAATATGCATCAAAATGCGACATTTTCAGCAAATGTTGTAACCCCCTTATAAACTTCATTCATTTGAGTACCATTACCATCCCCTTTGGCTGCAGGCTCGCCCATGCAGCCATTTATCATAATCATTGAAAATATTGTTGGGGTAAACAAGGCTTGCCATCACTTCTTGTCTAGACGCCATTTTGCACATTCACACATCATTCATAAGTTTCCAGCCACGTCTCCACAGGTGCTTCTCCGCTGCTGTGGCAAATGCCTGCATACTCTGTAAGGAAATCAAAGCATTTGTGTTAGTTTCAGATAATAAAAGACATTCTGGTTCCTTTGACTGCTGTGCTGCCGCGGCCTTCGCAGCCGCATCTGCTCTCACGGTTTCCTGTTGAAATAAACTCTTTGTTGTTAGTTACGCTGCGCATTTAAGTCTTAACTTGAAAGTTTCCCATAAACATACTGAAAATATCCAATAAAATGAAAGACAAATCCGTATTTCATCTCTGTAAGCCAGGCTAAGTCAGTAATCACTGTCACTGCTCTCCCATCATGTTAGGGGTGTGTGATAACTTTCTGCTATCAACCGTTTGACGACACACACATCCCTAGGCCAGACCCACAGTCACTCCTCAGAGACTAAATACTGTAGAAAACATATATGAAAAAACAAACAATCAGTGGTTCTCTTGATTAATCAAAATCATAACAGACCTTTTTTGGCATTCACTCAAACTAAACAATAAAAAATAAGTAAGATAGATAATAATCCATCTTAGGACTTTAAATATCTACATAAAACATCCTTCAGTTTACATTTTGTGCTTTGCCCACAGTTCAGATGACACCTCTGCCCATGCAGGGTGTATTTTCAAATCACAATTGTCTGCCATGCACTGATTCTCTTTTGTGCGTCTGTCAATGTGGTCACTATCCTTTCTACCTCAACTACATGCTTACATTCAGATCTAAATGCCCACAGTTTCTCACTGTGCATCACATACTTATCAACCTTCCTTCAGTCAGTCATTTCAACAATTCTTCACAAACCACCCTACTTACTTTTTCCAACAGACCCATTTTCACTCATCATAGCCCACATCATATTTAAACAATTAACGAACATAAATCTAAATTTGTTAATGTTAAATACACTTCATCAAAATGAGTTATCAATTCGTATTACGTTCAATCAGCTCGTTTGCTCATCTTTATCTCATGACATCATACTTAATCATTCTCAATTCTTTATCAAAATCTTTTCAGCTCCTGTTATCAATAAACAAAATTAATTAATTAATCAATTAGGGTTTCTTTTAAAGTACCCTTTTCTCCATGCCCTGTCCATTAAAACTCCTCTTATATCATGTAATTTGGCAGTGATTCTTATCATCAAACTTGCCACATCAATTTCTTTAACGCTGGTTAAAACCAGTCTCTATTTTAAAAAGCATTCATATTTCAATATCCATTTTGGCCTAATTTGACTTTGGTTGTTCACAATCCCTGTCAGAAATCCTAATTTTTTATTTTTTTTTTTTTTTTTTTTTTTTTTTTTTTCCTGTATGAATCAAAATATGTCTAGAAGTTATCTAGATATTCTTTTAGAAGTTATCTTTTTGGTTCGCCCTCCGGCCTTTTGTAAATATGAGGGAGTCTCTAGATCATTTGGATAGCGACTTCAGTTAAATTGTCACTTTGTCTATTAATTAATACAGAGATTAATTCAAATCGTCTTCATCCATGACAAATTTTGTCATAATTACCAGTGACAGACAGAGCTGGATGTCCAATCCACTTAAAGCTCGTCCAATGTTCTGATCATCTTTTCATCAGTTTCACTCAGAATGATCAACTCCCTCTAAAGTTTTGTTTGTTTTGTTTAACTTAACCCATCTGTGATGATAAAGACACTCATTCCAGAGGTTAATGACACACTACACTCAATCAGGACACATAAATATGAACTGCTCATTCTCAAGATATGCTTTTACATGGTCTCTTAACCAGTTTCAAATATGTCTGTTCATTAGTTGTTTATTTTTAGAAAAGTCAGCTGGGTTGTTCTGTTCTGATATCATTGTTTTTGTGTTGTCTCAGCTTTAACAGAGCGATAACAGATAGAGTACAATTCCTGTTTCCAGCCTCTCTCTCTCTCTCTCTCACCCAGATAATCTTTTCAACAGTCTTCTAAGACTTTAACTATAATGTTAAATTCATTAACCCTTAACTATAAATGTTAAATTCATTAACTCTTCACAAAGTTAAGAAATTTCATAGTGTAACTTATTGTTTCAAGTTATCTTTAGTTTAGATACCTTTGTTATTCAGACCTTCTCTTTAAACTTCAAAAGCCGTTCTCATCTTAAAGCCATCACCATGTCTCTGAATTATGCCTGCTGAAGTAAACTCATAATAACATTAGTTCCTGATCACACAGTTTTCCTGATACAAATTAATACATTTTGTTCTGTTCTCCGCAAGGTTAAGGATGATCAGCATGGTCTCAACTGGCTCTTGAATGCCAATCTCGTCATTGCTCTTTTCTTCAGGGTGTTTCCTGGCTCTCAATTTATGCGGTATTTGGTGAGCGGTATAGAGGGGCCATATTTAGGGCAGGGGCTGCTGTGTCCAGTCTTGACCTTGGCCCCTACGAAACACAGCTTCCCCCCCCAACAGAGATGCTGCTGGCCTCACAGACATCTGCCTCACCTCTCATACACACCTCACATAAAACCCCCTCCTACAATTTTTTTTTTTTTTTTTTTTTGGGGAGGGAGTCCCAAATAACTTATCGTGATTTCCCTGGCTTGGGTTGCCCCCTGTCAGGCCGTAGGAAGTCTTACCCGTCTTTAGGAAATCACCTCGTGCTTATTTGGTCATCGCGTCTTTGACCCTCAACAGGATCAACATTTTTTTTTTTTTTTTTTTTTTGGAGCCTTTTGGAAAGTGCATTCAAGAGTCATCAGAGCCATCTGGTCTGCTTTCAAATTAGCAAAAACATGGAGACAGGTTAATTATAACAGAACTTAATCACTAAAATCCATCATACTTCTTCAAAGCTGCCCCATAGCAGTGCTTAGATTATTTTCAGTGAATTTAGCCAAAACACCTGTCCATTCAATTTAATGTTCTGCTACATCCGTGACCAAGGCCATCAGTTCTGTACATGGTGAAGGCTAAGAGCAGACAGAAGTTACTGGTCCTATCAAACATTAGTCAAACATTTCAGTTCATTAAAAGTCTGTATTTTTAAAACATGTCTTATTGCCCTCTTGATGGCACCTTTTTTCTATCTTAACAAACAACTGTCTATTATGTTCACATGATACCCTGTGCCTTTACTCATCAATATTTTCTATCATCTGTGGCACAGGCTCAGATATCAGCTTTGAGCTGGTCTGGGATCAGAGAGAGACTCTGAGGCCTTCAGGGCTGGTACACTGCACTTTCATAAACTTCTCACTCTTCACACTAGCTCAGTGTAAGATCTGGCTTTGTTTTCAAATAAATGAGACATTTTCCTTTTAACTCTATCCTTAGACAGAAATCACATTTTCAAATGATCATGACTTTATATTTGCCTCTTGCCCCCAAAATGATTTCAGAAACTTTAATTTCCACTCAGATTGAGTCTCTGTTACTCAAGTTAGGCCACGTGGTGGCCGGATTACAAATTGTTTATTTCAGATCAGCACAGGCTTATCTTTTGAAACCAAAACATAAATTTCTAGGGTTTTCAACATTTTAACACCTATAGTTATTTCAACAACCCAATATTCAGTCAAATCATCATTATCAGAGGTTTGCAAAGGTGAGAAGAGCAAGAACATATTTATTATATCTTTTTCATTTAAAACTCGATTAATCAGGATTTATATATCTTATATATCTTTTACAATATAGTTTATCATCTTTAACTTTAACCTCATATTAAAATTATCTCAAATCCTTCGAAAATAATCACTAAAGACTTTATCAAGCTTATTATTTTCTCATTTTCTTAGTGTAAATCTCTGTTTGATTCTTTTTTACTGAGTTTCGTTTACAGAATTTAGTCTGGTGACCTGATTTGCCACACTTTTACACCTTATGGGTGTTTAGACACAGTTACGTGCGAAATCAATGACCCCGCTGAGCACAATTAAACGCTCTCATCTTTAGCTTATGGAGCAGCGTTCAGTAACCTGTGTGCTCCAACAGTAGCAGTCTGTCTGAGAACAAAGCTCGCTCGGGGTCCAATAAAACAGACAATGGCTTGCAATTTATAGTGCTTTATCAAAGTTTATCTGCTTTTTTCATCAACATTATTTTTAGTTACTCAAATTGTAATGTATATCTCCCTTCGGGTATGGCACCTCACCCATTTTATAAATTAATGAATACGCACAAACATCTACAAATTTGAATTTTCTTGTTCTCTCTTTGTTTGTAGCTAGTCAACTTCCAATTACAATAAAAACATTTCTGCCCATTCCCTTCATCAGTCCAGCAAATGTCTTTGAAGTCAGGGTTTCAGAGCGGAGCTGCTTACAGCATTTGCTCTTGTTCATCTTACAATCTTTATACCGACTAATCAAATTACTGATCATATCACTCAAATTGTTAGCTAAAATTTAGTAAAAGTTCATACTCACCAGCGATCTTTAAACAGCTGTGGCATTTTAATTTCTCTGTTTCATTTCTCCACAGTCAATGCCTCTCACACCCAGCATTTCGGTGTCTGCTCACATTTCTCACACGCGTGTTCTCACAACAGCCCATCGATTTATCCTTTTCCTTCAACGGACTCTTTCACAGTCCCAGTCCGGTCACTCAGCGGTGACACTCAAATCATGACATTTAATGAATTTCGTATACGTTGCATGCATTTCTGGCCATATAATTTTCTCATTTGATAAAATACCGGTGTCTCATATTCAGCTAGCTTGCTTTGGATTTCCCCATATTGGCAGTCTGATTCTGTGGCTTTTCGCGCGCGCGCTATTAATCTGTTGGACGTCTCCAGGACAGATCTGATCTTCTCACCCAAGATCAGCCGGGCGGACACTCTCAATAGTGCCCGATTTTGTGCCCTGGTTACCTGACCGCGGGCGGAACCAACCCAATCTAGGTAATATGGTTCCCAGACCAATCTAGGTCTTATTTAATCGCCCACGTGATTTCAGTTTCTATCCCATAAACATATCAACCACGTTGCATTCGTCACAGAGTCAGACTCCCCCTATGGTTTATCCCTATCAATTCAATTTAACCAAATTCTATAAAATAAAATAAAATTCCCCCCTGAATTTTTTTCAAGAGTTTGTCTCCTACCAGAAGCGCCCCGTTGCCATCGGATTCGATTTCTCTGATTCCAGTGGCTGGACCCTCCAGACACCCCAGAGAGGTCAGCCCTTTTCCCTCAATCGTTCGGGGTAAGGCTGTGACTCTAATGTCCAGGATGATCAGTCACCGACCTGCTCTCAGGGTCCAGAAGGCACATCCAAGGAATCCCACTATTCTGACACCAACTGTAATGGCAAAAATTAATTCGTCGACATCACTAATAAGAGACAAACCATGATCCAATCGTCTTTATAAAGATTTATTTTCCTTGCAAGGAAGAGCCACGGTCAGTGCAGCCGCTCGGGCTGCCTTGAGTGTGAACTGGAGACACAAATCAAAGCACAAACTCTTATACCCCCAATGTTTAAACACACCTTCTCAGTATTTTTCCATTTTCCACACAGGGTAAAGGCAAGAAACACAATACACAAATGGTCCCTCTTTGTCTTAAAACTAATTTAAATTATCCGACACCTTTGGTTCAGGAAGGCCTTCAATTTCAGGTGTCCTGCCGCTACCCCCCTGGGTTTCCACAGACACTGGGTCTTTTGAACTAAGAGAGGTGATTTGCATGGCTAAAGCAGATTTTGACTTCTGTGTGAACTCAAACATAAATATAAATTTTTTTCCACAACAGGAGAAATACAATGGATTCAGTTATATCATTAGAAACAGATATCAGAAAAGCTATAGTAAATAAGGAAGTTTTAATTGGTGTATTCTTTGATATTGAGAAGGCGTATGACATGATGTGGTAGGAGGGACTTTTAATGAAACTGGAGAAAATGGGAATTAAAGGAAGGATGTATAACTGGGTAATGGATTTTATGATGGATCGTACTATTCAGGTTAGGGTGGGAGTATCATATTCAAAAATTTACAAAATTGATAATGGTACACCTCAAGGTAGTGTTTGTAGTCCTATTTTATTTAATATTATGATTAATGATATTTTTTCAAAAGTTGAATCAGGAATAGGTAAATCTTTGTATGCGGATGACGGAGCATTGTGGAAAAGAGGAAGAAACGTTAAGAAAGTTGAAGGTAAAATGCAGGGGGCTATAAATGAAGTTGAAAAATGGGCTAATAGCTGGGGATTCAGATTCTCTATAAACAAAACTAATGTAGTGTGTTTCTCAAGGAAAAAAAAAATACCAATAATAAGTCTAAGGTTGTATAAACAGGTTTTAGAACAAGTATCAGAATTCAAGTTCTTAGGAATATGGATGGATTCTAAGGCAACATTTGGATTGCATATTCAGAATATTGTAAATAAATGTAAGAAGGGAATTAATGTACTCCGATGTTTGGCTGGGATAGATTGGGGAGCAAACCGGACATCATTAAGAAGAATATATTGTGCTGTAATAAGATCTACAATAGATTATGGTAGCATTGTTTATTCTTCAGCATCAGCATCGCAGATTAAAAAGGTTGAAAGTATACAATCTCAGGCGTTAAGAATTTGCTGTGGTGCTTTTAGGACATCTCCAGTTGCTGCATTACAGGTGGAAATGGGAGAAATGCCTGTGGTATATAGGTGGCAACAGTTGAAAATGGTTTATTGGATATCAGTAAAAGGACACAAGAATAGCCACCCTGTTAAAGATGTTCTTAAGAACTGCTGGGAATATGAATATTCACAAATAGCAAGTTTTGGATGGGACGCTAATAATGAGGCACAAAGAATGGGAATTTTTGAGTATGAAATTAGTCCGACAGTGGCAATATCAGCTATACCCCCGTGGTTGTTCCCAATGCCATTTGTTGACCTAAACTTGATTGAGGAAATAAATGACTGTAAGAGAAAGATTCCCAAAGATATGTTGGTGAAACAATATATTGATCAAGAATATCATGGGTGTACTCAAATATTTACTGACGGCTCAAAAAAATCCTGAATCTGGGTTTACAGCTTATGCAGTAGTAATTCCACAGTTGGATTTTAAAATAAGTAATAGAACGTCAAATTTTTTATCTGTTTATTCATCAGAATTGATTGCCATTCAAATGGCCCTTCAATGGGTGGAAGGGGCACAGTTGCCTCAAGTTGTGATTTGTTCTGATTCATTATCAAGTCTTATTAGTCTAAAGAATGGAAGATCTGACTCTAGACAGGACATTCTTATAGAATCTTTTCAGACTCTCTTCAGAATAAATCAGTTAGGAGTAAAAGTCTTTTTTATGTGGATTCCTGCTCATGTGGGCATTGCAGGAAATGAAATGGCAGATGAATTGGCAAAAAAGGCCTTAAAACAGTCACAAATAAACTTTCATGTCCCGCTGGGGAAAGCTGAAATGAAGGGTATTATTAAAAAGATAGTGAAGAATAGATGGCAAGAGTCATGGATACAGGAAGGAAAGGGAAGATTCTTATTTGAAATAAATAAAGAAGTCGGAAATATGAGAGAAGTTTGTGGAAAGAGAAGGGATGACACAGTAATTTCTCGACTTCGTATAGGACACACAGCTTTGAATCAATCACTTTTTAAAATTGGTAAACATGATACAGGATTGTGCAGCAAATGTGGATTACCAGAAACAGTTGAACATGTATTATTAAAATGCACTGGTTTTAAAGAGGAAAGATCTCAGCTCAAAGAAGAGGCTAAGGCTCTGGGAATTAAAAGGATAGCATTAAAGAACTTGCTGAACAACAATTCAAAAATGACCACTGCTTTATTAGAATACCTTAAGAAAACACATTTGATTAGAAGAATTTGAGTTTTTATTTATTTTTATTTTTTTTTATTATCATTATTATTATTATTTCTTTATCTTTCTTGTCCATCAAAGCTTCACACTCCACCCCAGTAGGTGGCGGAAATGCACCAAAGCTGGTTTGCCAACCGCCATTAAAAAATACAGAAGAAGAAGAAGAAGAAGAAGAAGAAGAAGAAGAAGAAGAAGGTGTGTTTAATTAGGGCTGGAGATAAACTTTGCTGGAAAGTGGACCATGAGGCCTATGCCTATTAGTGCGTGTTATTTATTTGAAAACATTTTGTGGTACTGTATGCAAAAATCTAATTTCTTTAGCTGTGTTAATGGACTATGGAATAATGGTGTTATTGAGAACTATTGAATAAGAAATATTTCTAAAAGCTTGAGAGGAAAAAGGATCCTACTATGAAATACCTTTGGCGTGTTGTTCAAATCGAAGACGGATCCTGTTCATTAGTCCACAATACTCTAGTGATGGGCAGACCGAGGCTTCGTGAAGCAGTTGAAGCAAATGTGCCATATTGTTTCGAAGCTTCGAATCAATCCGACACCCGTCTCTACGGCGCCATCTAGTGGTCACTTGCATGTCTTGCTCTGAAATACCTTGACAATGATCCATGTAAAAAAGAAAATGTTTTTAACATCTGTCTGACAACTACATGGTCTTGGTTTTGTAACCTGTAGCCTCGTCATTGTAAAGAACTATATGTTTATATATATATATATATATATATATATATATATATATATATATATATATATATATATATACAACATGAACATTAATACAATAAATAAAGCCACAATGTGTCACATTTTTACAAAAACAATTTATTCAAAAATATGAATTGCTCTGCTGTTGAAGGACTCAGCCGACTTCTTTTTTTTTTTACATATAATTTCTCCAGCCTTTGAAAAAATCCTCTCACAAGGGACACTTGTTGCTGGCATGCACAAATATATATTTTTGCAAGTACACACAAATGACGGAAAATTACTGCTCTCTCTTTCCAATAAATTAATGGATCATGCGTTCTGGCCAAAAACGCATCTTTCAGGTACTTCTTCACTTCTACGGTTGCTTCAGCTGTAGTACTGTCGTCTGGGTTTCACGGATACGACTATCAAACAGTTCCCATAAACTGTCCTAGGTTTCTGCTGGTGTTGTTGATGATGATGATGATGGGCCTGATGTTGACATTTGTGGCTCTGAATGAAAATTAAAACAACAATTAGTTACAAAGCATAAACTGACAGCATATATGAAGCTGCCTATCACAATACACACATCTCACTTTATTTGGTGCTTCCAAATGGAAATGCTCCCACACCACTGATCCCATTTTTTTTATCTATTCTATTAATATATCTATCTATATAATCACCTATGAATCTATATCTATATATCTAACTTATGCTGTGCTATCTATCTGTCACTATCTAACTTAGCCTATATGAATGTGTCACTATATCTATCCTAACTATATGTCACTGTCTATACCTATCAGTCAATATATCTAATTTAAATCTAGCCTAAATATAACTAACCAAAGCGCACTATAAATCTCACTGCTATCACAAAATCACTGCTATCACAAAATCACTCTCCTCTCACAAAAACCGACGAGGTGAAGTTGGATTAACTTCACTTTTAAACTGTGGTGAATTAGGTTCATACAGATGTGTGGTTTGTTCCCGCCCCCTTTAATCAACGCAGTTTCGGCAGACGCCACCTGATGAAACACTTCGAAGCTTCATTTAGCCATAGTCACGTGACATGGGTGTTTCGAATCACAGTTCGGAGCAGTGTTTCGAAACATCTCGGCAAAGCCCCGAAACGTCTGTTTCGCGTCAGCCATCCCTACAATACTCCTCGCTCTGTCTGTAAATGTCGTGTTGTGAGCTGCATGCCGCATGGTGGCGCAAGGATGGCGTTGGGGGCAAGTATAACGATCGATTACAACGCGCGTTCGTGAGATATATTTAGATATAACCAGTTGGGGCAAGAGTAGGCTACACGTGGTAGTGGGTAGGAGGGAACTAGAGAGCTATCCGGATGAAGTAATGGGTAAAGACGAAGAAAAACAACAAGGGCAGATCATCTTTACCTATTCCTCCTCCTCTTTCACCCTGCGCATGCACTAACTAACCACTTGTATTTGCATTGAGCAAACAAAAGATTCTCAGCAGATGGGTTGCGTAAAACTAAAGAAAATGCAGACTGCTTAGAAAGGAAGAGACCGAGACAAAAAGAATCAAGAACATGGAAACACCTGTAAGTTGTTCTCAGCCCTTGTATATTTATGTTCTGTTTTATGATGCTGTCTCCATCGGTTCAAAAACTAGGCTACCTACGCACTGCTGTACTATTCGCTGACATTAGAACGCAATTTACCAAACAAACCAAGTGCAAGACTTTTATAGCAGCTAAAATGTTTTGCAAACTTTAAAACCCATCATATCTGTATGTATGCATTTTCAAACTCTGCTTATTAGCAGCTCAATGTCAAAGGAGGAGGTTTCGTTTATGTTTTGTATGTGCGCCGTCGTCCGATGTATCTACAGCTGTCAGCAGCTGTCTCGCCTAGTCCCCACCGTTTTCCTTTCCATTTGGCTCTTGTTGCAACATCATGTGAAAACCCATCATGTGACTTGCACATTTAACACCACTATTTTAACACCAGTCTACTCATAAGTAGCTGCATTCAGACATTAATCTGCACAGTTTGTCATTGAGCCTGGCTAAGTCTGTTTTTATTTTAGTCATTGACCCTTAAGTCTGTTTTTGTTTCAGCCAAACATGCAGGTGGACCTGCACGGACTTTTTAAGGATAACAATACCTTCGACTATGACGATTATGAGTACAAGGAGGTGGTCTGCCCGTCCAGCACAGTCTCTGGTGGCTTGGCAGTCTTCATTCCCCTGCTTTACTTTGTGGGGTTCTTATGGGGGCTGCTGGGAAACGGACTGGTGCTGACAATACTGTGGCGTAAGAGGCTGAACCTGAGTGTGATGGACATCTTCATCTTTCATCTGAGTGTAACGGACAGTCTTCTGCTGCTTACACTGCCTCTCTGGGCTGTAGATGCGGTTAAGGGATGGATCATGGGCACGGGACTCTGCAAACTGGCTGGAGCTCTGTTCAAGGTGAGTTACTCTAGCCTTAATTGCAGTCGATCTGATCAGATATGGTTGGAAGAGTAATGACACTCTGAAAGTCAGAGTGTATGGAATGACAGGTTTTGGATACCAGGCAAAATGGATATCATCTTATCTTCTTATGATCTGGAGACCAACTTTTTTTTTTTTTTTTTTTTTAACAAATTAAAGTTTTAGAGCATCTTGGTGTAATACAACCTTTTTTTAACAGTGGCGTGAGGCTATGAGGTGAGCTAATTGTCTATTAATTTGTTTCTAAATACATTGTCAGGGTGACACAACAATCCTGATATCATAGTGAAGAACTAAATATGTAATATTTCATATCATTCTTTTTAAATTGTCTGCTGAATCTAAGTTGTTTGGTGTAAAATGTGGTGTGACTCCCTAAAAAAAATGATATATTAGTGATACTTTTGAATTCATAATATTTGTTTAAAATAATAATAAACTTTTACCTTTATGTACATAATTTTTGGCCAGGCTGTCATGCAAAGAAATAATGAATGGAAACCATGCAAAAACAAGAGAGAACCATCAAAATATGAATTACTGATTATATTGTAACCATTACATGCGTTTTTTATTATGTACTATGCATTTTTGATTGTTTTGCGTAGTAAAATTAAGTAGCTGTAGTTTGCCTCTATTGCCAATTAATTTTGTCAGTTAAACCTTAGTTTTGTTTTTCTTTCATATTTTGATTATATAATGAAAGTTTTTGAAAACTGTATAGAACCAACATGAATACAAACACTTCTAAAAACAGACATATTTAGTATTGTGGTCATGTATATTTGTGTCATTGACTGTCTGCTATAGTATTGTAATAACTGTTCTCTTTCACGATCTCTTCAGATCAATTTCTACTGTGGTATCTTCACATTGGCCTGCATCAGTGTTGACTGCTACCTGTCCAGCGTCCATGGAGTACAGATGTTTTCCTTTAAAAAACCTGTTGTGGTTTACGGTTCCTGCCTGATTATCTGGATCTTTTGCCTGCTACTTTCCATCCCTGATTGGATCTTTCTAAGGTCCATCAGTGGTAGAAAAGGTCAGGGTAAAGGGGAATGTATTCACTTTTATCCACCTGATTCCTGGCGTCTTGCCTCTCGTTTTCCACATCTTGTGAGCTTTGTTCTATTGCTGCTGTTCTGTGGTTTCTCCATTGTGCTGAAACTATGGCACGACTCCAAGTGTCAGCAGAAGAAGAAGGGTCGAAGTACAGCAATCATTGCAGCCCTTGTGCTGGTTTTCTTCATCTGCTGGACACCCTACAACATTACCTTCATGGTGAACACGGCTCAGCCAGTGGACAGCGTCTTCTCAGCAGGGACAGACGAGTGTGAAGGGAGGCAGTGGACAGCCAGCAAAATAACGGCCATTTTTGGGCTTCTCCATTGCATCGTGAATCCTGTTATTTACCTCTGTCTCTCTAAAGAGTTCCGGCGACGCGCACTGACTATGATAAAGTTCAGTGCTTGTAAAACAGACAGTAATGATGTTTCACTTTGGGATTCTAGTGGAGTAAACGGAAATGCTTCCGTCCAAGAGGAACAAGGTTCACTTCAACCTATGAAAGACATTAAACCAACAATAAAAACCCAGGATTGTGAAGCATAAAAACATAAAACATTGACTGCTGGATGCTCCTAATCTCATAATTCCTGAAATGTATTACTTTATTTAACATTAGCATTATAAAAATGATGAAAGAATAACAAAATGGCCAACTCATTTGCACTTTAATTCAGTAAAATGATCATACTGGGGATTATTGCTCTGTTACTATGTCAAATGTTATATTTATTTATTTTTTCGCTATGCTGTACATGTTTTGGAATAGCGTTCCGAAACAATATTTGGCACTTAGCCGATACTGTGCCTACTTGCTTGATAACAGAACTGTTCATTCCATCTTGTCAATTCTAAAGTCAGCCTTGTCAGTGAGCAACACATTTTCTGCATTAAGTTTTATAATGACATATCACATATTGCAACCATGTAAATGTCAACTGTGTTTTAACGATGTTTGCACCATTTATTAAATAGTTTTGAAATGTCAAAAGTTCCGTGCAATTGCAGTGCATCTGCCGATGAATAAGATATCATTTCTGCTCTCATGACAGGAAGTCATGATTCTTAATGACATGGGGTTTTTTAGGTCAGTGGTCTGACCTAGGTGGGTGGGTCCCATCACTTACATAAGTGTTGTGAAGTATATGAAGGAACACAGTGCTATTTTTATGTCCCAAATTCTTATCTTCACTTTGTATGTGAAAGCTTATGTCCTGCTAATTGTATTCAACTGAAAATATTAAGTAAATGTTTATGAAAGAGAAAACATATATATAAATAGATTTTGGTTGTTTATTAAAGCTGCACTATGTAACTTTTCTGTCCACTAGAGGTTGCCTATTCAAAACAAAGGCGTAGTTTGATGACGCCAAGTTTGAGCGCAGTATCTTGGAACATGTGGTCTCCACCTCAGCCAGTGGAAAAGAATCGGGTTAGGACTTGGGCAGAAATCATGTTCATGGATGTGGTTATTAGCGTTACTGTAGTATGAAGCAGAAGAAGGAGTGATTGTTAGTAAAAAGAGCACAACACAAGCCTTGCGAGCAGCGGGACCTTTATTATGGCATAGTCGCTGGCGGGTCTTTTATTATGCCACAGTCGCCGGCATCATTTCTGCTTTTTCACACAGCTCTGTTTATCATATTATATGCATCTGAGTGTGTTGAAAATTATGTTATGACGTTACTCTGTGCGTTCACTCGGCGGCTGCTATGACACTTGTTCATACTGTAGTAAGAGTAAAGCGTTTCTGCAAAATAAAACCAGAAACCGAGTGGAACGTAGATATGACGCCATCGACAGGCGACTCCCTCACACGTCCTGGTTCCTTGGTTAAAATAGCAATTTCATCATGATTTACAAATAGTTGGGAACATTTGGGATATTGTAAGTACTCAACTGAACAAAATATAAAACACTGGCCTAGTGGTTTTGGGATATTTTACTGAAAAAATGTTACATAGTGCACCTTTAATTGCCCGTCATGAGGATTTGACGTTTTTGTAGTTTCCTGTGAGATGGGGTCATGAAAGATTCTTTCCCTATATTACATAAGTTTTCTTCTTAAACCTTTTGGGGGAAGTACTTTCTTCCTGTTGGGTATTCATAGCACTTAGAGGGTGAATTGATAATTGGGAAAGACCGTTGTTGGGATTTTCAGGCATAAATACTTTTCTGTTCTCATGACTGGAATATCCCCAAGGACAGAAGTGATGATAGAGTGAAGAAAAAAGGGGATTTGTATGTGCTCTAGTCTTTGTACTGTACTGTGGTGTAATGTTCTTCTAAATACTTTAAGGATGACATCATCTTGAACAACAGAAAGGCCTGTGTGTAGTACACAAAGAAAAAACATTATGATTTTCTTTACGTATCTGTAAACCATTTTAATACATGTGATCCACCCCAATGACTTAGTGCATTTTCAATAGAAAGTTTCTTAGAAAGTTCTATGAAGGTAGTGATATTTGACCTTTCTATGGTAAGGCAGTCTGATGGTATGCACACACCCTCAGTTCCTTTTTCTGAAACAACATGTGGTTAGCATATGGTGAAGACAGCATGACACTGTCATGCGATCTGATTTCATCAGTATTCTATCAGATATATCCCATGAGTCATGGAAAATATCTGATGGAATTGAAGAGAAATGAACAAAAAGTGGATATTGGTGAATTTTGAAAATCTTAGCTATAAACACCACTTTCGTTATATGAGGAACTTGCAAAGTTAAGTGCTAATTTTTGTTGTGTGATCGTGTGACTGCGGGTGACAGTTTTTACTGACATTTGTGAAGTACAATATTGTTCATAGTCATGTAGATAATTTTCTATTTATCTCTTTTTGATTGCCCAGTTTTTGCATCCAATGTTTTGAAATGTGTTTTTGTTTGTTTGTTTTTGACCAGACACTACAAATAAATAGTGTGTGCTGTCGTAACCCTGATGGTTGTAGATGATGGTTGAGAGCGCTTGAATAGATTGAACATCACGCGTTTCATATGTCTACAAAAACCTGTTTTGACATGTCTTGTTATAACTGGTCTGTCAACTTTTGAGAACTGGTCATGTGTGTAAGCTAACCACACCAGCATTGCTTGGTAATCTGAGTTACTTAGCATTACTTAGCATATAAACAAATATGACTCTAAAGGTGATTATGATAATAATAATGTCATGGCAATGTGTTCATATTCATATTCAAAATGATCCAGATGTGCTTTACATCAAGGACCACAATGGAAATAAGCTTTATTATTGTGCTATCCTTGATACAAATGAGTGTATTTTCACTATTATGTTGTGTAATAAATCAAATCAAAATGGGATGACCTGAATTGTATGATGTGTCATATTTAATTTGTCAAAGTTATCACAGATCTGCCTTTTTCTGTTATTTATGCGATTAAGGCTGCAACATAATGAGCTTGAATATTGAAAAAATAATTTGCAAAATAGTTGCTGTAATAGGGACATCTTGTGGTTATTTTGGGTACAGCAGTTGATTTCCCTTCACATGTACCACATGTAGTACCGCGCTCCACATTTCTTTTAGTTTTAGGAGTTGGTGTCTGGTTGTAAACTCATTTTTATATGAAGCCCTGCACATGATAGGCTATGTGGAAAAACATATCACGTAGGAACTTCTTAATTCCCAGCGGGCACCTTGATGTCAATTTGACGTCAAATATTAGTCAAGACTTGATCAAGATACTGATACACCATTTTAAATTCAGTTTGGACAGCAATTTCTTCCAGTGTTAATTGGGTGAAAATCGGAAGTTAATCCCACACTTAAATTGGTTTTATGTATATGTTGGCCAACATTTTTGACGTTCAATTTACATCAAATCAGTGTCATGTTTTAGCCATCAAATTGATGTCATATTGACATCACATTGCCATCAATATTTAGTAATTACTTTTAAGCATTTTTTCTTAACTGAGGCCTCAAAACGCATCCATTTCCCATCTTTTCTGCGTTTCACCTCTCCTGTAGCTTCTTTCCTTTTAAGACACCTGCATTGTAAATATTGTTGGCTCTGTGATCAATTGTTTATGTTGATGCTTTCCATGCTGATACCCTGCACCGTAGCAGATTTGGAGCGGATCTCCTAGTAAGTGAAACCTCAAACATACACATGTTCAAATGTTTGGTGTTTTATGTCTTTGAACAAAGCCTCTAATGCCCACCAAGACTACTGTAGTCTACTTTTAATCAAATAAATGCAAAGACAATAACATTATGAAATAATATAAAACAGCTGTTTTCCATTTGAATATATTTCCATTTGAATATATTTTAAAGTGATTTATCATCATTACTCCAGTCTTCAGTGTCACGTGATCCTTCACAAATCATTCTAATGATTTGCTGCACAGTTATCATCAATAATGGAAACAGTTGTGCTGCTTAATATTGTTTTTTTTATTTATTCAACAACATTTATTCAAAATAGAAATCTGATGCTACATTAGTCCACTAAGACCTTTGTTCATCTTCGGAACACAAATTAAGATATTTTTGTTGAAATCCGATGGCTCAGAAAAGCCTCCATTCACAAAGCACCACGATGCATGCGCGAGAATATGACTTAGAGCCGTCGTTCGGGCATCCAGGAAATGCACACTTTAGCACCATTTTGAGTACTACGCCAAGACCTAAAGCACAATCAATGTAGATTTCAACAGCTTAGATATGGCGCGTCTTCCTCTGCTTGTAAACAAAGTTCCTCGCTTTCGGCTCTGTCATATTCTCGCGCATGCGTCGTGGTGCTTCGTGAGTTCACGTCAGAGGCCCAGACGGCCCAGACAAGAACTTGTTGAATAAAGTCGTTATTTAGATTTTTCCTTTGCACACAAAAACTATTCTTGTCACTTCATAAAATGATTGTAGAACCACTGTAGTGAGATGGACTTTGCAACGACGTCTTTAGTATCTTAATTTGTGTTCCGAAGATGAACAAAGGTCTTATAGGTGTCGGACGACATGAGGGTAAGTAATTAATGACAGAATTTTCATTTTTGGGTGAACTAACCCTTTTATTGAATCCTTATTGGTGCAACTCACCCTATAGTGTTTTTCACGTTAAGCATTTTAAAAACGTCCCGCTGTTTTGAGTGACTGAAATACTGCAGCAGGAGCTGTATATGGACCACAAGTGTCCAAAACTTGCATCTTTTGCCCCCCAGGGCTCGCAACAGTCACGTGACTGAAAACTATGAATAGGCATGCGTGTCCACTGGCGTTGAGCAGAGCGAGCGTTTTCAGTTCAAATGGAAGTTGAGCTTCTCCCTCACTTGCGAGCTTAAAGCTCAGCTTCTATAGGAATTAAATGAAAACACTCTGCTCCACAGTGGACACGCACCATAGTGTTTGGGGCTCTAAAGACAAACCGAACCTTTCAGCTCGGTTTAATATCTTTGTCATCCTCATTTCCTTTTTTAGAAATTGTTCAACCACAGATCACAAGACTACGTTGTTCTTACCGTGGAATAAATAATAAATAGGCTGAAACAAACCAGCACACAGTATGAACGAATTATCAGCGCGAATAAGCGATGGTGCTGCACGGTGCATTCAAAGAGCTGCTGTCGCGACTCTGTAAAGCCGATTATATCCCGGTTGTCACGACACACTGTAAAAGAATCACAGAAGATCCAATAGCGAGTACGAACAGGTTTATTTCAGATAAGTAGTTAGTATACTATACCAAATGTCAAAATTTGATTGATTGACAGGTGGGCGGGGCTTCCGGTATAGGGGGCGGGACTTCCGGTATAGGGGCGGGACTTCCGGTGTAGGCGGGACTTCCGGTGTAGGCGGGACTTCCGGTGTAGGCGGGACTTCCTGTATAGGCGGGACTTCCGGTGTAGGCGGGACTTCCTGTATAGGCGGGACTTCCTGTATAGGCGGGACTTCCTGTATAGGCGGGACTTCCTGTATAGGCGGGACTTCCTGTTTAATAAATCATGTGATTGACATTAGGTTTTGACAGTTGGTTTTTGACCTATTGTCATAATAAATCATATGATTGACAGTTGGTTTTGATGGTTTTTTGACATTAGGTTTTTTGTTTTGATTAATTTGACAGTTGGTTTTTTGTTTTTGAATGCGGTATAATAAATCATGTTATTGACAGAAGGTTTTGACAGTTGGTTTTTGACCTATTGTCATAATAAATCATATGATTGACAGTTGGTTTTGATGGTTTTTTGACATTAGGTTTTTTGTTTTGATTAATTTGACAGTTGGTTTTTTGTTTTTGAATGCGGTATAATAAATCATGTTATTGACAGAAGGTTTTATCTTTTGAAGTCGCTGTTATCAGAAAATTCCCCTCCCACCCTGCCACATCCCAGAGCAGCGTATATATATATAAATGGGGCCAGTGTGTTCTACAGCTATCAGCAAAAAGAGAAACATGAGCTACATGAGCATGGACGGATTATCAGCTCCTGAAACCCCAGATGCGGGGTTGCGCAGCAGGACGTTCGACAGTCTGATGACCAGTCTACCTATGGCGCCGAGAAAACCTTATGGGCACGTCCGTTTGACAAGCTTTCTCCATGAACTTTCGGAATGGACTAAAGGAGAATTTATGATGAACAGCAAGCGTGTAATCGGGTACAGATTTCATAAAACAACTCAAGTTGTTATACTCTACACCACCGACAGCGCGGGCGAGTTTCACCCCGGGGAAGACGCATGTCTTGTATTTCCTAAAAAAGACTGGGCATTATTTTACAATTTTGTGTGGAAGGATCTGAAGAGCGGCGGTCAAGAACCTCTGTACGTTGGAGAGTGGGACGGGGTCACCCCGAATGTCCGGTACCGCGTGGTAGGTGACCACACTAAAAAGAACCCGGATGATTCTGTCTACATATTCTGCTGTGATGACAAGACAAAGCTCACCGAAGATCGGTCAGGGGTCGTCCTGCCTAACGAGCATAACAATCTGTATGAAATGCAATTTTTGTTCAAGTGGCAAGATCTGAGTCAGCTGGATATTATGTTTTCAATCATAAACAAGCTGTTCAAATGGTGCGAGCTGCACGACGGCTACAACAAAATTAAAGTGCAGCTGTTCCACCCTGAGAGATGTCCGCGCAGCAGTACATACGCGGGGTATTCACCCCCCATTCACTACAGACATCCGGGACCTCGACGGTCAGCCCCTCCCAGACGTCGTTTATAAACCACAGCTGAAGCGCCACAACGTCCCCGCCCCTTTACTGCATCTGACATAAAGTCAGCGGCATTCAGTAGGCCCCAAAAGGCCATGGTCGGTCATGAGATAAGCCCCCAAAATGCGTAGTGCAATGGCGCCATCTATTGGACAGGCGTGTTTTTCTCCATTTTTTACCCATCACATATATATGTGTGAGGCGAGGGGAAATGCATTATAAAAGTGAACTTTTAGACCACAGCATCTCATCATCTCTCTCCCTCATCAAAATGCAGAACGGTGAGTATTTTTTCTCTATATTTGATGCTATAATGTTATACAATGATGCTTTAAACATGCAATGTGCTATTGATGTGATTTATCAACTATAACTAACATTAGCATTGAGTTAATGATGTTTTAAACATTCATGCATGGGTACAGTGTTTTAATCATTGAGTCATCTTTGGTCTATCAGCTATAACTAAAATCGGTGTCTTAAACACAGCATGTTACTTTTACTGTTACGGGTACTCTCCGGCACCACCCGGTGTCCCGGAGTTAAAACTACATCCAGTTATGACACAATTGTATGCTCTCCGGCGACACCCGGTGTCCCGGAGTTAAAACTACATCCAGTTATGGTGTAATTGCGCCCCTAGAGCACCGGGGTGAAATAACATTTAGAAAATTTATGATTTTTTTTTCAGCATCTGTCATCAGACATGCATATAAAGCGACTCACAAATGTTTCCATTCATAACAGGATTTTTTGCCTCACAGGTTCGAATGTTGAAAGTGACGCTCACGATAGCAATGATGCATGTGAGGACTGCTCTTTTATAAATTAAAAATTAAATAATAATAAATAAATAAAAATTAATAATAAAAAATTAATAAATAATTAAAAAAAAAAAAAAAAAAATTTATTGTCTCTCTTTTTTCATTCACAGTGACCCCTCAGCTGGTTGAAGCAGACAGCGCGTCTGATGGTAAGACAAGACCCATCGCCGACATCATGTTTTTTTTTTTCTTAACATTTATGAAAAATTTATTTATTTATTTATTTTAGATTTCATTCAGTTTATCACGCAACCCGGCTTCCCACTGACTGACACCGCTCAACAGAATAATGATGACGTGCCTGACCCCACGCCGACGCACGCTGTGGATCAAATAGTTCCTGCCGGCTCTGCTTTAGACCAGGTCGCTGGACCCAGCGGTGAACCTTTGAGAAAGAAGGGTAGAAAAAACGATCGTCCTACCTCACCGACCTGTCCTGAGAGAAAAACGTTTTGTTTTATCCCGTCAATCAGTCCTGAAAACAGTCCTGACAGGAAAACTTTCTGTCCGACGCCGCCGAGCGGTCCTGCGCCGAGTCTTGACAGCGTATTTCTTTATGGTGAGACTATCTACATTATTATTTTCATTTAAACACAAATTGAATCATACCATAACAATTTTTGTGTTATATTTCTACACAGCAGGGTCGGGCTATAGCCCCGACCACATGACTAGCTGGCATACACCTCGACGCATCACTTGGACAAGTACGAAAGCGATCCAAACTCCGTTGGAAGAAGAAGACATCGAAGTTGAAGAAGTGTCAGCAGAGCATCGCCCGGCTGACGAGCCACTCGCCGATACTAATTTAATAGAGGCATTATGTCAAGAGTTTCGCGACACCCAGGTTTATTATTCTCATCATCATAGATGGAACGTTGCAGTTAATTCAATATAGATTTATTCCATTAAACTTTTGTATTGCATGTATTGATTTTTATATTCCAGATACTCTGTAATTTTGTTGTATGCATGCATGCATGTTTTTTACATCTATCATGTATTGATTTATTCCATATACTTTTTGTGATTTTGTAATATTTCATGTTTTGGTCTGAAATCTAAAATGGATGGGTCAAAAAGCTTTTGCTCAGACGACGACGCAGAACTGTCACCGGACGAAATTGAAATGCTAAGTTGGCTTCCGGATTCTTTAGAACAGTATTTGTTTAATCTAGAATCTTCGCAATCCCCCTCTAATTTGGATCTTTTTGAATTAGCCGTAAATTCAAATATTAATTTGTACGATCACGTGCTAACCGTAGACAACAATCATGTTGTACAATACGGTGGTGTTTTAAATAATCAACTCCCTGCATGTACCGACAGCGATCCTGACGCTGATGATACTCCACAGCCATCTACCAGCAGCAGCACGAGGCCCACATCAGGTAATATTGACGCTTTACGCGAGACTGACCCTAACAGACAGAGTCGATTAAGCCGTACGGAAATTGATACGCTGATCCGAGAAGGCGGGTTCGTTAACGGATATCACGTTTTACCGCGACCACGCTTCAACAGTGTGTCGTTGAGAAGGAGCATGAATCTGAGAGAGATTAACTCTACAGATTTGGCCTCTTATCACACTTCATTACATCGCATGCTGAGCGAGATCGTCACCTTCGCTAGAGAAATCGGCCACGATGCACCCGTAATCAATATGACCATGTCGGCACCCACTCTACAAACACCCATCAGCTGTGTTCTCGCCCCCGGTAATGATTATGATGTGAATTCGCTTATGGATCAATTTGAAAGAGTTTTACAGAGCAACCAGCTGTTATTATCGGACGACGCCGTCGAGATCGACGCTACCGTAGCCATGAACAGACAAGGAGGCGGTCGACGACGTAAACTTACAGATCTGGCCGTTGATCAGGTAATCAAAAGAAAAAAGACGAATTTGTTCTGCCCCATAAATTTGTCAAATCAATTGTGCTTCTCTATTTGTCTCGCTCGCTTTCTTAACCCCCAGCTACCCGAGAGCGAGTTAGAAAAACTGGCTGCAGTCATCCAAAACAGCGTTGGCTTCTCAATTCAAGACCGAATCGCTCTTAGCGACATAGCTTCGTTTGAACGAGCGCTAGGCATTAAAATCGTTGTATTTCACAGATCGAATGCCATGGTCTTAGAAACGTACAAAAATTCTGACGAACCCCACCCCAAAACGGTGTTCCTCTATCTACATGATAATCACTATTATATGATCATGAATCTGACAGGCTTCTTAGGTTCGCCATACGTCTGTCAATTTTGTTACAAAAGTTACAGCAACCGCAGAGACCACCAATGCAAGCACGTCTGCAATGTCTGTTTTGACGCCGAATGTCACAGATACCCTAAAAGAACCATACATTGTCCCGATTGTTTGCGCTACTGTAAATCGAGCTATTGCTTCGAAATGCATAAAAAGAACCCTCCTCCCGGTCAAGAATCCCCCTCCTGTGATATTATCAAATACTGCAAACTATGCAGGTTGCGTTACTACATTAAAGAGGGTGACAAGAAAGCAAAACACATATGCCCGACGGACAAATGCGTCCACTGTCGAGAACATCTGACGGGACACGGGACGCACCAATGTTTCATACAGCCCCTAGAGCCTAAGGAGCCATGCGAGAAATATATTTTCTACGATTTTGAAACGCGTTACGAAAACGGGCGCCACGTGGCTAATTTTGTTTGCGCAATCACTTTCAAAGGGAAGAAATTTACGGCGCAGGGTACCGACTGCATCGCTAAGCTAATCAACCGCTTCAGAAAACCCCGATATATTGGCTACTGCTTCATAGCTCATTACGCCTCCAGATTCGACTCCTTTCTGATTCTCGAGTATTTTTGCAAAGCCGGGATTGCGATTGAGGTCATAATGCAAGGCTGTAAATTAATTTACATGTACGACGAATCGTTTGGCCAACGATACATCGATAGCTACTCATTTTTTCCAATGGCCCTTGCCAAAATGCCCGCGGCGTTAGACTTGACGACGACTGAAAAAGGCCACTTCCCCCATCTTTTCAACAGGGTGGAAAACGAGAACTATGTTGGACCATACCCCGACAAAAAGTTCTACAACTACGATAACATGTCGGATAAAGCCCGTGAAAAGTTTGATGCATGGTACAGCACGGTTGAGGGGGAGCAGTTTGACTTCAGGCAGGAACTGTACGCGTACGGGGTTAACGACGTCGTCTTATTACGCGAAGGCTGTATGAAATACCGCCAGGCGTTCCTAGAATGCACCGAAATTGACCCTTTTGGGTTCACGACGCTCCCCGGCTGTTCGATGGGGGTCTTCAAAACCCATTATCTCGGCAGAAACACCCTCGCTCTCACGCACAACAACGCGTACATCCATCAGAATAAGTCCTACTCAAGTGGCTCGATCGAATGGCTCGAGTATGTCAAAAAGACTCGAAACGTGGATGTTCACCACGCCGTAAACCACGGTGAAGTATCGATCGGTAAGTACTTTTTAGATGGCGTCTACCAGCAAGACGGTGTGCAGCACGGCTTAGAATACGCGGGATGCATCTTCCACGGTCACTGCTGCCGCTTTGCACCCCATGAGTCACACCCCTTGTCGGGGGTACCCTATGGGGTTCTCAGGAGACAGTTTGACGATAAGATCGAAATTCTGCAGAACGCGTACGGTTTACAAGTCGAGGTTCTTTGGGAATGTGAATGGACCAAAATGAAAAAGACCGATCCCTCTGTGATAGAATTTATG
The DNA here is from genome assembly GCA_023566225.1 of Romanogobio albipinnatus. Taxonomy (NCBI): domain Eukaryota; kingdom Metazoa; phylum Chordata; class Actinopteri; order Cypriniformes; family Gobionidae; genus Romanogobio; species Romanogobio albipinnatus. The sequence continues at coordinate 25,048,206 of CM042252.1, read as the reverse complement.
GCCGGTTATTCAGCCCCGGAGAGACTGAACCCAAGAGAAACCTTGTATGGTGGGCGCACGAACGCTTATAAACTCTATCACAAAGTGAGCGGAGATGAGAAAATAAGGTATCTCGATTTCACCAGCCTCTACCCCTTCTGCCAGGCTAGGAAAAGCTACCCGATCGAACACCCCCAAATCATTTTCAAAGATTTTGAACCGATTGAAAATTATTACGGACTCATCAAAGCGACCGTGTACCCTCCCCGCAAATTACTGCATCCGGTTCTCCCTTACAGATGTCAAGGAAAACTCATGTTTCCGTTATGCAGAACCTGCGCTCACAATCAAAACCAGACCACGAGCTGTACCCACACGGATGAGGAAAGATCACTCTCCGGGTCCTGGGTATCCATCGAGCTTTTAAAAGCCATCGAGAAGGGTTATGTGGTAGCCAAGATTGACGAGGTTTGGCATTTTCCACAACGGTCAGACACGTTGTTTGTCGAATACGTCAAAACATTTTTGCGTTTGAAACAACAAGCGTCGGGGTACCCGTCGAATGTCGTCACGGACGCTGAGAAAGAAACTTACATTCGCGAGTATTTTGAAAAAGAGGGGGTTCAACTCGACCCCGAAAAGATCAAGCACAACCCCGCGCAGAGAGCTATCTCAAAGCTATGTCTGAATTCGCTTTGGGGGCGGTTCTCTTTAAAACCAAATTTACCTCAAACGACTCTGGTGAACGACCCCGAAGATTTCACCAGAATCGTCTTCGGTAATACCGACACCTTGTCGTATTTCTCATTCGTCTCAGACAACGTGGCTCTCGTCCAGCATAAACCCAACAAAGAGGATGTTTGTAAGGCTCGCGACGTCAACGTGTTTATAGGGGCGTTCACTACGGCCCACGCCCGACTGGAATTGTACGAGTTGATGGACAGACTCAGCAGTCGTATACTTTACTCTGATACAGACTCCGTCGTGTTCGTGTCTAGGGACGGTGACTGGGAGCCGCCTCTGGGTGATTATTTGGGCGAGCTGACGAACGAAATAGACGATGGGGATTTTATCACAGAGTTTTGCTCTAGCGGCCCTAAATCGTATGGCTTTCGCACCGCTAAAGGCAAAGTATGCATGAAAGCTAAGGGGATAACGCTGAATGCTAAAAATTCCCAAGCCATCCGCCTGGATACCCTGATTGGTCTGGTTGATAGTTATGTGACGTCGTATGATAGTACCGAATACATCCTGGCTCACACGGAAAACATTGTGAGGGATAAAAAGACTCTCACATTGCACAACAAATCAGTCGTTAAAAGGTTTAAGGTGGTGTATAATAAACGCAGACTTTTGCCCGATTTCACCACGCTTCCTTATGGCTACTGATCAGATGATGCACAGAGGATCAATGGATGCTTCCGATTTTGATTTCAGACTTCAACATCCATTTAGTTGTGTTATCTCCGGGCCTTCCAATTCTGGAAAGTCTTATTTTGTGAAACTTTTGTTGGAAAAAGGTTTGAATTTAATTTCCAAGAAAATTGAAAACATTGTCTGGTTGTATGATTGTTGGCAGCCTTTGTACGACGATGTACTTAAATTGTATGACATTAAATTTGTGCAAGGAATACCAGAGAGTCTGAATGATGATGATTTGTTACCTGTCACTAAAACAAATCTTCTCATCGTGGATGATTTGATGCAGCAAGCTAGCGCCAATTTGGAGCTTCAAAGGGTTTTTACGCAGTACGTACACCACCGTAATCTCAGCGCTATTTATATAGTGCAAAATTTATTTGTACAGGGTAAATCCAGCCGAACCATCAGCTTAAACGCCAATTATATGATCCTGTTTAAAAATCCTCGGGACGTCAATCAAGTAGCGATGCTGGGACGCCAAATGTACCCCGGAAACACAAAATACTTTATGGAGTGCTACCACGATGCGGTCAACCAGCCTTTCGGCTACATAATGATAGACTATAAAGCAAAAACCCCCGAGCAGTACCGTCTCAGAACAGGATTGCTTTCCGACCGTCAAGTGGTTTACATCCCGAAAAAAAGAAGAAGAACGTGATCAAATCACCATGTCCGCCAGACTTTGTAAACATCTGCCGGTGTTAAAAATGCTACATAAAGCATCTCCTAAACAAAGGCGTCTTATTCTACAATCGGCATCCGACGAATTCATTTTATCGTTGTGTGAAGTAGCGCTCAACATCCTCTACGGGACGATTCCGGTCAATCCACAACAGTACCGAAAACTGAGAAAGAGAAAAGCCGAAATTAAATTTGTAGCCAATAAAAAAATCGGCATAGCGGCAAAGAAACGAGTCTTCAACCAGAAGGGTGGATTCCTTTTACCGCTCCTGAGTGTCGCCGTACCCTTTCTTTCGAGCTTAATAGCAAACAGATAGGATGGAGTACGCCGAGAAGATGTATTTAGTCCCGCAACATCAACTGGATAAGGTGAGAACCGAAAATGTTCGCGAGAATATTCGACAGAGCGTGGAAAACGATTTGGACGGCGCCATGAGAAATATCTTACTCCGCACTGATTTGAACCCGTACGAAAAAGCAAAACTTTACACAAATACCCTGAGCAGGTTTTTGACCATCGTTAAACAAAGCGATCGGGAGAGCGGAGTTTTAACGCAGTCGTTGCCCGATCCCGCTCCTAAAGATGAAGTACCGGCCGCGGCTAGCGTCGAAGATGACAACGGTGCTGAGGAGCATGTGGTGGATGAAGTTCTGAAGAATGTACCTTCGAGAAGTGTGAAAAACAGCAGATACATATTAGACAAGATGTCTAAAGCTAAAGGACTAAGCGCGTGGAACGAATCGGGGGAGTTTGTGTTCAGGGGTAAAGCCGTACAAGGCTCACACATGGTCGATTTGTTAAAAAATGTCACGGCACCGCAAATGGTTCGGGATAACCGGAGACCTGTAGGATGGTCAGAGTTTCTACACGCCTTTGCCGAATTAAACATCCCTTTTTCTACAGTGCCGAATCAACAGGTCAGGAGCACCATTAAATCTCTAAAGAGTAAACCCGACACCCCCAGCCCACCCCGTGTCAGACCTTCCAAAAGGGCACGAAGACAATCACGCTCGGTGTTTCCAGAGTCCGAAGACTCTGTGTTTAAATCCCCGACTATCGATCGAAGACAATGGTTGGAATTTTAACGAATCCTTTCATTTTGTATGTACATTTATATGTATCTTATGATTAAATAAAAGACGATTAAAAATATAATGGTTTCAAGATTTTTATTTATATGTCAGACATGTCTGCACGCAGTGAACGCAGGACAACATTGTATCAATACAAACATACGGTCTTAATCTCTTCACAAATAGGGACACCATTTTATCATTTTTAATATAATCATCGGTGTATAGTTTCATCACATGATCATAGCCGTATCCTCTAGCTAGATGATATAGAAAAAACAGACAGTGCTGACCGCAGGTGTCCGATGAATAATCCTGGACTCGTCTGCCGGAATATAATACATCGGCATCGTTGGTTGCTAGAAAGTCATTGATGCTGGTTGGAAAGCGATGGCTGGTGGGGGGATTGCCGAAGCTGTCGAAAAAACACACGGGCCCGTCTTGGGTTAAATAAACGGCGACCCAGTGCTCCCCCGGCATGCTAGCAGGGTCGGTGTTCACGATACAGGCCGACGGTAAGATCCTTATGGGTTTTTCGGGTAGTTGATCGCTCGGTAGAACGCCGAGAAAATGAGTCCTGCAGGTAATTTTATCCATGATGGCGGTGAGTTGCAGCGTGTTCATCTCAATAGTAGTCTATGAGTACCTGTCGGCGGTTAGACAATTCAATGATGCTGTCAAATACCGCGTAAACAATTAAATTAATGGTATTCGGCAGCGGTTTTCTGAAACGAGCTTCGACTCTGATATTCCCGGACTTGATGAGGGAAATGTGCTGACCGCACTCTTCGTCGGGCGTGAGGTTAAATGTGTAAAGCGTGTATCCGTTCAGGAAATCATTCCTGCCGAAACAGAGCGGTTGGTCTTTAAGATGTCTCCCGGTCGTCATCACCAACTGATAATATTCGCGTACTGCCAAACCAGCTTCGAAATTGGGCTGTAGAGGCTTGGCCGGGTACTGTTGTCCGTCAACGTAGACGGCTAAGAATTCAAGGTCGTAGTGTTTGAACGCGAATGGATTTTTTGCGTAGGAACCGGTGAATGCGTCGTTGTCGACCATGGCAATGACGATAGACTTTGGCAGTGTTCCTAAAAACAGATTTTCCTGATTCGAAACACGAGAGCCGGCCGGTATGGAGAACGATTTTAGACTGACCCTATCGACAGGGTACTTGGCCGTTGTCGAGAGCAACGTCTGGGCGTGAGCCAGTCTCACCGGCGGTGATACAGTAACTTTCTTGACAAATAGGGATGCGGCCACTATATTTAATTTGTAAGCCACATCGTCGGCCCTCATCAGACAGAATTCATCTTTTGCTTGAATTAGGCGTATTTTGATATCCACCCCATTTATCATAAGTTTCTCTTGGAAGAATATATCGCTGTGTATGGGGGCTAGTAGTTCCACCTCCTTGCTTTCGCTGGTGTAGCCTGATCTCTTTGTCAACCCCGCGTTATGGCCTGCCGGGTCTTGAACGTCCATATGACCCGCCGTGTCTTTATGGAACAATCCGGCGCTGAAGACAGATTCCAACGTATCTTTACCGTAGTTGATCAGACTCTCGATGATACAGCGATAAGGGTAAGTGCTCGAACTCTGAGATATCAGACGATCGCCAAGGGTCACGTCGACTTGTGAAAACATAGTGGCTCCGGGGTAGTTGATTAGACCCACCTTGGCAGGGTGTGCAATCTCTTCCCCGTTAGGTTTCGTGATTTTCACCCGCAGGTAGAGCATCGTGTTATTGAGATCCACATAATCATCGCCGTTGCCTGCGATAAAAAATTCCAATGGTGCAGAGCCCGATATGGCCGATAACGGTGCTACTTCTAAATAGCCATTTTTCTCAATAACTGTCTGTGTCAGCGGGACCGAAAATAAGTCCAGCTCAGACTTGATGCATTCACCCGACATGCGATGGAGTAGTGCCATGTTAGAATATGGATTTTGCGGCTCTCTTGATCGATACGTTTCGACTAACAGACCTCTTACGCTTTCTGCGTACGAGTGAGCGCTTGTTTGATCCGCGCACTGTTTTCTTCTTCTTCTTCTGTACCACCCGTTGGCCACGCCTCCTCACACCCGGCGGCTTAGACATTCTCTTACGAGCCATGACCATGAGACCGGATCCGTCTTGAGCTTTATCGTTATGCGAACGCGTCAATACGTTTGAGACGACGTCGGATACTATATTTTTAGCAGCCGATTTTAGGTGAGGTTTCGCGATGCTAAATCCTCTTTTTAACAACGGTACGGCCATCCTGAACAGACCTCTGAATAGGCCTCCTAACCCCGCACCGTACATAACTCCCGATCCCGAATACCCCGGCAAACCGGAACCGGCCTGATTTTGGTAATAGCTCACATAGTCCGCGGTATTGGACTCTCCGGGTCTATAATAAACCATTTTTTTAAAGAATAGAAATATTTTTTGGTTTAAAGTGTAGTTTTACGATGACTTTCCCGTAAGAAAATGGTACTTCGTGGTTTTGATCGTCCTTCAACTCTATGACGATGCTGCTGATGTGATCCTTGTTGATCGATGCGTAATGGGGGTTGTCGTATCTAGCAATGACCGCGTCGTTGCCTTTACCCGTTATATGTACACATCTCAAGAGGGGCACGTGCGAATCACCGACCGCTTGATATTGGATGATGTCCGTGTAAACGTACATTGTATAGAACCCAGCATTGATGTCGGATTGATGAGGAGCGTATGTGATGACGTCCGTAGTAAAATCGGGTTCTTTATGATCGTTTAAACCTCCGAGAGGTTTTTTAGTCATTCCTAAAATAGTGGCTAGTCTTCCTCGGAAACTCACTGAAATGTTTGGTTTCGCGACCAGAAAGACTTTGTTTTTTAATTCGTCGTGATTCAATACGGCCGCTGGTGTGATGAGTTGATTTATAGCCCGGAGGATCGCGCGAATGTTTGCGTAGTAACCCCCGCTTATGTGTAATTTCGTAATGATAGAAAAACCAATATTTGAGGGATTGCTATCCGGGGGTTCCGGGGTCGTATGTAGGATGAAATGACCATCTTCGTCATTAAAGTTGTACCAACTTCTAGGATATTCGATTTCGGCGAGTCCGACTTCCCATTGTCCTTTCAAGTCTATAGCTTTAGCCAACCTGGTTGTATAGCTGGCTATACGATTTTCAGGATAAACCGACGACGACGCATTGCATGGCAACGTGACGTAGAACCCGTGATCCTCCATGATGCTCCTTCGCTCGTATGGTCTCATCCGTTAACGACTGTGCGTTTTAAGGAGATTGCAAGTCCAGCAGAGTTTTTTTATCTATATAACTATTAAATTTTGAAGGCCATCCTAGCCATTTCACTAGAACAAGCGTAGATTTCCCCTGTTTTTTCTGACCTAAAATCTTTTCCACCTTAAAAGATTTGTTTTTACTCACAATTATTTTTTGCAACTCTTCTTCATAAAAAACCCCATCTATGACATCGCCATCATAATCCTTGAGTCTGTAGACCGGGGGGTGACGCGGAATACATGAGGATACTGTGAAAAATTCTTCCGTGTAGTTCTGCTCATAACCTTTGGCGAACGGTCCTCTCACTTTAGAAATCCTGACAACGTCGCCGACTTTGAAATTAAATACGGTCTTCTTCTTCTTCTTTATATCGCCGTACAAATTTTCAAACACTTGACCCTCATTTGCTTTGTCGACGTCCACGGGTCTCATTCTGATACTTCGGTGATAACTGCTGTTGTACCCTTGAATAATGTCTTGTAAAACATCAATGTATCGGCGGGAATTTGTAGCCGTTAAAAATCTCCACATGCGGCTTTTTAATGTTCTATTAAATCGTTCTACGACGCTGGCTTTCAAATCGGTAGCGGTGGCGAAGTGGTTGATGTCGTGCTTTTTCATCACATCTTGAAAATGTTTGTTAAAAAATTCCTTTCCCTTATCCGTCTGCAATTTCTGAGGTACACGACCCTCTTCGAGTATAGACTGGAACGCTTTAGTGACCTCAATGCCACTCTTATTCTTCAAAACTCTGACCCATGAGAACTTGCTAAATACATCTATGCATGTCAGTAGGTATTTATGACCGTCATTATCCTTGGCGTAGGCAGTCATGTCGACAAGATCAGCCTGGAACTGTGTATCGATCCCATACACAACCACTCTATTTCGTTTGTATTTTATAGGTGCTGTTTTGTGTAATGTGTAAGCATCCTCACCCGCCAACCAATCTGAAACCTCTTTATCGCTTAGACGGACGCCGGTATCTTTTAAGACGGCGTCTTTTAATCGTTTTTTACCCCCTAGAGAGCCGGGGTTGGACGGTGTATAATAAGCCTTTTTCATGAGCTCCGACATGCTGTCGTTTCAACCGCCGCAAAAGAATAACGCGTACAAGTATTTTGAATCAATCTTTTATTTTAAAAAATCCGTTACAGGATACATGCAAGATCTAAGTAAAATGGAAATAATACAGGTAGAGTAAAAAAAAAAAAAAAAAAAATGGATATAACGACATTACAGGATACACAGTAAGTACAAAAAGGATATAATGATGTTAATATAACTAAAAATGGATATAATAAGTAGCAGTAAGTAAAAAACAAAATGGAAAATAACATTACAGGATACATAGTAGCTAAAATGGATATAATACAACATTACAGGATAGACAGTGGCTAAAATGGATATAATACAACAGAGTAAGCTAAAAAATGGTTAGTAAAAAAATAATAATGTAGTAAATGGTTAGTGATAATGACATTACTGACTGTCTAACCAGAAAAGAAAGTCGCGACAGGCCTTCATGTTTTTGTCTAGGATGAAATCGATATACATTTCGGTAATTTTGGCAGAGTCGTCATCATCACCCTTTTTCTTTATCAACTCGGTACATACATCTGCCACGTAGGTACAAGTACACAACACGTCTGAGATTGTGATCTCAGCGCGTGATTCACACATCATTTCTAGAATAGCTTCTATCATTACATCGGGTGGATCGAGACCATCAACACATTTTTCAATCAAATCGTCCCATGCATTAGCCATCCCTCTCATTATCGGCATATTCTTCTTGAGATTTGCCTGACGCGTAGTGTCATGACCAACTGGGATATCAGGGTGGGCAGCGTCCGCAATAATCTTATCCAGTAGCTCGGTCATCTGATGTTTGAAATGGTCTTTAAACACGAGTTCCAAACAGCTCCTTAGACTACAGACTACACCCATCGCGGAGGGGGGTTGGTCACTCTCCATTCACAATTGAGAGACCTTGCCAGAGATCAACGACGTCGTAGACTATTTCCTTGCAGGGTTTGTCCAGAAGTTTCAACCTGATTTCTTCTAGCTTGGCAATGATGAATGGTTCGTCTTTTAATTCGTGCAGAATACCCCCGACTGTCCCTTGAATACGCTGGGGGTGAGATTTTAGCCCGCAGCGGTTTAGGAGAATGCCGATGATGGAATGGAAAAAGGGCTTAAACAGCTTGCCTGACAGCTCGTCAAAGTGTGTGTCGAAGTAGAAGTTGGGAGGGTCAAACAGGCAGGAATGTTGCAGCTGGCTGGGGTGGTCAATCGCACACCCCTCGCAGTCGGCCTTCAGCTTATCACCGATGAGATGTTCCAGCAGCACCACGGTTGCTGCTTTTACGATTTTGAATCCGACGTCGCTGAAACATCCGTCTGTAGCGTCGTGACCGGCTTTAGCACTGGGGAGGTAAGTCAGGTTGTGTGATCCGAGGTCCGAGCCTAATTTGTCCAGCCAGTCTTTGGAGCGTTTGATAGTTTTAGCAGGACCGTGGCCGCAGTCGCATTCGATTAACGGGTCCCAGTCGATTTGGAGGGGCGATTGCCAGTCTTTGTGAAGGTCCGATGATCCAAGGGGGTAAGTCAGACGATAGTTGCTCGCGTTGTCGTCAGGAGGGTCGAGAATGCTGCCGAAAGAGATGCCGCAGCTGCACACATGAGCGGGTTCTGAAGCGCCGTCTTCAGCCATGGTTTATAAATGTTGCTTGAGAGGGTTTGGCCGCTGACTTTATGTCAGATGCAGTAAAGGGGCGGGGACGTTGTGGCGCTTCAGCTGTGGTTTATAAACGACGTCTGGGAGGGGCTGACCGTCGAGGTCCCGGATGTCTGTAGTGAATGGGGGGTGAATACCCCGCGTATGTACTGCTGCGCGGACATCTCTCAGGGTGGAACAGCTGCACTTTAATTTTGTTGTAGCCGTCGTGCAGCTCGCACCATTTGAACAGCTTGTTTATGATTGAAAACATAATATCCAGCTGACTCAGATCTTGCCACTTGAACAAAAATTGCATTTCATACAGATTGTTATGCTCGTTAGGCAGGACGACCCCTGACCGATCTTCGGTGAGCTTTGTCTTGTCATCACAGCAGAATATGTAGACAGAATCATCCGGGTTCTTTTTAGTGTGGTCACCTACCACGCGGTACCGGACATTCGGGGTGACCCCGTCCCACTCTCCAACGTACAGAGGTTCTTGACCGCCGCTCTTCAGATCCTTCCACACAAAATTGTAAAATAATGCCCAGTCTTTTTTAGGAAATACAAGACATGCGTCTTCCCCGGGGTGAAACTCGCCCGCGCTGTCGGTGGTGTAGAGTATAACAACTTGAGTTGTTTTATGAAATCTGTACCCGATTACACGCTTGCTGTTCATCATAAATTCTCCTTTAGTCCATTCCGAAAGTTCATGGAGAAAGCTTGTCAAACGGACGTGCCCATAAGGTTTTCTCGGCGCCATAGGTAGACTGGTCATCAGACTGTCGAACGTCCTGCTGCGCAACCCCGCATCTGGGGTTTCAGGAGCTGATAATCCGTCCATGCTCATGTAGCTCATGTTTCTCTTTTTGCTGATAGCTGTAGAACACACTGGCCCCATTTATATATATATACGCTGCTCTGGGATGTGGCAGGGTGGGAGGGGAATTTTCTGATAACAGCGACTTCAAAAGATAAAACCTTCTGTCAATAACATGATTTATTATACCGCATTCAAAAACAAAAAACCAACTGTCAAATTAATCAAAACAAAAAACCTAATGTCAAAAAACCATCAAAACCAACTGTCAATCATATGATTTATTATGACAATAGGTCAAAAACCAACTGTCAAAACCTTCTGTCAATAACATGATTTATTATACCGCATTCAAAAACAAAAAACCAACTGTCAAATTAATCAAAACAAAAAACCTAATGTCAAAAAACCATCAAAACCAACTGTCAATCATATGATTTATTATGACAATAGGTCAAAAACCAACTGTCAAAACCTAATGTCAATCACATGATTTATTAAACAGGAAGTCCCGCCTATACAGGAAGTCCCGCCTATACAGGAAGTCCCGCCTATACAGGAAGTCCCGCCTATACAGGAAGTCCCGCCTACACCGGAAGTCCCGCCTATACAGGAAGTCCCGCCTACACCGGAAGTCCCGCCTACACCGGAAGTCCCGCCTACACCGGAAGTCCCGCCCCCTATACCGGAAGTCCCGCCCCCTATACCGGAAGCCCCGCCCACCTGTCAATCAATCAAATTTTGACATTTGGTATAGTATACTAACTCAGATAAACTCAGAGAATCAGTTCAAAGAAGACAGAGAACAGAAGACTGCAGGTAACACAAGAGATTCAGTTCGACGAAGACCTAGAGGAACAGGTGGCTGCAGTGAGTGCTCGGTGACGCAGGGACTACAATGGGCAGACAACGAACAGTAGTGATGGGCAGACCGAGGCTTTGTGAAGCACTGAAACAGTTGAAGCAAATGTGCCATATTGTTTCGAAGCTTCGAATCAATCTGACACCCATCTCTACGGCGACACCTACAATTTGCACTTGCATGTGTTGATCTGAAATAACCTTGACGATCCATGAAAAAAAAACGTTTTTAACATCTGTCTGACAACTACATGATCTTGGTTTTGTAACCCTCCTGTAGCCTCCTCGTTGTGAATAACTATAGGGTTTTTTTGGTCATGAAAAATGAAGATTAATCAAATAAATAAAGCTACAATGTGTCACATTTGTTACATAACATTTTATTCAGAAATATTATTTGCTCTTCTGTTGAAGGACTTAGCTGACTTTTTTTTCTTCTTCTTCTTCATTTTTTTACATATCATTTATCCAGCCTTTGAAAAAATCCTCTCACAAGGGTCACTTGTTGCTGGCATGCACAAATATTTTTTAGCAATTATACAAATGAGGAAACACTGCTCTCTCTTTCCAATAAATTAATGGATCATGCATTCTGGGCAAAAAATGCATCTTTGAGGTATTTTTTCACTTCTATTTTCTCACCTATGAATCTATATCTATATAATTCTATATCTCTAATTTATGCTGTGCTGTCACTATCTAACTTATCCTATATGAATGTATAACTACACTCACCTAAAGGATTATTAGGAACACCTGTTCAATTTCTCATTAATGCAATTATCTAATCAACCAATCACATGGCAGTTGCTTCAATGCATTTAGGGGTGTGGTCCTGGTCAAGACAATCTCCTGAACTCCAAACTGAATGTCAGAATGGGAAAGAAAGGTGATTTAAGCAATTTTGAGCGTGGCATGGTTGTTGGTGCCAGATGGGCCGGTCTGAGTATTTCACAATCTGCTCAGTTACTGGGATTTTCATGCACAACCATTTCTAGGGTTTACAAAGAATGGTGTGAAAAGGGAAAAACATCCAGTATGCAGCAGTCCTGTGGGCGAAAATGCCTTGTTGATGTTAGAGGTCAGAGGAGAATGGGCCGTCTGATTCAAGCTGATAGAAGAGCAACTTTGACTGAAATAACCACTCGTTACAACCGAGGTATGCAGCAAAGCATTTGTGAAGCCACAACACGCACAACCTTGAGGCGGATGGGCTACAACAGCAGAAGACCCCACCTGGTACCACTCATCTCCACTACAAATAGGAAAAAGAGGCTACAATTTGCACGAGCTCACCAAAATTGGACAGTTGAAGACTGGAAAAATGTTGCCTGGTGTGATGAGTCTCGATTTCTGTTGAGACATTCAGATGGTAGAGTCAGAATTTGATCCATCATGCCTTGTTACCACTGTGCAGGCTGGTGGTGGTGGTGTAACACTTTAGGCCCCTTAGTGCCAATTGGGCATCGTTTAAATGCCACGGCCTACCTGAGCATTGTTTCTGACCATGTCCATCCCTTTATGACCACCATGTACCCATCCTCGGATGGCTACTTCCAGCAGGATAATGCACCATGTCACAAAGCTCGAATCATTTCAAATTGGTTTCTTGAACATGACAATGAGTTCACTGTACTAAAATGGCCCCCACAGTCACCAGATCTCAACCCAATAGAGCATCTTTGGGATGTGGTGGAATGGGAGCTTCATGCCCTGGATGTGCATCCCACAAATCTCCATCAACTGCAAGATGCTATCCTATCAATATGGGCCAACATTTCTAAAGAATGCTTTCAGCACCTTGTTGGATCAATGCCACTTAGAATTAAGGCAGTTCTGAAGGCGAAAGGGGGTCAAACACAGTATTAGTATGGTGTTCCTAATAATCCTTTAGGTGAGTGTATATCTCTCCTCTCATAAAAACCCACGAGGTGAAGATGGATTAACTTCACTTTTAAACTGGGGAATTATGTTCATACAGATGTGTGACTGTGTGGTTTGTTCCCGCCCCTTTCAATCAAACGCTGTTTCGACAGGCACCCAGGGGTTTTTCGCCCGTCACTCCATGGACCTATCTAGGACTCAGGTAAAGTTAAACAGCAAAGAGAAATATAAGAAGTGTGTGCCCATCTGTATGTTCAAGATTTTAATAAACTTTTAACTCATTTTCTTGTCCTTTGTGGTTCTTATAATACAGGGATTTAAATAAAGTAACAAACATATTAAATTAAACTCCCAAAATAACCAAATATGTGAGGTGGGCTACGCACCCGTCACAAAGGCCCTGTTCCCAAATGGCAGACTTCATGTGCACTTTCTGTCTTGTGGACTTACAATGGCTGCCGCGTGCGCGAGTCCATGAGACGGTAGGGTGTCCCATTTGTCATTTTAGGTCTCAGAAATGTGCTCGCGAGCACCCCCTTTGCGGTCGATATGCGCCCTCAATGCGCACTTCTGCCGAGCCCGCACTGGTGCGGGTTACGCTGCGGACTTCTTCCCGGCAGTCAAAGCGGCGTTACGTCGTGAAAGTGCGGACTTGTGCTGCGTTCCACTTCGGTTTTAGACACGCACTTGCGAACTTCCTAAGCACTTCCCCTCGGGGAGTCCCCGTCGCCATTTTGAAGTGCGTACCACAAGGGACAAGGGAAGTTTATATGGACAGACCCTTGCTCCCTCTAGTTTGACCGAGGGAGCGAGTCTACTTCATATGTACACTTCAGGCAGCTTCATATACCACAATGCAACACGTTTTTGACGTCACCGCATATCCCGTTTAATTTACCCCACCACAAACAACTCTATGATATTTTTATTATTTTTAAAAACATTTAAAACAACCCAAATACACCTATATACATATAGAATGTTGCAAGGAAAAAAATAAATAATAAATCAACTCTGTAGTGGATTCAAAGTGATCAAGGGCTTAGGACGTTCCAGTTCAGTCCATTGCAAATGTTCCTTCAGTAGTGGGCACTCATGCAACGTAAGCAATGACGCACATCTGAGTGAATGAGATGGAGGGAAGTTAACGAGTGAAGGGCATAATAAAAATTAACTGGAATGCAGCATCAGAAGAAGACCGTGAGGGTTAATGGTGCCATTTGGGACGGGCCGAAGTGTGCCATTTGGGACAGGGCCATTGCTTGATGAAATCATTAATCCAAGATGGCTGACAGCTGTAGCCAAATGCCCTAGGCATATTTGTAAAAAAACTTGTATACAAGGAGGTCAATTGAGGTTGACCAAATTAAGAATTTTCCGCGCAAAATGTCATCTGAACAACAATGACCAACTGAGAAAAAAAGTATTACAATGAATCGTGCTACCAACGGTGATTAAATTTAACGATCGCTCAGTGCACATCACATCAAACCATGAAAATGATTATTATTGTTATACATCAGCATTGCGTGACTACGTGTATTTGTGTATTAGCGTTACCCGTAGATTTCAATTTCCGGGTTGACATAATGTCGCAAAGACATGCTCGAATTTCCCACGGAAATCCACCAGTACCACTCAAATGATGACACATTATTCCCGTTGTGAATCGGGCTAAGGTAAGGAGATAGTTTTGAACATGTATTATTTAACATGTATGTATTTGCTCAAATTGATTTTGGATAATTTTTTACCAAAAAAAAGTTATGGACTGCAGCTTTAAGAATTATAATTATTACTGCAAATGTGGTTTTATTCTTGCACATCACAATCTCATACCGTATTATTATCATACCATATTAAGTCTGGCCAATCATTGCTTGACACTTGGAGTATATAAGTACGGAACATTTTCGTTTACGTTCGCAGTCGATGACGCTGACATTCCCTTCCATTCTCCCCACCACCACCAGGTTGGTCCCTGTCCATCCGCTGGGGTTAGGCTCCACCCCTGCATTCATCAAGCTGGGACCAAGATGGGTCTTGTGCGTGTTGCCCACTTGGGTCCCACCTAGTGGCAAGTGCAATCCAACGTGAAATCCATCTGGGCAGTTAACATGGGGCCATTATAGAACCCGTGGGCAATCCTATATGGGGCCAATTTTTCAGCCCATTTCATACCCATATGGGCCCCACATACAAATGTTGGCTGGGGCAGGACCAGCCAAATCTGTATCCCCTTAGATTTGGGCTAAGGACAGGGCCCACGCCAAATAACTTGTCTATACAAGACATGAATAATTGTAGCTCACTGCCATCTGTTAATCCTTATGGAATAAATAACATGTAAACTTTCATCTGCCCTTTGAGTCTTTCTGGTAGAATTTCTTGTCCTCAGAGATTTTGCCCACCTTGAACAGAGCTCCAGTCAGTTTGCAGAGTGCTGTGCTGAAGATCAGCTAAACTAAATTACTTACCATTTGTACTGTTCTCATTGAGGTGTAGCAACTCCAACTAAACAGTGAGCTAAACTCTCTCTATTCATGAACATGAAGAAATCCTTAGTTCTTTGTATGCAGATTTATTTTCTTCACATTGTACTGAATCCATACATATCAGATGAATGATGAGAGATGAGAGATGAGAGAGTGAAACTAGGAAACATACAGCAAGATACTGAAATTAGCTAAGTCACCTAGTTTCAATGAACATTACTTTTACAGCATGAAATCAATATGCTTAAAAGTTAACTTAGTCAGAACATAGATTATATACATACAAGCGATGCTTCTGCTGGGGAATCAACGGGCAGGATGCATTTTCCCTGGCACAATGAACGTCTGCATTTTTTACCAGTCTGCCGTTTCTCACGCGATTTCCTACTTCCGGTTTTAACTCAGTAAACAAACGTCAAAATAAGAGTCTGCATGAAACTGAAAGTATACTAAATTAAATGCATAAAAATTAAACTTAAATGCCTGAAGGGCAGAACACTCCCCGTCTGACCTTAAAGGTCACTATTAACTATCAAATGTCTCTGAACTTTCAGTCTTTGGGCAGAAGAAGAACTACTTCTGACACTGGTCTCAAGAACACCTTTGCAGAACCTTGATCCGATGTCCTGAGCTCCACCTTCCTTACTTTGCTGTCTCTCCCAGGGAAGACAGCTGTGATCCTTGCCATAGGCCACGCGTTACGTGCAGCTTGACTATCCTTCAGGAGCACAATGTCCCCTTCTTTCAGGCCCCGTTGGGAATCTCTCCATTTCCGGCGGACTTGCAGAGTGGGGAGGAACTCCTGACGTCAGCGACGCCAGAATCTGTCAGCGAGAGCTTGGACTTGTTTCCATTGTCTGCTGAGAAGGTCCTTGTCTGTGAAGTAGGGCTGCAACGACGCGTCGACGTCGTCGATGACGTCGACTACGAAAATACGTCGACGTGCGTGAAATGCGTCGACGCGTCGGCGGCACATTATTTACGTTCTAGAATGGAACAGACGATCTAGAATAATGGCAGCTTCTGCTCCCGGGCATAGTGAAAATGACCATTTATCATATAAAGCCAGACCGCGACATTCAAAAGTGTGGGAGTACTTTAAACAGAAGCCGAATAAAACTGTTCTTTGTTCGCTCTGTAACGCCGGTTTCACACTGCACGCGGTGGCAGAGCAGGAGCTGTGCGCGTGGAGAGCGGGAGCTTTCACACTGCAGTCAGTGTTGCCAAGTCCGCTTTTTTCCGCGGAATTGGGCTACTTCTACACTGTTGCCGCGGGCTGTGTCTCATGTCCGCGGGTTGAAGCAGAAAAACACACATATTTAACCCCCCGAACGCGATGTTTACCAGAGAACCTCCCCGAAACGCGATTGGGCTTGTTTTGGGCTAGTTTTGAGTAACGAATGGGTGGGTTTTGTTGTGTAAACCTGGCAACCCTGCTGCCAGTGTTCTCTCGCGCAGCTGAACGCGCCACGCGTGTATTGCAACAGACGGTCACATTTTCCGGGGTTCTTCTCCGACCCCAGTACGTCTCGTGCTTTTATTTATTATGGGCTGCATATATCTCCTGTATATGCGACCCGGTTCCCCTCTGTCCCAAACACATATGCATAATAACATGCTGTATATAGGTAGTTTGCATGATTAAAGTAACATTAAAGTTAAGATATGCCTCTAGCTTTAATCATTTAAATGTGTCTTTGAAGTTTGGGCAAAAACTTCTGGCAGCTTTAGTCGTTGTTTATGCACATCTTCAAAATAGACGACTAGTTATACATTAAAACTATGCTGAAAGCTCCTGTATGTGAACCTTTTGCAGATAAATACAAGTGCATTTTTGTTTACTATTGACACAAATCAATAAGTAAATCATACTCAACTACTATAGTAAACAACTTTTCCTAATTAGGCCTACTCTGTATACATTTTAGGATGAATAGTATCATTATGTTTAAAAAGCTTCTTGTGTTCATATATTTCATTATAAAATGGCATACTATGTACACTACCCTTCCTGAAATACAATTAATATTGTCATCATTCATTGATTTCATGTTAAAATAATATACAAATTCACTACCCTCTTTGAAATACAATAATCAGTAAAAAAAGAATAATAAGATTAACCTGGAAAAATAATCGTTAGATTAGTCGACTAATCGAAAAAATAATCGTTAGATTAGTCGACTAATCGAAAAAATAATCGTTAGTTGCAGCTCTACTGTGAAGTCTCTGTGCGGTGGGGCAACCCCTACCTTCTGGGTAAGTATCATTGCAGAAGACAATATGAACGGTGATTCTGGGTCATTGGAGACTGGAACGAGAGGTCTGGCATTGATTATCGCAGTCACTTCCATCATGAGTGTGCACAGGACGTCGTGGGTGAGTTGGATGTTCTCTCGGAGCAGGATTGCATCAAGGATCCGTCTAGATAGGCCTATCATACGTTCCCATGATCCTCCCATATGGGACGCATGAGGAGGATTAAACACCCATGAGCACCCCTGTTGACTCAAGAAGTTCTGCACTGTGATGTCAGGTTGTTGTCGGCTTAGTCCCAGTTCTTTTGCAGCAGCTACAAAGTTTGTTCCACAGTCTGATCTTATCTGCTTCGCAGGTCCCCGTATGGCAAAGAAACGTCTCAATGCATTAATGCAACTGGACGTGTCTAGGGAGTCGATGATCTCAATGTGCACGGCTCTAGAGCTCATACAGCAGAAGAGCATCGCCCATCTTTTGCTTTGGGCCTGTCCACCTCGTGTACGCCTGGAAACAATTTGCCATGGTCCGAACACATCCACTCCTACATAGGTGAAAGGTGGGCATGTGTGCAAGCGTTCTGGAGGTAAGTCTGCCATAAGTTGTTCCTCTGTTCTTCGTCGTAACTTTCGGCACACTACACATTTGTGTAAGACAGAGGCAATAAGTCGTTTTCCACCTATGACCCAGAAGGCCGCTGCTCTCAGGGCCCCTTCGGTGAAGTGATGGCCTTGATGCTTTACCTCTTCATGATACTGTCGCACCAACAGCAGAGAAACGTGGCTGGTCTTGGGCAGGATGATGGGGTTTTTTTCCTGAGTGCTCAAGTCAGCGTGTTTTAATCTGCCACCAACACAAATCAGATGACCTACAAGAACAGGTCTGAGCTTGTGAAGGGAACTGTCCTTGGTTACAGCTTGTCCAAACTCAAGCGCTGTGAGCTCTTTTGCAAAGACATCTTCCTGTGCGGCTCTGATGATGATGTGTCTCACCTGAGACAACTCATCCGGTGTGCGTGGGAGGTTGCAGTGGTGCCATCCTTTACATTCACTGGAGTTGTTGTGTCTGTAAGTTCTGGCTATGTGGATGAGTAGGGCAATAGCCCTGGTGAGGGAGCGCATGCATGAAAAGCGCTGAAACCGTGTGGTGGTAAGGCCTCGGTTTCGTATCTGAGTAAGAAAACTACTCACTTCAGGTCGTATTTCCATGTCTGATTATGGGTTAACAAGTTCAAACGTCCTGCCTGTATCCATGTCAGATGAATTTGGCTGGTGTAAAAAGGCTGGTCCAGTGAACCACTTAGTCTTTGTCAGTTGGGACGCAGGAACTGACCTGGATGCGTGGTCAGCCGGGTTGTCCTCTGTGTTGACATAAAACCATTGGTTAGGTCTTGTGGACTGACAAATTCGTCTGACTCGATTATGAACGTAGACGTAGAAGCGTTTTGTCTGATTGTGAATGTATCCAAGCACGACCTTGCTGTCACAATAGAACTTGATCGCATCAAGCTTCAGGTCCAGTTCATCTTGGATGAGTTCGGCGATTTCCACGGCTAATACAGCGGCACACAATTCCAACCGAGGAATGGTAGGTTCGGACTGTGGGGCCAGCTTAGCCTTCCCTAAAATGAATCCTACTTCAACTTGTCCCTCAGCTTGAAAGGTCCTGAGATATGCAACCACTCCAATGGCCTTTGTGGACGCATCAGAGAACACACATAGCTCTGTGTGTACAGCATTGGAAAGTGACGTTGCAGTGTATGAACGTGGGATGTGCAGCTTGCTTAGGTCATGCAGTGACTCACTCCATACTTCCCATTGCTTCAGCTTTTGTTCTGGAAGAGGAGCATCCCAGTCACATGTGTTAACACTGAGTTCCCTCAAGAGACTTTTGCCTTCAATAGTCACCGGTGCAACCATGCCTAAAGGATCAAAGACGCTATTCACTGTTGACAGGACTCCCCTGCGAGTGAAGGGTTTCTTGTGCTATGAGACTGTGAATGTGAAAGTGTCTTCGTTGTCTCCCACAGCAGTCCCAAACTGCTTTGCACTGTTGTAGCTTCACCGCTAAGGTCGAGGTCTTTCTTAACTGCTCTGTCCTCTGGTGCAAAGGCCTGAAGGACGGCTTCACTGTTTGAGGCAAACTTGTGAAGCCTCAGGTTTGACTCACTGAGAGAGGTCTGCGTTCTCTGTAGGAGACTGATGGCTTCAGCTTCAGTTGGCACACTGATGAGCCCATCATCTACGTAAAAATGGCGTTCGACAAACTGGACCGTGTCTTTTCCATGTTTGAGTGCACCTTCATGGATGGCTCTCCTTAGTCCGTAGATGGCTACAGATGGTGACGGACTGTTGCCGAAAACATGGACCCTCATCCTGTAGTCGATGATGTCCTTAGACATATCATTGTCTCTGTACCACAAAAACCTCAGGTAGTTCCTGTGGTCTCTGCGGACAAGAAAGCAGTGGAACATCTGCTGTATGTCAGCGATCACTGCTACCTGTTCCTTGCGAAAACGGATCAACACCCCAATGAGTGAGTTATTGAGGTCTGGGCCTGATAGAAGAACACCATTTAGAGATGTGCCGAAGTACTTTGCGCTGGAGTCAAACACCACGCGGATGCTTCCAGGCTTTTGCGGGTGGTAGACTCCGAAAGTAGGCAGGTACCAACACTCTTCATTCTCCTCCAGAGGAGGAGCCACTTCTGCATGTTTGTTGTCAAATATTTTCTTCATGAATTCTAGAAACTGGTCTCTCATCTCAGTTTTCCTCTGCAGCGTTTTCTCCAGGGAGGTGAAGCGAGTGAACACCTGTTCACGGTTGTTGGACAAACGTTGACGGGGAACTCTAAAGGGGAGAGGAGCGACCCAGTTGTTTGACTTGTCTCTATACATTTCTTGGTCCATGATTTCCAAAAAGATTGTGTCCTCCATGGATGGGGCGGGTTTGTTATCGGACTCAGTCTCGTTGAAAACCTGTAGTCCAAGAGCCTCCAACGATGCCTTGTGTGGTTTGTTCTTCTGCTCCCTGCCATGGGACACATCTTCGGTCAGCTTCATGAAGCTTTCACATGGTCTTAGAATGGAGGGTCGGCCATTGTCTAGCACACATGTCTTGAACGCGCTCACAGCTGGTTTATGTGCATTCCCTAGGCACACGTCTCTTATCAGGACCCATCCCAAATCCAATCTTTGTGCAAAGGGGGCGTTGTGAGGTCCGCTCACTTGCCGTCTGACTTTATGGACTCTCACAATGTCTCTGCCTAGCAAGATGAGGATTTCCGCCTTGGGGTCGAGTTCTGGTATGTGTGCTGCTATACTTCGTAGGTGTGGATGATGACGGGCTGCATCAGGTGTCGGTATTTCAGAGCGATCATTGAGAATGTCATTACATTCAATTAGCGGTGGTAGCAATAGGCTAGTCTGCCCATCAAGCGATTCAACCTGGAAACCCTCTGCCTTTCTGCCTGATGTCTCAACCAATCCGGCACAGGTCTTCAGTGAGTAGGGGAATGGTTGGCCCTTGATGTTGAAAAGCTCGAAGAAATCTGATCGCACCAGTGAACGGTTACTTTGATCATCCAAAAGTACGTACATCTTGGTTGCCTTTTCACGTTGACCTTGAGGGCATATTCGCACCAGACAGATCTTCGAGCAGGATCTTGCCGTTCGCTCTGGACCACATACCTGTGTGCAGTGTGAGGAGATGGTTGTACTGTCGCTAGCATGTTCCTTTTCCTCCCCGCCATTGTCTGGTGGGGGTGTAGGCCTTCTGTAGACTTGAGGTGGTGGACCTGGATGCATTGCAGCATGATGTCGGTCGCTGTCGCACTCCATGCACTTTACTGTTGTCTTACAGTCTCTTGCAAGATGACTAGCTGATGTGCAGCACTTGAAACAAATTCCATTCTCCTTGAGAATGCTCTTTCTTTCTTCAAGCGTCTTCCTTCTAAACACTCTGCATTTCCTTAGAGAATGTGGTTTGTCGTGAATGGGACAGTTTTTCTCTGACCCACCGAGCTTTCTCTCAGGTGAGTTTGCAGGTGGGTCTTTACCCGAAGAGATGTCTGTCTTATGAACGGATATTTTTCTTCCATAATTATTTGAGACTACTTTGTCTGACTTCAGTCCGATGTTGCTGGAGGATAGAAGGATGAAACTGGGATCATTCCTCCGTCGTGCTTCGTGGCAGATAAAATCGGCAAAGTAATCGAATGGGGGGAAATAGCCATTGTTATCTTCTTTAAATCTTGAGCCGACTGAGAGCCATTTCTCCTGTAGCCCGTGAGGGAGTTTCTCCACTATGGGCCCAATGCCCCTGGCCGTATCCAGATAGGCCAATCCTGTGAGGTATCCTTCTTCTCTGGCACCCTGGAGTTCCATAAGAAGATCGCCTAGGTCTCTCAGCTTCCCGTAATCTTTGGTTGATATTCTTGGGAATTCATCCAATCTCTTAAAAAGAGACTTCTCCATTACTTCAGGTGCAGCGTAGCACTCTTGGAGGCGATCCCAGGCCTTTTTAAGTGCTACATCTGGGTTGCCGACATGCACAGAGCGAATCCTTTTGATGTGCTTCACAGACTCTGGTCCGAGCCATTTAATCAGCAAATCTAACATTTCAGTGGAGGTGAGTCCTAAGCCCGTAGTAGCATTACTGAATGATGATTGCCATGCTAAGTAATTTTCAGGTTTATCATCGAATTGGCAGAGACTTGTACTTACTAAATCACGCCTAGCCAGGTAACGTGCCAGGTGTTCTGTTTCAGGTGTCACGCTTGGGATGGATGGTGCATACACAGGCACATATGATGGAGCTGTTGCCTTAAGTGGTGATTTGAGAGGATGATGTATTCTCTTGGATTTTACGGGGTATCTACTGTCACTAGCAGGTGTTGTATGATGTCCATCATATCTTACCAGACCTGTATGACCTCCATTAAGTGGTGTGCTGATGTGGGTTACATCCCTGAATTTAGCATGATTGCTGAAGAATGGCCTTTTCGGAGCTGCGTTATGCTCAGATGGTCTGTTATGAGTTTCAACCTCTTCTTGCCCTTCCTGTAACTGTAAGTTGCGTTCTGATAGAGGATTCCATGTGATGTAGCTCCTTTCTGACAATGCTGCCTCAGGTAATTTTGCATGGGCAGATGCTTGATGTCGTGCTACGCTATGTGCAGCTTGCGCTTCAATATATTCTTCAGTGCGTGTTACAATTTCATTTTGTAAATTTGCTTTTTAGAAGATACATCAGTCTTGATTGAATCTTCTAGATCTAGTTCGGCCGCTTCTAATGCCTCGGCTTGGGCAATGGCTGCGGCCGCCTCTCTTTGAAGTTCAAGTGCACCTAGTTCAGCTTCCAGCTTTGCTTTTCCTAATTGTAGCTCTGCTTCCTTTTCTGCCCTTTGTACCTTTAGCTCTGCTTCCTTCTCAGCAAACGCTGCTCGTGCCTTCGCCGCCTCTGCTTTAGCGCGCGCCCTTACTGCTGCACTCGATGCCGATGAGTGAGAGCTCTTTGATTTTCTTGTGTGCGCAGATGCATTGTCAGTCCTTTCTAATTCCATTTTACTAACTTGCTTCTCAAGACGTTGAAACTTCAGCTGGATTACGCTTTTTCACTGTACTGTTCTCATTGAGGTGTAGCAACTCCAACTAAACAGTGAGCTAAACTCTCTCTATTCATGAACATGAAGAAATCCTTAGTTCTTTGTATGCAGATTTATTTTCTTCACATTGTACTGAATCCATACATATCAGATGAATGATGAGAGATGAGAGATGAGAGAGTGAAACTAGGAAACAAACAGCAAGATACTGAAATAAAAAAAAAAAAAAAGTTAACTTAGTCAGAACATAGATTATATACATACAAGCGATGCTTCTGCTGGGGAATCAACGGGCAGGATGCATTTTCCCTGGCACAATGAACGTCTGCATTTTTTTACCAGTCTGCCGTTTCTCACGCGATTTCCTACTTCCGGTTTTAACTCAGTAAACAAACGTCAAAATAAGAGTCTGCATGAAACTGAAAGTATACTAAATTAAATGCATAAAAATTAAACTTAAATGCCTGAAGGGCAGAACACCATTACTTAGCAAATCACAAATATGACTCTAAAGGTCATTATAATACCAATAATTTTATGGCAATGAGTTCATATTAATTTAATCCCATCAGAAGTTCCATAGAGGCTTCAGTGAAAAGGAAACCATATGAATATTATATGCCTACTATGTGTTATTAAATCTGTGAGAAATAGGCTGCGTCCGAGACCTGTCCACTGCTGCCTTCGGAGGACACATTTCAAGGCAGGAAGGCACCAAGGCACGTCCAAATCTAATGCTAGCTTCACTTCCTGTCTCCTGAGAGACCTTCATCTGATCGAGTTTGAAGGCAGTATAAATGTATCCTTCACTGCCTTTGATATCCCACAATCCTGTGCGTTCCATTCTGTTACAGTTGAGCTGGAAAAAAAAGATGGTGTCCAAAAGTTGCATTTGCTGGTCAGTTTGTGTGTAAATGTACGTTTTTGATCAACATTTTCCACTTCTGATGTAATTTCTAGCGAGAAATTACACATGTAGTAATTAAATATTTGTTTAGTTCTCACCAAAGCTCTCTCTATTTTGCTGTACATCATTAAACCGTTACACTGCCCCAGAAGTCTGTCCAAGATTAGTTTCGTGAGGTGCCTTCATGCACAAACGCTGCCTTACAAGTCATTGTCTGATAAGGCAGCGAGGCAACAAGTCAGCTGCCTAGGTTTTCGGACGCAGCCATAGGCTCTGTGCTGGTCTCTGCATTCTGCAGGTGGCTCCATGAACCTCATATGTTTTTAGGGATCCAAGCACTGAAGGTGCTGGAACCCTATTGTGTTTGTATTGATTTTCAGCAAGCATGGCTGGAAGCATCAGACCAACTGCAACAACGAGTAGCCTAATTAAAAACATTTTTTTATTATTTTAATTAAATGGTTGAAATACAATCACTTGTTATGTATGATTTAATTGCTTATGAGTTTTGGTGGCGATGTCACCAAATGGATGTGGTGTGGCCACAGTGAGGTGACAAATGAAATAAAGTTTGGTGTCAGTATGCAAACATGCCGAGTTTACAGCCTCAGATACAGAACATCATACCATCAATTTTGTTGATGCGTAATTCGAGAACACGGCTTGGTCAATCAAAAAGCTTTTAATATGTTTTTGCCGGCATGGTGTCATGATGATCCTAGCAGATGAAAATTGGACTAAATGTGACATAATTGGTTTCATTATTCTCTGTATAGCTCAAGGAATCTATCAAGACCAGTTTCATTTCGATCAAAATCAGGCCAAAATGAAGTTCAAAACAGCTTGCCAAAGCAAACTTTCCAGCAAAATTTGCTCCGGCTAGTAAACACCTTTGAACAACCATTGGTCCGTGGAGATTACGTAACATGTAGGTGCACGCTGGGTCTCTTCCCTATTCGATGTGGAAATCTTCTCCGGTTCATTTCCACTGTTGTGTATGCCGAGGTCAGACACCTGCAAATGAAAGTATAAACACTGGAGAGCTGCTTTATAGTAGAAACTGAAGTGTAATTCTAATTGATAGCAACACTGACAAGGTTTTTTTTTTCTTCATGTTTAATACTGTAAAGCTGTTTGGTTTCGCACAATCTATTGTTTAAGTGCTGACCCAAGCAGCCATGGATGATACTGCTGCAAGGGTATTTCAAACTTCTTTAACGAAGAACGAGAAAGAACTTAATTGGGTATATCAGGGCCTTTATATTTGAGCTTATTATAAATGAACATTTCTTACTCCAAATTTTATTGTTACTCACATCACCACTCATACCACAGAATGTGGTAATAATAATATTAAGTCATATACTGTGTAATCATCTAATTTATCTTCTGTTTTATTGTATTGCATTTTTACAGCATTATTGAGGCAGACATCTCACATTGTAGCTACAGGTTTTATGCTAACACAACTGAAAAAAACAAAGGTTCAACAAAAGTTATAAAAAGTACACAAAAAAATTCACATCTGAAGTTCTGCTTCACGACAAGTAGGCCTTTAAGATGCTTTCAAATGTCTTCTATTTTATTGTATTGCAATTTTACAGCATTATTGAGACAGACATCTCACATTGCAGCTACAGGTTATGCGAACACAACGGAAAAAACAAAGGTTCAACCAAAGTTATAAGAAGTACACAAAAAGGAAAGTTCTGCTTCATGACAAGTAGGCCTTTAAGATGTTTTAAAATGTATTTACAGCAAATTGAGATATTTAAAAACATAAAAAATAAAAACATACGACAATTAACAAACAAATTTAGGAACAATTTAAACACTATAAAATAACTCAAAACATAAAACAGTAAAATTCAGCTGTTTACACTTTTTCAAAAGTCTGATCCATTGGGCAGATCTGCCAAGTATTAGAAAGTGATACATTTTGACAAAACAGAAACTTGTTTCATCTCTCTCCAAAATATGTGAGCTGCAAGTATGCTTGAAAAATGCAAAGCATAACCTAAAGTAGCTGCCACAGAATACTTGTCAGATTAAACATTTCTCTATATTTATGCATGCTAATCAGCAGTCACGAGACTAAAGACCAATTCACACCAAGAGCGATAACTATAAAGATGCTTTTAAACAAAAAAGACAAATAAAACATTAGGGGCTCCAAATAAGTCTATACTGCTATAGAAACAGTCGGTGTCCTGTGACCAGCACTTAAGACTGCACATGCGCATTGGCTGGTCTAGCCTAAAAATTGAGTATTATAAACAACATTTAGACAGTTCATGTCAGATTTTGTTGCTGATTTAAGATATTATTTAAATGCAAATTCTGCAAGCCGGTTTTTTTTTTTTTTTTTTCTGATTTCAGGATTCCCAGGGCTCATTTTGACATGACAACTGTTTGAGGCTGTTTACACTCTACACATTGAATGTTACATTTTAAACGGGTACATTTGTCTTTCTGAACGGGTGCATGATGCTGCTGTATGATACTGAAGCGTTCATTGTAGCACAAGCATTCGCTTCGACATGTTCATGACCTGTTTATTACTTAAAGGTCTAAATAAAAGGCTTGCGCTTCTGTAATTAAAGCTAAATGTCTCTTCCCATGTAATGAGTCAGTCACGGTCCTACCTGACTGGCAAAACACGCTCTGGCTCCACCTGAGCTGGAAAGAGATTGACGGATTTGAGCGAACCACTCTTAATGTTTTAATGGTGCCTGAGAGGCTCAATATTTACACTTTTAGGGGAGATAAACCCATGCATGGCATACTAATAGTAGTCAGTTGGTTTATAGAATGCATCTTACATGGTGGATTCTGATTGTCTGTTAATGGTTTTATCATTCATCAGCTGGGAAAAGTCGTTCTGAAAGTGATTCCAATGATATAGTGCGTTTTTATTATTATAGGTGTGGTGTGGACTTCACTTTTCTCATAGAATTGGAATGATTATTAGTTACCCTTGTTGGTGTGAATAGAAACGCTTGAGAACTTAAAGCCAAACTCTTCTGACATAACACTGATACGGATATTAAGGTTGCAGAAAAAGATGACATGGTTCCTGACTGTACATATATTGGTTTGATGGCATATGATGTTTCAGAAGGCAGATGTGTGAGAGGTGTCCACTGACTCTGACCATACAGAGCTTTTCCGTGACACCAGGCCTGCTGGGCCCTTCAGCGTGAAGCCCAGAGGTCTCAGAATGTCCAGCAAGTGCTGGCGAAATTTCACCCCCACGAAAGCGTAAAGCACTGGGTTGACACAGCAGTGTAAGTAGCCCAATGTGGTAGTTGCTGTAAGAGCTACATCCAATGCTTTGGTGCTGTCACAGGATGTTTGGTTACTGAAATAGGAGGTCTGGTTTTGTATGGTGTCAACCATGAGGGTGATGTTGTAGGGTGTCCAGGTGATGAAAAAGGCCACTACGAGGGCTACGATGACACGGATGGCCCTCTTCTTCTGCATGCCCTGGGAGCCACGTCGCAGCCGCAGGAGGATGCAAGAGTAACAGAACAGCATAATTGCTGCTGGGAGAGTGAAACCCAAAATATGGTAGAGCACACGAGTGCCCAGATGCCAAGATTCAGAGGGGTAAAACGGAACACATTCTGTTTTATACAGACGTCTGCTGTCCTCCTGTGCCTCAAGGAATATCCAGTCAGGAATGGAGAGTAGAAGGCAGAAGAGCCAGACCATAAGGCAGCAACAGTGAGTCGCTATGGGCTTTTTACGAGAATACATCTGCATTGCATGGACGATGGACAGGTAGCGGTCAAGACTGATGCAGGAAAGCATGAAAATGCCACAGTAGAAATTGATCTGATGGAGAAACGTGACAATGAGAGACTGCAAACCCGAAGTTGATTATTAAAGCAATATTTATGTTTCAGTAGTAGAAGTTAAGCTCAATCAACAGCATTTGTTGTTTAACACAAAAAAAATATTTTCTTAAAAACAGCAAAAATCTGGGTTACATTGAGGAACAATAGAAGTGAATAGGGCCAATGTAAACGATGTAAACAATATGTGTTAACATTATTTTAATGTGAAAATATCCCTTATTAACCATTTCCGTGTATATAATTTTAATTGTTAAGTATCATATCATATAAATATTAAGTTATATAACATTTTACAACTGTTACCATGAAATGCCTTAAAGTCTAAAACTGAGAAATTGATTTAAACAGTTATGCAGCTCAAATAATAATAATACTCATGAAAAATAATAATCTATAAATAAATAATCAAATCAATTGCACAACAGCTTCTTTATAGTGTCAAAATATTATTTCGATACTTAATACTACCACCTACTTTTCTATATATTTAATAAATAAATAAACCTGTTACCCTATTTTTTGTTTGATTGCTTCTTTTGTTCTCCTCATTTGCAAGTCGCTTTGGATAAAAGTGTCTGCTAAATGATTAAATGTAAATGTACCTCCAACTCTACTGTAAAAAGCAGTAACCTGCAATTGTTACCTTGAAGAGCTGTTTTTTTAAAAATTAAATTTTTACTTCATTTAATCCATATAAAATAATCGTGTTAATATAAATTAATGCTTTTAAGTTGACGCAGCAATATTAATTAATATTTTTGACTTGAAAAAAAACCCCCAGTTAATTTAGATGTTATCCTTTTTAGGTTACCAATGTAAATGTCTAGAATAGAATTTATTGTAATTCATTCAGTTCCATCACTGAATATATAAAACAATAAAATGGAGAAGCAATGGACCAATTCATTTCATAAAATCAACATTTGACTTCTTGGCCTCAAAGATTTTGCTTACCTTGAACAGAGCTCCAGTCATTTTGCAGATCGCTGTCCCGAAGAGCCACCCCTTCACTGCCTCTACAGCCCAAAAGGGCAGCGTCAGCAGCAGTAGAGTGTCTGATAGACCCAGGTGAAGGATGAAGATGTCTGTAACATTCAAGCTCCGCCTTTTCTTCCACAGTACCACCAGAACCAGCCCATTGCCCACCAGCCCCACTACCAGCGCCAGAGAGTAAAGGACCGGAATAAAAATGGAATCGAAGTGCATGCTAGACTCCTGATCGCACACAAGTCCTCCACAGCAGTCCTCGTCATAACTGTAGTTGACATAGTTATCAGCAGTGAAGTTCATGTCTTCCAAGCTCATGGTGATCTTTGTATCAAAAGTCATCCTCTGCAAAGAAACATATTAGAATTAGTATCTATTTCTATCATTTATTTTCAATACAATATTTATTTATTTAGCTACACAATTTCATGATTGTTCACGAGTCAAGAGTGTTTTAAGTGAGATGTGTTATTAAACATTAAACAAGTGAATGTGTTATTTTGTGTGTTTGGCAGCATTTTGTCTGAATGTGCGGTTTAAAGTCTGAGGCTAGTTTAAATTTAAAGGGGTGGTAAACCACGATTTCACTTTTCTAACTTTAGCTAGTGTGTGATGTTGCTGTTTGAGCATAAACAACATCTTCAAAGTTACAACGTTCAAAGTTTAAAGCAAAGGGAGATATTTGCTTTTAAAGAAATCGATTTCTAAGGACTACAGCAAACGGCCGGTAGGGACTACTACACATTCACCCAGGGTTTGCTGACATCACCAGGCCCAATATTTACATAAACCCCTCCTCCGAGAATATGAAATAAGGGGGGCCATTTTGTATCGCCGCGGGGAATAGTTGTTGTGGTATAGTTAGTAGGCTGGAGTGCTGTTGACAATGCCGACGAAACGCTGTTATTTTCATCCGGATTGCAGGTCCACTTTCTTCAGCCTTCCTAGGGACGGGGGTGCGTTGCAGTGCGTTTAACATACAACGTCATATTCATGTGTGTAAGAGACATGAGGGGAACACGATCGCATTTGCATCGGATATATGCTGCCCATCATAAATCAAAGCACGAGACAGACAGGGGAAGATCGGAAAATGTGACATAATGGACAATATTCATCTGTATTTGCAATACATGAGCCTTCAGCTGCACGAGTTCAGCTGCACGAGACAGGCGGGCACGCGCGGCTACCGCGGCACATCTCGCAGAGGAAAGCTTCCACAATCTTCGCGAGTACGGGCTACAACCTGTAAGTGTGATTTATTTTTCGTCGATGTGTTTTCCTGTAATAGTTCGTGTTGTTAATTGTAGCCTACGTTGTAGCAATGAAGTAGACATGACAGCGCTGTTTGGCTCTGCAAACCAGTTTGTTAAATGCTCATTCATACTTAACGTTATCCGACAAACACCTAACGTTACAAACTGTTTAAAATCTCAACAGCGAACTTGGCATTAGTGTAAATGATTCTTTGATTAGAGCTTTTATGTATTGTTTATCTACAGGCATGCTAAACATGGTTCTGTGTTTGATTTGGCTACTATGTTTAGTGTCCGTTCTTGCGACAGATATTTGGCAAATCGTTCTAAAAATACAAAAGTAACAGTGCCATTCAGTAGCGATCACTATAGATCTGCAGTCTTTACTCTTGAGGACTGAACAGGTTCTGCTCGATCATCTTCACTAAAATTGTCTGGGTCTGATTCGGGCTCTTGGTATGGTTTCATTGACGCTATTGTACACAAAGCTCAGGCTAGTAGCCTGAGGCTACCTGTAAAGGTAAGGGGCGTGACGCTTTCGAGAAATGTTCACTAGGCGGTTAGCGAATCACAACACACTGGGCCAGCTAACCAATCAGAGCCCATTGCGTATTTTTGAGGGACTGGCTTCATAGAATCCGGAAACCATCAGACCATTTTTACAAGGAGGGACAGAGCAGTGTAGAATAAAGGTCAAATATATTAAAAATACTGCATTTTTTTAAAAACGAAGCATGAACACATGTTACAGTGCACCCCACAAACACAATCAAGCCTTCGAAAGAGTGTGCTTTACCACCCCTTTAACCTTACATTTACTGTAGTTTATAGCTTAGGGTAGAGTGGGGGAAAACGCCCCCCTGGGGTAAAACGCCCCCCACCTGTTTTTCCCAAAATATCCACTAGAGGGAGTCAAGATACATTTTCACTGTTGCTATGCACTTCGTTGACAACGGGGATAAACAAATCTCCTTGGAGAAGCTGACTCCAGCGACGTATTTGAAGAGAAGAGGATTACATTGCAAGCCCTATAATTTTCAGATATTAGTAAACAAGTGTTTAAGAGAATATTGGTCTGCAGGATATCACAGTGATGTATGAATAGTGAAGTCTGTAGTTTGAGAGGAAATGTTATTTATAAGGAATATAATTATATTTTAAAAATTAAACATTTAAAAAAAAAAGTCATAGCTTGTGGGGTAAAACGCCCCCCAAAGGGCATAGTTTCTCTCTATCATAATTACTATAATAACATAGTTCTGTCTATCAAATCCTTTGTTTTACACTTAATGCAGTATAACTAGGTGGTAAAATCAAAATATTTGAACAAAATAAAAAAAAATTACCTCAAGTGAGCATTAGGCTAGCTTGATAGCACAGTTAGCTCGCTGATGGAAGGTGGTTAGGTGACCCAATGATAAAACATAGTGGCTTTTAATGCATTTATTGAATATATTTCACTACATAAATAGTGATATTAAAAAAATATATTAATTTATATACATGTTGATACATTACTTGCCTTTTACTTTGAGATATTAAAAACTATAGTCTGCTCATTTTGCTGTTGATCTATGAAGCAAACTGGTTGGTAAGAAAGGGGGCATTTTACCCCACCTTGGGGGGCGTTTTACCCCACCGCTGGGGCAAAACGCCCCCTTTGTACAAAAATATTTTCAGTCAAAATACTAATTAATTATGAAGGCTGCACAATTTTAATATTTGGTGAATAACTCCTGCCATAGTCACTCAAAACCGGGATGGCAATTCAAGTCACATTTATGTTTTGTTTCACTGTAATGTCACATTTTCCTTAAGGGGGGGCGTTTTCCCCCACTCTACCCTACGTCTGAAGTAGGGGTGAACGGGGCACAACCCAACGCGGGGTTAGTTGTAACACACATGGTTTAAAACTTTCCACACATGACAGCATGACTAAACATAGTGTATTTACTAGTGACCATATCAATACTATATAGAAAAAAAAAATAATAATAATCTTTGGAAGATAAATCACTGAATATGTATTTAACCATAGCAAAAGTACATTTCCTACTTAAAGGGATAGCGCACCCAAAAATTTAAATTCTGTCATTAATTACTCATATCTTAATTTGTGTTCTGAAGATGAACAAATGTCTTACGGGTTCGGAATGATATGAGGGTGAGTAATTAATGACAGAATTTTCATTTTTGGTTAAATAAATTTAATAAATTTAAATAAATTTTTCATCTCAATTAAATTTGTGTTTATTTAAAATGAGACAAATCTGGTATTATTTTATATCTGTAATTTAACAGTTGAGACAGTTCTTTAAAGCTACACTGTGTGATATTTTCCCCCATCTAGCGGTGAAAAGGTATATGACTATCCAGAAAATATTAGTTTCTGTTCCTCCCAATTCCGATTTCGTTTTAACTCCTACGGTGGCCGATTTAGTCCAAGATTAACATAGCTTCCAGTTCGACCTCGTCCATTAGTGTTGATTTGCCTGTTGTGTTGCCGTCTTAGTTCTCTTTTTCGCTTCCTTGGCGACTCTGTTACATATCCTCAAGAATAAGAGTGATCCTCCATCAGCAACAGACTTTCAAAAAGGCTTTCAGGTTTTCATATAGCAGTCTCAAGCAATCCCCCTCTTCACATTCGACACGGTGCCATCGAGTGTTAAAACGCGAAAGGCGAAGCTTGAATTTACGGGTATGTCCCTCTTTGGCTAATGTACTTTCAAGATGGAGGGGCAACATGGCGACCCCCATTCGAACCCCTTACCCGTATGCATTTTCAATGGCATATTATAAACTTACGAGAATACTTTATTACTTGAAAGAAGTAAATATACATTAATGAGCACATATATTTTTGAAAGAACTAAGTGTTTTTAGCTAAGAATAAGCTAAAAAAGTTACACAGTGTAGCTTTAATGCTGATCTAACCAGCAGAAGACAAGAGCCGGGTTTAAATCCCATTTGCGCAGGTGGGGCATGTTGTAACACTGTAATTGTGCCCCTATGAGAACTACGCTATTATATTCTACACTTTTATAAATGTGTGGAGAAATCATGAGAAACGGTGAATAATGACTGGGAGTCAATGTTTATAAATTATTAATTATTATTATGTTTTGAACTATGCTGTATAACTGTGTGTTTGTTGTTAAACTTAAAAAAAAATAATTATTAAAAAATTACCATTTTATTTGAAAAACCCTGGGAGCATGTTGTCACATTTCACTTCCATTCTTTTGGGTTAAATCAAGAAAAAAGAAAAAGTATACACTGTATTAATGAAACAAAACCATATAATTGTACTATACATGTGTGGAATTAATGTGGGGAAAAATAAATACTCTGAACCTCAAGTGGATTTACACAAACTGAGAAAGTCAAAAAGCGTTAGGTTGTGCCCCGCTCTCCCCTACTTTTGCTGAAGTAACGTGTTTGGCCAGAAGGGGGCAATGATGAGACACTGTGGCGGGCATAGAGACGCTTAAATCAAAGGGATCCTCCACCCAAAAATAAAATATTCTGTCATTAATTCTCACTGTCATGTCGCTCCAAACCTTTTTTTTGCTTCAGTGGAACACAAAAGAACATATTCTGTTTGTTTGTTGGGGTTTTTTTGTTCGTTTGCTTCTTGTTTTGTACATAAGATGAAAGTTGGGTCAAATGTTTTTTTGTTTCTTTTGTGAGCCCACTGACCCCATTAAACATTCATAAAAATATCTTCTTCTGTGTACTGCTGAAGGATATGTTCTACAGGTTTGAAACATGATGTAAACAGGCACAGGTAGGCTACGCGCTGTTTTTCAAATCAGATGTTTTCAAGTTATGTGAATGACTCGATTAAACAGATAAGAGAAAACGAAAAACCACACTGGCCACAAAGCACATTCATCGCTGATGTCTTTCAGTCATAATGCAATTCAGATTCTCATCATTGATGAAACTAAGCAGAATCACCTATGACCTTCAGATCTGCTTGCCAGTCTAACACCTCCCTGAGTGGACATTCCTGGTAAAAGCACCATTTCACTGAAAATGAGACTGTGGGTAGTTTAGATACGTTCTTTATTTAATCCTATATCTGTTATTTAACAGTCTTCTTTTTTTTCCACTTTTTTTTCACTTGAATGCTGATCTAACCAGCAGAAGACATGATTCGGGGTTTACATCCCAGTTGCGCAGGTGTTACACTGAGACGCTATTAGAACTGTGCTATTCTATTCTATACTTCTATGGAGAAACCATGAGATAAAGCTGAATAAAGACTGAGAGTCAAATGTGAGAGTCAGAAATTGTGTTTTCACAATTCAATTCAATTCAAATTTCTTTATTTTTAATTATTTAAAAATACCATTCATTTATTTGAAAAAGTTAATCACTGTATTTTATTGACAAAATATTTTAATTTGTCTTGTATATTTTTTGATTGTATCAGATAACAATGTGCCCCTCGCATGTTATACCTATGGGGCATGTTGTCACATTTCACTTCCATTCTTTTGGGTTAAATCAATCAAAAAGTATACACTGTATTAATGAAACAAAACCACATAATTGCACTAGACGTGTGAAATTAATGTGGGGGGGGGGGGGGATACTCTGAACCCCAAGTGGATTTATGACTCGATAAAACCTCATCTACCTCCCTGAGAGGTCATTCCTAAAAGCACAATTTCCCTGAAAATGAGACTGTGGGTAGTTTAGATGCGCTCTTAAAAATAAAGATTCTTTATTGGGGTTAATGATTCCACCTTAAACATGCATGGAACCTTTGCATTCCCTGAAAAGTTCTTTATGGTGGAAAAAGGTTCTTTAGATTATTAAAATGCTCTTCACACTAAGAAAAAATGGCTCTTAAGAATTGTTCAATGAACGGGACACCAAATTATTTTCGAAAACCCCCTTTTAGAACCTTTATTGGGTATAATGTAGTATCTATTATCATGACCTCTACACTTTATGCGAAACAATGTTATTTACAATAATGTTCTGAATGTCTGTAATTGAAACCTGAAATCTCTGGAGGTGATATTTCACACCCCCTGGTAAATCCCCTGTATCATCCTGCAGTCGCAATAATGTCAGCCTGTTTGTGTGGGAAATATACATTTAACTTTTAAAATATAAGTCTTAAAATCATTCATCGTAATTGGAAGTGAAGCTTCTTCGAAACTCTTTCGTATTGTAGATCAACACAAGGGAAGCAAAATGCACTAAATAGTATGCCAAGAAATAAATCCAATAATAATGAAATATAGTTAGACGATCACTGATAATCTTCAAATGTAAAATTAATATTCATTTGAGCAACGATACAATGTGAGCATTATGGATCTATGGTTATTACATCTGGATGGAGATGTAAACTAAAAAAGGAAAAGGTTTTGGAAGGAAGAAAACGTACCCGTGTAAGTGTAGGATCTCACAGCAGTTGAGAAGCGGCAAAATGATTGACACATTGAGAGTTACACATTAATAGACCAAAAGGTCACGGCATGCAGATGCGCAGAAGAGAGACAGAGGAGGAGGAGACAGTGGAAGGGAGCCCCAGGGTTTAAAATAGGAAATATGATAACGATCAGTTGTCACTCATTCACAATTCTTTTTCAAATGTTCATTTTGCCTTCTCAATGAAATATATGCTCTGGGAAATGCAGAAATGGGATTCATGTTACAAGTTGCCAGACATTGATCGTTCATTGTCATCAAACTTGACAACTACAGAGAAATTGTAATTGCAGTTCTGTATGCTTACTGATAATATTTCAGTCTTTTATCAACATTTCAGTCAGAACACAATAAAACCAGGCCAATTTTATCACCAGTTATCTGTTATTGTATTACAAATATTTCAAGTGAGTTTATTTTCCATCAGTATGAAGTTCTCCATTGCTGATTTTGTCAAAGTAATTATTGCAAAGCAAACTTCTTGCAAAGTAGATGTCTCATCTACTTGTTTCATCCTAATGTCACAGATGCTCATGCAACGGGATGTTTTTTTCACACCTTTACACCACGTCCTGTTCTTCAGTTTTCTTGCCATTCTCACTTGCACACTTCGCTGCTCACAAATGATCCTTTGTATTTTTTGTTGTCTGGTTTTGGTTTTCTACCTTATGTGCAGAGATTTTTTTATTGTGTAAGATTGTATACTTGTTACTATTAAAGGCCAAGTGAAAGCTACAAATGAAAACGTTTGAAGGAGAATAGAGAAGAGAAATCTGGCAGAGTTCTTTTAAGCAAAAGAAAAGGGAACTGGGAGATGATCAGCTTTAGAGAATTGTGATAGATAGCTAAAGATGAACCAGCAGATCAGATGCTCAGTTCAGATAAAGACTGATGGTAATCTTGACAAAATATTAAATTCTTAAACAGGTACTACAGTATACGTCAAATATATTATGACGTACAACCTGTCAATTTTTGTTGTACTTGCAGTACTCACTGGACTTAGTAGGGCAACACACAAGGCTAAGGAAATGTCACTTTTGAAACTAATTTTAAACATCACAGTCAAATTGTCACTACAGTGGTGATTCTCTTTCAGGATTCTCTGGCAATCTAAAGGGCCAGTTCGCCCAAAGATTAAAAAATGATTTACTTACCCTCATGTCACATGTAAACCTGTGTGACTTCTTTCTTCTGTGGAATATAAAAGAAGATATTTTCGAATTGTTAATACCCAAACCATTTTGGTTACCATTTACATGTAGGGGAAAGCATGGCACAAACTAATGTGTATTTACTAGTTGCCATATCAAAAATATGCTAATATTCAAAAATCTTTGGTAGATATCTTAACATATTTTAACTATAGCAAAAGTAGCTAAATCTCTTACTAATATAAATTTTTCATCTGTTTATTTAAAGAGTCAAATGTGCTATTTTTTTAATCTCACATTTGTTATTTACCAGTTTTGATGGTTCTTTAATGCTTAGCAAACTAGCAGAAAACACTTGCCAGGTTAGCCACTAGCCAATGCTATGCTACTGTTAGTGATGTCATTCACATATAAACTCGGCAAAAAAAGAAATGTCCTTTAACCTTAACGTGTAAATATTTGTATGAACATAATTCAACAACTGAGACATAAACTGAACAATTTTCACGAACAGAAATAAAATAATGAGTCCCTGAATGAAGGTAGGACCGATATCAAAAGTAGCAGCAAAGACTTTATATATAGGAAGACGGAGCACTCCGTTTATTGGAGAAAGTGCAACGCCCAATATAGTCCCACTTAGCCACTTGTTAGCAACCGCCTTTTTCAAGACACGTAACAGCTTCAAAAAATCACAAGTGGGGTAATACTGATGCATTTTATGTCTCGGGCTTGTGTTCACCACAGACCTTATTTCAGCCATTAAAACAAATTCCCATTCAAAAAACCCATTGACTTCAGGACAATAGGACGGAAGTGCTAAAATGCTAACTCGCTTCCGCGTTTTGGCCTACAAAGTGATGTCATACCTGCACCTCTCTGTGACTCGAGTGGTTTAAACAAAATGTTTATGAAGCGACAGGAGTGATTTGTTTGCACAAAAAAATAATAATAATTGACCACTTTATTTACGAAAATGTTGACCTGCAATCCAGTAGGAGGAGCACTACGACCATGCGTGTTGTGTTGACTGAAGACCGGAAGTTCTACTATGAACGTGCTTTGGATAATTATTTTGTAAATATAGTGGTATATTTTATGAGGTATAAAGGTATACTTTCTTTTGCACAAACAAAGCACTTGTCTCGCTTCATAAAACTGAGGTTAAACCACTGGAGTCACATGGATTACTTTATGGATGTCTTTCCTATCGTTCTGGACAATGAATGTGTAATTGTGTTGCTCCCAATGGAGAGACTAAAAGCTCTCGGTTTTTCTTTAAAATGATCTTCACTTGTGTTCCGAAGATGAATCAATGTCTTACTCGTGTGGAACGACATTAGATTGAGTAAATTATGATCATTTTCATTTTTGGTAGACTATCCCTTTAATGACTGTTCCACAGGTGCATGTGCAATAACTGTTTATGGTTGATTGAACAAGCATGAAAAACACTTTGTTTAAACCCTTTCCAATAGATATCTGTAAAGCTTATTTGGAATTTACAAAATTATCTTTAAAATAGAATATCTGAAAAATGGATGGAGTTCATAGCTTTTATGAGACCATGAAAAACAGGCGAATAAAGACTGAGAGTAAATGTTCAGAAAATGAAAATGAAGGGGTGTGTTGTCTTCAGCTCTGTGTTATTCTGAACCTCTGAATGTATTTCTTAGAAGACCACGAATTCCCGAGATTTAGATTTAACCACATTGTTTTGAACTATGATGTATAACTATGATGCTAACAAGCCAGGGAGAACTAAAATAGATTAAAAAATAGTTAGGGAAGGTGCCAATCAAATCTCTAAAGGCAGGTTAATCCATAACTGTGACCCAACCGCAGAAAAAGCTCGATCCCCCCTAGTCTGAGTCCGAAGTGTGGGACAAAAAAAAAGGTTCTGGTCCCTTGATCTTGGATCTAGACTTCTGGAAGGGGTATACTACTAACTCAAAGATTGTGTTAGTAGTTTCAACTGACTTTGACGTGACATCAAGTGGAGATATCCAAGTGGTTGAGTTTACGTTTTAATTATTCTTCACCAGTATTTGTTTATTCAGACTGATTTGCGGATGTGGAACGCGTGCACGGAAACAAGTGGTGGGATTGCAGCCAATTATAATGACTTTTGCCCATTCAATCTCAATTACCACCTGCCAAACCCACGGGCTGTTTTAAAACGCAATGGGCTCAGGGGAGGTAAGAGAGGTGCTGCCTCACGTTGTAACTTTTACTGCTGGTGTTGCTTTTGGAAGAGTCACTTTAGAAAAACAAGTGATTTATACACTTTTTTAATATCATTTTGTTTTATTTAAATTGTTTTAGTTTTGTACTGTGGTTTTTCTCATCCAATTTTTTGAGGAGGCACTGCCTCCCTTGCCTCCTCTGAGGAAACTGCCCTGGAACAAAAATACATTTTTCAAAATATCTTATTTTTGTTTCACAAAATAAATTACATATAAATGATGAAAGAATGGTCATTTTTGGGTGAACTATTCCTTTAACAAGGCAGTGGAAACATGCTCAAATGAGACATGATTGTACACAGACATCTCCATCGGTTACTTGTAACATTTAGCCTATAAGCAACATTCTCATTAGATTGCTTTTTGGCCATTTGCATTATCAAGCCATTGTACATAATTAAGTGGTGACTAAGTATACATGACGCCACTGTGGCAGAACAGGATTCACATGGTGTTTGTTATCTCGAACTAACCCCTTTAGCAGTAGCATTTGAGAAATTAAACCTGCAGTCAGAGGAAGTCTGACCTAATTCTGTAGCTGAAACTTTTCAGTGACAAATTATGGATATTTGTTTCTGTTTTTCTATTTAATTCAAATACTAAGGATAGATGTGGTCGTATTACCTATACATAAAATAATAATAAAAAAAAAACATTCATAGCATTACAAATTAATGTACACATCATTTGAATTGAAAACATGTTGCTATGATGTTACCTTAGTGGTTAAAAATCATGTGCTAGTAGGCTACTGATGACATCGGCGAGTCAGTAGTTAGTTTGCATTTGTGTCATCACTGAAAAGTAAATCTCTCTGGAGTTTGTTAGATTAAAGGAGTAGTTCACTTTAAAATGAAAATTACCCCATGATTTACTCACCCTCAAGCCATCCTAGGTGTATATGACTTTCGTCTTTCTCATGAACACAATCAGAGTTATATATTTATAATAAATATCCTGACACTTCCAAGCTTTATAATGGCAGTGACAGGGTCCATTGAGTTTGAAGCTCAAAAAAAGTGTATCCATCCATAATAAACGTACTCCACGCAGCTCCGGGGGGTTAATAAAGGCCTTCTGAAGCGAATCGATGGAGTTTTGAAAGAAAAATATCCATATTTAAAACTTTATAAAGTAAAATATCTAGCTTTCGGCAGACCGCCTTCTGTATTCAACTTACGCAGAAAGTGTAAAGCCTCTTGCAGTTCAAAGCGCTTACGATACATCCGATGTCATATGTCGCACCAGTTTCGCTTTTTCCGTAAGTTGAATGTGAAAGGCGGTCTAGCAGAAAGAAGAAAGTCATATATATAGGCCTGTCGCAATAATCAATATATTTACATGATTCAAAAAAATTTTGTGATGCAATATATCGGCCATTATGTTTACATGATAATCAATGTCACCAACATTTTACACGATTGTGCTGTCATCTTGTATGTTTTCCGTGACGGAGGCGAAAGTGGTTCTCGGGCAGTTCCTTCATACACAGAGCGGGTATCAAAAGGTGAAAAAAGGCGCCATTTGAGGCGTTATAATGTTTTCCTGACAACTACTGACAGTTTGGAAGAATAAGCCCAAATGGACTCGATTTCAAAGCCGCAATCCCCTGTTCCATATAACATCCCATATAAATGTCAACACAGAATGACAAGTGTTAAAGCCGTTTCACAAGGG
Source organism: Romanogobio albipinnatus (assembly GCA_023566225.1). Taxonomy (NCBI): domain Eukaryota; kingdom Metazoa; phylum Chordata; class Actinopteri; order Cypriniformes; family Gobionidae; genus Romanogobio; species Romanogobio albipinnatus. The sequence goes on along the minus strand of CM042252.1, from coordinate 25,007,593 downwards.
AAAATGTTTATTTACTATTTATTCAATTAAAAAAAAAATATTATTTAGGATAATATATTTTTTACCCTTAATTTCCATTATCTAAAGAATGAAAAGGTTGTCATTTGGAAGTGTTTAGGTCTACTTGCATTATTATGCTGTTATTTTAGTATATTCAGTGGCATAAAATAGTCTTAAAAATACAATAATATTATCGCAATAATTTTTGGGACGATATATCGCAAAACAAAAAGTAGTTATCGTGGCAGGCCTAGTCATATACACCTTTGGCTTGAGGGTAAGTAAATCGGGGCTCTCAAGTCTCACGCATTGGGCATTAGACACACGCATTTCAACCCGCTCACACGCCACATCTTGTATTTCTCACACAGAGAAATTTCCAGGATAATGCCAACCAAGTTGCGCCGCTATTAAGAGGAATCAAGTGAGTTCCACATAGAGTTCAGAAGGCCCTGCCACGCACCAGCCAATCATATAAAAAATATAGCTACCCAACAGTAAATCAGAAAATAGTATTGCTGTATCCGGGTAAGATTTAGATATTCCCGCAACAACGTTTACATTCTGCCACCTACTGGTGGTTTAGTTTAATGTTTTCTTTCCAACATTTCTTATTTGTATATTCAAAAATATTTAAAACAATCTCAACATTTTTCAGTGTAAATTATTTAATTTGATTGGCAACAGCCCTACAGTGTCTTATTCTAATTTAATTTATAGATCAAATTTAAGAATATAAAATGAAAGCTAAAGCATAACCTATATTTAATAAGATTATGGGAAAATGCCCTTCAAGGTAAAAATATCAAAGATATGCATATTTAAATATCTCAAAGCTGATTGAACACTGGTGAGACTATTGCTTCAGAATAAATTGTATTTACAACACAGTAAATTCTGAATATATATATATATATATATATATATATATATATATATATATATATATATATATATATATATTCCAAATTATTATAGATTATTAATTTGCCTCTTCCCTGACATCTTTGAAGTAGAGAAATGCAAGAATTAATACTATGCACGCACACACACACAAACACACACACACACACACACACACACACACACACACACACAAATGTTGAAATAAATAAAAAAACATATTATTATTTATTTATTTATTTATACACATTTTTCAGATCAGAACCTCGTCCCCACCCAAACCCCTGCTGCCGTCGCCAAAATCTCACTCTGAACTCAGTTCAAAACTTGAGAGCCCTGGTAAATCATGGGTAATTTTCATTTTAAAGTGGACTAAGAATAAGAATAGAAACTAAAAATAGAAAATAACTTATCCCGTACATGCAACTCGCAGGGTCAATTTAGCCCTTTTTTTATTTTAAATCTCATTTGCATAAGCTTGACTAACTTTTTAAGTCTTATTGGACTGTTTGACTTATAAAATAAAAATAAGTGAAATATATACTATGAAATTAGTAATTATTAGGTAAATATTTAATATCAATTGTGTGAGTGTTAATAAAAACATCTATTAGTATATTTTTTTACATAAATTAATATATTAAGCAATTTTACCTAAGGTTGTACATGTAAATCTTGCTTATAGATAATACATATATTTTAGCTGGAAAACAACAATTATTTTCGATATATATTATTGTTTTTCAGTAATAATATCATCTCAGTATGGGTTGTTCTGTGAGTATGTAAAACAAAATAATATTGAATGCAGCAGGTGTTGTTGGCATGATCCTTTGTTTCGTTTGAGGAACTGAGAATATTAAGACGATAAGTAACTTTCATGACACTGCACTACTTCTATAACAAGACTCTCATGTAATTGTTACCCTTGTGTAACAGTATTGTCATGGCAATATCCTGCAGAAATGACACTATTTTTGCTGCTCAGAGGATAATGTTTTTTTATTTTCTTTAGTTGTTAGGCACATGACAAAAGCTATAAGAGGTTGAGTGCAACAGCAAGACCCCTGACAAATCATAAAGGCTGGCTTTAAAAAAAATAGAGAAGTGGAAAGAGAGGGAATTGCTGAGGCTAAGGGAAAACTGCTGTTTATCGATCTTTATAGGAAATGGGTTTGTTATTAAGTATTTTATTGCTGTTTATTTGATTGACTGCTTCAGACTATTGTCAGGAAATGCAGTTTCAGACAAAATTAACAACACAAACTTAGCAACAACACTGCCATATTGATAATTCAAAAGCCCCTCACTTCCTCAATATACATGATGAGAAGATGCATACCACATTACCACGTTCTCACCCATTTTGAGAGGTGGGATGAGCAACTGTGGCAGTGAGTATGACCGCACAACAAACTATTTCTCCACATTCTGACCTGTGTTGTTAACCTCTGATGTGTGTATTTTGCTCTGTAAGGCTCTTGACAAAAGTGACATCTGTAAAAAAAAAGTTTGAGTCTCCATATACCCTTTACACATCTGTGGTTTCCTGTGCTGTGCGGGGAAAAAAAACCTGCAGACAGGAAATATCACTTTTCTTCTTAAGCCCCTGGCCTCTTTTTCAGAGCATACGATAAGTGTGTTAACTCTTGAACTTCCTACAAAATCTTTGCATTAGGATTTTTTTTTCTTACTGAAGTAGTTCCATAGTTCCCACTCGAGTCAAACTCATCCAAAAAAAATGTTTTAAAAAACTATTCAGCAGGGTAGATCTCCATTGAGCACCCTTGATATAAAGTACTAAATTATTCAACATCACTACTTGTAAACATGTTAACAAAGGTTGGTATCATCCTGTTATCATGTCGAGAATATGAGCATTGATGGATATTTTCCCCTGAAGAAATACAGTTAACTGAGAATCATAAGGCAAGATGTCAAGCACTATTACACACAAACACGTCAAACTCAATATTCTGTAGTCTTTCACTAGTTTCACATTTCCAAAAATCTTTCATTATTCCCCATTTACTTTTATTTCAACGGCAATTTATGTTTTGTTTTGTTTTTATTCTGTAGAAGAAAGAAAGTAATAGTTTTGGAATGACATGATGGCGAGTACATGGTGAAAGTTTTTTTGGATTGAGAGAATTTATGCTTGAAGTGTAGGCCTATGCAATTTATTTAAAGGTACGCTATGTAACTTTTTTGTTTAAAATGAACAAAATGTAAATCATCAATAAATCAATCATTCTTCCAAAATTTGTTTTTGTCTTAACAAAAACTACTCCCTCTTCACCTCCGACTGCAAGCCTGTGTCGCAGTATGGTATGGGAGCTGCTCTGTTGCGGAGCGCAAGGCACTGCAGCGGGTGGTGAAAACTGCCCAGCGCATCACAGGGACTCCAGTACCTGCCATCGAGCACATCCAGAAGAAACGCTGTCTGACATCGAGCTCGCAGCATCCTCAAGGACTCCTCTCACCCAGCCCACAGACTGTTTTCTCTCCTGCCCTCTGGCAGGCGTTTCAGGATCCTCCGGACCAGGACCAGCAGACTTAAGAACAGTTTTTTCCCCAGAGCTGTCTCTTTATTGAACTCAAACCCCCGTTGATCCACTTCCCTCATAAACTGCTAACTCTCCTACCTCACATCTTCCTTCACTTTGTTATTTGCACTACCGACTGTTTATTACAGTAATAACTGTTTACTTATGCATTTTGCACTACCATACCTTAACTGGATTATGCTCATTTGCACTGCCGACTGTATTTATAGTACCAACTGTTTACATTTGCATTTTGCACCGTACTTCTAACTGCAATATGCAACCACTTTCCGCTGCACTTTTACACTTTTTTTCGGATCGCTCTGTCCATAATTTATTGCACCTTAATCCAATGCTATAATCCTCATCTTTGCCTAACATATTATTGTATACCTCTATCTGTAAAATTCTGTTCATAGTAATAACCATCTCTCTATTTATACATATTTATATATATTCAATACATTTCCATGTCCTGCACTTATGCAACCTTTGTATATCCTGCACTTGCTGCTATTGCACTTCTGGTTAGACATAAACTGCATTTCGTTGCCTTGTACTTGTACTTGTGTAATGACAATAAAGTTGAATCTAATCTAATCTAATCTAACATGATTCACTATGGTAAGCCTTTTATAAGTGGTTATATTTTAGACCTGTTGGGATGGTTTCGCTGGAAATTGCGTACCCGTCACTCACCCGTTTTGTCATATCAGTAAGTAGAGAATAGTTGCTCAGGCTTGAGTGTGAGTGGAAGGTTAGTTGTCACAGCAAGCAAAAAAAGGTTGACATGGAGCACGCTAAATCTATGGGAAATCAAAAAAGAGAACAGGGAATGTTGTAAGCAGGGCATTTTGCGACCATTTTTCTGCCTGTGTGAACAAAATTTTGTTAGCGACCACAACGTTGCCCAACAACATCAAATGGCAAGCGAAATGAAAGCAAAACGAAATTGCTCTACTCTTTTATGCTTCAGTGACCATTCATCAGTTCGGACCAATAATAGACTGCGTGAGCTGCATTTGGTGAGGAACATGACGTTTTGCCCCACATTTGCACACCCTATCATGCTGTTGCTATAAGTCACTGCTGTAGATGCATATTGCATTATTAAGGATATCGGTCAATCAATTAATTGATCACTCATTTAAACGACGATCGATCATGTGTAATTTGTGTAAAATGACATCCCTAATCATACATGGGAATTTGTGTAAATTGACATCCCTAACACACACACACACTTTATTGGCAAAAGTATTGGGACACCTCTCCAAATCATTGAATTCATGTGTTCCAATCACTTCCATGGCCAGATGTATAACATCAAGCACCTACACACACACCAAAAAAAAATGGTTCTTCAGTGGTTCTTTGGGGGGGTTGAGGTGCTATATAGCACCTTTACCTCCACACCCAAAGCACCAGCTCCAAACCTTAAAGCTACACTGTGTGATATTTTCCCCCATCTAGCGGTGAAAAGGTATATGACCATCCAGTAAATATTAGTTTCTGTTCCTCCCAATTCCGATTTCGTTTTAACTCCTGGTGGCCGATTTAGTCCAAGATTAACATGGCTTCCAGTTCAATCCAGCAATCCTCCTCTTCACATTCGACACGGTGCCATCGAGTGTTAAAACGCGAAAGGCGAAGCTTGAATTTACGGGTATGTCCCTCTTTGGCTAATGTACTTTCAAGATGGAGGGGCAACATGGCGACCCCCATTCGAACCCCTTACCCGTTTGTATTTTCAATGGCATATTATAAACTTACGAGAATACTTTATTACTTGAAAGAAGTAAATATACATTAATGAGCACATATATTTTTGAAAGAACTAAGTGTTTTTAGCTAAGAATAAACTAAAAAAGTTACAGTGTTACACAGTTACACAGTACAAAACATTGCTGGTCATTGATGGTTCTTCAGCGGTTCTTCAGTGGTTCTTTGGGGTGGTTAAGGTGCTATATAGCACCACTGCCATACAAAGAATCCTGTTGTTGCAAAGTAGGTTAACTTCACTTGTATTATAGTGGCAGGAAAAATGGGTTCTTTATAGAAAACTGTTTCTCCCCTTCTTCCTATGCCTGAACCTGTTCAAGTTCAATCTTCTGCAACAAGTGTGCATAACCATTAAAGAAACAGAACAGAAATTATATATCAGAAAACATAGGAAATAATATTGAAATATATATAATATATTACTGAAACAGGAAATATCAGATTTGCCTCTCAAAGAAAGTTACAAAATAATACTTTTAATTATTACTTGCAAAATCAACAATAATAATAATATACAAATGATTGCCATATTAAATTGGCTCTTACAAATCCGTTAGGCCCCTGTATAGTTCTTTAAAGGTTCTCTAACTCTCTCTTAGTCTCTTAGTTTAGTTGGGGAAAGGATTAAAACAATATTAAAATATAGTGTATTTCCTGAAAATATGATGTTCATAACATATTGCCCCCAAGGCCCCGCTATAAGGAAATATTCCAGGGCCCCCACACGAGACTTTTTGACCTCATAAAAGCATAAAAGTGATTCAAAACAGCTTTTGCTATTGTAGTAAATTCCCATTCATAGCAAACATATGAGATAACATATGGAGTAACAGATCTAAAATCTAAGGAGGAGAATGGGGTGGTTCTATGGTTCTACATAACACCATTTGACAAAGGTGCTGTATAGTACCTTTAAAGATACAGTGCATCCGGAAAGTATTCACAGCACTTTACTTTTTACACATTGTGTTATGTTACAGCCTTATTCCAAAATTTATTAAATTCATTATTTTCCTTGTCGTGGCAAAATTTCAACTATCGCCGCATTACTGAATAAGAGACAAAACCTTTCCCAATTGTCTTTATAAAGATTGAATTTCTTGCAAGAAATGAGTCACAGTCATATAGCCATCTTCAATGTCTGCAGAGTGCACTAACTAGACATAACAGCACTCATCTTTTATCAGTTTCCCAAACAAAGTCACTCCTGTAAATTTCCACACATGACAAGAAAAGCAGCACTTGCTCAAATCCCAAGTGTGCTGTTCATTTTAACTCTGATCCCTGCGTTTAGGCCATTCTGACCTCTGAGTGTCAAATCCCAGTCTTCATGTCTCCTGTACAAAACATGTTCCCTTTCGAAAGGGAACTTGCGCTGCGTCAGCTTGACGCTACGGGGAACGCCTCCAGCGTGACAGGTGTCTGAGCTACAATCGAATCACATCAGTCCTACTGACCGGCGACAGCCGATGATGTCATCAGGGTGCGACCAGGAAGTATATAAGGGCGCCACTGCCAACATGACACCGCTGCTTCTTCGTCTTCAGTGACTGTCTTGTCTGGTGTATACAAGTAAGAGAGAATCACGTTAGCAAAGGATGAAGTGCTCACAGAAGACGCGGCACTTTAGGAAGTGCGCGGATCCGTGTCCGAGGTATTTGATGCCTGAGGACACGCATAATCTCTGTGTCAACTGTCTGGGGGAAGAGCACGCGCGGGAGGTTCTCGAGGGAGCCTCTTGCGCGAATTATGAGCGTTTTTCCATCCGAACGCTCCTCTCTCGCCTGGCCCTCTTCTCGAGGGAAGAGGGGCCAGCGTCTGGGGACGGTCCCGCTCGAGGCGGAGCGGCGACGTAGGTCCTGGGGTTCCCAGACGGACCTGGCTCGTCGTCTGGAGGAGGGTGTGGTCCTCACAGAAGATCAGCCAGGTCGCGAGGGGCGGCTGGCGGAGGAGGAGTCGGATTTCTCCTCCTCGTCAGCCGATGCTCTTCCAATCGAGCAGAGGATGGCTGGGCAGGGTGGTGATGAATCGGTTGAGGCCGAACCCTCTCAGCCATCTTGCCCCGTGTATGCGGAGTTGATGGGTGTTATGGAGCGCGCCACCAACAGGCTGGAGTTACACTGGCAGCGCGCTAGGAGAGAACCCGAGCGTCCAGGTCGCCTGGATGATCGCTTTCTCTCCGGCCATAACCCATCACCTCTGGGGAGCCTTCCATTCCTCCCCGATCTGCACAGTCAGATCGCGGGGGCATGGAAGAACCCATACTCGGCCAGGTTAATTCGGCATCAGCGTGGGAACTTCGCTGATGTCGAAGGATTGGCCGAGTCTGGGTACGTGTCGATGCCTCCTATCGATGAGACGTTCGCGAACTATCTCGCATCGGGGAGGCCATCGACACTTAGAGCTCCCACCCTGCCGTCTAAAGCAATGAGAAACACCTCGCGCTTGAACGGCAGGGCGTACACGTCAGCGGGTCAGGCCGCTGCAGCACTGCACACCACTGCGGTGCTGCAGGCATACCAGGCCGACTTGCTGAAGGATCTTGATCAGGGGGAGGGCCTACCCCCTGACGCGATGGCTGAGCTCCGCCTCACCACAGATCTGGCTCTCCGTGCTTCCAAACAAACAGCGGTCGCCATTGGGCGCTCAATGGCGGCTATGGTAGCTACGGAGAGGCATCTGTGGCTGAACCTTGCGGACAGCGGGGTGAAAGAGAAGGCCTTTCTCCTCGATGCCCCGGTTTCGCCCTCTGAACTCTTTGGCACCTCCGTCGAGGTGGTGGTGGAAAGATTCAGAGAGGCGAAGGCGCGCTCAGCCGCATTTAAATCATGCATTCCGCGGAGATCCGGGGCCGCACCCAGGCAGGCGGGAGGCCCTGGTCCGTCATGGCCGAGGGCCAGCGACAGGACCAGCGAGCCAGTGTCGCCTCTCGTGCGCCCCCTCAGTGGCGGAGTAGGGCGCAAAAGAGGCGGGACTCCCGCACTAGGAATCGGAAGGACGCTGGAGAGCAAGGTCGGTTCCAGCGAAGAAGACCACGCTGGGACAGGTCTCCTCCCCCTAGGGCGCGCTGAGATTAGGGAGGCGTCCTTCTCCTAGTTTTTTCTCCCCAGGCGCTTTTACACCAGGCCGGGCGGGCCCATGATGAGCGGAGAATCAGTCAGACTCTGACGACCTGCCTGGCTTGGTGCGTGAGTGCGCCTCCCTCAGCCCCGTGGTAGTATTACACCTAAGCATTCATATGGAAATAAAGCTTGTGGGTCGATATCATGGTGTGCCGCAGGAGAGCGGTAAGTCCCCTATAAATGGGAAATGATTTCATATATTTCTGACTTATGCTCCCTGCTGAGGGCTTCGGGGATCGCTGGATATGTTCTAAAAAGGGCCTGTAGTTCCCCTGTTAGGTTGGCTAGAACGATTACCAGTTGCTTAAGCTCGGTATAATTGAGCTAGTATTGCTAGTAGAGGCCAGCAAATATTATATATGCGACACGCTGTGTGTGCTGTACACCCCTTTGTTATTCCCAGTTCTGAGAAACCAAGAAAATGCGTTAGAATTAACGCCGGGAATGCTGCTTATTCCTGAGGGTTTGTAGCAAGAAAAAAAAAAAAAAAAAAAAAAAGGAGAGGGGCTTGTTTTTTTTCTGAGGAAAGGCTTGCATTTTTTTCTCCTAGTATTAAACTACTAACTGGTAGCCGCCTCAGGGTAAGGCGGTCTGTTTGTTCTCTCAGTGTAAATTTCTGGAGAGTGCAGGATCAGACTATGCTAGAACTACAGTTAGATCTAAGGTCAGATCTATGTAATGACTGGCACTTCCACTCGAGTGCCCCTTTTTGCTATGATGCAATAGTAGTGGCCCTGTTCGGGATCTCGGGTATAGATCTAGATTGGCCTAGGCTTTCTAGGGATTACGGAGTCGCGCGCCAAGAAGCGCTAGCGCTCCGGGTAGCTGTTCCTTTTTTGAACTTAGCTTTATTATTTGTCCCTAATGCAGCCTCCTCTTACGCAGAGTAGTCCGGCCAAGGCCCGCCCCCTTGCCTGCGTTCTGGGGCCTTTGTTAGTAATGCAGGTTGGTGCTGTGCAGAATTGATAGCGACTTAGCCAGTAGTCGTGGGGCAACCTGGCCCTCCAGAGCTAACGTTTAGAGGCCGCCAGTTTTTTGGCAGGCGCTGGCCTTTCTAATGTATTTTCATGGCCAGTTGGTCGTACTCCCCTGTCAAAGCAGGGTAGATTTGAGTACCTCCACATCCAGCTCTGTATCATTCTGCTTCACCCATGGCTCGGGTTGAGCAGCACTTCACAACCTTTTGGTTTATGTAGGTTTGGTCGTGAGCTCCCTTGTAGCCAGAGCATTGCCATGGCTGACGCCCTCACACGGTATGACAGGCGCTATTAAAGCTAGGACCTTCATGAGGTGGGTGGCGTATGTGGTACTCCCCCCGCTTAGGGGGTACAAGGCGTTTGGTTTGCCGAGTACCCTGCTATGGACAATGTGATTAGGTTCCAGTGTTTGTAGGCGCTGCCGTTAAGATTGCACCATTGTACAGTTGGCTCCAGAAGGAATTGGAGGCCTTCGGGATGGGTCACTCAGCTAGGCTGGGATGATTTTTTAGGCCAGCTGGCTGTGGGTAGCCGGCTGGGGCAGTCTTGGCAGTAGACTCCAGGTCAGGTGGTAGGCCTCAGAGTTAGGCCTCCTTGCGAGTGAGTCCCGACGTTTGGGGAGGTTGGCAAATTACTAGCTGCAACCTTGAACATAGGTAGTCAGCCTTGGTAGGCCTCTGCAAAGTTCGGCCCCTTGTGTATTGCTGTATATATTACTCCCCAACGATGTCGGTTTCAAGTAGCAGTTCCCAACTATAACCCTTGTCAGCAGTTGGATGTTTATTTTTGTCAGCCAGCAGAGAAGCTACTGTCAGCCCAAGGTTATAACATTGCAGTTTTTTACTCCTGTCACCAGGAAGCTGTCCCTGCAGGCCTGCTGTGAAGTGGTGAAGTGATTGGGCCTCCCTGGAAACAGGCTCCCATCCGCCAGTCGCTGTGTCAGCTAGCATGGGCTGCTAAGCTGTTGTTGGGTGGTAGGCTGCACCAGGCCTCCCTAAGACTGGTCGTAAGGTGGTAGGCCTCACCGGGCCTCCCTAAGGGCATGTTCCTGGGCTCCAGTCACCTGAGAAACAGCTAGCACGAGTCGCTATCAGGTAGTAGGCCTCACTAGGCCTCCCTGAGGCTTGCTATCAGGTAGTAGGCCTCACTAGGCCTCCCTAAGGCTTGCTATCAGGTAGTAGGCCTCACTAGGCCTCCCTGAGGCTTGCTATCAGGTAGTAGGCCTCACTAGGCCTCCCTGAGGGCGAGTCCCCGAGTCAGGATACTCGGCTAGCTGGTGTAGCTTGACCTTCAGGTAGTAGGCCTTCACTAGGCGTCCCTGAGAAAACGAGTTTCCGTTTTTCAGCTACTTTGACAGTCGGCTTCAATTGCTATCAGGTAGTAGGCCTCACCAGGCCTCCCTCTAAGCGAGTTCCTGAGCATGACCTCTCAGGCTTCTCTGGCATACACTGGGCCTCACTAGGCCACCCTAATGGGTCTTTGGATCTCAGTTCAAGGGCTATTGCCTGGCATGATGCTGACAGCTAGTGGTCACCCTAGCGCGACTGGTGTCGCTTCTGCTACTTGGTCCCCAAGGAGGGGATTTCAGCCTGCAACCTGGTTTACCTACCGGGCAGCCCCCTTTAAGTTCCCCTCCTTTCGGAAGGGTTATATGTGAGCCAAGGCTGCCTGGGCCTGATCGGGTGGTCGTAGGCCCCTAGGGTGGCCTCCCAATTAGATCAGTTTTTAGGCCAGTCTGGCCTCCTGAGTGTTTCTATCTGATAATAGCTCAGTAGATCCTAGGATTGAGCAGATTACTCCACTCGCTGGCAAGGGTAGAAAGCGCTAAGCTGAGTGCTGCTCTCCAGGATTCCCGTCTCTGAGATCCGGTCCGAGGAGGCCACTGCCATTCTGCAGTCCCTGGGATTGGATGCCTCCTCAGGAGGCGAGGGTCCAGAGGCTCTGTTATCGAACAGACAGGGATGGCCCGGCTGGAATGCCCGTTGAAAAAGGCACCAGGCTAGGCCTCCTTGGTGGCGGTAGTGGCAGGCTGGGGCGCCCTAGGGCCCCCTAGCCACATTCCCTTAAAGGAGCCCCCTTCTTTCGAATGGGTTGGATCCGGGCCTTTGAGCGGCCTGGGTAGAACTTCTCTAAGTGTTCGAAGCTTCCTACTCGGGCTTATAGCTTGGGCTATGACCGTAGGGAATGCTGTCACTGACAGCCTTATGTGACCAGAGGGGGAGTGGTTCAGGTATTTTCAGTTGAATTTGTCTGTTCTGACAGTTGTCACTGCCAGTAGGCATGCACTCCCCTCGGCATGGCGGCGTTGGTATTTCGTTCCCCGTAGCGTCAAGCTGACGCAGCGCGAGTTCCCTTTCGAAAGGGAACGTCTCTGGTTACGTATGTAACCTTGGTTCCCTGAGAACAGGGAACGAGACGCTGCGTCGCTTTGCCATGCCTCGGGGTTTGCCTGCCGGACAGTCCCTGAAGACGAAGGGCGGTGTCATGTTGGCAGTGGCGCCCTTATATACTTCCTGGTCGCACCCTGATGACATCATCGGCTGTCGCCGGTCAGTAGGACTGATGTGATTCGATTGTAGCTCAGACACCTGTCACGCTGGAGGCGTTCCCCGTAGCGTCAAGCTGACGCAGCGTCTCGTTCCCTGTTCTCAGGGAACCAAGGTTACATACGTAACCAGAGACGTTTTCCATGTGTAAGTGTAGAACGTGTTCTCTGTATTCTGTATATGACCTTTTACCTAGTAAGCTGGTTCTGTATGAATATATGCAAATCAATAAACATTTCATGCGCAATGTTTAATGTATCGCTATGATTAAATTTTCCCATAAAAATCCCCTCTTTTTATCACATCATTGACTGCAAACTCCAAAATAAGTAAACATAATAATAAGGTTAAAAAGGGTTAAAGGGTTAGTTCACCGAAAATTGAAAATAAAGTCAGTAATTACTCACCCTCATGTTGTTCCAACCATGTAAGACCTTCGTTCATCTTCGGAACATAATTTAGTATATTTTTGATGAAATCTGAGAGCTGTCTCACTCCTCCATAGGCTTTCATAGGGACTGAAACTTGATGGCCCAGAATAGTAAGTAAAAACGTCATTTAAGGAGTCCAAATGACTACAGTGGCTCTGTATTAAGTCTATCATGCGACGAAAATACTTTTTGAGCGGAAAAACAACAAAAATAACGACGTTATCCCACTATTTATCCCACTATATACTCTCTGACGAGAGTTCGCGGGAGTGCCACGACGCATGCGCGAGTTCGACGCGCATGCGTCGTGGCACTCCCGCGAACTCTCGTCAGAGGCTCAAATTGAACAATAATAGTGGGATAAAGTCGTTATTTTTGTTGTTTTTCCGCTCTCAGATTTCATCAAAAATATACTAAATTATGTTCCGAAGATGAACGAAGGTCTTACATGGTTGGAACAACATGAGAGTGAGTAATTACTGACTTTATTTTCAATTTTGGGTGAACTAACCCTTTAAATATGAAAATGAATAAATGTAATAGTAAAGTTTTAAATGACTAAAACGAAAATCTAAACTGAATGAAAAATGATAATAATAATAATAATCCAATTCAATAATCTATTCTCATCACACTCTTGAATTTGCGAAGGAAGAAAGAAATATGCATAGGCTATTTTTGTGGTTAAAGCCCCCCTTTCAAACATGGTTATAATATTTAGATATCTGAGGCCTCCAAAGGCCGCCCAGATTTAAATCAACAAAAACATAATCCCCTAATTTGTTTCATTATTCTCTTTGCTAGTCACTATCTCCTATCACTAAATTTGTTCATCCATTCGTCGTACTCGTCATAAATGTCTAATTTGACCATCTGTTGTGATACACTGGACTTCACTACTCGTTGAACTATCCTGGAAATGCGTTGAAAATACATTGTGAACACATACAAATCAGTACAACAATTTCAAAAACCTACAAAACAGTAAAACATAACCAATATCCCCATCCCTTCAGATTTGTCATCCAACCAAACCATGAGTCATCAGCCTTTTTTTTTTTTTTTCTCAGGTTTTCTTACAGCCTATCTCATGTAGGCTACTCAATTATATTGGTTACATTGTCACTATAATCTGGAATATGAAAGCAAAACGATACCCTAAGCATTTTCCAAACTCCCTCCTCCTCAGCTGTTATCATGTTTAAAACTAGTCTGTTTTGGATATCTGCATCTCGGATTTGCTTCATTTCCTCATCTACCATTGTTAAAGTGTGCTCCGTGCTATTAGCTATAGCTAGTACAGTCCATGCTAACCCATTTTTCTTGTTTATTGATTCTGCTGTACCCACCCCCAGGAAAATAGACCAACCCACATTTGCTCTATCTGGTAAAGTCCCTATCACAGAATTAACTTTCTCTTCTGTCTATCCTTTTTCTTGTTTTCATTAGCCGGTAAATACACCCCTCGGCATAAAATGATAAGCTTAACCATAAACCCAAACTGTCGCAGGTGAAGTGTAATTTGGTCTTCTAAACGGGCAGGTAAAATTAGTTGTAATGCCACCCACTACCGCTGTACAGTTCTCAGTTGTTTCATTGTTCGTGTCAATTCTGACTCAGACTCTGACTTCAGTCCTCTCACAGTCAGATGTTGGATGTTTTGTTGGGATTTTCCTGTGCTCAATGTCCTTCGCAGCTCTCACTATCTCAGTCATTTCCTGCGGGATCAAACAGTCAGTTTCATTCAGTGTTACAACAGTTAGTGGTACTGCTTTGCAGGCATGGGACATTTGCAGACAAAGCCAGCAGCTCGTCTTTATCTCTAGCTGTTGGTTCTGCAGCTGTGCCAAAGTACAGGCTTTGTTCCCCTGGTACCTCGTCATGGCATTATTCACTTCCGGTTTCGCTCCTCCCCTTCCTGCTGGTGGAAAACTTTCTGCAGTGGCTTGCGTGTACCCACGTCGCCCTCTCAGACACTTTTACGGCAGTATGCGTTGTTAGGAGGATTTGGTAAGGCCCCAGCCTTCCAGCTCCTCCTCCCGTTGCCCTCTATCAACACGAAATCACCTGGTTTGATGTCATGTAAAGGAGTCCCAGCTGGTTTCCCCAAATTTTACCTGCACACAGACCTTAGACAACAGAAAAGACATCTCTTTGCAATAATTCACAATTCTATTGATCGAAGCTATTGTTTACCCCCTTCCATTCTCATGAATGGTGGTCTCAAACGGGCTCCGATTTACTCGAGGCCTTTTCTCGTTTTCGTGTATATCAATACGCATCAAGATGCGAAAATTTTCAGCAAATATTAAAACCTCGTCATAAATTTTCATTTGAGTATCATTCCCCCTTTGGCTGCGTGATCGCCCATGCAGCCATTAATCATAATCTGTCTCGCGTGTCCTTTTATGTTGCTTACCCCCTTCCCAACGAGCATTTTGAAAGCGGGGTTTGTAACAGTAGTGTATACAGTGAATGATTGTATTTTGTATCGGTGTGTGTGGTGTTGTTATGGCGTGGGGTGTGTTGATCATTAGTGAAGGCCCTGACTGAAACCCCACGGTACGCCACTGATAACAAAGCAGATCTCGGCAGCCATTGACTACGATACTATTTTTCTCCCTACTATGATAGTCAATGGGGACCGATATCTGCTTGGTTACAAACATTCTTCCAAATATCTTCCTTTGTGTTCAGCAGAACAAAGAAATTCATACAGGTTTGGAACAACTTGAGGGTGAGTATTTTCATTTTTGGGTGAACTATATCTCTTTAATCATGGCCAAGTCATTTCATATAGGTCTATTCCCAAAGGATTAATAAACTTTCAAATTAATAAAACGTATACACCAACTTATGAATCTAAAAGCCTACATGTGTATGGTATGCATATGCATAATTCTTTATGAAGTAAATCCATCAATACTTAAAACAAATGTTTATTTTCACACAACAGTTAATAAACTCACTTCAACTGATCTCTAACATCTTAGTTTCAGTAAACACAGAAATGATCAACCTGCACATAGCTCTGCTCATAGATATCCATAATAAAGGCTAGATGTCTTGCGGCGGAGTCTCTAACGTCATCACAGGCGGCCATCTTGTCACAGGCAGGGCTCTGTGGTACCTGATGATCTGCATGAACACAAATAGTCTTATCTCACTGAAATTTTGAAGGATTTACAAATGGTTTGGTTTCTTACAAATGTTATTAATGTGGCTATAATTATGGATGCTTGAACAAATTATTAATAATTTTTCATAAGTATGCAGTATCATAACTACATCTCTGACGTTTATAACAAACCAAACAGTTTGAAAATCGGTAGAAAATTGAGCAAGTTATGGTTATTTAAAAAGTGCAAGCACCCATGAAAACAATGTTACGAGTGAGCGAGCTGACTGTGGGAGGAGAGCGCGATGGCCTGGCAGGAAAGTCTCAAAAACACACACACACAAATCCAAGGCAATTCACATGTGAATGACGATTTGCATATTCACCTTACAGGATAAACTTGTAAATTTTAAACATTCTAAAGTTTTTGTGCACAGTTGTAAATCTACGAATTGTGTTTTGCATTTGTGAAATGTACTTTATGAATGTATAATTTTATTTTGCGCACGTGAATTGTTTTTTGTGAATTTGGTTTAGGCATGTGAAATTGGCTACATGTGTGCATCTTGTTTTTTGCGTGAATTATTAATGAGTCTAATCTGTCTCCATAGTTGTGCTCTGTACTGGAATTTTTTTCAAGGAACAACTTTCTGTTTTAATATTTGGAATTCATTATTCTTAATTATTTTAACTTTGCTGACTCATCAGTGACTTTTAAGATCCATGTGTTGTTAGCATTGTTAGCACCTTGCGTGGAACTTTTTGTAGATACATTTTTGAATAGTTAAAGATAATTAAATACAACTAAAACACTGAATACAAATATGTTAATATGTGAGGTTGCAGCTTCTATAACTGTTTGGTTTCAGGATATGCCAGTATTTCTCTCCAAACCTCAGCAATAAAATGCGTTTTATTGGCTCTGCTGTCATCTAGTGGATAAAACTGGTACAGAATCAACTATTATCCAGAGAGAAAAATTTGTAAAATGACCATACAAGTTCTATTAAATATTTTATACTTTATTTTAAATATGAAACAAAACACGGTGTTATGCTGTGTTCAAAATCGCCTCCTATAGAGACAGAGCGACACTCGTCATAATCCTGAGACCACGCCCACGGGGAGGGGGGAACAATCAAATGCTCTCCTTTGACTTTGCATTGCATGAGGCTGCCTCCTTGTCATTTCCGACTTATAACAAAAAACAGAACAATGTCTAAAAGCGGATATGTGACAAAGTGTACAGCAAACAAGCTAAACAACCAGAACCAAAAACCCAGAAGTTTTTATATGCTGTTAAACGAGCTTATAAGGACACAAAAGTGGATACAGGCCATTGAGACACGTTATATTACACTGAGAACTACGCTCACTGGAGGGGAACGTAATCGGCGACAGGAAATATAATATATAAAACTGACATTTGGATATTTGACTTAACAGTGACTAAATGTTTACTGCACACATATGCATACTGAGGCATACTGAGTGTCAGGATCCCAAAATTTACCCATTCTTCCTGCTGAAGCTTCATTTTTTATTGCCTTTATCCACTTTTGTCTCCTTAAATGCTTGTTTTTTTGGGTGGACAGCTTATAAAACCTAATTTCTGTGTTTTTTTAGCTTGTTTGCTGTACACTTTGTCACATAGCAGCTTTTAGACATTGTTCTGTTTTTTTTTGTTATAGGCCCAAAATGACAAGGAGGCAGCTTCACGCAATGCAAAGTCAATGGAGAGCATTAGTTCCCTTTCGAGAGAATCACTCGTATTGCGTAGTCCATACGCTACGGGGACTCCTAGTTCCTCGAGAATTGAAGCAAATTTTATCCTTAAAATTATCCATGTAAAAAGCAGTGCAGCTGCACAGCAGACCTAGCAGAGCATATAAGCGTGCTGATTGGCTGTGCTGCGGCAACTGCACGAACCTATGGCGGGGTGACTCAGCGGGGGGACCAATGAGGTGGCTACCATGTTCCCGTCCAAACAGTCCGCCTGAATTTACATAACGCGTCTATAAAAGACTGTGTCACGCCATAGGAACTCACTTAAAATCTCCTTCAGCAACTCACCACTTCGCTGATCTCTGGACCTGAAGCCGCCATCGAAAAAGCACCTCAGCGGAACCCGAGCACTTCTGAGGACGTCGGAATCATCCGCCTTCAGCCGCCGTTTGTTCCAGCTGTGCTATCCGGCGTAACATATCCTTTTATCTTGCATATTACGAGCGTTGTTTCAAATGCCTCCCACCTGTGCTTTGTCCCAGCCCCAGGAGCCAGCACACAGCAGGCTCGAAGAATGGTTCCTTCAAGGATGTCGCCATTCCTCGCCACAAAAGCCTGCCCCCTTCTTCTCGGAAGTTCATGATAAACTTACGAAGGCCTGGAAGATGCCATTTTCCTCTTGCACCAAATCCTCCTTTTCCCCAGCGCTCTCCTCGCTAGACGGCGCAAAGGAAAGAGGATACGAGGGCTTCCCACCACTTGAGGAAGCGGTCGCCACACACCTTTGTCCACCCTCCTCCAGGGGATGGCAGGCTAAGGTGTTACACCCCTCCAAGCCCTGCCGCACCACGTCAGCCCTCGCCGGTCGAGCGTACGCCTCCCCCCGGTCGAGCGTACGCCTCCCCCGGCCAGGCTGCATCGGCGCTACACACCATGGCAGTTCTGCAGGTGTTCTAGGCCAAACCTCTCCGTTCGTTGGATGCGTTGGTCCTTGACCCAGAGACATTTAAGGACCTCCACAGCACCACGGATTTAGCCCTGCAAGCGACTAAAGCCACCGCCCAAGCGACCGGGAAGTCGATGGCCAGCCTGACCGTGCTCGAGCGCCATCTCTGGCTGAACCTGACAGAGATGAAGGAGTCGGACAAGGCCACTTTTCTGGACGCCCCCATCACCACTGCCGGCCTGTTCGGTCCTGCGGTGACTGGGTTCGCGGAGAGGTTCACCGAGGCACAGAAGGCTTCTCAGGCAATGAAGCACTTCCTGCCCAAGAGGTCCAGCTCTGCTTCAGGAAGCCAGGCGAAGGCTCCGCCTCCCCAGCAGCCGAAGGCGGCGCCGGCAAGCACACAGCCCCGCTCTGCCTCGTGGAACAGACAGCGCTCTTGCTCTGCAAGCCGCAACAGACTGCCTGAGTGACGGGAACCGCCGAATCCGTCCTAGCTGTGGCAAGAAAGAAAGGGTGGTTAAGTCCCGCTGCGGCCGGACCACCACCGCTCTCTCCCGACATCTGTCTCGCAGCCCCCCACAGCCAGGTGACTGCAAACATAGAATCCGCAGCCAACGAGCCCGAAAACAAACACGATCGCCTGCACACAACCGCGGTTCTCACGGCGACCCAAATATATCACAAAAAGAGCTTTTTCTACATGGGCAAGGTGCCAACTGCACAGTTTGAACCCCCGTACATAAGCACTACACACACCCCCGCACTTTCGTGCTGTGGCCGAGACATCGGTGAGAAGCAGCACAAGTCATGTGCTCCGCGCAGAGATTATGAGGCTGCTAGAGAAGCGAGCGATAGAAGCTGTGCACCGGTCGCAAAGCGAGTCAGGCTTCTACAGCCGCTATTTCCTCATTCCAAAGAAGGATGGAGGTCTCAGACCCATCCTAGATCTCAGACAGCTGAACAGAGCGCTGATGAAGCGCACATTCAGAATGCTGACCATGAAAAAAATCCTCTCGCAAATTCGGCCGGGGGATTGGTTTTTCATATTGGATCTGAAAGATGCATACTTTCACATTCAGATAGCACCCCATCACAGGCCATTCTTGAGATTCGCATTCGAGGGGCAGGCTTATCAGCATACAGTCCTGCCATTCGGACTATCTCTCGCGCCCTGCGTTTTCACAAAATGCATGGACGCAGCACTAGCACCCTGAGACTAAAGGGAGTGCGCATTCTCAACTACCTCGACGATTGGCTTGTCATAGCCCAATCAGAGACTCAGTTGATAACACACAAATCCTGGCTCCTCAACCATTTAGAATGTTTGGGGCTCAGGATCAATACAGAGAATAGTGCTTTATCTCCAAACCCAAAATATTGCCTTTCTGGGGATACGTATACACTCAACACGAATGAAAGCGTGGCTGACGTCAGCGCGCGCGCGCCATTCAGAGTCTGACAGCGTCGTTCAAAGCTGGCACCTACACTCCTCTCGTTGATTAATGGGCCGCATCCCAGCAAGGGCGTGGCGGTCGGGCCGGTTACATATCAAAATGAACCACAGCTGTATCAGAGCTCTGGCTCCTTGGTTAGCGAACGGCTGGTACCAATCGGGCGTGAACATAGGCTCAATCACGAGTCAGAAAGTGGTCTTGACAGATGCATCCAACCTAGGTTGGGGTGCCCTGCACCCGGCCTGTATCGTATGACGAAGCACCTCCTTCTATGGGCAAGGTGCAACCTGAGCTTGCTAAGAGCAGCTCATGTGCCAGGTATCCTGAATCAGGGGCCAGATATGCTATGCAGGGACAACGTTCCCCCAAGGGAACTCCACCCTCAAACGATTCAGTTGATATGGAGTATCTTCGGCGAGGCGAAGGTAGACCTGTTCGCCTCAGAAGACAATACTCATTGCCCAATATTTTTCTCAAAACACAAGGATGCGCTGGCCCATGCTTGGCCCAGACTCCCTCTGTATGCGTTCCCTCCGGTCACAATGATACCTCAGATAATCAGAAGGATCAGGTAGGACAAATGTGTGGTACTTTTGATAGCTCCGCTGTGGAGGAGTCAGATATGGTACTGAGAACTGACTCGGACGCTTGAAACAGCCCCATGGCCGATACCGCTGAGGAAAGACCTCCTCACACAAGCGAAAGGAAAGATCTGGCATCCCAGACCCGATCTATGGGCCCTGCATGTATGGCCTATCAACAGCTATCAGGGAACCTTCCCGAAAAGATACTAAACACTAGAGCCCCCGCAACCAGGCGGCTTTATGCTATGAAATGGTCAGTCTTCTCAGACTGGTGTAAGGCACGAAGCCTGAACCCACAGTCATGTGAGGTCGCAGAAGTGCTTTATTTCCTGCAAGAGCTATTGGACAGGGGTCGCTCCCCCTCCACGCTCAAAGTATATGTGGTCAGTCCCTGGGGAAATGCGAGCTCTTAACCTGATTCCTTAAAGGGGCCAGAAGGCTGAACCTGCCCCCTTCAGGCAGTCAGAACAGCTCTTTGTCTGCTTTGGTGTCCGCACCAAAGTAGGGGTGGGAATCTTAAGGCACTTAACGATTCGTTCCGATTCCGAGAGTAGCGATCCGATTCCCAAAACGATTCTTAACATACATTTTTCGTAACTAATTGTCCTGCTGTGCAAATACATGAACTTTACATTTTAACCAAAATTGGAGCTAATATGTTTTTTGTTTTTAGTTAGAATATCTGTTTGACAGTATTGCCATATTAAAAATGACTATGAAGATTTCATTCAATACTTTTATTTTATTAACAAAGTTATATTCCAGATTAACAAGCTCTAATGAAACATAGGAAGCCATACAATTGCAAAGAACAATCATTTAGAATAAACAGTTCTCAATTTACAACTTGGTGTGACAATTTTTCAGTTTCTTTAGAACATTTTAACAAAAAATGTCTTTAAAGCAAAAAAGTCTTTGTGGTTAGAGCCACAAAAAAATCTTTAAAACATAGGCTAATGCAGAAGAAAAACCACTTTAGCGCTCGCTGAGAAGCCAAATTCAGTGTGTGCGCATAACATCTTACATGAGAAAACTTGCCGAGCTGCAACAGTCATGTTAGAGATATTTAACGAATCACTCGCCAAAACGAAGTCTTTGTTCAGAATTTTCCATCCGTTTGAAACATTGTGCAGTAGTTCAGCAATATTCGATAAGTCATTCCAAAAATTATGCCACGGATGTTGGATGTTGGATGTTGGCATAGACTCTCACACTGGATAGTAGACGTTATCTCACTGGCTTATCTCATAAGTCTAAAGATCTCATTTGCCCTATAGCCTACAGCACATCCAGAGCAAACCTGAAGAGGGGCATCAAAAAGGCCAAGCACTGCTACAAGCTAAAGATAGAGGGACACTTTTCCAACTCTGACCCTCGACGCATGTGGCAGGGCATTCAGGCCATCAGTGACTACAAACCCACCCACTCCACCCCCGCAGCCACTGATGTCAACTTCCTAAACGAGCTAAATTACTTTTATGCTCGCTTTGAAAGAGACAACAGAGAAACTGCCACCAAGCTCAAACCCTCAGCTGACCACCCACCAATCACACTCTCCTCCACAGATGTCTGCAAGGCACTGATTTAATTCAACACTGGCTCAGCATTCAACACTGTCATCCCAACCAAGTTAATAGCCAAACTTGGAGACCTGGGTATCAACACCTCAATGTGTAACTGGATTTTGGACTTCCTAACTGACAGACCCCAGAATGTTCGATCAGGATTCACCTGCTCCACGTCCATCACACTTAACACTGGTGTACCACAGGGCTGTGTGCTAAGCCCGTTTCTCTACTCCCTCTTCACCTCCGACTGCAAGCCTGTGTATGGATCTAATTCCATCGTCAAGTTTGTGGACGACACTACGGTGATTGGGCTCATCAGCAACAACGATGAGACTGCCTATAGGGAGGAGATCCAGCACCTGTCCACATGGTGCGCTGATAATAACCTGCTCCTCAAAACCACCAAAACGAAGGAGCTCATCGTGGACTTCAGGAAAGAGTCAAGAGGCACACACGACACCATCCACATCAATGGAATGGCTGTTGAGCGTGTCTCCAGTTTCAAGTTCCTGGGGATCCACATCTCGACGGACATGTCGTGGACAACCAACACCTCCAGCCTGGTCAAGAAGGCTCACCAGCGCCTTTTCTTCCTGAGGACATGGGAAGTGTCACAGTATGGTATGGGAGCTGCTCTGTTGCGGAGCGCAAGGCACTGCAGCGGGTGGTGAAAACTGCCCAGCGCATCACAGGGACTCCACTACCTGCCATCGAGCACATCCAGAGTAAACGCTGTCTGCATCGAGCTCGCAGCATCCTTAAGGACTCCTCTCACCCAGCCCACAGACTGTTTTCTCTCCTGCCCTCCGGCAGGCGTATCAGGTGCCTCCGGACCAGGACCAGCAGACTAAAGAACAGTTTTTTTCCCCAGAGCTGTCTCTTTATTGAACTCTAACCCTCGCTGATCTACTCCCCTCATATACTACCAACTCTCCTCTCCCCCTCACATCTGCCTTCACTTGTTATTTGCACTACTGGAAAAACAGTTTACTTATGCATCTTGCACTACCATACCTTAACTGGATTATGCTCATTTGCACTGCCAACTGTATTCACAGTACCAACTGTTTACATTTGCATTTTGCACTGTACTTCTAACTGTAATATGCAATCACTTCCACTGCACTTTACACTTTTTTTTCGGATAGCTTCTGTCCATACTTCATTGCACTACCTTAATCCACTGCTATATTCCTCATCTTAGCCTAACATATTGTATACCTCTATCTGTAAAATTCTATTTATAGTAATAGCCAGCTGTATATTATATTATACTCATAGTACATATTCACCTGTAAATTCTGTTTATAATAATAGCCATCTGTATATTTATTCATTGAACATATTCACCTGTAAATTCTGTTTATAGTAATAACCATCTATATATATATATATATATATATATATATATATATATATATATATATATATATATATATATATATATATATATATATATATATATATATATATATATATTCAGTACATATCCATGTCCTGCACTTATTCATCCATTGTATATCATGCACTTATGCAACCGCTGTATATCCTGCACTTGCTGCTATTGCACTTCTGGTTAGACCTAAACTGCATTTCGTTGCCTTGTACCTGTACTTGTGTAATGACAATAAAGTTGAATCTAATCTAATCTAATAGGCATTAAAGCCCATTCTACCAGAGGCATGGCCTCGTCATGGACATGGTCATGTGGCATACCGCTGGAAGATATCTGTGGGGCGGCAGGCTGGGCCTCTCCGTCCACTTTTATCAGATTTTATCAACTGGAAGTCCCCGCTCTACAAGCTGGGATTCTCTCCCATTAATAGGTATTGCCTGTCATTATTAACTAAGACCCGATTCTTCTGGTCTTCCTGTTATTCATATATAAACTGTGTTCACAAGCATGTGCTATACTACATAACTATAAGGCCCGACAATGTCCGGTCATAATTTCTATAATCATATGGCCCGATTCTATCCGGCCTATATATATTTATATATGTATATGTATTTATACTTTATGCCTTTTAGGAGGCCCACTCTGTTGGCCCTCCTGGGGCTCACTGTTACCCATCTTATGTGCCTCAGGTTCCCCTCAGGCTACATTTTGGGTTGGTTAAGCACGCACAGCATTTTAAATTGGGTTTCCATACGCAATACTCGGTTACTCACATAACCTCGGTTCCCTGAGAGAGGGAACGAGTATTGCGTAACGCGCCGTGCTTCTCAGGGTATCGCTTGTGGCGAAACTGGCTGAACCAGACCGAATAGCTCCGACCATGTAAACTGAAGTGTTGAGGTAAACTATAGGCTGCCTACACGATGGCCGTAGCCAGCTATGAGGTCGCCGAGGTCCGGACCTCTGTATTTTGTGTAGGCAAATGTTGTGAAATAATTGACTAATAGAGTATTAACAGCAGGGGTGGACTGGGACAAAAAGTGGTCCTGGACTTTCTGGCATAAAGCCCATCACACCCGCTCAGCAACACACCTCACCATAAACCCACCAGCTCATTACCTATACACAGAGCAATTTTAAACCGAAGCTATTTATGCAAAAATATGAATTATTATATTAATTGTTTTATTGAAATACTTATCATACTGAATGACTCACATCTTTATGTTATAATTAGTTTTTCCTGGTGCACACGGCAAATAGTATTTTTTAATACAAATTTTTAATTCTCTTTTCCATACACTTAAGTTTAATATCACTACATTCAATACCTACCATAAAACCAGTGGACTGTTTTAGGGTGCCTTTCTAGTGGTTATAGTATCTAGATATCTGTAATTTTATGGAATAGAGCTCAAAGTGGAAAGGAGTTTAAAAATTATATGAAAAATACAGCATATTAAAATGATTCGTGAAGGATCATATAGCACTGACTGGAGTGTGGAATAATGATGCTGAAAAGTCAGCTTTTACAGGAATAAATTACATTTTACAATACATTCTCATAGAAAACAACTAGGCCTATTGGAAATTGTATTAATATTTCTTAATATTTGTGGTTTTACTGTATTTTTGATCAAATACATTTAGCCTTCTTTCAAAAACATTTTAAACGGTTTAAAATTTTTTTTTTTTTTACATTTTAATTATTTCAAACTTTTGATTACCAGTGTGTAAAATAATGCACGTGAACTAACTAGCAAATTATATTTATTCTAATATATGACACTTTTCTACACGGCACATAGGCTACTTGAATATGAAAGTTGCCAGTTTTACCATGTATGTGTAGGCTAAGCCTATGAATCATTTGAAAATTATTGTGAAATTACTGAAGAAAGCTTGGAAACAGAAAGACAAACATTCCCTCTGATAGCCTATGCTGAAAACTGCGGCACCTACGTTAGGCCTATGTTTCTTTGTGCATTGTGTGACGAATAACGTAAAAGGCATTAAAATCATTAAAGTAGTTCATAAAATCATTAAAGCAGTAGTTTACATCCCAGAAAATGAAAGTCCATCGTTTAACATTTTACAATCGTTAACAGTCTTGAAATATTGCTGTAGACTCGTCATATTCAGCTGTTTATCTTATCTCAAATTGCATTACCTCAGACTGCGCTGCTCGGCTGCTGTGGACAGTAAATCCCGCCTCCTTCAATTTGATTGGATATCGCAAAAATTTTGAACACAGAAGCTGCTGTGCGAGTCGCGCGACGTTTCAATAAACGGTTTGGCAATCGGGAATACCGGGAACAATCCCGAACGGCCGGTCCATTTCAGGCCGAACCGGCCGCTGGTCAAAACGGGGTTTTTTTTTATATGATACGTAACGCTACCGTACCGGCCTGTGGCCGGCCGCTCAGCTGCAGCGGAACGCAGCTGTGTGTGTGTGTGTTACCCCTTTTCCACCAAAGCAGAGCCAGAGCTAGATTGGAGCCAGAGCCTAGTTCCAAATCGGTTCTTTGTGTTTCCACACCCAAAGCCCCAGCTCCGAGCCAGGAAAATTGGTTCTTAAGTAGCACCAAAACATTGCTGGGCTAGAACAGGGCTAGAAGTAAGAACCGATTACGTCAGGCGCTGGGGGCGGGGTCAACAAGACGAACACAGACTTGAGATCCGCCATTGTTGAAATAGCAGCTAATGGAGCTAACAGCTGCTGCTCGTTTGTAATCTCCGTCTATACAAATTACGGCGAACTGCACGAATGCGTTGGATTCGCTGTGTTTTGATGCCGATGTAGGATCGTAAAGCCATGTGAATCAATAGTAACGCAACGTTTGCAGTGTTGATGGAAGGCTTGTTCGCAGCGGTGCTGTGCAGAGACCGATCGCTGTATGATAACGAGTCCAGCGAGAGCACACAACTCCTTATGCTTTTGATTCACTCATGCGTTTTTTTAAATATTATACGTGGATCGGTCTGCGCAGCGCCGATGCATCTCAAACAAGCCTGGTGTGTGTGTGTTTCCCGCTAGCGTTGCTGAGAAAGATGAGACGTATACAGTGACGTAAGACCTGGCTCTGTTGTGGCTCTACTAGCCTGTGGAAACGCAAACGGTTCTTAGCAGGCTCCTCAGTTGAACCAACTTTGAACTGGGACTAGCTCTGGCTCCGATCTAGCTCTAGCACTGCCTTGGTGGAAAAGGGGTATGTGTGTGTGTTTCAGACCGGGCCAAATCAATACTTCCAATCTTGAGGGGGGATACGAGCGGCCCCTCCCAACTTGATCCTCAATGACAACAATGACTGATCCTCGTATTTCCTGACATCCGATTGGCTCAAAGAAGTTTACTTGGTTAGGTTTGGGTTTGTGAATGCAACAGAGACAGACGGTAAAAATGGCGAAAAGAAGGAAAGAAGAGAAAGAAATGGGTGGGGCCGAAAAAATAAGAATGAAAAATAAAAAAATGTTGACACAAGAGGCAGCTAAATGTGCCAAATTAACGGACCTTTTCCGCACTGAAAAGGGTGTGGCAGGAGGTGCAGATGAGGAAGGACCCAGCAGCATGGACAGGATAGGTGCACGATTAGGCCGGCGAGCGGCTGGCTGCCTGTGCGTGAGCGTGGCGTTTCTGTTGAGTGTCCCCTGCGTGGCGTTTCTGTTGAGTGTCCCCTGCGTGGCGTTTCTGTTGAGTGTCCCCTGCGTGGCGTTTCTGTTGAGTGTCACCTGCGTGGCGTTTCTGTTGAGTGTCACCTGCGTGGCGTTTCTGTTGAGTGTCACCTGCGTGGCGTTTCTGTTGAGTGTCACCTGCGTGGCGTTTCTGTTGAGTGTCACCTGCGTGGCGTTTCTGTTGAGTGTCCCCTGCGTGGCGTTTCTGTTGAGTGTCACCTGCGTGGCGTTTCTGTTGAGTGTCCCCTGCGTGGCGTTTCTGTTGAGTGTCACCTGCGTGGCGTTTCTGTTGAGTGTCACCTGCGTGGCGTTTCTGTTGAGTGTCACCTGCGTGGCGTTTCTGTTGAGTGTCACCTGCGTGGCGTTTCTGTTGAGTGTCACCTGCGTGGCGTTTTCCATGTCTTTGCACACCAGAAACGAGTCTGACGCGGCGCTGCTGCTAGGTGTCATGATAAGCCTACAAAGACAAACATCTTTTCCTATTCTATTTTGCTTGGAAACACTTCCAACACGCTTGCGTGTCACGTGAAAAATAGACGTCTGTTCTATTTCTAGCATGCGCCCGTTTTCCGCGCGCGCCCTGTGTCACGCTGCTCTAACCTGTTAACATGGGAGCTGAAATAAAAACGGACATGCCACGCATCCAGTCTGTCGCCGGCCTTAGTGATAAATGACACAAAATATTGATTTGAAAAGGAGTTTATTGATTTAAAAACGATTGTATTGGTACCGCTAAGAAAATAGTCCATTCCGGTGTGGTGAACAAATGAGTTTGAAGAGATAAGTTCAAGCTTAGGACCCCATTAGTATGCCTGATCCGTCAGGAGGATAAGAGAGGAAGAGGAGCAGTAGGAGGAGAGAGGAACAGCAGCAGGAGAGAGAAGGAGGAGAAGAGAGGAAGAGGAGCAGTAGGAGGAGAGAGGAACAGCAGCAGTAGGAGGAGAGAGGAACAGCAGCAGTAGGAGGAGAGAGGAACAGCAGCAGGAGAGAGAAGGAGGAGAAGAGAGGAAGAGGAGCAGCAGGAGGAGAGAGGAACAGCAGCAGGAGAGAGAAGGAGGAGAAGAGAGGAAGAGGAGCAGTAGGAGGAGAGAGGAACAGCAGCAGGAGAGAGAAGGAGAAGAAGAGAGGAAGAGGAGCAGCAGGAGGAGAGAGGAACAGCAGCAGGAGAGAGAAGGAGGAGAAGAGAGGAAGAGGAGCAGCAGGAGGAGAGAGGAACAGCAGCAGGAGAGAGAAGGAGGAGAAGAGAGGAAGAGGAGCAGCAGGAGGATAGAGGAACAGCAGCAGGAGAGAGAAGGAGGAGAAGAGAGGAAGAGGAGCAGTAGGAGGAGAGAGGAACAGCAGCAGGAGAGAGAAGGAGGAGAAGAGAGGAAGAGGAGCAGCAGGAGGAGAGAGGAACAGCAGCAGGAGAGAGAAGGAGGAGAAGAGAGGAAGAGGAGCAGCAGGAGGAGAGAGGAACAGCAGCAGGAGAGAGAAGGAGGAGAAGAGAGGAAGAGGAGCAGCAGGAGGAGAGAGGAACAGCAGCAGGAGAGAGAAGGAGGAGAAGAGAGGAAGAGGAGCAGCAGGAGGAGAGAGGAACAGCAGCAGGAGAGAGAAGGAGGAGAAGAGAGGAAGAGGAGCAGCAGGAGGAGAGAGGAACAGCAGCAGGAGAGAGAAGGAGGAGAAGAGAGGAAGAGGAGCAGCAGGAGGAGAGAGGAACAGCAGCAGGAGAGAGAAGGAGGAGAAGAGAGGAAGAGGAGCAGTAGGAGGAGAGAGGAACAGCACCAGGAGAGAGAAGGAGGAGAAGAGAGGAAGAGGAGCAGCAGGAGGAGAGAGGAACAGCAGCAGGAGAGAGAAGGAGGAGAAGAGAGGAAGAGGAGCAGCAGGAGGAGAGAGAATGAGGAGGAGAAGAAAGGAGCAGCAGGAGGAGAGAGGAGCAGGAGGAGAAGAGAGGAAGAGCAGGAACCAGGAAACAGACAGGTAGAGGGGCAGTGTGCAGGGCTGGGAAGGCAATCATATTAAGCATATCAATCAATCAATCAAAGCTTTATTAAGGACACACACACACAAATAGAAAAATACAGCACAGTGTTACATATGTTACATATTTACATATAGGATAAAATGCCAATCGTTCCACATACTAGATAATAACCTGACTGAAGCACAGATTGAATTAGAAAATATATTATTCTTTGCCATGTTTATTACTCATGTTCTTCTCATGCATATGTTATGTAGCTGTACAATCAGTAAGCAGAGGCAGGGTCCAGCACAGGGGAAGCTGAGGCAGGGAGAGTTGAAAGTGAGTACACACACACACACACACACACACAATCTCTATTGTATGGGACTGCATTGTAGTTTTTGAGTATGAGTGGGTGTGAGTATTTGTAACTATTCTAACACTCCGACTGACTATACACATGACATGATGGTAGTTAGCAGTATACTGTGTGACTGTGTTTGAGATTAGGTTTTGCTGAACTGGTTGTTTTCAGTGCAGTGGTGACTTGCTTATACAACCTGATGAGGCAGGTGTTATCCTAATGTTTCTAGAAGGTCTTCAGCGTAATCGGATTGTCTTTATACCATAAAAACACTATTAGAATGAAAATAACTGCAAAAAAT
The DNA here is from genome assembly GCA_023566225.1 of Romanogobio albipinnatus. Lineage (NCBI taxonomy): Eukaryota > Metazoa > Chordata > Actinopteri > Cypriniformes > Gobionidae > Romanogobio > Romanogobio albipinnatus. The sequence goes on along the minus strand of CM042252.1, from coordinate 24,978,213 downwards.
CCTGCTCGTATACCAAGGGCACTCGCGTAAAAGGCCTCTCCGTCTTAAAGTCCCGAGCTGAATTTCAGTCCCAGTACGTCCCTGGTAGCTAACTAAACATTTAATATTTGACAGCTGTTTTAGGATAGGCATGTTAAACAATGAAAATACTATCAGCCAGAGCTCAGCTTTAGGAGGGGAAGAGACAGTGCAAGAGAAGGAGACTGGGAGAAAAAGAAAGAGTGATAGAAATGAGAGAGTGATGAAATGAGGAGAGAACAGGTATGACAGCTACCAGGCGCGGATTAATGGCGTCTTCACGTGCTATCGGAAATTTGATAATTCCAATTTCTGAAGTCGTGATTACGAGCTCATCGTATTCAAGTTTCAAAATGTGTTCATGTGCAATTTTTACCTAGGAAACTCGTATTTACTATGAAGGCACGGGAAGGCAGCATAACGCACAGGCTCGCATAGGCTGCAGCCTAGGGGCCCCACGTGTGCAGGGGCCCCGGATTGGCTAGACTATTTTTTTTATTATTTAAAATTTACTTCAGCGCGAACAAAAAAAGACCCTCATTGGCCCATAAGAAACAATAAGCAGGTGATTGGATAGATCGGTCCAATCAGCTGCTGGTCAAATCAATCATTTTAATTTACGTCACTGCTATTGCTAGACTGGCAAGACGGCATAGTGGCAAAATGTCTGAAAGAAAGCACGATAGTGGAGCACAAAAACAGAAAATACAAAGGTAAAAAGAACAACGTAACCAAGATATACCGAGAAAAAACTGCCTGGAAACTTAAAGGCTGCTGAATCTTCATCCAGTCGAGGACAAGATCCACAGCAGGAGGACTGTGTTATGGAGGGCGATCAGGTATTTCTTTTAATTGTATTATTAATCTGTATTTACGTCGCTCAAATAGCGCGCTTACCCAGCAACAGAGAAACTGGTAGCCAGGTAACAGACAAGTGACACATTTGTGGCGACGTCACTACATGCATTTTAGCTCGCCGGGGCGAGAATTCCGGGCAGAGAACGGTTTGTAATCGTGCCGTGCCATACCAGGCTCAAGTGGAAAGACAACTGGAACCGTTCCCGGGTGAAAAAGCGGGTATTGTTCAACTGCTCGTGGGTCAGCCGCGGCCGCACCCGCGCCCTCAGCAGTGATGGAGGGAATCCCCGCTGTTTTTGTTATGGCTTTGTTTTATACACAGTTTAGTGTATTGCACAGTGGTTTGTGTCTCAGTTATGATGTTGTGATTTTGCCTCAGTTAAACAGGGTGTTCTGCACTGATGCTGTAGTCTACCTGTTGGTTTATAAAGCTTGGTTTTTAAAGCTTGCAGTTGAAATGTGAATGCAGGGAATTCTGTTGCTTTGCTGTTTATAGTTACATATTTCTGTGGCAGAGGGTAATATCTTTCCACCATTTATGTTAATTAAAAGGCTGCTTCTAAGCACTGGGCTGTGTGTGTTTGTATTTGTGTTTTGTTTGTAAAGTTTAATTTCTCATTTTACCTATGTGGTGTGGTGGTCATTTTCGTACAGTGGTGGTCCACCACTTGAAGGAATGTAGAAGAAAACACTATAGTATTGGCTGTCTCAATGTGTGTGTGTATATGCCAGTTCACCATATTTGCGTGTGGACCATGTATGACACTAAATACTTTTTTCCAGTAAAGCATAATGATTAAGGGCCGACACAAAGAACAGCCTAGGGGCCCCTGACCACCTTAATCCGCCTCTGTCTACTGCCCACTAACATGGTTTTGAAAGCTATTTATTTAATTTTCTTTTAGCCTTCAAACATCTTAAAATGCACATTATGTAGATCAGAGAAATCTAAATTTTCAAAAAATGTTCTCTCTTTAAAGGGGCTATATGCAACTTTTTCCCCAAAATAAAAGTAACTATAGCCTTTTTATTTTACCATTTATGACTCAAACATATCCTGATGAGCATACTGACACCTTGTCCGCTCACAGTGGGTGCACCTATAAGCCTGTATCCTATTTTTCATATTTTCTGACGGGTCGTCTTTTCCCGCGCTGTCTGCGGATGTGACGTCAAGCGCGTTCATGTTAAACGTTTCAGATCACTCTGCCACCACCGCTAGTCAGCGAGTAGCCTACACTCGCAAGCAGTGCAATGGATTTAACGAATACACAGACGAGACCCAGGACAACTCGGACACCAACAGTAACTCCACAGAAGACTAAAAAAGTTAAACCCCTGACAAGTGGCCAAAAAAGGTCGAAGATTGAGAGAGACCGGCGCATTGCAAGGACTAGAGTGAACATCGGCTATGAAGGGAGGGAGGGGTAGTAATTAGAGCCAAGTTTCATTTTATGTTCTGTATGACATTCAGCTAAGTACATAATTGCTCACAGAAATGATGCATCAAGATAAGATTTAGAATTTTATATTTATTTATTTATTTATATATATATATATATATATATATATATATATATATATATATATATATATATATATATATATAAACAAAAATAAATATGAATAGTGCATCAGTAATGTAAAGTCTTTTTGGGTGTCTAGAAAAGCGCTATATAAAACTGATGGATTATTTATTATATAGCCATGTAAAGCTACATTATATTGTTTGTTGTTTCTATATCTTAACAAAAAATAAGAGGTAAATGAAGATGTAAAGTGTGATGCATTTTATTTCACATAAGACATGTAGTCAATAAATATTGCTAAATAGTATTATGTATATGTGTCTTTCATACTTGGTGATAGTACGCTACTTGTGTATAATAAGTGGTCAAGGACAGTGCTCAGTCGTCAAGGACAGTGCTCAGATTTGTGTTTTTAATATTCTACGAAAGTTTCGGTCTGTGCGCCCTTCATCAGCGTGTATGCCAATGGCGAAATGGGTTTATTTATTTATTTAATGTATTCATTTTTTGTGTAGTTTGTCAGCTACACGTTTGACGTTTTGATAAGAGAACACTTATCTCAAACAATATATGTATTTGACTGTTCTTACCTCTGTAAACATAATGTTGACCTCCTTGCAGCAGATGACTTGTGAAGTGTGCACGGACGAGCGCGCGCTGCGAGAGCGAGCAGAAATGAAGAGCAGTTCTGTTTTTTGGCCACAGGTGTCAGTCGCGAGTTTAAATTTCAGAAAAACGCATATAGCCCCTTTAAGGCAGTTGCATGCTCAAAAGATGTTGCTTTTTCTGGAAACCTGTTTGCTTTGACCTCATATCTGGAGTTAATGCATGTTTGCTGTTAATGTGTTGCATCCTGGAATATTTACAGTGAGGAAAATAAGTATTTGAACACCCTGCTATTTTGCAAGTCCTCCCACTTGGAAATCATGGAGGGGTCTGAAATTGTCATCGTAGGTGCATGTCCACTGTGAGAGACATAATCTAAAAAAAAAATCCAGAAATCACAAATTATGATTTAACTATTTTATAGCAGCTTGGTGAAAAAAGGTCCACTGTTGGAGCAATCATTAGAAAATGGAAGAAGCTAAACATGACTGTCAATCTCCCTCGGACTGGGGCTCCATGCAAGATCTCACCTCGTGGGGTCTCAATGATCCTAAGAAAGGTGAGAAATCAGCCCAGAACTACACAGGAGGAGCTGGTCAATGACCTGAAAAGAGCTGGGACCACCGTTTCAAAGGTTACTGTTGGTAATACACTAAGACGTCATGGTTTGAAATCATGCATGGCACGGAAGGTTCCCCTGCTTAAACCAGCACATGTCAAGGCCCGTCTTAAGTTTGCCAATGACCATTTGGATGATCCAGAGGAGTCATGGGAGAAAGTCATGTGGTCAGATGAGACCAAAATAGAACTTTTTGGTCATAATTCCACTAAACGTGTTTGGAGGAAGAAGAATGATGAGTACCATCCCAAGAACACCATCCCTACTGTGAAGCATGGGGGTGGCAGCATCATGCTTTGGGGGTGTTTTTCTGCACATGGGACAGGGCGACTGCATTGTATTAAGGAGAGGCCATGTATTGTGAGATTTTGGGGAACAACCTCCTTCCCTCAGTTAGAGCATTGAAGATGGGTCGAGGCTGGGTCTTCCAACATGACAATGACCCGAAGCACACAGCCAGGATAACCAAGGAGTGGCTCTGTAAGAAGCATATCAAGGTTCTGGCGTGGCCTAGCCAGTCTCCAGACCTAAACCCAATAGAGAATCTTTGGAGGGAGCTCAAACTCCGTGTTTCTCAGCGACAGGCCAGAAACCTGACTGATCTAGAGAAGATCTGTGTGGAGGAGTGGGCCAAAATCCCTCCTGCAGTGTGTGCAAACCTGGTGAAAAACTACAGGAAACGTTTGATCTCTGTAATTGCAAACAAAGGCTAATGTACAAAATATTAACATTGATTTTCTCAGGTATTCAAATACTTATTTGCAGCTGTATCATACAAATAAATAGTTTAAAAATCATACATTGTGATTTCTGGATTTTTTGTTTTTGATTATGTCTCTCACAGTGAACATGCACCTACAATGACAATTTCAGACCCTCCATGATTTCCAAGTGGGAGAACTTGCAAAATAGCAGGGTGTTCAAATGCTTATTTTCCTCACTGTATATATAGGCCTACTTAATATTAAAATTTAATATTTAGACAGTATACTCATTGTATCTCTGTGCTTTGAATATTTTGTTTGAAAAAAAATACTAATTATTTCTGTGGTAGAAACGTTGTGGCACCAAGATCGGCTAATATGGGGGCCCTTGGGTTTGTTATAGCCCCAGGGCCCTACATGTTTTTAATCCTGTTTTAAATGTGCCAGATTTTCATCCATGGGTAGCTACTATGCAGGTTGATGTTTAAAAAAAAAAAGGCCCTAGGCACTAGGCCTAATACAAAACTAACATACCTGAATCTCCACAAATGCTCACAAGTTTGATTTGACAGCAACCCCATTTTTAAAGGGTTTGTTCACCCAAAACTGAAAATAATCTCATTTATTACTCACCCTCATGCCATTCCACGCCCGTAAGATCTCCGTTTATCTTCGGAACAAATTAAGATATTTTTGTTGAACCGCCCAAACTGCTGAAATCATGTGATTTTAGCGCTCCGAACTGCGGCGCTGAATCGACTCGCTGATTCGATACGCTCCAAAGCTTCATGAAGCAGTGTTTCGAAATCGGTTATCACCATATAAGTTATTTATTCATTTTTTGGCGCACCAAAAATATTATCGTCACTTTATTATATTAATATTGAACCACTGTTCTCACATGAGCTGATTTAAATATGTTTTTAGTACATTAATGGATCGTGAAATGTCATTGCTGGCTATGCAGGCCTCACTGAGCCATCGGCAAAATATTGTGTTCAAAATATTGTGTTCCGAAGATGAATGGAGGTCTTACGGGTGTGGAACAGCATGAGGGCGAGTAATAAATTACATTATTTTCATTTTTGGGTGAACAAGTCTTTAACTTTCTAGAGGAGGCACAATGACTTGTTAGTTATATGTTATAATACTTTTAGTTCTGCTGGAACTGTCTATTCCAGTCATGGGGTCCTCTGAAAACAAATGATAACTGGCAAGGGTACTTCTCAATATTACAATCACTCTTCCATTTCATATCAGTTTTAAATGAAGACATTTTGGTGTGAGAATGACCATACAATTTTGTTTCAAATTTTTTTATTTATTTTACATTGTCAATATTTTTCAGACGGTTTTTCAAAATGTTTCTAATTTCTAAAGAAATACAAGCAAAGAAGAGCAAAATAAAGTTAATATAAGTATAGAGGAAAAATATCAGCACAAGGAGGCACTTTAGGCCATTTTAATATAAAATGTACAGATCCTTACTGTAACAATATGCTAGGCCCATTTATCTTCCAGACAAGCTTATAATATGTCATGTTATTTACACCTAAAGAAATACAGCATATTATTTGAGTTCCATATACCGTAATATTGCTTCAAGCATGTTCAAGTATATATATAGTGTGGTTACGAGAATATTTAACAAAAACAATAACAAAGAAATACCAGTATCATCTGCACAATGAAGACCAGAGGCTTTGTTCAGGCAACTGTACATTAACACGGTTATTTGGGAAATCAGTAATAAAACTGAAAAGCAGAGGATCCTCAGGTCTTGAAGAATCCCTTTGGCTGAGGACTGAGACAGAGAGAGACAACCAAACATGATGATGAGGATGCATGTTCATATATAAGTTCAGTAACCACAAAAGGCATTTGCACATTTAAAACGGTATGTAAACATGATTTCAGTGCATTGGCAAAATGTGTCATCTGCAAACAAATTATACTATAGGCCTTTCTGAGCAATTTGTGCTATTATTTTAAACAAACTTGAGTTTCAGTTCCCCTCAGTTCAAACAGGTGTGCTATCAGAGTAACCACAGGTGTAATGAATTGTCATATCGCAACCAAAAAGTGTCCATATGAAAATTTGTAACCGTTTATCTACGGTTTAATATTTGAATCCTAACAAACTTATAAGTATAAATGCTTTTTAAAGTATGAAATTGATAAAGATGATATTTAGTTGTATAATGAAATACCATATTTTAAGTGTAGCTTAAGTATCCATATATACGTTTCATGGAGTTATTTTGAAATCAGCATATCTAACAACCACCAAACTCACTTTTTGCAGCAGCAGAATCTGGTCCTGCGTCGTCTGTACATCATCATCTGTTAAGAAGAATGAAAGAAATAAGGCATTTGATTTTCACCTTTAAAAAACTTCCTGAATGACATCAATGTGTTAAAAACAACTTGTGATCATTTACCTGTTTTTGTCTGCGAATGCTTATGACGGCGACAACAAGGAGCAAGATGAAGACCAGAACTCCACTGCTAATGGCGACATAAAGCCAGATGTCCACTGGAGCTTTCTCTGTGAAACAATTTATTGACAGCAGAAGCGTTACACATTTTATTGCCCATGTATCACTCTCTCCCTCTTTCTTTCACTTCCCTTACCAATCTTTAATGATAGCGCAGCATATGTCAGCCTCATCCCTTTTTTCCAGAGTTCACATGTCCATTGGCCCCTGTGTTCCATTGTCACTTCAGGGATGGACAGAAAAGGTGAAGAGGGAAAAGTGGAGCAAGAGCGACATTTCCATTTCACCTCTTGGTCAGCCGCAATTGGATGTCCTAATGTGCATGTCAGATTCACGCTTTCGCCTTCATATAGTACTCGAAAACCTCCAGATAAGGAAACTAATAAATAGAAAGAGAAATTTACAGACTTCAGAATGATATGTTTGCATTGTAAATGGATTATGAAGTTTCAAGCCATAATTTTGTAATAATTAACAACACACAGTGAACCTTTATTCGTCCAAAGTCATTTCAATGTCCAGTGTCAATTTTGTTGGCAAGCTACATGTTACGCATTATTTAAAGGAACACTGTCCTTTTCTCCTTATTAAAAAGTTTTACTTCTAAAAACATTTTTTTTAAATGATTAAAATTACTCACATAGTCTATGTGCTAACTACAGTCGAATAAAAACGTATTTATTTTATATGGGATCACATAACCAGACTAATAGCGACTGTATCTCCTTAACTCCTTAAAGGTTACTGGACACTTTCACATGTCAAATAAATTGATTCTTAAAAAATAAAAATAAATAAAAAAATGTTGCACCCACACCGCTAGGTGTCAGTATAAGTACATTTCTGTTTTATCTTGACTTGTAATAGATATGCACGTGACGTCACCGTCGGCCAGAGTGACTGCGATTACGCCCACTGAGTGGCAAAAAGCCTGAATGGCAACATTGGTTTTCAGCGTGAATTCCGCGAAAAGCACACAAAACACATCTTAAAAGGGAAAAAAAGCTTTGAGATTGACTGCATAAATAGATTTGACCAGGAATCTGATGTTGCCTACATTTTTACAGACTGCCGAAAGCTACAGAAAAGAGAAGAAAATGGATAGCTGCAATTCACAGGAACAACTGGCCTACAGGCAGCGAAACGTTGATTTGCAGTTATCATTTTTTAATTTTGGGGTAAAATCATAGCCTATATTGTACTGACAACTCATCAATTTAATATTAACCAGTATATATAATAGAATATAACCCTTATATTCTGAATAAATTGGATGTTTTTAAACAAACACTGACAAAAATAATACAAGTTTTAGGGCTGGACGATAGGACGATATAACAGTGATAAGTCATCATTTGTACTTAGACCTACCTATGTTGTATTTATATAAAGCATTCACAGGGAAATTTGCTTTATGTATTTCCCCAGCTTTGAAATGCAGGCACATAGCCTAAATGTCAGGAAACACGATTCCTGGCTGCATGTCATGGATCTTTGGTAATTAAGTTGCAAGGAACACTACATCTAGTCCAACCTTCAATTTAAACTGTTCATTTAAAATTGCTATAGAAACGCTGTCCTGAGACACGCTGGTCTAGCCTGAAAGATACACTTTTTTAATGCTATTTAAGCATAGGAAACAACATTTATGGAACAGTTCATATCAGATTAATTTGCTGAGTGGAAATGAATTACATGTGAGAACTGCAAACATTTAGAGTTTTCAGGATATCCCCATTCAAGTAGATACGACTTGGTCTTGGCCTTCCCGAGGCGTTTCAAAAATGGCCACAGAGTGAACAAACTTTCTATCAAAAGGACTTTGAAAGCTACACTATTATGGAAGTGCTGTCACAATAATGACTGAAAGTAGCAGTAGCATTGTTAGTTACTAGACTAGACCCCCGACACTTGTCATTTCACCTACCCTGCAAAACCTCCACCTTGACTTTCCTGCTGAGGGTAATGCTTTTGAACTTCAGGTTACAGTTGTACTCCCCTCTGATCTTCTCTGATACAGACAGATTACGAATTGATAGATCATGGTTTTTTAAGTCTCTTCCTATGCCCTTGATGTCTGTGCCCTGTGTGACATCCCATCTGGCCACAGGACCAACGCTGAGTTTGAGGAGAGGCTGCTGCTTGGTTTGGTCGCTGAGAGGAGTGAAGCTCCAGTTACCACCCTGAAGGCCAGTCTCATTTAACACGGACCAGGGAATGTTAGAAGACAGGGAACATGGAATGCTGACTGTAGGGGACGAGGAGACAGAGGTATAAATCGGATCTGGTGGAGAAGGGGAGAGGTCTAAAGGAAAAGAGATGAAAATAAAGGGCAGATTATTATTATTACTATTAACAAGTTTTTGACATAAAATAATAATAACGAAATTAATAGAATAATACAAATAAAATAACGTGTATAATTATCATATTGAAATTATATTAAATTGTTATTAAGTTGTAATAGCATTACAAAAAAATGAGTTTGACATATTTCACTATATTCCTCCTCAGATTTGGACTGTAATCATCTTCTCTGTTTCTTGTGTATTATACATTCCTTATTGCTTTGTAAGCAACACTCAGAATGTGAAAACTCCAATAAGTGGATAGATACACTGCATGTTTAACACACGGAATCTCACCTATTACAGAAACAGTTGTTGTTGCTTGAGCTTCCTTCCCATCATACAGCACATTGCATGTCCAAACGCCACTATGACACCTGGACACATCTTTGACTGAAATTGTCTTTCTGTAAAGCCTGTTTTGATCACAATCTGAGTGTTTGGGTGAAATCCATGTTACACTGGCCTTGGCTGAACTAGGGTCCAGTTTACATTCCAGAGACAGAGAATCACCAGCCATCACGGGCGGCACTTCGGGAATAGTGACTGAAACAGAGAAAAGGGGGTGAAACGTGCAATACTGCAATGTTTGAGAATCTTATCGTGTAATGTGTAAAGTTATAGCCTACACCACAAATGATCAAAAATGTCAAAGTGTATGTGTGAGTGGAGTAATATAATATACAATTTAATCTTTGCCTTAAGACATGTCCAGGACTTTGCCAGGTGTCATATCCTCATCTATTTGAAAAACCATGCAACTCTAGATCTTGACCGAATAGTTCACCAAAAATGGAAAATTCTTTCATCATTTATTTAAACTTGTTTGACTTCTGTGGAATGCAAAAGAAGGTTTATTTATTTACTTATGTTTTTTTTTTTTTGTTGTTGTCCAGTGACCCCACTGATTTTCATTGTATTGACAAAAACATTCTTCAAAATGTCTTCCTTTGTGTTTCACAGAAGAAAGAATGACATAAGAATGAAGCAATTTTTGAGTGATCTCTTTAAGAGATGATGTGCCTGTATACGTCTCTTTTCTACACACACACATACACACTCTCTCTCTCTCTCTCTCTCTCTCTCTCTCTCTCTCTCTCTCTCTCTCTCTCTCTCTCTCTCTCTCTCTCTCTCTTTACTTTGTCTTACCATGGTACAGTTTGTAGGTCTTTGTGGAAATAAACGATAATACATGTTGTTCACAACGCCAAACTCCAAAATCAGAATCTTGTACTGGTGAGATTTGGAGAGAGTAATCCGGTAACAGAGAAGCATGTGTCTTAACATCTCTCCCTACAAAAGACAAACATACATGTGCAGTTATATCAAACATGTAGCCGGATTATTATTGGGGAGTAAAAAGGCATGAACTCTGTAAAAAAAAACATGCATCTCACCCTTTTGGTTCACAGTCTGAGGGTTCCTGCTGATAGTTGGGTTTTGATCTGACCCGCGGAACCAGTTCACATACACATTTTCTGCTGTTATCGATAAATCTCTAGGTAGGGTAGCGGTCCCACCTATCTGTGCGTAAATTACTATGGGGCTTTCTGATGATAGAACAACACATCGGTCAGAATTGAAGAATGCTTACAGGCTGCATTTCATGCTCTTCGCCATATAACAGCTGTCAAGGTATTTACATCTTACCTTCCGCTTTGAGAAATCGAACGAGCAGTGATATTAGTATCCAACAAAACATCATTCTGTCCTCAGAGCAGAGCAGAGCCAGAGAGGATGAAGGGTGATCTGTAAGACAAAGCCATAGAGAAATGCAGCACATAACATAGAGGAAGGAAGGGGCTTGTGGTGGGCTCTGATTTTTTGAGTGATGAGGGAAACAGTAACAGAAACAGAGCAGGATGGTGAGGGGGAGACAGAAACTTTGTGGTGGGCTATGGGTTACAGACATAAAGGAAGACAAGTGCCAGTGAAGAAACATGAAAGAATAACAGCTAGAAAGAGACAAAGAAGAGACGCAGAGAGGTGTGTCTGTGGTGGGCTGAGATTGTATAGGGAGGAGATTCAGATCCCTCTCGTTTTCACCTCTTCACCTCCTCCTCCAAAACACCCCCTCTCTTCCTCCCTTGTTCCACGAAAGGCGGATCTCTCCACGCTTACACATAGAAAAAAAACACCACATGGCGCTGCTGGTGGTGTCGCTGAGCTTGGAGTGCGGTGTGCGTTATGTCTGTTATATCTGATCTTGGCTTTTTTCTCTTTTTGTGCATGCGATTCACACAAATCTCTCCTTTCACCCCTGAAGAGATTGACTATTCAAACAAAAAAATGCAGACTGATTTTTTACAATGCGCGCTCTGTAAATTGTTTAGTTTTTGACTTTAATTTGCAATTTTCTTTATATTTCTCATATTTCGATTTCTAAATCAGCATCGGTTAGGTCATGGGTTTGATTCCTAAAGGATGCATGAAATGATGAAATATACATTAAATGCAATGTAAATCACTTTTGAAATAATCGTCTGCCAAATACATGCCAAGTCTGCGTCTTTCTGCACAATTCTTCTCTTTAAAGCTTGTCCACTACTGAGAACAACAAGTGGCTCTTTAGATTCAGTCTATCAAGATTCATAGTATGAAGCATTTCATTTATATATAAAATAAAGCAAGCCATTTTGAAAAAGTAGGACTTGTAATAAATGAGCTGTCTTTTAAGAAAAAAGTGCTGTATAGCACCAATTTTGGTGCTTCAGTGGTTCTTCAGCGGTTCTTCACCGGTTCTTTGGCTGAGGTGCTATATAGCGCCGCTACCATATACAGAACATGTTAAGATATGGTGCTATATAGCACCAAAAGTGGTTCCCCTATGATAATGACAAAGAACCACTTTTAGTGCCATATAGAACCTTTTTTTTTTTTTTTTGAGTGTATAACTTCTGCATGGGATAATTTGCACCCATATAGTTGCATATACAAAAGTACAATGCATAGAATAGTTTACTTTTTGTTCATGCCAGTTACATTTTTATTAAAAGTACTATAAAAACAACAACATATATTTCAAAATCATGCGTAATTAGGCATATGGAATGTACATTTTAATGCGGAGTGGAATTCTAAATATTTAAGTGGGCATCGGGCTAAAGGCCATTTATGATATGGCTAAAATTGTTATGAAAATGTGCCATTTTCAAAAAAATATTTATCAATGGCTAAGAAATCTTTAATCCGCAGCTCTCAGTGATCAATGGTTGAATCTTGGGAATGTAAGCTGAGATAAAAAAAGTCTGTCATATGAATAAAAGTAAATGTAAAACCTTTAGTGGAGACATGCAATTATAATAGTTTCCAGCATTTGTGTGTAAGGTTAAAATGTTTGTGTTGCTCTGATTCTGAATTAAAATGTCCGGTAACACCCTAGTTTAGGGTCCAATTCTCACTAGTTGCTAATTAGCATGCATATTACTAGGATATTGGCTGTTTATTAGTACTTATGAAGCACATATTAATGCCTTATTTTGCATAATCTTATTCTAAATTCCTAATCCTACCCGATACCTACACGTAACAACTACCTTACTAACTATTAATAAGCAGTAATTAGGAGTTTATTGAGGCAATATTTAATAGTTAATAGTGAGATTTGGCCCCTAATTTAAAGTGTGACTACATTTTTCTTTCATTTTGCTGCCATTAATTACAAAACTGTCTAATGGTGAACTTAGCACTTGATGAACATTTTAAGTCTCTAGTGGAGAAAAAAAAAAAACATTGTAAGAAATGAGGGAAAAGTTTGTGAAGAATGAGAAACAGAGGAAGGAGAAGCACACAAAGAAACACAAACGATAGATGTAGAGATAAAGACAGCCAGAGACTGCACCTGAACAACTAACCCAGAAAGACAGATGATCAGGGCTGTGGTCAGGATGGAGGTTAAACAGTAAACAGACACACAGAGATGGAGGAGAAGGGAGGGGAACATTAGTAAGACTAAGAACTTGAAACAAAACTTTCAGAAAAAAGTAATGGACTTTCTTTTTTGGGAGATTGAGATCAAATTATTCGATACTTGAGAGCTATTAATTCAGTTTAGTACTAAGGACTGTGGAAATATAAACACTTGATTGTTTGATCATGATCATGTTTTAATAGATCCGAAGACAGTCCTTCAGTTCATTTTCACAGCATGGCATTCACTAGGAGAATATACGTCTGTTTTACTAACCCTTGTACATCTCATTTTATGTTATATATTGTTTTTAACCATTTAACACATATGCCGTCAAATTAATCGAACTGAAAATATAAAGAGTGCAAAGTTTCATTCCTGTTCTTTTTTTTAAAATGTAATTCATCCATTAATTTCTACAGCATTATAGACTACACAGTAAATCATGTATGTTCATTTAGTGTTTTGTTTTTAAGGAAATGTAACTTTAAAAAGGTAGAAAAATGAATTTATCCTCTATTCTGATCTAGAGAGGCATAAAAAAAAGTTACAATGAAATCAAATCATTCATAATAAAAACTGATTAAAGTGTGTTTTTAATGTGTAATTAAACAGTTTATAATTAAATGTACATCTTTGTGTAAATATACTCACCTTATGAGCGAAATACTTTATCGTTCCTCTTCAAAGTTGTGCAGCGGATGTGTTCACTTTCAGGCCAAAATATTTCTATTTAACCTTCGTTGACGCCTCCCCTCAGTCTGATTGGCCTGAGAGGTAAAAGAAGACGTCCGGTTATTGACATGAGGCTGTTGAATTAAATAGATTTTTTTTTTTTTTGTATATTTTGTTATACATTTTTCCCCTTTTTCCACAGAAAAGTTGTCGCTTGAAAATGAGTATGATAATTACTTTTTTAAACCGCTTTATTTCTCCCTCCAAAACTTTATTGTTAGAACAACATAATTATTTATAATACATTTCAAATTCGTAGGGATCTTTACAATCAGATTAAAAAAAGTTTAAAGTTTTCATTTTACGCCCAAAAAAGTTCTGAGAATTATTATCTGATTTAATGATCAAATAAAGGACATGTTTTCTGAAACCTTTATGTATTCTGAACAGCATATTCTATTTTTTCATGGTTCATTGTTTGTTTGCCACATCGTTTAACTGACTCAATCATGTCTATTTATACTTTTAAATGTCTGTGTCTTATTAGTTTAGAGCTATTGATAAGTTATATAATCCACTCCGTTTAAAAACACTTTTTTATTACGAATGAACATCCTTATCAGCACGCAACCCTCCGAGCCCGACAGAATAAACTCTATTCATTTCTGTTTCTATTGAATTTCTTTTCCTCTGTTCTCTTTTAGTTGTTCCATTTTCCTTACTTTTCTGCATGATGCAGAAAATGTTTAGTATCTATCATTCGTTTAAAGAGATCAGATGCCTAATTCTAATATTATTAACCTGCACTTGGAACTTGAGTGTGTACGCCGCTTCAGCAAATACGAGGGGGATGTTACACCATATAATGACTGTAAACAGATAAATCAGTGTAATTTGTAAAAGAACTTAAAAAATTGTAACCTGTACAAATGATCTCAGTGTGCTAAACCAGCGTATAACATCACATACCGACTTTAACATTTTTAGCTGTATGTTCACAGATGAATTTTATTTGACAGAGAATTTGAATAAAATGTAGATTCTATATAATATTTTCTTGATTTAAATGTTATTTCATCAAATAAAAAAAAACTCAAACACAGGAACAGTTTTTGAACTGTATAAGTGCAAATGCAACTTATTTCATTTATACTTGTAATATGCAACTATGAGGCAAATGTGAAGATTAAAATGCATTCAAATATAGATTTGAATGAATTGCTTTTAAAGAAGATAAACTGTAAGATAAATGTAAGACGAAGATGCTTCTTCATCTCCAAAGAAGCATATGACCAACGCAAAAACCTTTCAGCGTTGGTTCTTATTAAGAAAAGCATTCTTTGCCAAACCCAACGTGCTGCAAAGAACACTTTTCTTAACAAGAACCAAAGCAGGTTTTTGAGTTGGTCATATGCATCAGGTCAGCATATTAGATTCTGGGTTCTTTAAAGCAAAAGTGCATTGGTTTTGTTCAGTTTTGTTAAGAATAAACGGAAGATTACTGTTTCTTATATTATTAAAATAAATGAATCCACTTCTTCTAAAAATGGACTGATCTCATACAGGGTGCGTTTTAATTATTTATTATTTTTCATTATTTTTTACTGACTAAAAGGTTTCTCTGAAACGTATCACATGTGATATAAGAGGAACTAATTCAAACCAATGCGGTTCCTTAGAGGGAAAAAAAACTGAACAAATACTGAAATGAAAGCTAAAGAATACGATAGAAAGCCAAACAATGTTTAGGAAAAGAGAACAAGACAGCCAAATAAAAGTATCATGTCAAGTCAGCGTATTTCTGCCCAATTCTTCTCTTTAAAGCTCCTCTTCTCTTTAGATTTATCTCTTACATTTATAGTTTGTAACTCACCAAATCAAATACCTCATAAGCCCAAATTCATTTACTTCTGATTCGTATTCTGATTATTGTGTTAGATTTGCATTAAAGCGATTCACAAGTCTCAATACACACCTAAACAAGCTGCACTTAAAAATGAAGGTTCGTCTGCCTTTCTTTGCAGCACAATGGGTGAATGCTTTTCTTAATAAGAAACTCTTAAACATGTTAAAGTTTTACATACTGATGTCGTTGGATAGTCTTTGAAGTTCCACAAAGAACTTTTTCTGGGTAGGTCTTAACAAAACTGAACAAAACCAATGCACTTTTGCTTTAAAGAACCCAGAAACTAATATGCTGACATGATGTTCTCATAATGTAAGATGAAGATGTTTCTTCATCTCTAAAGAAGCATATGACCAACTCAAAAACCTGCTTTGGCTCTTGTTAAGAAAAGTTCTTTGCAGCACGTTGGGTTTGGCAAAGAATGCTTTTCTTAATAAGAACCAACGCTGAAAGGTTTTTGAGTTGGTCATATGCTTCTTTGGAGATGAAGAAACATCTTCATCTTACATTATGAAAACATCATGTCAGCATATTAGTTTCTGGGTTCTTTAAAGCAAAATCGCAATTGATTCTGTTCAGTTTTGTTAAGAAAAAGTTCTTTGTGGAACTTCAAAGACTATCCAACGACATCAGTGTGTAAAACTGTAACATGTTTAAGAGTGAATAAAGCATCCGCCTTGAAAAGAGAATATACATTAAAGAAAAGCGAGAGAGAGAGCGACAGGTACGGTAGAGCATCTTTCAGTGCTGTATAGGACAGGGGTGGTTTGCTAAGGGGAACCACATGAAGGTTGAAACAAACATGTTGCCTGCCTCACATCTGTGTCTGAGGTTTCACCTCTCTGTCATTCTCGCTCTTCCTGCCATGCTCAGTTCATCTTGTTAAAAAAAAATACCTTTAGCTTCATAGTTCTTTACTCCTTAGATCACTATTTTCTCTTTCTCTCCATCTATCCATCCATCCATATTCTCATTGATTCTCTTTTTTCTCGCGGAGCTGAAAGGAAAGACCCATTTTAGAGGGATCCCTCATTACTCACACAGACTGAAAAGGTGTCGAGACACCAACATAATCATTACTGAAAGAAAGCAAGCAAGAAAAGTGGGCGATTTATTTCAATATGTCCCATACAGGTTTTCGTTACGTGTTTCCCCTTCAGCAAGTCATTTCTGTGTGCTCTTGACTGAAGATAACTGATATTGTCTTCATCTCCCACACGTTTTACCTCATAACTTGTACAAAGGACTTTTTGAGGCAAATAATCAACACTTTTCCTTTTTCTTGCCATTTTGTCTACAATCTTTGCCTGATTTGCTAATATTAGCAATAATTGTACGCATATATTGTGAGAGAATCGCCAAGGCTGCGTGACTAACAGGGGATCCCGCTACCAGATCTGAAATTTCAGAAATGTTTAGTGAATCACACAAATCTGCTTAGTCTGTGGGCCGTAGGAAATGTTGAAGAAGTCTGAGGAGTGCAGAGTGCTGAAGAAGGCTAAGATGGACGCCATTGCAGGCAGCAGCTTCTGGTTTTCTAGTGTAAGAGTTTCGCATGGTGAACAGGCTGTTTTGGAAAAGTGAGTGGAAATTACATGCGAAAGACAAATTGCATTCGTCTCTTTCGTTCTTGACTTTTCAGTTACAAACCTCCTCCATTTAATGAAGCCCTGCAGGTTTGAAATGCAATAGCTAAATGTCAGTGGAAATAGATGTCGAGAGAACGAGAGATTACTGACATTTGGTCTGAGGTTTACAAAACTGTGTATTTTTAGATTAATGTACAGAAGATTAGATCATATTTTAGACTGTAAATTTCGAAACCTCACAGTATAGATGATGATTCTGTTCCATTGCGTAATTGGTGCGTTCACGTCATTTTATTTCTTGCACATTGTGTTTTCCTGCTGATGGGCCTATCGGTAAATGGCCGTTTCTATTAATGTATTTCAACAGAAATGCTTAAAAAAGCATACATATTTTCAGAAATATGCCATCTCTATCGTCATTTCCTATACTTGTTCTCATTTTTGTTTTGAAGTAGCGTTCCTTTGAATGCAAAATATATATTAAAGATATTTTTTTTGTGGCCGCCATACGTTTCACATCTGGTTAAGATGATACTTGTTTATTGTAAAGAGGTGAATGAATCACCTGACATCCTCAGTGTCTTCTGAGGAGAGGTAAAAAATATTAAACAACACAAAGGCTATTGAATGCCTCTTCCATAACAGTAGACCCAGACCATCGATAAAGTCAGATTTGTTGGTTTCTTTCTCATGAATTACATTTTCCTGTTCCAGAATGAAACTAACGGTCAGGTTGGAAAACACTCTGACAAACTGTGTGGTATGTGTGTGGGACAAAGCTGAAGTGAGAGGATGAGAAATAGAGAAAAATGTCTGTATGACACACTTTGTGAAAGAGGGAATCCTGCTCTCATTATGAAAATCGCTCCCTCCTTCATAACAGCAGCACTCTAACAACAAAATCAAACACAGATTCACTCTCTATTTTTAACTTGTAAAGGTCACCTTTTCACACTCACATGCTGCAGTAATGAAAATGAAGGGCCACACCCATTGTGATGTAACACTGGACCACTCAAAAAGGTTTCCTTGACTATTAAAACACACTTATCCCATTCTTTTAATACCTCATCCAATGCAAAATCTATGAAACACATATGTGTTCTGGAATCAGGATGCTGACTTAAATGGATAGTTCACCCAAAAATCACAATTTTGTCATTTACTCGCCCTCAAATTGTTCCAAAACGTTTTGTTTGTTTCTTCTGCTGAACACAAAAAGAAGATATTTTGAAGAATATGGGTAACCAAACAGTTGACGGTAGCCATTATGGTATGGAAATATTATGGAAGCCCAATGAGGCCGACATTCTTCAAAATATCTTCTTTTGTGTTCAGCAGTAGAAAGAAATGTATACAGGTTTGGAACAATTTAAGGGTGAGTAAATAATTTTTGGGTGAACTATCCCTTTAGTGATTTACTGACTTATGTTTCGTCATTTACAGTCAGAGAAGGATGCTGGATTGAATTCTCAGAACATCGAGAGATATTGTCCGGTGATCTTATTTAAAAGTACATAAATATTGAAAACTAATCATAATACCTAATGACTCTATCTATCTAATGACTCTAGCTACTGAAATAATTAACATAAGGAATAGGTCTTAATGTTCTTAAGATTTTAATTAAAGCTCTAAAATGTTACATCATTGTGCCGTTAACTACTCTTTCCACATAGTTTGTCCGACTGATTCCTTTGATTCATGTTGATTCCTTAAATTTAGGGTCAAAACATCTGCTGACTGCACTTCATTTAATGAGTGCCAAAGATTATTTATGTGAGGCATATTGCTTATGTACATTGTCCAAACTCTCTTTCATAAGCTGACAAAAAGCATGTATGCACAACTGGTTTTAAGCCAGATATTTGCATCTTTTGCTGTAGTGTGTCAGTAGGAAATATCAGTTTACATTTCCAAACATTCTTTTTACCATTAATTGTAATAATCCAGTAAGATTTTTGTATGCACAATGAGTCTGAAAACAGCCGGTATCTGATCTCACCATCAACGAGTCCATTTGGGATTACATGAAGAAACCGGAAAAAAACTGAAACAGACTAAATACACCAGAACTGCGGCAACGTCTTCAAGATGCCTAAAGAAACCTTCCTGCAAAGCTACAGTCCTTGCGTAAAGGATGCTTTCAAAAATAATGTCATAAATAGATTTTTTTTATCAATTACCTTTTATTAACTAAATCAAATCAATATTTAGGATTTAGTCTGGATTTAGTCTGTCTCAGTTTTTTCTGTTTCTTCATGTAATCCCAGATGGACCTCTGTGTGGAACATACCGGCTGTTGTCAGACTCCTTGTGCATACAAAAAATCTCACTGTATTATAACGAAATAAAGGTCAAAGAAATGTTTGGAGATGTAAACTGATATTTCATACTGACACACTACAGCAAAAGATCTAAATAACTGGCTTAAAACCTTTTTGTGTGCGTGTGTGTGTGTGTCTGAAAATACAAACATGCCTAAGACTTTTGCGCAGTACTGTATATATATATATATATATATATATATATATATATATATATATATATATATATATATATATATATATATATATATATATATATATATATATATATATATAATTATAAAAGGTTTATAAAAAATTAAGCTGTTTTGCATTATGCATTACACATTACACATTGTAATGCATTTGGTATACACAATGTGTGCGCAAACAGCTGATGCTAGATTTTATGATTGTGCTCATTGAATACATTCATTGTGCTAGTGTATGTCTTGAAGCATTTGTCCTCCACTTCAGAGTTGTGTTTCTATCACTGAACAAGTGCCGCTCCACATACAGGCCGCTGCATTAAACAGCAAACGGCTAGAAAGTAAATCATCTGTTGCTTTATGCTGTGTCATTAAAACTGCTGTATTTATGACCACAAACAATACAAAGTTGGGATAACACTTTATTTTAAGGTGACGTAGTTACACGTTACACGTACTTACTACTTACTATAATAATAACAGTAAATTATGCATAATTACAAGGAACTAAGCCAAACCCTATAATAAGTACATGTAATTCATTAAAATGTTGTACGTATTTGTGCAATTTCACTTGAACAATGTCACCTCAAGATAAAGTGTAACACAAGGTGATTATTTAAAAAAAATGTCAATAGTATATTTGACATTTTTTTTCACTGTGTGCCATGAGCTGAGGTCAAAAGCGTTCTTGATGTGTTGAATTTTGGAAAGATGTTTTGATGATTTGCATGTAAACTGTTTTTTTTTTTTCTCAGACGGTACATCTGGCCATGACACAACGAGACAAAGTCGCCAAAATCTAAAAAAAAGCTCTTACAGTGCAGCTGTCTCTTTGCATAAAGTCAGTGCATATCTGTGAAGTCATTCATGAAATTATATTTTCAGAATAAAATTAGCATGATATAAAAAGCATGTAAGATAACCATACCCAGGTACATTGCTATACCCTGACAAACAGAATATCTAACATGTTCGACATGCTTGCATGCTTTGCTACATTTTATTCACCTGATGGATCGCAATGTGTTGAACTCTTGAAAAAATCCCTATATTGATGTTATTACGTCGGATAGCAGACCTACTTTTATGTTTTGTTTGTGATTTTCCGCAACAATCCACAAACAAAACCAGATCTTCAACAAAAAGGCAGCGATGTCTGACAATGACGCAGTTGTTTTTTTTATGATCTGTTTGTATTTCTATTATAACTCATTTTCCCTGCAGAACACTGTGGTCCTGTGGTCCAACCTGTGGTCTCAGAATGTATTTTGACACTTAAACACATGAATACCATTGCATTAGATAACAAAATATCAAACGCTATTATTGTTGTTTTTTAATTTGTTATTTTAAGTGATAAAACAAAAGATTTACTTGTTCAAATGAAGAGTGTTTGGATACTTTTGGATTGTCAGACGAGTTATGATGAGCTACACCTGTGGTTCTGGTAGGACACCTGTGTGAACTTGGGAACTGACTTCATACATCCACTAAAAAGCATCTTAATACCAGTTCTGAATGTGTACATTTGGCAGACTCTCATCCAAAGCACCTTGCATTGCATTCAATTGCATTTGATCAGGTTCATACAGCCCCTCCATGGGAATCAAGCCTTGTTTGAGCTACAGGAATCAGAAAAGTTAGTTAATGAGGAAAGCTATAGCCGCATTTTGTATGCAGATGCCGCTTGCGTTGATATTTTGTATCTAACGCAATGCCATTCATTTTTAAGTGGTCATTGTATAGAATACATTCTGATAAACTGCAATTAATCTGGATGGATTTCCGTTAGTAAAATTGGGTGGAGGATGAGGATGGTGTCTATTAAAATGAATAATTCCTGCAAAAGCTGTCCACAGTCTTCGTTTCCTGCACAGACAGCAACAAACAGAGAAAGGCCAGCATTTTAGAGCAACCCGTACCTTGAAATTTTGAAACAATATATCAGTTATGTGATATAGGTATACTAGTGACTTAAACATGGGAAAAAATCTAATTTAAATGAAAAAATTGTCTAATTTTGTGAATTAGATTTATGAAAATTAGCTGTTTCTGTACAATATTACCTAAATGTACACATTTTTAACTTTTACGTATCTCAATGACCTCAAATGATTGAAAGTAAATGTATAATACAAAAAAGGCAAATAAAAAAGTATTCAATCGGACTGTGAACATTCAACGCATCACAAAACTGTTCACAAACCGAAGTTCAGCTTATCACGCGAGACTATAAAACACTAAACCTGGGGCCGGTTGCATAAATTGCTTAGACTAGTCTTAAAAGTTAGTCGTCTATTTTTTTCTTCAAGACTGTTCTTAACTTTTTAAAGTCGGTTACATAAAAAGTTAGATTGGTCTAATTTGAATCAGAAAAGTAAGACTGACTCTTGACTAATTGCTAGTGTGTCAAATTAGTTCTTAAGACATAATGGCTTAGTTTATGCAACTGGCCCCTGAACGCTACTTAAAGTCTTTGACTTCACTCAGTTTATAAGAGTTTGTCTGTCGACAACAAATAATATTTGAAGTAATGCTCCATATTGAGGCCTTGGCCTACAGAACAGTTAGAGTTAAACACGAGTGACTTAACACGATGCCTAATATCTGTTAATATTCTGCACAGTGAAGACTAACACATTTAAATGTTGTATGTCTACAACAACGAGTAATAAAACATAACAAATGCACATTGACAAACACAATAACTTATTATGCAGTAAGACTTAAGAAGAAAAAAAAAACCCAAAGATTTAGTAGGCTATACTATGTCTGTATATCAGACAATACACCAAAAACAAAATTCTTCAAATGGTTATGTTATCATCCAGCTATTAAACTTCTGATCATACAGTACCATGATTACTACAGACAGAACACCAATAAACGTCAGATCGCATCTGAAACCTTTGCGCAAAACTTCACACTACGATGCAATGTTAAAACAGTAAATAGGACCATATTATGTTAATGAATAAAACAAGCTGCTTGTAAACATCAATCACGAACAAACACCTCTCTACCGCTGTCATTTTGTAAGGAATATTGTATAGCTCATCGTTTGTGTCAGAGATTTAGCTGAAAAAAAACACCTTTGGCTTTATACAAGAAAACAGACATGCAGACTAATAACAAAAACCAGCATAGTTTGTGTTTGTCATAGTAACAGAGCTTTAGAATACTTACAGTTCTGATGAAATGAGAGTGTGTGTGTGTGTTCTGTTAAGGATCTCAGAGCTACACTGACATTTTCTTCCAAACACACTCAGTCACACACACACAGGACAGGAAACTGCAACGTGAGTTGCGCAGCTCTACGCTCATGTGTCTGTGTGGCATGCCGTTGTTTTTACTTTGAAAGTAGTTCAGTACTATTTACCTCTATATCAGTGCCACGCATCATTTATCACACCAAAGGCCTTCCGTTTGCTGCATCAGCGAGCCTTTCCTAGAGCTCCTTTCTCTTGCATTCTTGTAGTGCTGGCTGGGCAATCAATTAATCGCGATTAATCGCATCCAAAATAAAGTTTACATAATATATGTCACGTGTGTGTACTGTGTATAATTATTATGTATATAAACAGGGGTTAAAGTGGGCCGGAACTGCGTTCTGGCACCTCAAATAAATTAATCAATAAATAGATCCAACAGTCGCAGCGCGAGAGCAGCTGTACCATCTCACTCACAGTGCTGACAAACTCTATTGGAGCTTTCGCAGCTCTATTGAAGTGATAGAAACTGTGGCGAAACTAGCTGAACCAGACCTCTAGCTCTGACCATGTGAACGGAAGTGTTGAGGTAAATTATAGGCTGCCTAATCATGGCCGTAGACAGCTATGAGGTCGCCGTGGTCTATATAGGTGTATATAAAAAATGTTGTAAAATAATTTAATCAGATTAGGCAAGATAATTAATGTGTGTGTACATATTGTGAATTAATTTATTAAACGTATTTACCTAGCGTTCGTAGCCTTCAATGAATTAACTTGTCTAAGAAAATGCTAATGTCTAATTTGGGACCTCTGTGGTTTTAAAACTCCATAAGGCAGTTGTATGCTCAAAAGTTGTTTGATTTGACCTCATATCTGGAGTCAATGTGTTGCAGTCTGGAATATTTAAATAGGCCTACTTAATGTTAAAATTGAATATTCAGACAGTATATATTCATTGTATCTCTGTGCTTTGACGATTTCCTTTTTTTAAAATACGAATTATTTCTGTGGTAGAAAATGTTATGGCACTAAGATCGGCTATTATTGGGTCCCTTGAGTTTGTTATAGGGCCCCACGTGTTCTTAATCCAGGCCTGGTTGCAGTGGAGTTAAAAGGACAAATCAAATAACAGTACCAGTCAATATGGGAGCTATTCTGACTGGATGTGAGAATAGCCACAATATTTGGACCATCATACATTGTTGTTTTGTTGTTGTTTCTTATGTTTTATGATACAGCAAAACTTTTGATTCTACATTGACTCTGCAATAGTTCTATCTAGGTTGTGAATTATTTCTGTTGTTGTTGTTTCTTCAGCCATTTTAATCAGTTTTGGACTTCCCACTTTTATGTTTGAATGTACATTGTGAAAAAACAAGGTTGTGTTCCATATTGTGGTGCTCAGCAATTTTAACATAGTATCGTCATCATATCAGTGTAGATGTAGATGGACCAAAATAAAACCATTAAAATATCAAGTAAATAAGTATTGTGATACTTATCGCAAAAAGTATTGCTATACCAAGATACTCAATATGTTGCCCCACGGTGAGTCATTTTCCCCTGTTGAGGGTTCCCCCACCTGCCAAATCCCACTTTAACCACTGTAGATAAATACACACATATGCATGTATATAATTAAGAAAAATATGTTATATTTATAAATGAAATATTTATATTTATAGATAAGATAAATATATAAATAAACAGTAATATAGATGCTAATATTCCTTAAATAAATACATGAATGAGTGTGTATTTATATATACATAATAATTATACACAGTACACACACACATATATTATGTAAACACAAACTTTTATTTTGTATGCGATTAATCACGATTAATCGATTGGCCAGCACTAATTCTTTTATACAGTGGATTTTTATGTTATCACCAAAACACAGACTCACTTTTGTACTCAAAATCAGATGAATGTTCTTCATATGAAAGTATAACTTATTAACTGCTGTATATAATTACATAAATAAGAAACATATGAGTGATCTGTTTCTGTTTGTATTGACATCCGCGAACAGCTGTGCATATATGGGCACCTGTGAACTAAAACAATTCCAGCTGCACCAGTTTATTTCTGCTCATTAAAGCTATAGCACACACACACACACAAGCATGTCAAAAGAATATTAACATTTTATTTTTCAAAGAAAAACTTCAGAATCAACATTCTTGTCATTCAGAAAGTACAGTTATGGAAACATTTATATTATATACTCAGCAAAATATACATGATTTGATTTAAACGTACATTAACCATCGCATATTCATTCATCTGCAGCAAAAAGTGCATTTTTCATTTGTTGGCGTCATTAAGCAAGAAGCATATTTAAAAGCACAGGCCCAGCGTGGCATGATTTTTTTATGCCTGGTAGTCTTGAGCGTTGCTCTTCTCGATCGTATAGTCATGGCCTGCTGCACGTGTTCGCGGGTTGCGCTGCTGTCTGAGCGCTAGAAGTGGTTTCTCTCGCTGTTCCAACTCCACCTCTCTCTCAGCTCTAAAAACAAGCAAATGCTGTAAGACATCTGTAATACTGTAGCATTATTGCTTTAGCACTGTATAGTTCATTTATGCTGATGGGACAGTAGCGAAGTATTTTTATTTTCTACTCAAGTAGCAACATTTTTCAAGTATATGTACTTTATCAATGTTTTTCTTTGGAAAACTTTTACTTCACTACATTCCAAAGCATAATGTCGTACTTTTACTGCACTACGTTTCCTAAAAGTTTTTTTTAACCTTTAATACTTAATTACAATAAAAATATAGTAATTTCTTACTTGTACTCAAGTAAAACTTTGAATTAGAAAGAAAGTACTATATTTTTAATGTAATTTAGTATTAAATTATATTCAAGATGAAACGTAGTGCAGTAAAAAGTTCAATATTATGTTTTGGAATGTTGTGAAGTTAAAGTTTTCCAAAGAAGAACACTGCTTGTAAAAATACTTCACTACTGTCCGCCTCTGTTATTAACTATGAATAAGGAACTATGTAAATGGTGACATGACGTACATATTTTTGTGTCCAAGTGCATTGTTTCCTTTTAAAATAATTTGATAAATTCACGACATATGTGACCCTGGACCACAAAACCAGTCAATAAGGATCAAAGCTGAATAAATAATTCCATTGATGTGTGGTTTGTTAGGATAGGACAATATTTGGCCGAGATACAACTATTTGAAAATCTGGAATCTGAGGCTGAAATATTGAGAAAATCGCCCATAAAGTTGTCCAAATGAAGTCCTTTGCAATGCATATTTACAAAATATCTTCATGGCACATGATCTTTACTAAATAACCTAATGATTTTTGGCATAAAAGAAAAATCGATAATATTGACCCATACAATGTATTGTTGGCTATTGCCACAAATATACCCTTGCGACTTTTGTGGTACTTTTTTCTATAAAACCTATTTAATTTGAATTCATTTTTAGTATATTTAAATATTGCATATTATTTTATGTTTTAGCTTAACCCCCTAAAATGTCAGGTTGTGCAACTGTCCGAACAAATGAACAGGCTACGAAAACTATTTAAAAAAAACTAAAGACTATGGCATCATTTTAGGTTTGAAAAGCTGTTGCGATAATGTAAAAACTTTTGTCCAGCCATTTGAATGTCAGGGTGGCACAACTGCAGACATGGCTCTTTTATTTTGAATTGACAAGGTAATAACAGTAAACATGATAATGCATCCTCCAGAGGACCCCAACTGATCCTTACGGCAGGGTAAAAAGGTTTGTAGATTGATGTCAAATACTGGTATAAACTGCTCATTTCAAGTATGGGTAGGTTGGTACACATTCCATGTCAGGTGGTAAAACTAGTATATACATTCAACTATTTTGTTGTACCGCATGCCGTTAAAACTGAATGAAAAAAAGAATTTAAACACTTTGAAATGTTAACAAATGAAACTTGTTTAAACACTTGTTCATGACTCAAAACACTTGTTAACTTGTTCATGACTGCATTACATCAGTTTTGAAATAATATTTTAAAACAAAAACACCTTTTTTGAAGCTTTATTTATCAATGACCCAAATATAACCAGTGTTAGGGGTAATGCATTACAAGTCATGTGAGTTACATAACCAGATTACTTTTTTTCTTCTTCAAGTAACTAGAAAAGTAACTAATTACTTTGTTATAAAACTTTTTTTTTTTTTTTTTTTTTTTTTTTTTAACAAGCAAGCCCAGCCCAGGTGAGAAAAAGTAACGCAAATGTAACTACATATTACTTTCTATAAAAAGTAACGAGTGATACAATATTGTAAAGCATTTCTTTTAAAAGTAACTTTCCCCAACACTGAATATAATCCCTAGATTTATCTATTTTGTCTAAACAATAGGGATGCATGGATATCAAAAATTATATTGGTTTCATATAACAGATAAATGTCACATTATTTAAATTCTTCACAAATTTCTCACAAAAGGTCACATTTAAAATATTGAAATAAATCTCTTGAAATGAGATTTATGAGTTGTTCAATCTCTTATGAGCAGTGTGAAAAAGGCAATGGTAATCTAAATGTGACTAGGGAAATGAGAAGAAAAAGTAAAATAAGCAATATCAACCAACACTGATCAATTAAAAATAACAATGTCAAATTAAATGAACAGAATATATAACGGGCAGCACATAAATACATTAATAAATACATAAACTATCCCTTTAAAGCAATATAAAGGCCATACAAACTTTCAGTACGCCTGTGAGTAATACAAGTATCACTGTATAGTAAAGTAAGAGGAGGTACCTCTTGCATTTGCAGTAGTCTTTGGCTGTAAGAGGCTGCCGCATGGATCTCAGCCTTTTCACTCTCTTCTAGATAAAGGGGAAAAAAACATTAAATGAGCCACTTCCTTTCTTACTTGCTTGCTGGCTTTCTTTCTTTCTCTCACCTTCATTCGTTTGTTCCTTAGCAGGAGGAGAACAGTCAGAATGATAAGTCCAAGCAGAACCGCAGAACTGACGGCAATCCAGATCCACAGCTGTAAGCCAAACACGTCCTTGGTCCATGTCCCCCCACCTGCAGGTTTTGCCCGTTTCCCTTTAGTGCTTGTCTGTCCCTCTGTTCATCATTACAAACTAAGACTGAGCTGTTGATCTGGGATTTTGCTTAATGCACATGATAAAGGGCATCATTTATATTGTGTAATTATACTCATCACTGTAGGAATGCAGCGATATTAAAATTCTGGCTGATATCAGTAAGCTGATCATGTTACTTTTTTACTACTTTGTCTAACTAAATAACAAATAAAGCACTTAAAATCATTTTAAATGTAACAAGAATTTAGGTATCACCTCTAATGTACAGTATATGAAAAATTATATTTTATTCAATTATGTTTGCTGTCATCTAACGCTCACTTAAAATGTATATTTAAAAACAATAGTCTAAATGGTAAAATATGGGAAATGAGAATACACAATTAAATGTCCAATTCCAACATATATTAATTATGGACTGATCTCGAACATCGACCGCCAATAACTGATATGTTTCTGATATATAAAGTGCATCCCCAAGGCTGTGAAATGTAGATTTGTTTTACCTGATGGTTTTGGCACAACAGTCAAATTCGTCTTTGCAGTTAGCTCTGCTCCACCCTCGAACGTCACTGAACACACAAACTTCCCTGCATCTCCACGCTGCGCCTGAGAGAATAAGAGAGGAAATGATTGTCAAACACTCTTAAAAATAATGCTGCTTTATTGGCATCTATGGTTCCTTGAAGAACATTAAACATCAATGGAAACTTTTCTTTGCTAACGGCTCTTTAGATATAGTTCTTCAATGGCATCACTGTAAAAAAATAACAACTTAAGAGCCTTTTTTTTTAAGTACATGAAAATGTTATGTGTAGCCTAGTTCATTCATGTTGGAGCATGGTATTCACATTTTTCAACGTGACATTAAAGTTGATGCCGAGTTGCCCACTAGTAAATGCGACTTTTAATGAATTCCCGCCATTCCAGTGTAAGCCTTTGCTGGCTGAGTTTGTCAGGGTTGGGAAAGGGTCTGTAGGGAAGTGGTCAGCCGTCCATTTCCCACCCACAACACGTTGAGATGCACTCGGAGGAAGAGAACAGGGCAGCACTATATCGTCCCCTTCAGGAACTTCAACAGCTTTGGTCAGGAGACCTGTTGGAGACCCAGACGAATGCCATTTATAGCATGAAATGTGACATTATAATAATAAAAACACTTTTATGTTGAGTAATAACTACTGAGGGACACCAACCAACAACAGTCAATTTTAAACTGAACTTCGAGCCATCATTGACCACACATGTCCACTCGCCGTCCTCGTTTGAAGTCACAGATTTCAGTTGAATGATTTGTTTTTTATCATTTATTTCCTTATTAGAGGGTCCCAGCCACTTTACACCAGCGTCCGGGTTTCCTGTAATTTCGCAGTGCAGCGTTGCTTCACTAGACTGCAATAGCACGTCTGGTTTAACAAAAACTGAGAGAGAGAAAAAGGGAGCAAATATGAAAAATGCAATAATTCAATAAATAAATAAATACATAAAAAAGACAACTGCTGTCGTCTCTCACCTGACACAACATACAAAGTGTATCGTTTCCCTGACTGACTGCAGACATAATCCCCAGAGTCTTTTTGCTCCAGTCTGGGAACCTTCAAAGTTCCTCCATTTGCACTTATTTTATTCCTAATTGGGGAATCACCTTTAAAAATAACATCAATTATAGTGTGACTTCACACAATACTTAATAATCAATCATTTTTGTATCAAAAGGTAAAGAAATTGAGATACCCATCCGTTTAGTTCCACGTTTGCCATTAATGTGAACGACGAGAACGTTGTTGAATTTCCATTCTACATCACTGTCGTGAGCTACTTCACACTTCATGACAGCTTCATCCCCGACTTTGCGATATAACACATCACATTTCCCACACGATAGTGCTAACGGGGGAAAGGTTGATAGTAAGGGGGGTTAATTATAGACTGCTTTAAATGAATAAAAGGTATAGGTAGAAAAAAGTCTTGATGCTCACCAAGGAGAAAAAAGAGGACCTTGCAAGTTGGCATTCTGTTGCTTTTTCTAAAAAACAAAACTGCTATATATATAAAAATGAAAAATATCTTTCAAAATCAATCTGATAGATGTTTGTATATGAAAAGAGGCCCATGCTTTTACAACTAAGAAAAAAAGAGCAAACAGGAAAACAACATATGTGGCTGTAAGCCACAAGTGCAACTGCTTTTTTTCCATTTTGTTTCATTCCCTCTCTATCTCATTTCTTTCTCAGTAAATGATAGTCCTAATTTCAACTGATTAAAATAACATTTGAATCATTTGAGATAAATATCCAAGACACTCATTACTATCAAGCTAAACAAGTTATTTCAGCAAAATATATGATGCCTCCAAATTGTTACTATAAGTATTGGTAGACATATAAAGCCCCCCAAAAAAGAAGAAAAATGTTTATCTTTTTACAATAAAGTTGCATTAGTTAACATGAACTAACCATGAACAACACCTCTGTTCAGCATTAGTTAATCTTTGTTAACGTTAGATAATAAAAATACAGCTGTTCATGGTTTGCTCATGTTAGTTCACAGTGCATTAACTATTGTTACAAAGATGTTAATAATGCATTAGTAAATGTCGAAATTAACATTAACACATATGAATAAATGCTTTATAAGTGCAGTTCGTTATTAGTTCATGTTAACTAATGAACCTTATTGTAAAGTGTTACCTTTTTTTCTTTAAAACTTTATAATGTAGCCTATCTCTAATATAAAGTAACATACAATATACATTAGAGTGTTTGTGGTGCAAATGAACATTTCTATATTAATCTGCTGTTATTATTAGCCTACAGATTTTTGTTATTACAGGTTATTGCCATCTGACAAACTTTCCTGCAAATCTTGTAATAGTTTATTTCGTTTAATTTTCAATTCTTAAAATAAACAATTATATAGGCTACGTTTGATTTTTTTTAAATATATATATATATATATATATATATATATATATATATATATATATATATATATATATATATATATATATATATATATATATATATATATATATATATAAATTCAAAATTACATTCAAATTACTGAAAAGATAGGCTACTAAGACAAATGTATAGAAAAAACAGAAGATGCAAAAATTGTAAATGAGCTTTATGATCGAGTGTTAAATAAAATCCTCTTTTGGTTGTTAAACACCATATCCGTTCCAAATAGAAATTTAAGACAGATTTATCTTTATCTCTTTGTTTTTTCTTTTCTTTGCGTATGCCAGACAAGTTATGTAATATATATCATAGTTGAAAGCTCTGTTTATACTCACGTTTGAATGCCGTTTTATGTTTTGTTGACAAAATTTTAAAGAAGTTCTGCTCCTTTAGTCCAACAGGCAAAAACCAGCGTGTGTGAGAATCCAGAACAAACCAGATACAAAAACCTGAACCTGCACAAGAAACTCAAAAGAATGAGGTGGAGAGCGGAAGAAAAAGGTTTTTTTGGAGAGCAACAACCAAATGTAGGGCAGAAAACGCCTCTCACATGCACTTCGTAGTGGGAAATCCTTGCTAGATTTGAGAATTAAGCTTATAACTAGAGTCACAATAACGTATGATGACATATAAATAAAACATTTATAGATGCTTGTATTTCACACCAAAGTTAAACAAACAAGCCTAAATAGCATATGCACATTGACGTTTCAGGTCAGATAACTCTAAATGTGATACACATTTAGGTAGGTAGATTCACAAGATACAAAGAGTTTTGACTTTGTAATGAAAGCATTAACACAAAAAAAGCTTTAACTTTCCATTGTTAACCAGATATGCTAATTTTTACATTTAATTATGTTTAATTAATTCCTTTTACATGTAGGAGCAACCTTTGCACTTTCAGTTTGTTCCTTCCTGTAAAATGATCATTACTGCTGACCGCATTTGACAGAAAGTTCCTTTATACACACCTCCACAATCAAAATACACAAGAGTCAGAAGAAGCAAAGAGACACATTTTTTTTATTTTAAAGCAAAAAGAACAAAATTAATTCTTTCCTCCCCCAAAAAAGGAGAACAAACCATAAGGAAAAAAGTGAAACTGCACAATACCTTTTGCATTCATTTGTTTTAAATTTAAAATTCCAATATATAATATTTAGCTGTTTTTTTGATTTAGTGATATTTACTTGTCATTAAACATTTTGCTGAAAAATTCTGGAACACATAAAGGGAAGGAAGGTGGAGCTTAGCTCTAGAAGCGATGATGTCACAATAGCCACAATCCAATCAGGGGGAGGCACGAAGGAGACTAGTGAGTTTGTGTGTGGTAAGGCGTTGTACAACACATGGGCGTTTAGAGTAAGAACACTCTAATCCGCACATCCTACATCTCTTTTTTTTCCCTTCCATCTTTATTATGTCTGCTTTCTCTCTGTAGTGAATAAATTCGATGGAGAAGTGCTTTGACTTATTAAATGGCGCATCAGTTCAGAAGCAGGTGTCTGGGCCTACTTTTCCAGTAGATCAGATAGAGAAGTGTGTGTGTGTGTGTGTGTCTGGGTGAAAGAGAGGGAAATATACTATTCTAGTTTACTCTATTCCACCACTCTCCTGTAAAAGTACAGGTAGCCCAGGTCCTTAGGTGGTTTCTCAGAGGCACAAACTTTCTGATCGTTAAAGATTACCCATCTGAAAGGAAAAAAGACAGAAACTGAATATAATATTACTGAGAAGAAAATGAATACTGAGGAGATGATATTGCTGTACAAGTGGAGTCTGCTGATGGAGAGAGAACTTCACTCACTGTTGGTCCTTCTTGATGTGGCAGACATAATGACCACACATTGTGCTCGTTCCCATGTGACTGATGAACGCAAAAAGCTCATACTCTTCAGGACAAAAGAATGGGAAATAATTGAATCGTTAGAAAAGGGCATAGTATTTAATTTTGAAAAAAGTATAAAATGACACACAAACACTTACTTCCTGGTCCGTCACGCACACGTGGTCCTGGAGGAGGTTCCCGGCTGGCTTCACTTCCTCCCTCTGAGCGTCCACCCTCAGACACATCCATGGACTCCAAATCATCCAGATGAGAGAAGATCCAGTCCACAGCACGCTCTAGAACATTATTCTACAAATACAGAAATTGACAAAATAGTGCTTGAATTAGACGGGACCCAACGCAATAGAGTGGGGCGCAGGACTAGATTTGATGGCCTTGTGAAAGATTCATTGTGCAGTCAGCTTCATAACGGAGCTTTGTGAGATCGTGATGAACTGAAATGTCAGCTTTTTAGGCGTTATTAAGGGAGCGCACTTTGCTGCCACGCCAAACCATGCATGCGCTTGCTTTTGTGTTACATTTCTTGAAACGGTTTCATGGACGTACAGATAAAATCATTTATACTTTTGTGGGTGGGCAAAACATGAATGTTGCGGGCGGGAGAAGGTAACGTATATTTTTGCGGGAGCGGAACAGAATCCTGCAGGAGCGGGACTGAAAAAAACCATCCCACGCAGGTCTCAAGCTTTAATCTCTTAAAGGTCCCATTCTTCGTGATCCCATTGTTCAAACTTTAGTTAGTGTGTAATGTTGCTGTTAGAGCATAAATAATACCTGTAAAATTATAAAGCTCAAAGTTCAATGCCAAGCAAGATATTTTATTTAACAGAAGTTCCCTTTCAAAGCCTACAGCGAATGGCCGGCTTGGACTACATCCTGGTACTTCCTTCATTAATTACATCAGTAGAACAGACTAACCTCCGCCCACAAGAAACGCGAAAAAGGGGGCGTGGTCTTGTTGCTGTCCCACGTGGAGAAGAGGACGGTCGCCATGTCGTCGAGACGCCGTTATTTTCATCCCGGAGTCAAATCACCTTTGTTTGGCTTTGCCAGGGACGCTGTAGAGATCATTGAGCGCATACATCTCCCGTTAAGAGGCGTGACCTTTCCGTACAACGTGCGCTAAGCTGCTGTCGAATCACAACACGGGAACCGCTGGCACAATCAGAACTCGTTACGTATTTCTGAAGGAGGGACTTCATAGAATAAAAGGAACTCATCAGCCCGTTTTTAGGACAGTGAAAACAGCGGTGTACAGATAAGTAAATTTTGTGAAAAATACTGTGTTTTTTTACACGCGAAACATGAACACTTGTTATATTGCACACTGTAAACACAATCAAAGCTTCAAAAAAACACGAAGAACGGGACCTTTAAAGGGATAGTTCACCTAAAAATGAAAATTCTGTTATCATTTACTGACCCTCATGTTGTTCCAAACCTGTATGAGTTTCTTTGTTCTGCTGAACACAAAATAAGATATTTTAAAGAATGTTTGTAACCAAGCAGATAGAGCAACCATTGACTACCATAGTATTTTTTCCCTACTATGGTAGTCAATGGTTGCTCTATCTGCTTGGTAACAAACATTCTTCAAAATATCTTTTGTGTTCAGCAGAACAAAGAAACTCATACAGGTTTGGAACAAAATGAGGCTGAGTAAATGACGACAATTTTCATTTTTGGGTGAGCTATCCCTTTAAAGGTGCACTGTGTAAATTTTAGCGGTATCTAGCGGTAAGGTTGTGAATTGCAACCTCACCTGTCCCTTGCGGAGCATATAGAGAAGCACACGGTGACCGACACAGGACAAAGTTGTCATCGTCGTCTGAGACAGCAGAGAGTAGTGCTCTGTTGAGCAGTTTGTCCATTTGCCTTTGCGGCCGTGCTCATTTTACTTTCGGTTCAGAATTAACGCCAATTTGGTGGCGGGTTGCTTGAATTGTGGGTTCATTAGCCTATTATTCTTAATGAAAAACACAACAATAAAACAGTACAATGACAAACTCACTAAAATAGGCGCTTTTACAGTTCACTTTGAAACCAAACTTTTCCGCGATCATCTTGTCTGTCAGCTCTTCACTCTCATGATAAATGAGATCTGACTCCTGCTGCCAGTTTGTGCTGCGATTCTTGTTCGGCTCACGCGGAATTGAGCAGACACGTTCAGTTTTTAGGTGTCTGTTCTCTAACTGAACAATGACTTTATTACTATAAAAATCAAAATGACCACGGAGGGCAAGTGATGTAATCGGCGTTTCACCTGAACACCGGTAACACTGACTATCGCAGCAATCCTAGTTTAAACAGTTTGCACATCGCAAGGATCAGCAGAGCACGAGCAGCACGTGTTTTGCCACTGCATAATCGTTGTCATTTAGAAAGGAGATTGTGTGTGTGTGTTTAAATCGAGCTCAAATTTTTTTTACGATGAATCGTGCAGCTCTACTATACAGATTTTTTTTTCTCCAAACATATCTAATAATTCTCCAAAAAAGTAATGGGACACCAAAGCGTACCATATTTGAGGAAACAGCTTACATACAAAGCAGCTATAAGTAGATTTATCTATAAAACATTGAAAAATCAGATCTATGCATCAATATATTTTTGTATTGCTCTGGTTCAGAAAGACAGATGACGCCTCTCACCGTAGC
The DNA here is from genome assembly GCA_023566225.1 of Romanogobio albipinnatus. Classification (NCBI taxonomy): domain Eukaryota; kingdom Metazoa; phylum Chordata; class Actinopteri; order Cypriniformes; family Gobionidae; genus Romanogobio; species Romanogobio albipinnatus. The sequence continues at coordinate 24,942,662 of CM042252.1, read as the reverse complement.
TCTGAGAGCGCGAGTGGCCTGGTCTCGACTGAAGCCCATAGAAACGATGGTTGCTAGGTGTTCCTCAGGTAGACTCTCCGTGGGTGTTGTGCCAGGAGCGGAACTAGAGCCAGGCAACACTAAAGGTGCGGAGAAATCTGCAGGAAAAACAAAAACAAAAAACACATTTCACACAGAGAGAATTACTCTAAATCTGCATACTGCTTTAAACCCTCTTCACAGCTGACACTCATTCATGAATGTATTTACCAGGGTCGTCCATGTGCCCCATCACCCAGTTCATAGCAGCGTCGATGCCAGTGTTGCCCGTGTAGTACACAGCCTTCCGGCAAGCCTCCAGAGGAAAACCCATCTCACACAGCTGAGACACTGTGGAGTCATCCAACACCGGAGCTGAGAGACAGACAGAGAGAGTGTGAGAGAGAGGTCTACAGACAGCTTTTGATACAAGGAATATTTACACAAACTGAATGCTAATCAAAATTAAATTAAAAAAGCTTAAGCACTGCTTAAATCCAAGATAAATTCCATTTGAGGCTGTATAATATATCAAGTATAGAGAGCACCACATAAAGAAAAGTTTATTTTGAACTTAAGCAAATTAATGTAATGAACAAAAGAAGACAAAAATAAAGCAAAGGAAAAAGAAAAGAAGAAAGAATGAATGAAAGACAGGCTCAAGTGATGACAGATGCAGTCGGAAAGAGGAGAATAGACAGACTGACACAGCAGTGGGGAGTAGAGAGAGTCGTCCTCCTCGTTGCCGTGGGAACCCAGGATACCTTTAACCTCCACATCGGGGGTCATGAGAGGAGGCGGAGCCACCTCTGGCAGAAGCTCCTCCCCTGGCTGCTGTCCCATGGCACGGAGCGCGCCCAGATCCAGCGTGTCAGGAACGTCAATGCTCACATCTAATCAAATAATCACAACATTAGTACATTAGTCTTCAAACTATAACTGTCAACCAATTTACTGAATTGATATACATATTTGTAAAGAGTGAACATATTATCAAACATAGCCAAATATACATTACAAAGAGCAGCTTCAAAAATAAATTGTTTGGGTGAACTATACCTTTAATGTTTGTTTTTATTATATGGAAATATGAAATTATTTTTAATGAAATTATCAAGCGGCAACCTCCCGCAGTTTCTCTTGAAACCAATACGGAAGTGACTTAAACTGCAATTAATCGACTGGCCACTAGGGACAGGCTGTAGAAGAGAGCAGAATCTCATTGAGCCCCATGTTAAAATGCCCAAATTTACAGCAGAAAAAAACATATTTACAGCCTGGTACAAATTGTGGTTTTGGTCTATAAGGCTAATTTTGCCCTTCATGATGACTGTGAGGGGGTGAATTTTTTTTTATAACTCACATTTACATTATATAAAGCATTAAAGTTCTGCATAATTAAGGGCGTGGCCACTTTGAGTGACAGGTGGATAGCCATTTATCTGCTGTCTGTTAGTCATCGCGTCACCTCAGCTCCATCCACGTCCCGCCTTTTTGCCCATTTTTTATTATCCGGGAGTGACGTGCAATGACGCACTGCCAAAATTGCAACGGCCAGCTTGACCCTTCAAACCTGCTCTTCAGAATCCTATGGGTGACGTCACGGACACTACGTCCATATTTTTTTACAGTTTATGGAAATTATACTCTAAATAATAACTGCCTGTAGGTGGTGGTAAAAGTCTAATTGAGTCATTCATTCAGGGGTGCAGTAAATGGTTCTCTTTATAAAAATTGTAAATGTAAATGGTTCTCTTTATGGTTCACCCAATTTAGTTGAAAACGTGGATTCAGAAATTAAACGCCACTGTGTATTGCTCAGAATCGGAGATGAACAGTTCTGCTTTGTCTTTTGGCAAAACTTAGCAAAACAGGCTAAAAATAACACAATGTTGTCTAAAACAACATTAACTTATTTATTTTAATAAACTATTGTAGAAGATCAGTATCGCATTTGCACTTATGCTATTCTGGGTACAAAAACAGAACTTGTGTGATATTGCACTTGTTAATCGTGTGATATTGCTTATATATCATGATGTAAATGTGAGGGCGTTTTCACACTGGCAGTTTAGTTCGAAACGGGGCACAGTTCACATGATAAATTGGAAATGTGAAAGCTGTCATGCGGACCCGGGTGAGCTGAGCTCAGGGATACCGAATTCGAGATTGCCTGAAGGAGGTGGTCTGAGTTTGGTTGCGCAACTCGCGCTCGAACTGTGCCACGATTTGTGTGAATTTCAAAAGCAACACAGACTCGAGTGCGCAAGAAAAGTAACCTGCATATGCGTTTTATCAGATGAAGGTGTATTTACTTCAATAAAACATATGATAGTTTTGATGATTTACCTTGAACACGAGAGAGACTGCCGTGTATTTGCGCATAACACTGGCGGGAACAATCGTGCTCTGACGCAAACCACAACAAACGTGCCCAGTGTAAAAACGTCCTGAGACTAAAACTCAAACAGGGGCATTTTTGCCTCATATCTTGAATTTTAGGGACATTTTAATAATTTTTATGCATTTAATGCATACTAGGGGTGTAACGGTACACGTATTGAACCGTTTCGGTACAGGGCTTTCGGTACGGTGCATGCGTGTACCGAACGGTTATGAATCAGTGATGCGCGGGTCAATGTATAAACAACCCGCACCCGACCAACGTTTTCTCAAACCGCAAAAAAGAAGAAGAAAATATTGTACCCAACCCGCTTCCTGACCCGCATTTTTGAAAAGTCTCATCGTAGCGTCATTGGGCCATTGAGAAAATGTTTCAGGCCCTGACATGGTGCGCTCAGAGGTGCAGCGGCGAGAGCAGGCCGTTCTTCAACTGTCTGGATGCATATTATTGATGAACGCGATATTTATGTTTCGACCCTGCTTGAAGAATTCATCAGCGGGTTAGTCAACTGAGAGAAGTGAGAAAGCCCTTAGGAGCGCAAACTGTTCTTTTTCTGAATGCTGTATGATATAGCCTAGTCTAGTGTTATGTAATAAAGGCTTGATTTACTCATTTATTTAGTTTCATTTTCTTAACAATTAAGATGCTGCATGTGTTTATCCAGTCTAATCGAAATGTGCGTCTCTCCCCCGACATTCCCAGCAAATATCCGGCCCCCTCTCAGAAAATACATAAAACTGACTTTACTGAGCTAAATGCGTTTAAAAGTAGCCTATTAAAATGGTACAATGGCATTGCTCAGTTAAACGTGTTGGGAAATCGGGCCTTTTGTCCCGCGTCAGCATTTGTTCAAAAGTTAATAACGCTCAACATTCAAAAGGCAAATAAGGATTTATTAACGACCCGACCGACCGCGACCCGAATATCATTAAAAATATTTTTGGATGACTCGTAACCGCGGGTGACCGCAGGCGCCCGCTCATTTTGGATCAACCCGCGCATCACTGTTATGAATGTAATCTTTAACAGTTAACAGTCGGCTTGTTGTAAGCGCAGAACACACTTCAATCAGAGTTCCCACACGAACATATTAAAGCTACACTGTGTAACTTTTTTAGTTTATTCTTAGCTAAAAACACTTAGTTCTTTCAAAAATATATGTGCTCATTAATGTATATTTACTTCTTTCAAGTAATAAAGTATTCTCGTAAGTTTATATGCCATTGAAAAAACAAACGGGTAAGGGGTTCGAATGGGGGTCGCCATGTTGCCCCTCCATCTTGAAAGTACATTAGCCAAAGAGGGACATACACGTAAATTCAAGCTTCGCCTTTCGCGTTTTAACACTCGATGGCACCGTGTCGAATGTGAAGAGGAGGATTGCTTGAGACTGCTATATGAAAACCTGAAAGCCTTTTTGAAAGTCTGTTGCTGATGGAGGATCACTCTTATTCTCGAGGATATGTAACAGAGTCGCCAAGGAAGCGAAAAAGAGAATTAAGACGGCAACACAACAGGCAAATCAACACTAATGGACGAGGTCGAACTGGAAGCCATGTTAATATTGGACTAAATCGGCCACCGTAGGAGTTAAAACGAAATCGGAATTGGGAGGAACAGAAACTAATATTTTCTGGATGGTCATATACCTTTTCACCGCTAGATGGGGGAAAATATCACACAGTGTAGCTTTAAGTATTCAGTCCATTTTATCACGAAACTCAAACGATAAATGCCGTTTTAATGCTCTTTAATGTGACGTGACTGATAGACGCGTATCAGTTCAACTTAAAGCGGCGGCGCGCGAGTCAATGCGATCATCTCTTCCTAAAGAATAAACATAAATTAATTCATCTTAAGTAGGGGTGCACCGATCCGATATTAGGATCGGATATCGGCTGCGATACTGACAAAATAGCTGGATCGGGGATCGGAAAAATGAACAGATCTACAAGCCGATCCAGGTGTTTTTTTTCCGTCGCATTAGAACCTACGTCATTCGTCAGCTTCACGTGTGTCGCATGCTAGAAGCAACACGGAGCGAGCCAGAGAGTCCGGTGTGGAGGAGATGTTTCACGCTTGCCACGCCAACTAGTTCGTCGGCTGTTTGCAATGTCTGCAAAGTAACTTAAATGTTTCGAGGGGAGGTGGTATTACTGCAAAGTCAGGGTTTTTCCTGCATTGAAAAATTTTTGAAGGCCGCCAAAGCCTAATTTGATGAGTTATTGTGATTTACGAGTGATGTAGAACAGATGCTGCGCTTGAGACTGAGCAGAGACGATCAGAGAGCTCCTCCTCCGCGCACACTCTCTGGGTCTTCAAAATAATCAGTGTAAGCTGTTAGCTCTTTCTCATATTTCACATATTAATCCAAATCAAAAGGTCGGAAGACCGAAACCATGTTGCACGTGACACATTCGGACAATTTTGTCCTTGAATTACCGCTGGTTGTGAATTGCGCTCATAAAATGTTGACTCTTCTCTGACCAGCTGCCATAAAGCATACTTTCAATAAACGGGAGACAAATTATATTCAGTTATGAAGTGAAGTGTGTTTTCTGTGTGTTGACATCTTTCTCGATGTTCTAACAGACGGGATTCGCACAACGCGTCTGCTAATGTCCGATTCGTGACCTAATGACCGAATCATTTTAACGACTGGTTAGAACAACTGATCTGTCCAACACTGAACTCATGAATCAGTTTATTAATTTACTCAGAACACATCTGAAATGAGAACACAAGTGTGCTTACCCAATTAAGCAAGAGTTAGTAAGAATTATTTTTAATTATCAACATTATTTCAGCTTATTTCTGTTGACAAGGTGTAGTAAAATAAATAGGCCTAGCCTACAATCATTTAGACTGGAGTGAGGTGAAACCAGAACAAAGTTGTTATTAGCTAGCTGATCATTTTTATTAAATTGCATATGGCCGAAAATTAAACTATTTGTTAATTTGTAATGCTACTTTTTAATATTGATATGATTATATACCAAAACAATTATCTGTAGTGTAAAAAATGTTTGGTAACTGTCAGATTACTATTGAATGTTTGACCAATACACTGTTTTTTGTTTCCACTGCTACATTTTATTTATTTAAAGAAATTTGATTACATTCTATTTTAGATTTGAATGCACAAATGTTTTTTTAAATAAATAAGAATTCAACACTTTACATACATCTGTTATTTTGTCTTAGTTATGTTTAGTTAGTAAAGTCTGGTGCCTTTAGTCTCTTCAAGGAAGGTATAAGGTGGAAGATAATTCAACAATAGTATCGGATTGGTATCGGGTATCGACAGATACACAAAGCCCAGGCATCGGTATCGGGACTGAAAAAGTCGGATCGGTGCACCCCTAATCTTAAGGTATGTTGAGGATACATTACAACTTACTGAAAATGTATCATATGTCGTGTAATCACTCCATCTGCGTTTCAACCGCGGCTTGTAAACAATGTCATGCAGAATCACGTTTACTCAGAAGTCATTCAGTGTCCGCAGCTGTTAGCTCACTAGAGAAATCAACTCTTTCACTGAATACATGCACTATATTAGCCGTTATATTCATTATATTAGCCTATATATATTCATTATATACTACTTAGCCTGTTAGTGATGTCTTGTTTATTTAATGTATGTTTAAATAAACCTGTCATGAAAATTACAGCCACTAAATGATTATATTTCAACAACGAATAAAAATAATTAGATTTAGAAGTTAATGCAAAAAATGCCTTATCTGCAGTAGCTTATGAGTGTTGATTATTATATCTAAAAATAAATAGCAACTGAATTTAGGCTAATAGTTTGGGCTCTGTTGTTAATCTTTAATAGCTATATGGGCTCCCTATATAGTTTACAGCATTATCTTTAAGAAACTTTTAGTTATAATTTAATTCATTTAAGGACAGACAATTTTTTTCATTAAACCACTGTTGAATAAAAATGAATAAAAAGCAATTTTGTAAAACTGCTGTACCGAATCTGTACCGAACCGGGACTTCAAAACCGAGGTACGTACCGAACCGTCAGTTTTGCGTACACCCCTAATGCATACGTAACTAATTAACGCATTAAATCGACATGGATGGATGGATGGATGGATGGACAGATGACTCACCTAGTTTTTTAGGAACCCAATCCAGGCCAAAAGTAAATTTCTTGATTTGGATAACAAGATGGTCAGGAAATGAAGCAAAGCGAGTGGTCCTAAGACACAAAAAATCATAAACACACAGAAGAAACCCAAAGACTGACTGAAAAGTAAATGAATATTACTATTACTTTGTGGCAGTGGTTTTGGCCTGCACTGCAGAGCTCCAGAAATCTGTGAGTGTCTCTGGTTCGCTGAGAGCAGCCAAACAGGCAGCAAATGGGATTTGAGCACGTGTCACAGCAGGGGGAGGGGCTCCAGATGACTCTGCCTCATCACGGTGACGCTCTGCTTCTTGTAGCTCCTCTGATAAACAGGAAGAGAAGATGATAAATGAGAGGAACGATAACACGGAATGGATACACATAAGCATACTATTATTTTTTTTATCCAGTCTTTCCAGAAAGTTCTAAATGTAAACTACATTCCAATGCAGTGTCTAACCCATATTAGTTGCCTGGTCCATGGGAACGGGCAGCTGGACAATATAATCCACTCGTTGGGTATACTTGGCTTTTTGTGACTGCTGGCATACAATCTTCTCTTCCACCAGGAAGCGGAAAGCTTCTGAGGGATTCATGCCAGACCGACAGTTCCTCTGGCCAACATAAAGAAAAGCTGAAATGAGCGAATGCAAAAGTAGAGAAAAACAAAGACAGCAAGAGAAAGTCATCATCATTACCTCCACCATATTTATAAAGTGAAGAAGAAACTCCTGTGCATCCTGCTGCCTATTGGTCGAGAACTCAGGATGGCCTCGCCCAACCAGAGCTTTGAACATGCGAGGGGCTATGCCAACCTGGTCACCCTGTACAAACAAAATATTTATATATGGCTTCTCATCTCAACAACTGAACATAAACAGAATTAATTTGTGTATTTTCTTGCCTAAATTGTCACATTCTATTAGAATCAATTTATGAATGATTTACACATAAATTCTGCTCATCTTTCATGAATAAAACCTAGTTAATTAGAACTGCTATGAGTTGTGTGTGTGCACATGTACCCTGGGTTCAGTGGAGGCACTGGGGTCATCTCCGGGGTCCGGGGCCGGCTTAGAGTACTCTCCTGACAGAAGGCCATAGCCAAGTTTTGCTCTGATATTAAAGAGAGAAAAGGAAGAAAGAACAAATTTTGTGGTTACTTCATACAATTGCCATAATGCTTTTTGAAAAAGCAGACGTTCAAACAGAGAGAACTGATGTATAGTGACCTCTGCTGGAAGTATGGTATTAAAGTGATAGTAAATCCAAAAATGAAAAATCTGTCATCATTTCAAGTTTTTTTTTCCTTTTGCTGAACACAAAAGAAGATATTTTAAAGAATGTTGGTAACCAAACAGTTAATGGGCCCCATTGACTTCCATAGTAATATTTTTTTTCCATAATATGGAAGTTAAGTGAAAGTTAATATGAAGTTAAGTTAATATGAGGTAAAGTTCAGCCAGAAATTTTGTAATCTCTTTAATCATTAAAGGGATAGTTCACCCAAAATTGAAAATTTTATGTTTATCTTGATGCCCAATTTTTTAATTTACACAAATGGAAATTGGTATGTTCCTAACAGACAGCCCTCACATGACTTCAGAAGTTCCGGAATATAGCATACGTTTTATGCACCACCATTGTTTTGCCATTTTTGCAACAGCATTCAATTTCCCTGTATGGAAAAGAGCAGCATCAACATTCTGCCTAACATCTCCTGTCGTCACCCCCCCCGATTTCCATTTGTGTAAATTAAAAAATTGGGCATCAAGATGCATTTGACATCGGTGATTAGAAATTCCGTTTTATAACCAAATATGGCATGCCACTTTAAATATGTGGAAGTGTAAATGAGATTTGAAAGCTACTGAAGAGAGTAAGATTACTAAACACACACCCATGTTTTAAGTACATGTGCATTTGAGAGTTTGTGGGTCAGGCACTCACACTTGAGTCTTAAAGTCCTGGGTAGGGTCACTGGGCGCCTCAGAAAAGACCTTGTCAATGTTGGAAACGTATCTGAAAAACAGAGTGAGAGGAACGAAAGACGCATTTAGAGACATTATTTCAGCAATAGTTAACATGAACATAAAAATATAGAAAACATCCTTGTCTAATAAACACACACACTACCATTCAAAACTTTGGGTTCTGTAAGTTTTTTTTTTTTTTTTTTAAATAAGTCTCTTATGGCTGCATTTATTTAATTAAAAATATAATAATATTGTGAATAGTTTGTATTAGAATATATTTTAAAATGTAAGGTATTCGTGTGATGGTAAAGTTAAATGTTCAGCATCATTACTCCAGTCTTCAGTGTCACATGATCCTTCAGAAATCATTCTAATATGATGATTTGGTGCTCAATGAAAACAGTTTGGCTTAATATATTTGAAACATTTTTTTTCAGGATTTTTTGATGAATAAAACGCTCAAAAGAACAGTATTTATATGTAATAGAAATCGTTTGTAACATTATAAATGTCTTTACTGTCACTTTTGACAAATTTACTGTGCCCTTGGTGAATAAAAGTATTGAACGGTAGTGTATATGACAAACATGGCAAAAACACTCAAATCACAAACACTCTGAGAGACACTAACTTGGTCTGGAAGTCTGGGATGGTGAAGAGCACTTGCATGACAGAGTTGAGGTAGCAGCTGTTTCCCAGGTTCTTCATACCGGTGAGCCCCGGGCCCCACAAGGGCCTCAGAGTGGTACCTGACTCCTGAATCACCTCCCACTCTCCCACACGCTGGTTGACTGCGATCTCCAGCTCGGTCATGGTTCTTTCCGTCTAACATAAGAGGGAGGGGACACACTTTAACAAAAGCTTTTGTGAACAGCTTCTTAAGCACTTTAAGGATGAAAGCCCATTTTGCAGAGATTTTTGGAATGGCTATACCTTTTCCATAGTCATCATATCGATTCCAAAGTGAGAAAGGTGTTCTGGAAGCTTAGAATCTAATACCATATCATCTTCGTCGTATGAATAAACATCTGCAAAGACAAGACACATCACACAATGTCATCAAATATACACAATCATTCAAAAGTTCGGGGTCAGTTTGACAGAAATTTACTTATTCAGCAATAACGCTATAAATTGATCAAAAGTGAGGGTAAATGCATTGATGATACAAAAGCTTTCCATTTCAAATGTTGTTGTTTTTTACTTTATATTCCTCAAAGAACTATCAGTTTTCAGAAAAATATTAAGCAGCACAACTGTTTTCAACATTGATGATAATATGAACCGCTTCTTAAGCACCAAATCAGCATATTAGAATGATTTCTGAAGGATCATGTGACTGAAGACTGGAGTAATGATGCTGAAAATTCACATTTTAAAATATATTGATATTATTATAGTTTTACTATAGTTTTGATCAAATAAATGCAGCCTTGGTGAGCAGAAGAGACTTCATTCAAAAAGAAAAATGATTGGAATATGCGTCATGTGTTGCATAGGATCATTCTGTGATACTTTTACATGTTTTTTTTAAAAAGCTTGATGCTGGTCGCTATTCACTGCCGTAAACAGGACCGGACATTTTTTTTCCCCATAAATTCTCCTTTTGTGGTCCATATAAAAAAGGAAGGCATTCTGCATTAAAACAGCACCAGGGTCTTAATTTTTATTTTAGGGTGAACTCTCCCTTTCACTTTACTGGCATGAAATATTTAACGCCAACATGATTTAATTCGATTCCAGTAGATTTTATGTGACAATCTCACCTGCTCCTAGGGCTGTCACGATTATGAAATTTGACTGACGATTAATTGTCCAATAAATAATTGCGATTATGACGATTAATTGTCTGTTTTAGGGCTTTGGCGATTAATTGTCATACAAATTGTTGTGATTATTTAATTGAATCCCTTGTAAGTTGTCACTTGCAATAACACATTAATACACTTAAAGCCTTTAAATATTAAAGTAAGTTTCTGAAAGTGTATCAGCAGTATGGTTCTCTGGGGTGTATCTTGTCTCTAGACATTTTGATACTAGTGTCCAGTCAGTTGTGAGGCAATGTACTGTTAGGCTCATGTACTGGGTCATATTTACACTGGACCACATGTCTGTTGTGGCTGAATAAAAATCAATTTCTTTCAAATCCTTAAGGATTTCATCCTTCACTTCTCTGTATAAATTTGGAATTGCTGTTTTGGAAATGTATGTTTTCCCTGGCAATTCATATTGCTTGTCGAAGTTGTGGAGCATTTCTTTAAATGCTGGTTTCTCCACAGTATTAAAAGGCTGCATTTCCATAGCGATGTATCTCGTGACACTGTCGGTCAGCGTGCGCCATTTCAAACTGTCACGTTTATATTTTGTTACCCGTCCGAAGGCCTGCGCTATTGTCACCTGACTGGAAGTATGAGCGGCTGTGGATGACTTAAAAACTTCGGCGAACTCTGTTGGGTGATGTGCTTTCAGGTGATTCCTAAGATTTGTGGTGTTGGCGGCTTTCACTGCTATTTCTCTCCTACAAATTCGACACACTGCCGTGTCAACGTCTTTTGGCCGCCCTTTATCATCGGGTGTAAAACCAAAATGTGCCCAGATTGGCGTTGTAGTTTTCGGCTTCGAAACTAAATCCATCTTTGTTGAATCACTGGGCTGCTCTAACTCAAGAGGATGGAGAAATTAACAGGGCAATATCATTTGAACGTAATGCTCAGCGTAATGAATTCAGAGGGAGACCGGTAGAAGTAGTGCTGCAGGTACGTCGTTCATGAACGAATGATTCTTTAATATAACTCGGGACTGCCGAGTTGTCTCAGAGAGTGATCCGTTCATTTTGTTGGCCGCGCGTGCGCGCAAAATCCCATAGGTTCTATACATGAAACAGAAAAGATTAGTTCTTCCTGTTATGCTGAAATGAACGAAATTACTTTTTTTTTTTTTTCATTTTGCTGAACGAGATTCAAAGATCCGAGTCTGTAAAATGATCCGAACTTCCCGCTACTAACTACAGGGCCCCCTTGTGTCTTCTAATAGTGGGCGATTATAACGATCATCTGTAATGACCGCGATTAGACCAATTAATCGCGATCAAACGATTATTTAATAATTGTGACAGGTCTACCTGCTCCGTCAGGTGTTATTGTGCCAAGTTTGACAGCCAATGGGTATCCAGTCTGCTGGTAGTGCAGGAGGGCGTGGTTATTTCCTCCTGATCCATCAAAATATCTACGCCCACACAAAACCTTCCCATCTGTCAGATTCATCCAGATGTTCTCTTGGAGGTCACAGACCTCACACCTCCAACCACTAAAAGAAAGATGGGAGTATCTAAATGCAAACAATCACTTTCTGTAACTTTCTCTGGGATCATATTCTCAGAGCTTTGCAATGCATATAAAATGTGTCAACAAAATTCGCACGTGTATACCTCGGAGGGATTTTGACCCCATTGTCGAGTTGTTTAAGATCAGCTGCATATTTTGACTCCTGTCGCACTTCACCGTCCCACTGCTGCACCTGCAGAGTGTGTGACACGGAGTCTGCTGCTTGCAGCCCCGCCATCGACAGAGACACCTGCAAGCGAGAATGACGCCAACACAGTGAATGATAGTCTGCTCTGTTCGAAAATTCAGCTAACACTTAATTATGACTATATAGCATATTTGGTACATAAATCAAAAGATGTTAACAGTCTATAAACTGACTATTAAAGCTTAATAAGAGAGTTAAAGGGATAGTTCACCCAAAAATGATATATTACCCCATGATTTACTCACCCTCAAGCCACCCTAGGTGTATATGACATTCTTCTTTCAGACAAATACAATCTGAGTTATATTAAAAAATGTCCTGACTAATCCAAGCATTATAAATGGCAGCCCAAAATTTGAAGCCCAAAAAAGTGCATCCATCCATTGTAAAAGTAATCCAAACAGCTCTGGAGGGTTAATAACAGCCTTCAATCGATTGGTTTTTGTAAGAAAAATATCCATATTTAACACGTTATAAAGTAAAATATCTAGATACCGGCAGACTGCCTTTTGTATTCAACTTACAAAGAAAGTTTAACGCTTCTCGCAGTTGAAAAACTTATGCTAAATCTGACATCATCGCCCCGCCAGTTACGCTTTTTTTCGTAAGTTGAATACAGAAGGCGGTGGAAGCTAGATATTTTACTTTATAACATGTTAAATATAGATATTTTTCTTACAAAAACCCATTGATTCGCTTCAGAAGGCCTTTATTAACCCCCCGGAGCCGTGTGGATTACTTTTATAATGGATGGATGCACTGTTTTGGGCTTCAAATTTTGAGCTGCCATTCACTGCCATTATAATGCTTGGATTAGCCAGGACATATTTTAATGTAAGTCTGGTTGTATCCGTCTGAAAGAAGAAATGTCATGTACACCTAGGATGGCTTGAAGGTAAATCACGTTAAAATCTTGAGTAAAAACGTTTTAGTAAATCATGGGTGAATAATTTTTGGGTGAACTATACCTTTAACATGCCATCCACATGTCTGTTATTATTACATAGTGAAAAATAATGTTAAAAAATACAATCATGTAAAATGATATTCACCCGCTCTCGAACAACATCTGGCATGGAAGCTAGATCCTCAGATGTCACTTCCTGACGGTCTGGGAACAGAACCACTTTGATTTCTTCCTCATATTGCTCCTGATCAACATCAAACCCTCCCTCAATTCCTACAAGAAAAACATGAAAACTTTACAGCCTTTTATGTTTCATAAAATAAGCTTACTAACAATAAAAACTAGCATGTACTAAAATATTAAGCAAAGACGGAGGGCAAAAGAAACCAGGCGCTTACCAATGGCCAGTCTTGTGGGCTTCTTTTTTGGAGGATCACCTGATCCAGAATTGGGATCATCCTCCTTCTGATAGACAGACAAGGTTAGTCTATATTTGCCAGGAGAACAGCACTTGAAACAAGACACTGTAAAACTTGGTTGTGCATTTCGTTTTTTGCTTAGTTCAAAAGCCTTGACATGACACATCAGAAAAGTCTAAAAACTGTGCCGCTATACAGTGCCTTGGTTACGGAAGTATTTTTTCCATAGGGATTTTTAAGTCTTCACTAAAGAGTTATAAGCCATGAACCAAACCTACCAGCTAGGAGGTAAATCACAACATTACAAGTATTTGAAAATCAGACAAAACTGTGTTGTGTGTACGTAAAGCCGCAATGAAACAGAAGTAGCGACAGATCTTTTCTTACGTATCTGTGAGTGTAACAACATTTAAAAAAAATGCATTGGTTCTATGCATCGGTTGTTAAATTGTAACTAAACTTTTTTTAGTAAATGATCTGTAATACTGGGGCTTTATTAATGCTGTTCATTGATTCGAGTAAATGTTTTGACATTTGGGTATAAAGTGTTTTAATTCTATAAAATATGGTGTAAAACCACCAAAGTGCTGCCCTCTTAAGGTTGAACGGTGGCTACTGCAGTTGAATATAGGATGACATAGGATGGTTCTTCCAACTGCTCACTACCACGCCCCCAGGAATGTTTTCCCCAATCACATGATGAGAACGGCTTCACTCCAGTACCTCATGTTACATGAAGAAGAATCATTATGAATGAAACTTACTTGACACTTGCTTTAACATTGTAATGAAGAAAATGCAGTTAAATAATGCAGTTGTCAATACACGTCAGGCTTTTCTTGCGATTTTTGAGAAAGTTGCGACGCACTTTCAAACTCTGACACGCAAGTGGTTGCCGCGGTAACGAACAACAATGCCGTAACGTGCTGGCATATATAGTCTTTTATTTGAGGAAATCTGTTTATAATAGGTTATTAGGTCTGAAATTATTGGTCCTGCGCTGCTTATTGATTCAGTTAATTTGAAAGAAAATACATCGTATGTATCTGATCTATTTTTAGTGGCATTCAGTATAAGGATTTGACTGTTCATAGATTAGGTCAATTCTCTTGCGCTGCTGCTTCACTAGCATTGTCGGCATCGGGAGTTAACGCAGTTTGAGCCAGCGGCTCGCATTGATAAGGCTCTGGGTCTGTGTTCACACACAATTCACCCTCATCCACTTCAGGTGAAGGTAGGAGAATGACCGCTCTGTTGCAAAGCTACTGGCGTCATTTCAGTCATTCTCCATCTTTGTGACTCGTGAGTCAGACAGCTGTCAATCAATCCGTCACTGCGGGTCTCAGGTACTCACGCCCTCGGTTCATCCCCTCTGTCTCCGCCCACTTTTTCAGCATTTTTCAAAAATTGCCAGTGGGTGGAGTTAAGCTCTGAGCTGGGGTTTAATTTCCCTTTAAGTAGATTTTAAGATGTGGGTGTTGCATTCAAAAGTGGAGGCGTATGAACATGAACTTGCAGAAAAGTCTGTAATTTTCACAGGAAGGTCCACAGTATGTGGGTATGGGAAGCTTTTCAATTTGGGTAGGCCAAATCCAGGCAGAAATCCCCAAAAATGGTCCCAGAGCTTAAGTGGTTAATGGCTTTATTTAACTACTATCCCATATTGCATTACAAATGACACATTTATAAATATAAAATTATTGACTTAAAGATGTTGATTATATACATAGAAGCAATATATTTTACAGTTATAGCTAAATATGCATGTTACGCATTCAAATTTAATTAGTTTGAGAGTGTAGGGAGATTGGCTGTTTCAACAAACGCAGTGGTTTGTAGAAATGATCACTGAGAGCCGTTTCTACATGATTTGCTTGTCGCGATTCTCTGATTGGTGGCTATTTCTTCAGACATTCATGGGTAATGTGGTTCTTCTACAGGGAATTCCACTGTTAAACAAATTAGTTGAAAATCTATTGATTAACATCCTTTTGGCTCACAATAAATCTGGCTTTAATAGTTTAAATTATTAATTAGTATAAATGATCGTGAAAAATCAATTCACCTATGGGGTATAAATATTAGGATTTTTACTTCCCAACTAGCCTAGATGCCAGACGAACTTAGCCCCACCCACAAAATTTTCTGCACGGGCAGTTCGGTCTGGACTTGATCCATAGAGAAGTAATTATGCCCGAACAGAAACTGTTCGGACCAATGAAATTGTCAGGGCGGGCTTTAGACGATGATGGACAGATGATAAACAGTAACGTAATCATCCATGTCATCGAAGGCGCTTGGGTTGAATTTGTTCTAATCCTAAACGGAGAACTTGTTCGTATATGCATTCACCTTTACTATTTCTCTCAGAAATGATGATCGTGTTGGTAAGTACTCTGTGTATCCTTAAATTCTTTTTTACAACACCGGCAAAGATCGTTTACACTCATCTTCTTCTTCTAACGTGACTTATTCCAGCACGCACAGACAGGGTTGCCAAGTTTTTACAGCAGAACTCTCCCAACTGCTAATCAAAACTAGCCAAAAACAAGCCCAATAGCTTTCCGGGTGGGGGGGGGGGTTCTCCGGGAAAAATGTCATTTGGGGGGTAAAATGTGTTATTCTGGCTGGACTGGCTGCTAAATTTCGCATTCCTGGGTCTGTATATCACAGAATTGGGGTCGCTTGAACCCGCGGACTTGGCAACACAGTGCAGTTGAGTTCTGTTGACATTTGACATCTAACGTTATGCGTCGCTCCGTTGCTCTGATTGGTTGTAGGTCTATCCAATTGAAGTCTTTCCTGGTTCGGTTGAAACACGCCCCATAATCACAGCCCAACGGAGCAGTATCAGACTCAAATTCTGACTAGAATTGAGTATGACGACGTCAGGCTACTTCCCAACCCAACTGTTGAACATTAATAATGTTTTTGTCCCACCTAGCCTGAAACGGCAACACTGGCTAAACCAATGGTGTGAGTTTGGGGGCGGGACTCTGTTTGTCTGGCCAATGAAAAAAAGGAGTGTTTAGGAAACCTGTTTGACATCAACATTTTCTTTTCTTTTTACAATTCCATTTGGAGAATGGAAACTTTAGAGATTTAAGAATATTTACTCAAAGCATACATGATTGTTATTCATAAATAAACAGAATGATGTGCCATGTGTTTGTGCTTAACGTTACCTGTGTTTTCCGGGTCCTGGTGATGTGCAGGTAAGCTCTCTGACCGGTTTTGGCGTGGTGTCGGTCTACGTACTTACTTCCATAGCCGAGAAAGCTGTTCATACAGACATACAAACCTCCCTCACTCTCCTGAAACAATTCAAAATAACTGTTAGAACAAAATACTGTTGGTTAGCATCACGCGCTCAGTGAGGCTGTCTTTACGCGCACGCCACAAAATAACATTCACGCACACGATACAGAAGAACACAGGCTTCTCAAGATAAGAAACTTTACAGCTACTAGCTCATGTTAGCCTTATAACTAGCTCGCAGCTAGCTAAAGTGATATATAAGCGGATAATTTAAAGTCACAGAAAATGAATGGCTTAGTCAAGGTGTGACCAAAGAGTGCAGTCAACAGTGCCATGATGACTCGCATGACATACTGAAGGAAAATAGTGCAAACTTGTGCACTAAATGAGCGCTAGTTAGCAAACATCCCGGTATATCACAGCTCATAAGAAGACGAAAGCAAACCAGATACCTTATGCAAATAAATACATTTTAAAAATCCCAAAAGTGCGCGATGACTGTGCAGTCTACAGAACTCACCGGGCTTGCGAATGAGAAGGCGCACTCGTCTTTGTGAACACGATCTCCGGGCCTCGGAACCCGAATCGTAGACAGAACCGACATCAATATCTCGCTAACCTCCGTCATCTCTGACTAAACACAATTTGCCTTCTTGCCTACACACACGCTTGCCCGCCTGGGTTTTTTGGCCCCCGCTCCTGAAATACAGTCCGCTTGAAGTCTGACAGCCCCCTTCTTTCTCTGTTTCCCTCAATGAAAAGCCGCTGCTGTGCTGATGATGATCCAGTGTGTTTCATTCGAGGCCAGGGGCGCTGCACACACTAGCACTGCACGCATTACAGCCACAACTGTTTGACCGTAAAGGGTTTAAAATGCGCGCACACATTTTTTTACATTTCAATTTTTTTAATACAAATGTAAATATGTACACTTGTGTGATGTCTTTCATGCGAGACTTAGGTGATAATTTTATGCACCGTAGCAATATTGGCGTAACAAATACTTTCTTAAGCACAACATCACTGAGGAGAAATGATCAATTATATTGTGATTTCTCATGTATTTTATGTATTACGGTAATATGGAAGCCATGACAGTTGACAAAATGAGAAAGCGGAAAATTTGACCTCATATAAATAATAATACTGGCCTCATGCGGCTGGGAGTGTAAGTACGGCAAAGCAAAGGTTGTGCATCAGATTATAACAAAAAAGTAAAATATGTGATGAATCAGATATGGATGGGGTTGGGTTCAGTGTAGACAATTACTGGTTATCCTGTATTTGAATTTAATTCTGAAAGATTTAGCCTATATTTTACAAGATAAACAAAACAATGAACATTATGAGGCTACTTAAAATATGCCTTTCCCTTACCAGCGACACATACACATTCAATGAAATTGCTTATTAATTTTAATAAATTACAAATAAATTAGTACACGTTGTTCATGAATATGCAAATTAGTTCCCTCCTCCACTCAGTCACAGTCACACCAGCTCGGACTAATTGATCCACTCAGTCAACTGTAGTAACGCGACACCATGGCAAGTGGAAATATTGGTTTAATTCAGGCATATGTTTGAACCAGAAACTGATTCAGAAGAAGAGGAAGAGCGAATTATACACCCTCAAACGAAAGCAAGAGCACCCTCAGTTGATACTGTAATAATATCTTATTGAAGAAACAGATTTGGTTAACGCTCCCGTGCTTATTTGTGTTTGCACTCTAGAAAAGTGTTTACATTTACAACATGTTTTTGCAGCGGTGAGCAATGTAGCCATATGTGTATAAGCAACAGACATGTTTGTTGATCTCTTGAATGCAGTGGCCAATCAGGGGTGTTTCATTTAGTCAGAATCCTATTGTGTAGACACAATTTAACAAATTCATGTGCAGTGTAGACAACTTTATTGATTATAATAGAACTTTGTGAGATCGCAAACTAAGTGACAGCTTTTTAGTGATTGTAAAGAGAGCAGTCTTTGCGCCATTTTTAGGCTATATACAATCCATTCAGAATTTGAATAAGAGTTGACACATAACGGTAATTGTGTTGCTAATGTTACACAAACCATGTTCGCCGTATCAGACAGCTGCATAACTGCGTAAAAAAAAAAATTGCATCCTTAGTAATAAGCACATTGACGGTAGGAATTAGGGGCGGTCGTCCAGCGAGGAGGAGCTAATGTAATTTCGGTCTAATGGGTGGAGCTAGAATATCCAACAACACCCCAACCCTACCCACAACTCTATCCCTCCACCCCATTAGACATCCAGGGAGGTGGAGCTGGATGTCATTTGACTCTGCAGTGAGTACCACTCCCCCTCACTGGATGTAATAGCTGGAGCTATACGGTCAAACCATACTCTAATCCAGTGTTTCCCAACCTTTTTTCAGTCATGGCACCCTTTGAAAATTTTCTCCATTTTGTGACACCCCCTCGCATATGTTACGCTAGGGGTATAATGGTACAGATTGCTCAGATTTTTATTAACTAACATAAAGAATCTCTGCACTACAAAATAGTGTGTTATAGCAGATGTAAGGATTAAACTATCATCCCATTTCTGGACACACACACTCCTATGGCAGATTTTTTCATTTATTTATTGACCTGAGGGAGGGGTTCTGGCAGACCAATCACAGCACTTGCGGTCTGCATACGTCGTAGGGTAGGCACGCATCACACAGCCTACGGCCTACACTCGACGCAGAAATATAAATTGGCCTTTAGTTGATAGACTTTCGCTGTATCCGGTCGGCAAAACTCCGAACACATCTTCTTTTCTTAAGAATGACTTCAGTGCCGTTCTTTGTTCTTTTCTCAAAGAAAAGCTGAACTCCGAGTCTTCCAGAGTCGCGGCCAAAGCCGATTCAAAAGACCGCTGTTCACCAGCTTCTGTGTTTACGAGTAGCACGCAGAACCTCCGCAACTCTGCCCGCCCACCGACTCTACACACGCTGTGATTGGCCTGACCAGAGTTTGGTTTACCGAGAGGTCAGGTCTACCGAGAGTTGCTAGACTACACTCGCGGCAAAATACATTTTCTGCCGCTAGGGTGCGTCTAGATTTCTAGGCTAACCCATATCCCTATCCTTAAAGCTACACTGTGTAACTTTTTTAGTTTATTCTTAGCTAAAAACACTTAGTTCTTTCAAAAAATATATGTGCTCATTAATGTATATTTACTTCTTTCAAGTAATAAAGTATTCTCGTAAGTTTATAATATGCCATTGAAAATACATACGGGTAAGGGGTTCGAATGGGGGTCGCCATGTTGCCCCTCCATCTTGAAAGTACATTAGCCAAAGAGGGACATACCCGTAAATTCAAGCTTCGCCTTTCGCGTTTTAACACTCGATGGCACCGTGTCGAATGTGAAGAGGGGGATTGCTGGATTGAACTGGAAGCCATGTCAATTTTGGACTAAATCGGCCACCGTAGGAGTTAAAACGAAATCGGAATTGGGAGGAACAGTAACTAATATTTACTGGATGGTCATATACCTTTTCACCGCTAGATGGGGGAAAATATCACACAGTGTAGCTTTAAACATATCTCCACCCATTACGTCCACGGAGGTGGACTCCGTGGACCTAATGGGTGGAGTTATGTTCCATCATGTCCAGAGCATAGGTCCAGAGAGGTAGTGCTGGAGGTAATTTGATTTTGCAGTGAGCACTACTTGAAAATACTCAGCAATGGTGTGTTGACTGATGCATTTGCTCATGGTTGATCTTAAAGCACACAGACAACATTAAAAACTTGATCTCCACCACAGGTGTTTGATTTTAATTTAATTTTAATATATTATTCCATTGATGTTTTGAGGTAATTATAGATTAATCCTAACCACACCAACTAAATATTTTTAGTAACTAATTTACAAATATAAGTAAATGAATTTGCAATAAACAAAATAATAATGCATAAACATTTAATAGATTTTTATAACCAAATGTGTCCTCAAACAGGCACACTAGATTTCGCTCTCTCGTGCTGCACCTATATTTCTTGCTGCCAGGCACGTATTCCCCTCATTCCTCTGTGGGACCTCCTCCCTCCCTTCATCCCAAACACAGTCCCTGCATTATGGCGCTACACTCAAACACAAGCCATGTATACGTGGCGTTCTTCTTTATTCTCAACTATGTATTTATAACTGCTGGCAGTGGACTATCTTCAGAGAGTTCATCCGGACTTTTAGCCCCTTACGATGAGCTCTATTACCGCGGGGTTCGGGCGTATTTTAGCGAGGATTGGGAACGAGCGGCGGAGTTCCTGGAGAAATCCATTTCCACGCGAGACATGCTCCTGCGGACCAGACGAAAATGTCACAACGAGTGTTTAACTGTAGGAGATGACAAAGTCTCCAAACTAGGTAACTGTTGACTTTTTGTACAGATGGACAACGTGTGTTTTGCGTATCTCCATCAGAGTGTGCCAATGACATGGAGCAGCTCATTCAATTACAGTGCTTGAAACTCAGTTCAAGTATGCACTGGAGACTGGAGTTTTCCATGACTTGTCCTGTTCACTGCATTTTAATATGTGCAGACACAGCGGATGGTAGTCTCTGGGACCTGGGGGCACTAGACTGGATCCAAGTGCGGGCCGAGTGTGTGAGGTTCTGTATGGGTCGAAGCGTTTCTCCTGCTGCTCTACTCCCAGTATCTTCAGACATCGAGTATGAATTTGGAACACGCAACCCTTACAACTACCTGCAAGTCACCTACTACAAGGTAAAATCAGCAATCTTAATGTTTATACATGAAACCAGGCAAATAATAATTAGATACGTTTGTCAACAACACCTGGAAATGTCTGAGTAACCCTTGCCTCGTTTGTTTTGTAAGTTTAAACTCTCTTCCCCCTCTATACAGTTGGGTAAAATGGACAAAGCAGCTTCAGCTGCTCACACGTTCTTTTTGGCCAATCCGAGTCACCTGGAGATGAGGAACAACATTGAGAAGTACAGGAGGATGATAGGAGTCAAAGACGAATCCTTCCAGAACAGAGAGAGAGAGCAGGAGCAACACTGGGTGAGTTGTTAACTACAACTTTACAAAAAAGTGGCATTTGTTAACTTTAGCTAATGTATTAACTAACTTCAACAAACAGTGAGCAATATAATTCTTACAACATTCATTAATCTTCACACAGAGAAAAAAGGTGTCAAAACTGTACCTTTAGGGCTACAACAGCTTGTCACTAGGGCAGTACCCTTAAGAGGACATCTTGGTAACTTGTTTACTCCTAAAAGGTATTAGTACCTACAAAAACGTACCTTAAGGTACTACTATGTACCTTTTTGTGGTAAAAAGGGTCCAAAGATGTCCTTTTAAGGGTACTGCCCTAGTGACAAGCTGTTGTAGCCCTAAAGGTACAGTTTTGACACCTTTTTTCTCTGTGTGAAGATTAATGAATGTTGTAACAATTTTCATTAACTAATGTTAACAAATAACTTGATTTGAATAATGTATTAACAAATGTTGAAATTAACATGAACATAAACTAATAAATGCTGTAGAAGGATTTTTTTATTTTACGGTATGTTAACTAATGTAGGTAATTAACGAAACCTTTTTATTGTTAAGTGTTACTACTAAAACTATTAAAATAATTTTCATTAATTTAAATAAAGCTAAAATAAAACATTAGATACAAAAAAACTTGAACTTAGGAAACTTAAACAAAAATCACAAATGTTGCATATGCAACTAACTAAAATTAATAAGTTGTAACGTGTAATTTCCGTTATGAATAATTAAAGGTCTTAAGAATTTGTTTCTTAAGGAACTTAAACCTTGTATAAAACTTAGCAGTGGAAGTGAAGCTTAGTAGAATTATAATGAAAAAGGGGTAGGTCAAATAATCGAAGGCTTTAGCCTACACCTTTTCCGGTTAATATATAACATTATGTATGTTGATTATGAAAAACTGTGTACGAGGACGTAACTCAATTTTGATGATGATAAACAATACTAAAATAACATTGCTGCAAACGTCACCACCATATAAACAGATTGTAAATTGCATTGCATGAATTTCTCGGTGTGCTTAGTACTGACGTCTGAGCAGCTCATGACTGTTAGTAGTGTTGTGAGTCAAAATAGTTATTTTTTCTAGTGTGTTGTGCAGGCTGTTATTTTACCGAGCAGTCTTTTGTCTTTGAGCCGGATATGTGGTTAACTTCTGTCAATTACATACTTATTCTGTCCTAACTCGTCTCTTTTTCTCTCTCGTAACCACTATTATGAAAATTAAATTCTAAAAGTTGTGAAATTAACCACATTAGCTGTCCTGCATTCCCCTTTCTCTACCATTTTCTCATCTTTTTTTCAAATGTTTTATCATTTTTTAGGAGATGTATGAAGCAGCCGTTCTGGCTGAGAGCTTGTCCGATTGGGTAAAGGCGGTGAAGAAGTGGAAGGAATGTGTGAATGAGACGCTCAAGCAGACAGAAGAGTGCAGAGCTCAGTGTGTGATGGCGCCACGGGTCCTTCCGGAGGAGCCAGACACTGCACAGGGAGTTTACGAGAGAGCTGCAGGTGAAAAAGGATGTTTATTTACAAAGTCTATCAAGGTTTTGCAGCCAATATTATTAGTTTAGCATCTGATTATTTCACGGAACTGGTAACCCCTCTCTTATTTGCAAAGAATATTTAAAATAATATGTTGCCCCATCATGGCATATTTTATTTATTATATAGCAGCTGAGTAAACTCAGTCTTTCTCTGTCTCTTCAGACCTCTCTCTCTCCTTGCTGTCATGCAAACTGATGTGCGTGACCTTAGTGTCAACGCGACCTGGAAGGGTTTCTGCTCTGGAAGACTTTCTTCCCTTACAGCTCGAGCATCTACATATTGCACAGTTCAAAGGTCAGTTATCATTAATGTATTAATACACAAGCACTGATATTTCCTGTCAGTGTTTACTCACAAATGCCAGATGTTTTTGTTATTTAAATTTTTTTTTAAATTTAATTAATTTAAATGTATTATTTAAAAAATATTATTATTTCTATTATTTCTTCTTTGTCCTTCACTGTTTATTTTTGGAGATGAACAGTGTTTAAACGTAATAGAGTGCAACAGTCAGGTTCCGGAAGTAAAACGTGTTTTTTTAATGGTAACTTATTAACCGTTACAGACAGCCATGGTTGTTAATCGGAAGTAGTTGCTTCTGTTGAAGCTGTTAGGCTGCATTATTTCAACTTAGTTTTAAATTAATTGTTTAACAGGCAGAATTTGTGGTGAAAAAATACAAAAAAGTACAGAAAATTACACCAATTAGAGTCTCAACAAGAAAAACGCACCAAAAGATATTGTTAGCTCCACCCACAAATGACGTAATTGAGTCAGTCTCCCTGCACTCTTAAAATACTTAAATATTTGATATATAAAATGGACATTTTTAAATGAGTAGTTTTATATTTCTCCTTAATTTAATTTGATTATGCTGTTCACAATGCTTCATGGTATTGTAGTTTTTTCCCTCAAGCCGTTAAGTACTTTAGTGTTTAAGTGTACTTAAGTGTTTTTGTCCGGGGTTTTTTAAATACTGTTTTGCTTCAAATCATAGTTTGTAATGTTATGATTCACCTATTGCACTTGGTTGAATAAAGTAAATGAAGTAAAGTGAATAAAGTTGAATAAATGTAATACATTAACACATTGGTTCCCTCATGAAATGAGACGCGACTCAAATTTGCAATACTAAAAATATAAACATTTTATAATTTTAATTTAATTTACTGCTAATATACATAATATTTTAAATGAGCCTTTATTTTTATATTTTCTTTTTTTATATAGTAATATTTTATAGTAATAATATACTTTTATTTCAGTTTTAGTAATTGTAGTACTTTAAACGTATTAGTTTTGGTTAGTTATAAGTCAACATTATTCTTTTTTTTTTTTGTACAAAAATTTGAATTTATATTTTATTTCAGCTTTATTTCAATTAACGAAAACTATTTTTAAAGGTCCCATGGCGTGAAATTTTCATTTTATGAGGTATTTCAACATTAATATGAGTTCCCCTAGCCTGAATATTGTCCCCGAGTGGATAGAAATGTTGATCGGTGTAAACCTGAGTTCTGGCTGTCTCTCTCTGCCTTTGAGAAAATGACAGGCCAGACGAGCCAATCCTGAAGTCTCCTGTTTTGACGTCCAAGCAGGAACGGTTACCTCCCTTTCCTCCTCCCAGAGAATCTGGCACGCCCATGCAAACACTCGAGATCATTAACGTTACTTGTGAACGCTGGCAGTTTCTCAGTGTTTGGATGTACAAATGAAAACAGAAGTCTTTCTTCAGTTCCTTCTGATCTGTGATCAGTGATCTCTTATGTGTAGCTAATTATTTATTATTCGTGCACACAATGCGGCTTCTCTCTCTCCAGACAGAACGGTGTTTTCGTGTTTTCTATCTTGTGAGTCAGTGTTTTTGTACGTCCTCGTCGCGTCTATCGGTTCTAAAATGTGCATACAGTCTTTTCTGTTTAACATCAGCAGTCACATCTTTAGAGATAAACCTCACACACGCCGAAGCTCGGCCTTCAATATCCCCGACCCCCAGTACTGCATCTGGCCCACAGCGGAGGCACCAAACGCGGCGTGAGATTAAGCAGAAGGGGGGTAAGCGTGAGCATATCTGGGCTAGGCTAGCCATCTTTCCCCACAATAAACTGGATTACATTCGATTACTGTTGTTGTGTCTTTGTTTGCGCTGTGTAACGTTACTCAATGCGCGTCACTGACGCTATTCATATGATTGGAACATATCTAGAAATAATGCTATTATCAACACTTACTAACTCGTTCATCTCGCTGTAATGGTACATTGCATGTGTTACAAAGTTGGTAGAATAATGATGAAGACGGACTCGGCGTGACTGGGACTCGTGTTTATTCAGAACTCTCAGATAAAAACACAATAAACTCGCGCTGACAGACAGCGCTCTCATAACTCAGTAGGTACTATAAATAACTTTGTTAGCAATCGCTCCGTCTCCATGATGTCCGGTTCGCGAACGAATCATTCTTTTGAATCGGTTCTTTTTAGTGAACCGAACCAGTTCACCAAATCGGACTGAATCGTTCTAAACGGTTCGCGTCTCGAGTCAGCGCTGATCCATAATTTACTAAAGTTACTAACTTTCTGACATGAGTGACAGTCCCTCCGACTAGAAATAAACTAATAACCTGAAGTATATGCTAGTAACTACAACAGTTCACCCTGAACTGAGACTGAGAACTGATGAGAAGTGAACTCAGGTCCATCCGTCTCTGGCAGACTCGTGCCTGCCTGCTCGTGCCTCGTTAAACCACGCCCCCTCCGCTCATTTAAAATGCAAAGATGTCAGCCAATCACAACAGTGGGCGTTTTTACTGAAGTCTCACAGCAGACACGCCTCTTGAAGCAGGGCATTCAGCCACAGGGCAAACAGCAGTATAGAAAAAATGCCTTTTATTTCTAAATTATGACATTTTATGATGTAAAAATCATACTAACAATATAAGTACACCTCAGGAAACACTATAAAATAATAGAAAAATGCCATGCCATGGGACCTTTAATAGTTTTTGTTCACATTAACAACTCTAGTGAATTGGTGGTGTTGACTGTTCTCAAGCACCGATCACAGTTAGAGTACCTCAGTTTAAAAAATATCTCTAAATACTATTCTGTTGAATAGTATTATATTCTGTTGTATACAATTTTCTGTTGTAACTTGAGTGTTCTGTTCTGGTGCTTGACCTGAAAAGTTTGAGAACCTTCATTAACTAAACGTTGTTATTACCACTCTTTTGGGTCCTGCAGCTGGTGACCTGAGGGGGGCGGTGGAGACCCTGCGCTCCTTGCTGCTCTTTTACCCCACAGATTCAGACTCCCTTAGTAACCTGGAGCTCTACTCTCAGACACTAGAGGGCGACGCGGAGGCTCAGGAAACAGGCCCCATGCAGGTATGATGAATGGACTGGTGGAGTAACTGTGACACATGGGAGATGGGGTAGAAAGAGTAATGTTTGCATTTATAGATGGGTGTCTGTTTGATGGATGGATGGATGAGTCAACGAGAAAAATCAATATAGACTTTAAAATGGCTATTTTATCTTTTTTTCCTCAAAGGAAATCGCCAAGTATGTCAGCAGAGCTTTGCAAGAGAAGAGACTGCTGTACTTTGGAATGGCAAACTTGGACTTTAAATTCAGTGACCCGGTATATGCCTCATTGCACTTGCTGGATTTTTTTGTCTTTCACCTCTCACCTTTTGTTCTCCTTTCTGAAACTAGCCAAAAAAGGCCTCAGTCTCACTCTCTGTCCCCATCAGGATCTGTGGACACCCGAGGACGTTGTGCCCGAATCTCTGCAAGAAACCTGGAGGTGAGACAGGGAAATAGAAAAATGACAAAAAGAAATTGGTGAGATGTATTTCCTGGCAGATTCAAACTTTTCTTCTTCTCAGAGCAGAGAAAGAGCAGCTTCATGAGAAACTCAAGCAGGGCCAGAAAGTGGAAGAAGTGGATGACAGTGGATTTTATGCAGGTACTGTCCACCCTGTTCCTTCCATCAATTGTAATAGTTATAATATATAATGTAATTGAATTAATTAAATATATACAATTTGACTCAGGTGGTCCTGTTCCCGTGGTTGGCGTAACAATCACTATGGATGATCAGGGGCTGAACGGGACCAACCGTGTGGTGCTGGATGGACTTTTATCCCAATCTGAATGTGATCGCGTGATTCAGCTGGCTGCCGTGAGCTTTTTAATATCATTTAAACATCTACCATGTGAGCTCCTGTTGCAAACAGTGCAACGCCCAGAGAGCAGCTGAAAGAATCTCACTTACATTCTGCATGTGTTGATAACAGGTTGCTGCATCAATGGGTGATGGTTACCGGGGGCGACGCTCTCCTCACACGCCGCATGAGAAATTTGAGGGTTTGACTGTTCTCAGAGCACTTAAGGTGAAATATTACTCACTCATGACACATACTAGAATGATTCAGAAAATTAGAGACATTCTCACATCAATGTGCAATGTAATATACTAGAAAATATCTGTTTTCCAGTTGGCTCAGGATGGGCTGGTCAACCAATCAGATGCCAGGCTGCTTCATGAGATCGGGGAGACCGTAAAAGTTCTGATGGACTCGTACTTTAGAAGTCACTCTCCTCTCTACTTTGCTTACACACACTTGGTGTGCCGATCAGCCATCCCAGGTACAAAACCCTATAGTGCTTTAACAGGAACAATCATTCACACATAAACACATGGGTCTTCATTTATATAATGTTTGCGTAAAAACCATTGTACATTTGATCTTGCGGTCATTTCTCAAATGTGCATACGTGAGATTCAGATAATGGGCCTCATTCATGATACGCGAGCGGAACGAATGTGTGTGTAAAACGTTCGTAAAGCCGCTCTGACGTAAATTTTCGGATTCACGAAAATGTTCGTATTTTCAAAATGTTAGTTGGTACGAAAGAAATTTACAACCTGCTCCCTGCCACGTGTAAATGGGGCGTAAAACATTTGAACGTTCTGCGTTCTAATTTAGGAAAACTGACGACATTGCATTTTGATCCACTATGTACCATAATAATATTTCAAGAGTTGATTTGCCCTGTCTTTTTTTATTTTATTTAATTTTTTACTGCTCAATGTTGGGTAATAGACAGCCTCGTCACTGTCACTTTTTACCCGGCCGTCCAATCACAGTGGAGGAGGGGCGGGACAAAAACTACACCGACCGATCATCCTACTTGTACACCGACTGAACAACAATAATGGAGAAGTTAATACTGCTTTTTACTGCATTTTATATATTCAGTAATATTCTTCAAAATGAGATAGTAACACATTTCTGCCATGGATATTCTGTATCATATTCATAGCAATCAAATTATCTCAGGTTGAAAAACGCTGCCCTTGCAATTGCAAAGCGCTTTCAAGCGCCACCAGCTGGCCATTTTTCAGAAGAGCACCAGGCATTTTTAGCATTTTTAGCTAAAATGCTTTGATGGACACATGATAATTTAATATTTATTGCTAGGCATATGGCCAATTAGTCTCTTATATACGGTATATACGGTATATATACGGTAGCCAAACCTGAGAAAGAAGTCCAGAAGATTCCACAGCGTTCCTGCACACGTCATTTGCAGTTGTAACTCATGGGTGAGGATTATGCTAATTATGAATGAGCGTGCACGCGCGTCCTAATTACGAATGTTTGGAATTCATTAATATACACACGTTTAACTACCAAATCCGTGGTATACGAAGTGCTTGTGAATCTGGAGAAGAGTTTTTACTCAGAATTTGCCCATATATTTACGAAAGTTTCATGAATGAGGCCCAATGAATACGCACACAAAAAAAGCATACACCACTCTTCGAGATGTGAAATTTATAAATCTCATATGATATTTTGTGCAGCTGAATGGTTTCAAAACTCTGCCTTGTAAACACCGCCAAATTTTCATTAACAGATAAAAGATCGCCAAAGTCCAAATCCTTTTCTTGAGAATCGAGAGCAGCAAGAATTGCTTGGATTTCCAAGTACCTGCAGTACACCGACTCTCTGCCACAAGGAAAAGTGTGTATGCCTGCTTAGACCCTGACGTGGCACCGAGCACTTTTCCACATCAAAGGCCCTTTTTATCAAAATTAACGCTGGCGTGGATTTTAGCTCTCTAGGATCAAATCTGTGCGTACGCACGTTTTATAAATGAGGCCCATTATTTTAACATCTTTCTCAGTAGTCAGTACATATATGACTTTATGTGTACAAAGGACAGCAAGAGGGGCGGTCAGATCTTTCTCACCCAGTTCATGTGGATAACTGCATCCTGGAGCCAGAAACCCGGCAGTGCTGGAGAGAAGCTCCTGCTTTCACTCATCGAGATCTCAGGTGCACAGATGTGTAGACGTAGGCAAAACACACAGGAAAGGAAACAGCTTGGAAATAATGAAAATGTCTAAAATATATTTAATAGTGTATTTTTTACTTTTCTTTTTTATGCATATACTAATTTGTTTGTATTGTTGCCTTTATAGTGCAGTTGTTTACCTGAATGATGATTTTGAAGGAGGTGATTTCTTCTTCACTGATCGAGACACCAAAACAGTCACAGTAAGATTAATTTCCCAATATTGACCTTTTTTCTTTTCTTTTATTCAGATCAATATTAACAAATTTCTCATAAGCTCTCTCTACAACAATATATCAGGACTTAATATAATCAAGTGTGAATAGCATTAAAAAATAATGCACAAGTGTGTCTGTGTACACGTGTGATAGAGACCCAATATTTGCATGAAATTTCTCTTTCTCTTTTTTTTTCTCTCTTTCAGGCAAAGGTTAAGCCCAGCTGTGGGCGACTTGTTGGATTTACATCAGGACCTGTCAATCCACACGGTGTTACTGCAGTGACGGAGGGCCGGCGATGTGCACTGGCACTTTGG
This sequence comes from Romanogobio albipinnatus, assembly GCA_023566225.1. Taxonomy (NCBI): domain Eukaryota; kingdom Metazoa; phylum Chordata; class Actinopteri; order Cypriniformes; family Gobionidae; genus Romanogobio; species Romanogobio albipinnatus. Next base: position 24,912,510 of record CM042252.1, on the reverse strand, counting down.
TTCACTACTGAAAAGCACCACAGAGATATGGTATGGGGCTGTTAGGGCAACTTCAATAGATGCTAAAAGAGGAAAGGTGTTAAATGCACTGACTCATGTTTAACTTCATTTCAGGAACGTGAGGAAGCTGAAGCCTTATGGGCAGCTGATGGACAGAGTGTAGTAAAAGAGGAGAAGGGTGATGGTGACAGCGCCTTGAAATCTGCCCGTAGTGGGAGAAGCCAAGGGAAAGAGAGGGGTAAAGAGAGAGAAAGAGTGACAGGCAGACGGGATGAACTGTAAGAATGACAGATGAATGAGCCAATCAAAAAATAGACATCTATGGACATTAAATGCCATGCTGCTTATTCACCCTGTCATTTCATGAATTTGTTCCACGTGTGTGTGTGTGTGTGTGTGTGTGTGTGTGTGTGTGTGTGTGTGTGTGTGTGTGTGTGTGTGTGTGTGTGTGTGTGTGTGTGTGTGTGTGTGTGTGTGTGTGTGTGTGTGTGTGTGTGTGTGTGTGTTTGTGCTTGTGCGTGTGTGTAACCTTGTTTCTATTTGTCTCGTGAATAAAGAAGCAGTGAATGCAGCAATTATGTAACTCTGGGAATAATTTATTCTTCTTTATAATTATTATGTATTAATTATTAAAGACATTTAGACAATTATCCTCATACATTTTTTACTTATTAAAAATGAAGGGTATTTTTTAAAATAATAAAAGATATCCATAACCACATAAACATTTTACATTCATTTTACATGCCTTTGGGGATTTTGCGTGAAACTGTATCCACACCACTAGGTGTCAGTATAAATCTAAGACCACTGTCATATCGATCAGCAAACAAAAAAGGACTGTGAGCACCTTTATCATTAATTTATTATTGTTTCACAGAATCAAGACCAAGAGAAAAAGTGTTTAATAGATCTAGATGACGGTACATTTAAAACAAGCGAGTGGAGGAGGGGAGGTGTGGTACATTAGCACTGATGGAACGCGTGAGAGAGAGAAAGAGGGAGGGAGTGGGAGAGAGACGGAGAGCGAGATTACAGATAATCCCTCATAAATGAGTGCATTTGTTTATGAAGCTTACAAATCTCCCATTTAGAGTATGGAATAATAATCCAGGCAAGAAATCATGTAATCATTCATACCCGACTCCCCATTTCAAAATGCCCCTTCCATTAAAGCCAAACCCTAATATCACTGACCCTCCTCTAATGCAACAGAACCAGCAGACTCTTACCATACTTACACTGGCCATTGATCCTCTGTATGAGTTAATCTACATTATTCTGCAAAATAGAGGGCCGAATGGCCAATGGTGCATAAGGTGTTAATATGATCCTATGCATCTAATACTTAAGGAAAATAGTTAAGAGTTTAAGAGCAAAGCAGATGTATGGACAAGGTAAATGACTAAGACCCTTCTGACCTGTTTTCATATGACGTTTGACTATCACTGAGATGCGTTCATGAATAATCTCTTTCTCCCTCATGATAACATATAACATTACACAACATGGTGGTGTTATGCTGGATTTTGTCCTGTGCTGAAGAGCATGGATATTAATAGTGATAATGGAATGTAGATGTTCCATTCTTATACATTTAACCAGTCCCATCCAGACATTTGTTTAACCTGGATTTCTCAATGCAATCACACAGCTGCAGGTTTTTCACAGTGTGTGTATTTTTGGTCAAGTTACCAGGTCCTCTTGGATGCTTTAGCTCAAAAATGGCTACATGAAAATGTGGGGGTTTTTCTGGATTAAGAAAGTTAAGCGTGAACTGTACATTGTCAAATTCCACTTTAATGTCTATTTGCATTCCAACACTCATTGTTTAAGCAATATCACATGAGCTGTGATTTACCATTGCTAGTGTGATGATGTGGTTTTTTTATAACAGTTAAAGGCGAATCGGAAGTTGTGAATGACTTCAGCATTGGGACGTATTTCCAAATGAAACAGAATAGAGTGGTGCAGTTATGACATTACTTTGAAGGCCAAAATGTGGAAACGAGTTAGCATTTTAACGCTTCCGGTTTCATAGTCCAAAAATCAATGGGTTTTTGTTTAAATGGCTGAAATAAGGTCTGTGTGAACACAAGCTCAAGACACTTTTATGTTTTATTCTACGACATAAAATACATCAGTACCTCTCGTGATTTTTTTAAAGCTGTTAAGTGCCTTGAAAAAGGCAGTTTCTAACAAGTGGCTAAATGGGACTACAGAGACTGTCGAGGAGATTTAAAGTCATCACACCGAGCAAGTACACTCAGTCCGCTTTTACCAAGGGGGTAATCCAGCACCCAGAAAGCGTACCTTCCATAGGGGCAGCCATTGCTAACCAAACCATCACCTGCTGTTAGCATTCCATTGACTCCCATTTATTTTGGTGACACTTTGACAGCGAATAACTTTACATCTGAGGCGTTTAAAGACTCCATTTGTCCATTGTTTATTTCTAAAGAAACACAACAATGTATAAAAGGCTCCATTACCTTGTATCTTACACTATCACCCCGTAGAAGCCATTTTTGTAAAAATAGGCTAACCATTGCGTCATAACCATGCCACTCTTTGTCGCACAGTTTTATTAAAATAAATAAATACAAGTTTCTCCTACTCACGCTCTCCATCTCTGCAAGATTCGGTGATTCAAATTTTAAGGGTGCTTTCACATCTCTAGTTCGGTTCATTTGGTCCAAACCAAGGGAAAACGATTATACAATGTAGAATTTTTCAGCTTTTTTGGTTCCTTTTCACACCACACTGATTGCTTTGGTCCGAACCAGTTGAAACGAACCAAAATGCAGTCACATGACAACATCCACATCACTCATTGGCCATGGCGTCTTTCCTTAACTGCTTTTCGATTGGTCAGAATTGACGTGCGGTAAAAAAACTTCCAACACAAGAGGAAAAGCCAGCAAACAACACGGAGACAACACAACTATGGAGAGAGTACTGCGCGGGCTGGTTTTGTCCCTGGCCATAATCTATTACATTGTTTGTATACACCACAATATGCAAACAAAACATTTCTATAATGAAGCGCGGATGCGGCTTGAAAACAACGTTCTAATGTACTGCAAACGGCGAGCGCCATCATCATCAGACCAAATTTCTATGAGGCTCCGCACCTCCTCACTACTCCAAGTTTGTCCGCGAGCTTCCATGCTAAAGTGCAAACTGTCAACAAACACTTCTTCATCACGCTTGTTTGGTCCGCTTTTGGTGCGCAACCGAGTGCGATTGCTGCTTTCACACCTGACCAAACGAACTGCACTAAAGGGGAAAATGAACTCTAGTACGATTCAACCGAACTAAACAAGGCAGGTGTGAAAGCACTACTTGCACAACTACTAGCTGTCAGACAGGTTTCTCACGTCACATCTAGGTCTGCCATCAGGAAGTGAGTGCTTCTAATTGACTTCACTTTCCTCCGTGGAAGTCTATGGGGTCGCTGTGTCCATTTCTTTTACTGTCTATGGCTTTTACAGCCTCTTATAAACTATTGAAACTTCCTGGGAAAATGTTTTTTTAGATAAAAATTAAAGAGTTGTCGGAAGCTTAGTGATGGTGACGTTTAAGTCGTGTGACCATGGTGTAGTTAGTTTATAGCCGACCTTTAGCTTTTCACTTCTGGGTGGAAATCACACGAGTGGTAGCCTACAGCCGTCAAACTGATGTCAAGACCATGGAACGATTTATCAGATTCTGACTAAAGATTATAAAGACACATTATTTTTTTATTGGAATTAATTTGGACTAGTAATGTGCGCTAACAAAGTAAATAGGGAAAATTTTGATTTTATGAAGTTTAAATAAACAAGAGTAGGCTAACTTACATTTTTGGCAAAGTATTGCCAGACAGATATTTTTTTCCCTCTGCCAATGAAAATATGGTATTTCCGAACAAAGCTAAGGCAGAACCAACCGCATCTCTGCAACGCAATGTAGTAGCGTTTTATTCCTGAACAAATCATGTACGTATCGCTGCAGCCCGGAGACATGCAGGTGGGAGGAGCTTAAGCCGCAAGTGGGAGGAGCTTATGCCGCAAGTAGGAGGGATTTCACAAATGTACAAGTGGGAGGAGCTTATACCGCAAGTAGGAGGGATTTCACAAGCGTCATTGATGCAGAGGACCGCAGTGAATGAGTATGGCAGGAAGTAGTGACAGTAATGAAATGTATTATTAAAGCTACACTGTGATATTTTCCCCATAGCGGTGAAAAGCTATATGACCATCCAGTAAATATTAGTTTCTGTTCCTCCCAATTCCGATTTCGTTTTATCTCCTACGGTGGCCGATTTAGTACAAAATTAACATGGCTTCCAGTTCAATCCAGCAATCCCCCTCTTCACATTCGACACGGTGTCATCGAGTGTTAAAACGTGAAAGGTGAAGCTTGAATTTACGGGTATGTCCCTCTTTGGCTAATGTACTTTCAAGATGGAGGGGCAACATGGCGACCCCCATTCGAACCCCTTACCCGTATGTATTTTCAATGGAAACTTACGAGAATACTTTATTACTTGACAGAAGTAAATATACATTAATGAGCACATATTTTTTTGAAAGAACTAAGTGTTTTTAGCTAAGAATAAACTAAAAAAGTTACACAGTGTAGCTTTAATGAAAGTTATTATTGTGCGTGTCCAATACCACTCATTGTTAACGATGAAGTCACGTCTTTACACCTTTTACCATACTTAAAGTGATGGTGTTTTAAATTAATTAGGCTGTAATGTAGACCTTGACCTTATTCAAACATATTTCTGAATATTAGCTACATATTCTACAATATCAAGAAAATGAACATATGAACACAATGAGATGTAATTGCACTCAGTGAAGTGAATGTGTAAATACATGAAAAACATCAGTAAAAAATGGTTTAGTTACCATCCATCTTTACTGCATTTTTTTTTTCAATTAATAAAATCATGAACAAGTCACTCATTCATTTTATTATTTTTAGTCTTTTTTTATTATTTGTATGTACACTATTGCAGTGAACACTGCAAAATCCAGGGTGGAATGTTTCCGATTAAATGCCCTGGAGCTTGCCTCGCTTTCCCTTCCCAGCATAACCTGGTGGATACACAAGAAGCACTAGGGTTTATACTAGTTTATTCATCACTAATTTACACAAAACGTACCAGGTGTGCAGCATTTGTACTCAAAACGGCACTCGAAACAAGTGGAGATTTTCCAGAAGAGTTGTTTGTAGTGTGAAGATTTTTTTTTTCTAACATGCAACAACTGAGGGAAGAAAAAAATTAACATAACATTTAACATTATCAATGTTGTTCTTGTTATGCGTTTTATTTTTAAATGTCAATATTTACTTTCTAGCCATAAAAAGTGTGTCTGATTCTTGAAGTTTTCATCTCCATCCATGTCCCTGAACCTAGAGCAAAGCAATGACAGGGGCGTGTGGGCAGCATCTCCATCTTCAAGAACAACTTCAAGCAATATGTTCTTTAGCAACGCTCCTGATAACTGAAAAGATGGCAACGGTTAGCACAGGCCGTTAAAAAAAGTTAAAAAGCACATCATCTAACATTATTCAACTACCTTGAAGATGAAGCATGATGGAGGGTCATCATCTTTTAACTGCTCATCCTTAAAGAAAAATATAAGTGGATTCAAATTGTTCTATGATACACATTGTAAATGATAATTAATATTGATTATGCATACCTTGCTAAAACCAGAGGGCACAACTGGGGTTTGGTCTGCTAAAATGAAGTAATTTAAAATTAGCTGACCAATATTATTTTATTATAATATGTATTTTGTTTCATAAAGTTCTTATTTTCACAAGCAAGTCCTGTTTTTTCCTTGCCATAGGTTTCTGGGAGAAGTGCAGAGCATTCTTCTTCTGAAAGTGGATTAGAATAAAGAAGAAGTGATATATATATATATATATATATATATATATATATATATATATATATATATATATATATATATATATATATATATATATATATATATATATATATATATATATAATAAGCAAAATATAAAAATACAAAAATTATAAAGCCTGACACTCTGAAGTATGCAACAAAAATATGAGTAATATGTTCAGATTTATTAGTGTTTACTAATCAGTATGTGAGAAATACTCAGATGGTTCATTCTTCTGCCAAAATTGGAAAGCTGCTGGACCAATCAAATTCAAAGGCAGGAACTAACCTGTATAAAATGAAAAAATAAATAAAATGTATATATACTTTCCATTAACTTCTATTGTTTTATACTGAGCTAGTGAAATTTGTTTTCCCCTTTAGGCAAAACCTGACCCACCTACACACACACACACACACACACACACACACACAAACACACACAGACTATCCTATATGAATAAACACGACTTAACTGTACATAACAACAAAGGGCTCTTTACATGACACTGAACCTAATGCTGAACATAACTTTTCCTCAATGTTCATCCATGCGAAAGTAAACCACTCCCTTTTGTCCTAATAGAATATAATCCTTTTCACCCATGGGTCGCTTTGTCCCCCTCCTTGCTAAATCGGGTGATGATTTTATCCACCATGCTGTGATGTTTTGTCTGGCTCGGCGAGGTGGGGGAGGATGAGTTATATTTATGATAATGATAGTTTGTCAGATCTAAATCAGGACACTAAAATTGATTTAAGCAAAGCCTTAAATGTTCACAGGCTTTTAAGCTCTTTTGCTCCACAAAATTCATGCTCACTCAAACAGTTTCCACAAAGGTGTACGCAACACCAACTCCCAGTGATCTGAAACCATTCATCATTCCATACATAGAAATGTCTCCCCAATCCATTATTTACCGTTTTCAGCTTCCTTGCATCAAAATGACACGAGAATGTTGTGGATATTCTGCCTGCTCATTCGTGACTAATATGCCTCTTTAGCCATGACTCTCATCTAAAAAAAAAGTTTAGTTTTTTCTGGAACATGTTCAGAGTTTAGGGATGTATCACCAATGCCTTAGTTCCATACTTTTCAGACCATTATAGTGTCTAAAACCTAAGCTGAGCACTATTAACCTCAAAGCAAACTTAGCCAGCATTGACATTATTATATTCTAAACAGAGGAAATGGATAGCTATGCATCCTCTGAAAAAAGAAGAAGAAGCAAAATCCATCCTATCTGCTCCCTCACCTGGGCCTTCACACACCTGCTTTTTTGTCATGTGACCCTATGACCTGATTGTCTCCACTATTTATTTCTCTTGTCTTTTGCTCCCTGTACTCTCCTCTCCTAACAGATTTCCCTCCCTCTCGCTCTCTCCATCCAAGGCTTTATCCTTTCAGCCCTGATCTCACTTCATCCCCTCCAATCCTCATCTAGCCATCACAAAAGCATCACAGCGTTTACACAGCGAGAGAGAGAGAGAGGGATCAGAAGGTGCGTAAAGCAGAAAACCTGAATGAACATTGTCCCGAGAAAAGGCAAGTGGATAGAGAATTGGACAGGAATAAGAAACACAAATAGAGCGGCGAAACATCCAAGAGGAACAGGTAAGTGATGGGGTCACTTATTCACTTCTATATTTTGGGTTTGTTTGCTACTGCTTTAGTTTTATCTCATGAATATGGCAAAGTTAAGATTATGATCCACTTTGGAAATGTCCACTTTACATCAATCAGTTGTATGCTTTAAATCCATAAACATAGAAGCTTTTTTTTTTTCGTCTGTAGCAACAATTATTTGTAATTATTTTCTTTTTCATTTTTAGGCAGTATAAATGTTTTTTAAGACATCAGAAGCTAAGGAAGAACAATGATATCGGTACAAAATTATAATGAATAATTTCTCTACATTACAAAGAATGTTTAGGTCCAATGACCTAGTAGTTAATCATAGTATACTGAATGTAAATGATCAGCTAGACATCACAAATCATTTTTAGGTTCTGTATAAATAGGTAAAGGACTTTTTTTAACCATAAAAAGTTAGGATATTACTGAATAATATTATGGAAGACTGTTCTTTTTAACAAAGCAAGCATAAAATTCAAATGATGGCTAGGCCACACTTTCACACCCATTCCTAGCTTTCTCTCTCTCTGTTTCTATCCATCTACCCCCCTCCCCATCTCCGCTGTAGCTCTTATCCAGATGCAAAGAGCAGTCAATAATCGGATGAGAGCAGATTTGATTCAAAAGGCCTCCCTTAAAATCTCAGCAGTGTGGATTTAGACTCACTCTCTCCTGTCTCTCTCTCTCTCTCTCTCTCTCTCTCTCTCTCTCTCTCTCTCTCTCTCTCTCTCTCTCTCTCTCTCTCTCTCTCTCTCTCTCTCATTATCTCTTTCTGGTTATAGCGTTTGGTGCTCACAGTCTTGTTGGTAATTACATTACCTAGCCATTTAATTCACACTGATGTCAAATACAAACAATCCAGGTATAAAGTTTACCTTGAGTTCCAGAACGGGAACTATTTACTGATGTCCTTTACGGGACAGCTCCCTCCCACCGGCCCACCTCTCTCCCATCCACACCCTTTGTTCCCTTGCTTTCTCCTCTCAAACAAATTTTAGGCAAAAGTCATTCGGTCATGAGAGCTCGGGAGATACAGAAAGACTCAAAAAAAGAATTCAACTAAAGGAAATAGCTTACATTAATCTTCCTTTGTAAGGTAAGACATGATATTATATAACGTAAAGGTATGCTTTATGAGTCGCAAAAAAGATTTTCCTTAATACGCCTGACAGCACACTAATTATAAAAGGAAACTGGGGTTGACCATGGAAAAATGATAATAGATGACAATACTGTCATCTATTTTTCAGCTAAAAAATATCTATTATCGTTTTTAATTGTTTGTGAGGGCTCAAGAACATTACAACATCTTATAATTGTTACACTGTTAAGTGTAACAATGGAGCATTTGGACCCAAAAATGAATGTGCTGTAGATGTACTGTATATAACGTATTTATGAACTAAACTATCTATGTGTGTAATATCTTTCTATACGAGAGCTGGTGTATGGACATTTAATAAAGCAGTTTTTTGTGCGTCAGCATGCTAGACTCTGACTCATTACACCCTTGCATGTTTGTGGTGGTGGTACAAGTGAAGTTTTGCATGCATCCTTATTTGTGAGGATTTGCAAACCAGGTTGAAGGGAGTTTGAATTGCAAATAGCTATTGAAGGAGAAACTGAAGATATATCACAGTGAAAGCGACAACAACGAGCTCTTCCCACCAGCAGTAAAACAAATTGCGCTGTCATGATTATTATAACAATTAAATGTATATTATTCACATTTAGGAGTTTTGCCCAGCATTCTCTTGGATCTACTGACCTCACTTCCTGTCTGTATCTGTGGGTGACCGTGTCTGACAACCGTTGCCATGGGTGAAATGGAGCAACTGCGAAAGGAGGCAGAGAGCCTGAAGGATGAAATCACTGTTAGTGTCAATAGTTTTGATACTTCACAAACATTTACGTAACTCATTCTCAGTTATAGATCAGCTGTAATATCTGTATGTTTTGTGCTCTATAGGCGGCCCGTAAAGCAGAGCAGGACCTCACGCTGCAGGATCATGTGGCAGGGACAGCTGTTGTGGGACGTGTCCAGCTAAAGACCAGGAAGACATTGAGAGGACATCTGGCCAAAATCTATGCCATGCACTGGGGGACAGACTCAAAGTAAGGCTTCCATCTAGACTATATGCAAATAAAAGCAACGCATGCTGTACCACATGTACAAGCACATCTATATCCACACACATTTACATGATACTGATGTCATTTTAATAGACTTGTGCTCGGCAAAAGTAAAATGAATGATAAATTATTTTGTAAACAGATGTATACCGGTACATATCTTTGCATTAACGGGGCAGGTCTGAATTGTGATTAAGTGATTACAATTCTACAGATTTTGGTAACACTTTATTTTAATGTCCTTGTTACATGTTACATGCAATTACCATAGCAATAACAGTAAATTATGCATAATTACAAGTAACTAACCCTAATCCAAACGTAAATGCATGTAGTATCATTATTATTACTCAGTACTTACACTGTAACAATGACACCTTAAAATAAAGTGTAACCCAGATTTTTAGTAAATTCACTTGAGATAAACAATGCTGAATTAATTAATGCTGAAGTCTTTTTATATATTTTTTTCCTCATAAATGTACATTTATGCATTTTGTTCTGCTTATAAGTATGAATAAGTAGGCCTATAATAAAATATAAGAAGTCATAAGTGTTTAGTATATAGATTTTAGTATTCATGTGTTCCCGTTTTATAATCAAAACTGTAATCTTATTGATATTACATTTTATATAACGTTCTTCACTAGTTGTGGTTTTTGATATTTAAAATAAAATATAATAATTAGATGAAAAACTTAAACTGAAAATTAGGTAACTAACAAACTGAAACAAGCTAAAGTTGAAGCACTAAAATTATAAATAAATTAATGCTAAATAGAAATGACAAAAGTACATAACAAAATACAATTTAAATAAAAAATATGAATATATATTTGTATATAAATATTACTAAAATAACACTGTTGTGGTCCCCTAACATTTATTTTGTATCCTGATGTTTCTTTTTGTCTCTCTCTCTCTCTCTCTCTCTCTCTCTCTCTCTCTCTCTCTCTCTCTCTCTCTCAGACTGTGTGTCAGTGCGTCTCAGGACGGTAAACTGATTGTATGGGACAGCTACTCCACCAATAAGGTACAAAAAAACTACAAAAAGGCCAAAAAATCATTGAGCCTATCATTACTACTTATTACAGATGTATTAAATGATAAAATCTGTTGCTTTAACTTAGAGCTGCAGTCACGTACATTTAAATGCAAATCATTTAAGGCGAAGGCTATTAAGAAAATCAGTATCTGCCAGTGGTCACATTTGTGTGCAAGAGGGAGATGTATTTAAATGACATTTAAGCACGAAAGCAGGACTGAGACGCTTTCAGCTGCTTTTGAAAATGTGGAAGCTGCTTTATGCCACACATTTATAATAAACCAAGGTCATTCTGATTTAGTTTAGTGCTATTGCAACTTTATGTCTCACAATTGACTCTATTTGTCATAACTGTGCCTTTATGTCTTTCAATTGTCTCTACATCTCACAGTTGATAACGGAACATATTTAATCGTGCAATTACGAGTGATAACACTCATCGCAGTTAGGAGAAATAAAGTCTTGAATGAGAGAAAGTTGCCATTGTGAAATTTTTGGACCCCGAATTCATTTTTGTGTAAATCGTTCACAAAACCAGTCAGATAAAAAACTATTCAGATTTATGAAAGTGTTCGCATTTTCAAAATGCCAGTTGGTATGGAAAACATTTTCGTATCGTCTTGTGTTCTTTTAGACTAATTGATGACACTTTTAACATTTTGATAACACTATTACTATAATATATAACAACATTTATTAGTTAAAGGGATTGTCCACCCAAAAATGTAAATCATGTCATTATTTACTCACCTTTATCATTCCAAACCTTTGTGACTTTCTTTGTACTGTGGAACATAAATAGTTTGAAGACTGTTGGTAACCAAACGATTCCCATTGGCTTTCATTATATGGACAAAAAAATACAATGGAAGTTAATGTAAATAACGACAAAAATTAACCTATTAGTTAGTTTGTTTATTGAATTTTTAACGCCATGTTAGCAACAGGGCTTAACCAATTAGTTAAATGCGAAAATACATTTAATTATGGTTGAAAATTACTCTAGTTTTTCATGAATGAGGCCAAATGTACATATTACCATTTGCCATTGAGCCTTAATCTGTGGAATATTAACAAACTATTGTCTCTGACTGTGGTCTAGGTGCATGCAATCCCCCTGAAGTCCTCATGGGTGATGACATGTGCGTACGCACCTTCAGGAAACATGGTGGCATGTGGAGGACTTGACAACATGTGCTCCATCTATAACCTTAAGGGCAAAGATGGTAACGTGAAGGTCATGCGTGAGCTCGCAGCACACACAGGTGAGAATGACTTCTCATGCTGACCAATATAAGAACCAATTAGTTATACACACGTTATTTTACATCAGCCAGCTGAGTCTTGAAGTCTCTGTTATTTGAATCTCTATGTGAATCTCGGTCTTGGGTTTTGTGGCGATCAGGGTACCTGTCCTGCTGCCGCTTCCTGAGTGACACTGAGATCATCACCAGCTCTGGAGACTGTACCTGGTACATTCACTTTAGACTTCTAAGAGCTATAAACTAAAAGAGCAAATGATGTATTTCGGATCAGCACATTTTACTTTCTTAAATAATATTTACCTCTGACATTTTCCCAGTTTTCTGTGGGACATTGAGACAGGAACTGAGAAGACCGTCTTCGCTGGCCATCTGGGAGACTGTATGTCTCTGGGTGTGGCCCCTGACTTCAACACTTTCATCTCAGGAGCGTGTGACTACACAGCCAAACTGTGGGACATCCGTGACGGCCAGTGCAGACAGACCTTTGGAGGCCATGAGAGTGACATCAACGCCATTGGGGTAAGACCTTTTTGACTCCAAGGCTCCCCATTGTCGACAACAATATATAAGGCCCCAGTTCATCATTTACTGGATAAGATGTTTTCTAACAGTTTCTACTGCTAAATATATAGAGTTCGGTATCTAGGAAAATGTATACACATTATAAAAATGCCCATTTAGTATTATTTATATAAATTCTTTTAAAAAAAAATATTTACATTTTAGAAATTTGTTATATGCTTTTGTCTTTTTTTATTTCTATTTAGCTTTATTTATTTATTTTCAGATTTAGTCGTTTTAAATTATTCCAATTAAAGTTATTTTATTTCAGGTTTTCCATCTAATGTTTTCAGGTATCAAAAACTTTTTTCATAGTTAATAACAACATTGCTAAAGAGTTTTACAATTTGAATTAATTTACATGACTTTTCCAAGTCTAAAAATCACAGATTTAAAATGAGACTACCTTATACACAGGTTTTCAGAGACTGTGAGAGTCCTGGTTCTTCAAGGACAGTCTTTGAGGGACAATTGGAAAAAAAAAAGGTTTTATTCGAGCTTGCATTCTTTTTCTATCATCACTTGAATGTGGGTAAGTTTCATTAAAAAAAGTTGAGCAGAAAACTGAGAAACCCTCGTTTTTGTCAAAGACTATATCTAGAATGGATTCAGAATGACGATCAAAACACAGATGGAGTAGATCGAGTCCATCAACAACCCCAAAGATTCACAGTCCTATAGATCTTCCTGGGTCGACATTTCATTCACTAACAATAGGCAGTTTTGATTAATATGCTGATTAATGTTGATGATCGCATTATGTTACATATGCATATGCTTATGTTAAGAACCCAATCGGTCTAGGGGAGGATCGCAACAGAAATATATGTTTGGTGGTAAATGAATGTGCAACAGCAGAGGAACCTCTGTCTCCAAGTCCAGAATGGCTACAATAACCCCAACAACCACAGTCAATTGCAGCAAAAGAGAGAAGTTTTATTAACATAATTCAACAAAAAAGAATAATGAAAGGGGTATCAGCTTCAGAAGGAGGGCAAGGCCAAAATAACAAACATTACAACGCTAACTCCTATATAAAAGCAACTAACTATGTTAACAGGCTAAGCTAACTCCCTATCTAACATAACCAGGAGAAAAAAGGTAATGCAAAACAAAATGGCACCCACCTTCCATGTGATATCGCTTGTTGTTGCTTCTTATTTCCTGTGTTTTGATCAGGAGATTCTGTACTCTTTCAGAAGATGTGTCATAGCGCCCCCTACCGTATAACAGTGAAAACACAAAAAGACGAAATTTTTTGTCAATGGCGGGGAAAGAGTTAAATAGCTGCTTCAAGGGGTCAACAATGTACAAAAAAGTGCAAAGTTTGCATTTTTCTTGTACAGACAACACCATTAGAAAAACAATTCACATTCACACGGATCTGCGAAACTGCTCAAAAGCGCTGTATTATTCATGCCAGGCCAGTAGTTGGTGATGTCACGTGTCTACACACTAAAAAATGCTGGGTTAAAAACAACCCAAGTTGGGTTGAAAATGGACAAACCCAGTGATTGAGTTGTTTTAACTCTGCGATTGGGTTGTTTTTACCCCGCAACTGAGTTGTTTTAACCCAGCGGTTGGGTTGTTTTAACCCATCGGTTGAGTTGTTTTAACCCAGTTGTTTGGTTCTTTTAACCCAGCGGTTGGGTTGTTTTAACCCAGCAATTGAGTTGTTTTAACCCAGCGATTGAGTTGTTTTAACCCAGCGGTTAGGTTGTTTTAACCCAGCGATTGGGTTGTTTTAAGCCAGCGGTTGAGTTGTTTTAACCCAGCGGTTGAGTTGTTTTAACCCAGCGGTTGGGTTGTTTTAACCCAGCGGTTGAGTTGTTTTAACCCAGTTGTTTGGTTCTTTTAACCCAGCGTTTGGGTTGTTTTAACCCATCGGTGGAGTTGTTTTAACCCAGCTGTTTCGTTCTTTTAACCCAGCGGTTGGGTTATTTTAACCCAGCAATTGAGTTGTTTTAACCCAGCGATTGAGTTGTTTTAACCCAGCGGTTAGGTTGTTTTAACCCAGCGATTGGGTTGTTTTAAGCCAGCGGTTGAGTTGTTTTAACCCAGCGGTTGAGTTGTTTTAACCCAGCGGTTGGGTTGTTTTAACCCATCGGTTAGGTTGTTTTAACCCAGCGATTGGGTTGTTTTAAGCCAGCGGTTGAGTTGTTTTAACCCAGCGGTTGAGTTGTTTTAACCCAGCGGTTGGGTTGTTTTAAGCCAGTGATTGAGTTGTTTTAACCCAGCAGTTGTTAAATGTTTGCTCAACCTGCTGGGTAGTTTTATTTAACTCAACTATTGTTTAAATATTACTATATGGCTGGTTTAAAATGAACCCAAAATGAATAATTAGACACATAATTCCTAGAGGCAACAATAATAATCAAAAGGAGAACATTTATTAATAAGCAATTTAATAAAAATTTATTATTTAATTATTATTCATTAAACTTAATAAATGTTAATTTCCAACATACTTTGGGTTCATTTTAAGCATGCAATACAGCCATTTTTAAACAATATTTGAGTTAAATAAAACTACCCAGCACGTTGGGCAAATATTTAACCCAACCGCTGGGTTTGTCCATTTTCAACCCAACTTGGGTTGTTTTTAACCCAGCATTTTTTAGAGTGTATAGGCTGAATATTTAATAAGCATGCGCAGGACGTCATCATTTTCACAAATTCGCATATTTTTATAGTTTACGCACAGAGACTATAACGGTATCGTTTTCAAAAACGTGCAATTTGAAACCTGTTTTCGAAGGTTTGTGTAAATGTTGTGTAAATGAACAGCCAAGTTTCCCGTTTTTAGTTGAAAACAGCACCTCAATTGTGATTGACCAGGGTTTCGCAGAAAGGTAATTGGGCACCCCTGTTCTAGAGGCTGCGTCTGAAATCATACTCTCTTGAGTAGGTACTCATTATGAAAAAGTAATTACTCCAAGACCACTAAAAAAGTATGTTCTATAGTATCAATGTAATCTGGACGTACTACATTCGTCCTCATTCACAAATCCTCTCCCGTGGCCTCATAGTGTCAATCGTATGCACACTTTAGAATCACGCTGGAAGAAGTAGGTCATCCAGATACTTATTGCCTAATCTTTTATGAGTACTGTGAATTCGGACATACTACTTTTGCCACATATTCTTAAGTATTTACTATATAGTAGGGAAGTATGTGATTTCAGATGCATCCATTGGGTTGGGATCTTTTGACTTGGATCAGGAAGCAACTACCCAGAACAACTTGGAAACCACCTAGCAACTGCATAGCAACACATTAACAATCTTTTTTTTGCAATATATTCTATATACATTTTTCTCTCTCTGTCACTTTTCAGTTTTTCCCCAATGGCAATGCAGTGATCACAGGTTCAGACGACGCATCCTGCAAACTGTACGACCTGCGTTCAGACCAGGAGCTCATCACGTACCAGGACCCCAGCCTCATGTGCGGAGTGACTTCCCTCGCTCCCTCTCTCTCTGGAAGACTCATCCTCGCTGGGTATGACGACTTCAACTGCAACATCTGGGACTCGCTTAAGGCAGAGAGAGTCGGTGAGTCACTGGAAAGAGATACAAAGATGGATGTGAACTTAAGGAGAGCGATAAAAAACATCAGATGCAAAAATATCTGTAACAAAATAGGTGTTTGTCTTTTACAGGAGTGTTGTCTGGTCATGACAACAGAGTGAGCTGTATCGGCGTGACACCTGATGGGATGGCCTGCTGCACAGGATCATGGGATAGCTTTCTGAAGGTCTGGAACTAAAACGCCGTCTCAAAGAGAGGCAAAATCAGAATATGTCAACGACAGGGTAAAATGTAAACGGGACAATTGAAACAGGACTATGGGATAGAGTTGTATAGGTAGGGAGGGAAAGAGATATGTTTGTTGTGCCGTCACAGCGAGAAAGATTGTGAATAAGAAAACCTCCTTTAGAGATGGGCTTGATCTGTAGAATAGTCTTGTCAAAGAAACCATGCAATAACAGAAAACAGTTTTTCAGGGACTGCTAACTGCAAAAGTGGGCATTTATCAAGCCATGACCTATTTGGTGATATGGGAGGTAATTTTTGGATGGGGTCATTAACACAAGGGCGTGTTACAGCATATTATCAATATATAAAATATGAAATAAGTCTTTCAACACTAGTTGAATCAAGCTTACTGATATCTAAATGCATCCTGTGCTATCAAACCTATATGACAGAGGTTGCCAAAATAGTTACGCAAGATCGAGAATATAATTTAGGTCTACACTGAATGACATTTTCACTTTTATAAAAATGTGGTTTACAAACTATAGATAGATTAAATGAGTTTTAGTGAGATTGTCTGATTGAAACTTCTTTTAAGTTTAGTGTTCATTTTTTTGATAGTGCACCGATAGTGTCATGTTTTTCCTGCTTATTTGGGCCAATAAAATAAAAAACTACCGACAAACTTGACTCATTTTCCTATACACTTTTCTCTTATATCTGATGGCATTGAAAGCAAAAAAATTGTATATTACATACTACAACATGAGGAAATTATCAAAAGTGTCATTAAACATTTATAATGTTGTAAAATATTTATATTTCAAATTAGTGCTGTTCTTTTGAACTGTCTATTCATCAAAGAATACTGTAAAAACATGCATCAGTTTTCACAAAAATATCAAGCAGCAGTAGCTTCTTGAACAACATTAGAATGACTTCTGAAGGATCATTTGACACTGAAGACTGGAGGAATGATGATGAAAATTCAGCTTCGCCATTACAAAAATAAATGACAATTTCAACTTTAGTTAGTGTGTAATGCTGTTTGAGCATAAACAGGATCTGCAAGGTTACAAAGCTCAACGTCCACTCCAAACTGAGATATTTTATTTACTTTCCAATAAGTCCAACGAACGACTCGTTTGGACTACAACTTCCGGCTCTTATGAAGTCATAATGTTACTCATTTAAATAACCACTGCCCACAGAATAAGCAACAACAACAAAAAACATTAGAGAAAACAGTGTTGTCTATATCAAAGAGACACTTTCTCCACAACGTCTCCAAAATTCATTTGTTTGACCTTCCTAAGGCTGACAAAGTTAAAGTGGTTACATTTTATTTTAAACACTGTTCCTGAACATTAAAACACAAACATGTATCTGTGTGCTATACATTTTATGCAGAACAGCTTGTTTTCTGTTTCTTTTGTAAGGCGATTCACCGCTCCTCAGGAGCCTATACCATGAAGCCGGTTTAGCTGGCTAACCAGATATGTTTAAGCTTAGTTTGTGCCAGGGCCCTTTCCCAAATGGCACACTTCATGGGCACTTTCGGTCTTGTGGACTTGCAATGGTCGCTGCGTGCGCGTGTCCGTTAAGTCCACAAGACCGTAGGGTGTCCCATTTGTCATTTTAGGTCTCAGATGGTTTGAGGTCGATATGCGCCCTCTGTGCGCAATTCTGCCGAGCCCGCACTGGTGTGTATGGCGCGTAGCGTAGGGGAGAGCGGGGTTGGTTGTCACACTTTTCACTCTCTGTCATATTTCTCAGTTATGCTATATGTGAAAATAGTCTAACCAGTAAAAACTGAAAGGTTAAGATCTCAGCTAATCAACAGATACATTTAATGTTCTCAAATGATTCCTATTTTTTTTTTATTCATCATTAAAGTCATGTTGTGAACTTGTGCCAACCAGCCCCAGTATGGGGGTTGGTTGGCACATGCAATGGGGCTGGTTGGCACAGATGCTATAGTTACAAAGAATGAGGCGACAAATGTAAATAACGTGAGAATTTAATTAAAAAAAGAAAAACATTCAACATAATTTCTGCCCATTTTCTCCCCAGATTGTATATTATTTGAACTAAACAACAGTTTGTGTGTGTGTGCGTGTGTGTGTGTGTGTAGGTTAGGTTTAGGTGCGTGCGTGTGTGTGTGTGTGTGTGTGTGTGTGTGTAGGTTAGGGTTAGTGTTAGGGTGTTGGTTAGGTGTGTGCGTGTAGGTTAGGGTTAGGTGTGTGTGTGTGTGTGTGTGTGTGTGCGTGTAGGTTAGGGTTAAGAGGGTTAGGAGAGTTAGGGTTGGGGTAGGGTTAGGGTTAGGATTAGGGTTAGGGTTATAACCAGTGTGTCAACCAACCCCCCGCCAAATAGGACACACCTATTTACTGACAGGATGTTAGCCACATAGCATAGCTCATCAGAGACTGTTAAATTTCATATCAAAATATAGATAATTCCTATCTCTATCAACTGAAATCCTTACATTTTATTATCTCTATCTATTATAGTTCTAAAATATATTTAGTGGAGGGGACTTATTTTTTGTTTTGACACTGTAAAATAGAAAAGTTGTCCTAACCTCAATAGTTAGTGACAGTTGGATGATTGCAATAAATGGGTGTGTTCACGTCAAGAGGGCAGTCATGTTAATGTTAGATTTTTGAGGCAGCGCCCTTTAGTGTACTGGAATTTAACTGCGTGCCAACCAGCCCCACTCTCCCCTACTCCGTGCCAAAATGAAGCATTCGAACGACCGATCGAACGTCTATCCGAACGTCTTGTAGGCCTACTTTGAGCGTCTTACTGAACGGGTGGACCCACGTGACGTGACGTCAACGTCTTGAAATTGTTTTTTTTTTACCATGTAAGTATCCAAGCTGATGTGTAAAGACTCTAACGGGACACTACAAACGCTAAATACAGATATTTTTACATAAAATAATACTCAACCATTTCCTGCATCCTGCTGTACTTCCCTGAATAAGCCTTTAAAGATGTTGTAGCTATTCTAAGTGTTTCTGAGTGATGAACTGAAAAAACTATCATGACTTTCTCTGTATTCCATGACAGAAGGAGCTAATGTTTCAAACACCAGACTCACCTATTTTAACTGTACATACAGTAGTAGGCTACTGTTAATGTATTTGTATTTTCCCATATTTTATTTACATGTAGGCTATATCAATTTTTATTTAAAAAATATTATTTAAAAAAAAAAAATATATATATATATATATATATATATATATATATATATATATATATATATATATATATATATATATATATATATATATATATATATATATATATATATATGGTCTATTATTGTTTTAGAAGTAAGAGTTAAAAGTTAGAAGATTAGATAACTAATTTATATGAGATCAGTGAATGAGACAGAACGCTGAAATTTGCCAACATCGTAAGGTAGCCTAAATTATTATCACGCAATATTGACTAATAGATCGGCAGAGGATCGTCTTTCTGCGAGTCATTAAGGAGATATGTTTCTATTATATCTAAAGAAATATGAGGTAAACGTGTGAATAAATATTTCTCCAAAAGTCGACTAAAAGTTTGTAGCCTTGTGTAGCTACTGAAGCACTGTGATCAAAAATAAATGTGCGCAAACGCGATTGAATATGTACAGGTTTGTGTCTCGTTATTGTAGGCCTATTCAAAATATTAATAACTATAGATTGATTTTACACTCCTATCAGAAATTAAGAATTATTAGTGTCATTGTAAATAGTGGTCAAATATCGAAGCTAATCTATTTAATACTTCAAAGCTTAAAGTTCAATCAGAATATTTATTGTAATATTTATTTATTTTATAGCTGCCAAAAAATATCCACTGTGTGATTTATTTTTAAAGGGAAAAAAAACTTTTAAAAAGCATCCCCCTTCTGTTTTTTTTTTCACA
Source organism: Romanogobio albipinnatus (assembly GCA_023566225.1). Classification (NCBI taxonomy): domain Eukaryota; kingdom Metazoa; phylum Chordata; class Actinopteri; order Cypriniformes; family Gobionidae; genus Romanogobio; species Romanogobio albipinnatus. The sequence goes on along the minus strand of CM042252.1, from coordinate 24,892,267 downwards.
AATCGCACCCTGATAATAATAATAATAATAATAATAATAATAATAATAATAATAATAAATCAATTTAATAATTAAAGGAATTTAAGGGAATAAATAAATAAATAAATATGAATGGTAAAGTTCTAGGTCTAATTGTAGTTTTTGAAGTAATCAATTTAAACTATTTGCAAATATTTTATTTTAAAAGAGTTCACTCTTATTCGTATGTCTAATAGGCCTGACTATGTAGAAAATGCAAACGTTTTTTTTGTCTCGTCGTCACATTAATTTATGAATTACATGAATCATGATCGCATTTTTACAATTCAAAACGGCGAAATTTCACAAAAAGTTGAGTGGTTTGCATTACTGTCGGTAGCTGAACATTTCTATCATAAAACAGTTGTCTGAGACTTCATCTACTTCAAATTAATCAGCCTAAAAATATAACTTTTAAAAAATTTTGTCATCCTAAAAACAACCAGCTTTACTCATTCTACACTAAAAGGATAAGACAAGACAAATAAAATGAGAAAATATTAATTATATTATTTTTTTTTACAGGGAGTGCAGAATTATTAGGCAAATGAGTATTTTGACCACATCATCCTTGTTATGCATGTTGTCTTACTCCAAGCTGTATAGGCTGGAAAGCCTACTACCAATTAAGCATATTAGGTGATGTGCATCTCTGTAATAAGAAAGGGGTGTGGTCTAATGACATCAACACCCTATATCAGGTGTGCATAATTATTAGGCAACTTCCTTTCCTTTGGCAAAATGGGTCAAAAGAAGGACTTGACAGGCTCAGAAAAGTCAAAAATAGTGAGATATATTTGCAGAGGGATGCAGCAGTCTTAAAATAGCCAAGCTTCTGAAGCGTGATCATCGAACAATCAAGCGTTTCATTCAAAATAGTCAACAGGGTCGCAAGAAGCGTGTGGAAAAACCAAGGCGCAAAATAACTGCCCGTGAACTGAGAAAAGTCAAGCGTGCAGCTGCCAAGATGCCACTTGCCACCAGTTTGGCCATATTTCAGAGCTGCAACATCACTGGAGTGCCCAAAAGCACAAGGTGTGCAATACTCAGAGACATGGCCAAGGTAAGAAAGGCAGAAAGTCGACCACCACTAAACAAGACACACAAGCTGAAACGTCAAGACTGGGCCAAGAAATATCTCAAGACTGATTTTTCTAAGGTTTTATGGACTGATGAAATGAGAGTGAGTCTTGATGGATGGGCCCGTGGCTGGATTGGTAAAGGGCAGAGAGCTCCAGTCCGACTCAGACGCCAGCAAGGTGGAGGTGGAGTACTGGTTTGGGCTGGTATCATCAAAGATGAGCTTGTGGGGCCTTTTCGGGTTGAGGATGGAGTCAAGCTCAACTCCCAGTCCTACTGCCAGTTTCTGGAAGACACCTTCTTCAAGCAGTGGTACAGGAAGAAGTCTGCATCCTTCAAGAAAAACATGATTTTCATGCAGGACAATGCTCCATCACACGCGTCCAAGTACTCCACAGCGTGGCTGGCAAGAAAGGGTATAAAAGAAGAAAATCTAATGATATGGCCTCCTTGTTCACCTGATCTGAACCCCATTGAGAACCTGTGGTCCATCAACAAATGTGCGATTTACAAGGAGGGAAAACAGTACACCTCTCTGAATAGTGTCTGGGAGGCTGTGGTTGCTGCTGCACGCAATGTTGATGGTGAACAGATCAAAACACTGACAGAATCCATGGATGGCAGGCTTTTGAGTGTCCTTGCAAAGAAAGGTGGCTATATTGGTCACTGATTTGTTTTTGTTTGGTTTTTGAATGTCAGAAATGTATATTTGTGAATGTTGAGATGTTATATTGGTTTCACTGGTAAAAATAAATAATTGAAATGGGTATAAATTTGTTTTTTGTTAAGTTGCCTAATAATTATGCACAGTAATAGTCACCTGCACACACAGATATCCCCCTAAAATAGCTAAAACTAAAAACCACTTCCAAAAATATTCAGCTTTGATATTAATGAGTTTTTTGTGTTCATTGACAACATGGTTGTTGTTTAATTATTAATGTTGTAAAATGAATCCTCAAAAATACAACTTGCCTAATAATTCTGCACTCCCTGTAATTGTTCATAGCTCAGACAAAATCATTGGCTCTGCCTATGTCAAGAACCAAAGAGAAATCTCAATAATGACTGCACTTTTCGCTACAGCGTATTTATATTAAATAAGACACATTCCGAAATTATATCTATTCCTGAACCTTTCATTTTAATGGCCGATGGAGAAAAATGATGTGGGATATCTCGTGCTTTTCCGAATTAGCCGTCAAAGCTTGTCCGTTTAGTTAATCAGCAATTTCTGTAATCAAATGGTGACTAGTTAGACGATAACATTCTTATACTTCGATTGTAGGCTAAATTAAGGTGTGGAAAACAAACATGTAACATCGTGTCTTAACACGAAAACCATACGCCATAGGTAGCCTATGCGTTAACAACGTAGGCACATGTTGGAATGTGTTACATATGATTTCATGAAACTGTTCACTAATTTATTTTGGGCTCATTGTTTTTATGTGGAAATCAACGAACCTTGATTGGTGTAGGGCAGGCTATGGCCAGTTTAACAGAATCAGCTGAATGCCTAAATGTAAAACTAGACACTTAAAACACTTAAAACAGTTGTTTTAAGAAACCTTCACTTTAGCATTTATGATGTTTATTTGTGAAAGATTAGATATGATAATTTAGTAATTTTATTCAGATTCAGTCAGTATTGATATTTCTCTTTAGTTCTTGATTTAGTTCTTAGATTTTTCAACTTTTTATTAGTTTGTTATTTAGCCTATTTTGTATGCATGTTTCTAATAAATAGTATAGCCTATTAATGCAACTTACAATATTTCTTTTTACAATGCAGATTGTTTCAAAGCAGCTTCACAGTGTTAAACAGGGAAATAATGCAACAGAATTTGACTCGGCTGTACAGATGTCATCAGCTCATTTCAACTATCATACAGTGACAATGTGGGCATATCAGTTATTTAGTTGACGTATTTAATTTAGTTTAGTAATTACATTTATTTGGATGTTTAGTTGAAAATTGAGTGTCCCCAAGTTAGGGATATTGCAAGACCAATTTCTTCACCTTAAAAAGAAGCTGTGGCTGGTTTACTTGTGGGTTCATTTTGAGGTCTGGTACAAGACATAGGCCTACAACAATATGTATTTCAAGGCTTGTTTGAACTATTATTAAAAGATGGCTATTTCTGTTTTGCAAACATCAAATAATAATGAAAGTATTGGAATAAAAGTTTATGGCCAGGAATCTGGATATAAACACTGATGTTGCAGCAGCCGTGATCAAAATTTACAATACAATAGTATTCCACTAGGTGTCGACCAGTGACTGATCAAACACATTTGATGTAGCCTATCATTGTATCATTCATTCCATCTGTTCAAAAACTCAGGACTTAATAGTCTTCATTCATACATTTAAATTAATATATATTTTAATAGACTCATTTATAGTAGAACCTCAAGTAAATAGGCCTACATGTTATTTTGTTTAGTTGTGTATCATGGAAGAACTGTGAAAAAACAGACACTACAAAAAATGTATCTTAAAATTTATCTTTATAATATATCTGGCATCTAGCCTATACTATTATTAGCACTGTATCTAATATTAAAATAGGGGTGAATTCAGGGTGATTGGGACACATTTTCCAAGTCCCAATCTCCCTGAATTCACCCTAAACAATCTTACAGCCTATGATGAAGTCTTTGTGTACATTAAAAAGGATTTGGGACGATTATAATGCATTGTAACCATATTGCTGCAAACCACTTTATGCCCCGAGCACATATTCAATGATTACGATTACAAGATGAGAACATGAGAGAGAGTGAAAATGCATGTTAGATCCAGTGTTGAGTTGACATGACCTCTCTCTCTACAGAAGATATTCATATATCAGAGTTCATTTTGATATCCAAAAACATCAAGCTTATGTTAACTCACTTTTTTACCAGCCCGCGAGTCAGCAGAGGGAATATCAGAATGAAGGAGACGAAATCATGGTAAAAAAATGTAACAAATAACAATATGACTATGTTTATTGTATGAAAATAATGTGTTTATGAATAATCTCAATGTGTTACTACCATGAAAAGTCAATGGACAATTAATGACATGGTCCCATGACCTTGAAATTAAAACTCTTTATCTTCTAACTTTTAACTCTTATTTCTAAAACAATAACAGACCATATATATATATATATAATTTTTTTTTTTTTAAAGAGCAAACTATTACATAAATATTGATATAGCCTACATGTAAATAAAATATGGGAAAATACAAATACATTAATTAACAGTAGCCTACTACTGTATGTACAGTTAAAATAGCTGAGTCTGGTGTTTGAAACATTAGCTCCTTCTGTCATGGAATACAGAGAAAGTCATGATAGTTTTTTCAGTTCATCACTCAGAAACACTTAGAATAGCTACAACATCTTTAAAGGCTTATTCAGGGAAGTACAGCAGGATGCAGGAAATGGTTGAGTATTATTTTATGTAAAAATATCTGTATTTAGCGTTTGTAGTGTCCATTTAGAGTCTTTACACATCAGCTTGGATACTTACATGGTAAAAAAAACAATTTCAAGACGTTGACGTCACGTGGGTCCACCCGTTCAGTAAGACACTCAAAGTACAAGTATAGATGTTCGATCGGTCGTTCGAATGCTTCATTTTGGCACGGAGTACGCGCCATACACACCAGTGCGGGCTCAGCAGAAGTGCGCACCGAGGGCGCATATCGACCTCAAACCGTCTGAGACCTAAAATGACAAATGGGACACCCTACGGTCTTGTGGACTTAACGGACACGCAGCGACCATTGCAAGTCCACAAGACCGAAAGTGCACATGAAGTGTGCCATTTGGGACAGGGCCCTAGAACCCTGGGTTGGCACAAACTAAGCTTAAACATATCTGGTTAGCCAGCTAAACCGCACATTTGAGTTAAACAGACTTTTGGAAAAATTGTGCTGAAGAGTTGATCTTTTTTCAATAACCGCAGAGCTGCAGTAGTGTTATATTGCGCCTTTATCATCATTTGCTTTGTCAACTGTTTCAGCAATGACAGATATTTAAATCTTTTCAAGCATATGTTTGTGTGAATAATGGTTTCATCCAATGTCCTCAGACCAGCTCAAAAAAAGAAACTATTAAAATTGAATGTTAATTTTATTTACATTAAAAAAAAACAGTGTTTATTTACAAACACACACAAAGAAAAAGCAAAGAAGAGGAAAAACAGAATGATCATGTAGTTTAAGGATAAAAACTGTAGTATATACATAGTGTTGGCTGGGTTTATCCTGGCGTGCCCAGTTTGTCTCACTCGTTCTCCTTGTTGAGGGACAGAATCAGAGCTCTCCTGTCCATCTGGCTGAATCTCTGTTTTTCTGGGGTGGACACTTTCAGCTTCATCTGATGAGAAACATGAAGATCCATTACAACAGATGAAAGTGATTGCATAGCATGGGCGCCTACAGTAAAAGGAGGTTGAAGTAGTGACTAAGAACGGTGTCATTACCTGTGAGTTGCGGTCTCTGGGTGAATTAGCCTCCCTCAGGATCTGCAGAGGCGATCTGCCCTCACCAATCAGAACTTTTTCTGTAATATTAAACAAGCAAATAACTCACAATTTTCTAGTTTGTGACCACAGGAAAAAAAAAAAAAAAAAAAGGGTGCATAAAACCCTTAAATATACATATTTATCATTTTGTTAGTCTTCTCTCCACATTACTTTTAACATAAGAGCAATGCAGCCATTTGTAATTTGAATGTGGGAGGCTTCCAGTGTCATCCGCTTTCAGTTTTTCCAGCGGTATAAAACAGGGTGTCTACAGATATGAACAAGTTAAATTTAAGACTTGAAGACCTTTTTAATACCACCTTACATGAAATTTAAGACCAAACCGGTGATGGAAAGACACATTACATACGTATATGTAATATTTAATGCATTTCATGCAAAAAGAAAACAAAATCCCCGAGACACAAGCATAGCATTTTGTTAACTGTAGTGGACATTATGTTTTAGTGATTTTTTTTCCTGACACCATACACATGTACGGTGTCAGAAAAAACACCATACACATTTTTAAGTCTGGGTGTCCTGTAAAGAGCACATTCAGGGATTTTCAGAGATACCATTTTGGAGGTTTCACCATGACCACTCCATCTTCTGTCTCTAAATATGACTGGCACTGACTGACTCTAAATATGACTGGCACTGACTGAATGATCAAATTTTACAGTCTTATGGAAATATGATTACATTTTGCAATCATCATGTAAATCTAATTTTCAAATAGTTTGTTGTTAAATCACTATCTCAGAAAATTATTATGGGGTTTCAAAAATCAGCATACGACTTACTAAACTTACTTATGTTACTAAACAGAACCTCGATTTCATACATCCACTGTAGTGGACAGAGCAACGTAAAAGCACTTAAAGCATGTAAATCAGGCATTTTGGAAGACAGAGTGAACAGAAAAATAAATTATATATCAATTTTCCCAGGATATATTAGATATTCTAATGAAAATGTTGCCAATTACTACTCCCATTAGTACACTTCTTTTTTAATTTATGCATGGCCATTTTACACATATTGCATAAAGTAAAATCAAATCATTCTGTTGTATCTTTAATAACAGGCTAGTTGAGATGTTCACTGAGGTCTACTACAGTGTAATGTAACAATAAAAGCCTAATTTATCCCCACAAAGCATCATATATCACCAAGCTTTTTGGTGGTATTAACAATTTATTCTGATATAAAGTAGGTGGCAGTAAGTAACTTCATTTCTACCGACTGGTTCAAAGTGCTGGAAAAAACAACAACATGCGGTGTCGCTGGGAGAACGCGAAAAATCTTACTTCTGCGGTCATTTGTTTTTCGTTGGTGAAACTGAACAAAACAGTGAATATTGTGTCTAAAATATAAGTAACTTTCCTACTTGTTTGTTGAACTTGTAATGTAACGTGAACTCGTGAAAATACTCAGCAAAATAGCTCCTTTGTCATGGTATATTATTTAACTACAGGACTATTATAAATAAACTAAACATGTTGCATTTTTACCTCAGTATGTTTCTTCTGTGAATTTCTTTACGTTTGCCATTACGCTAATTTTATTTCTCCATGAGAGTTTCTCACAAACAGTCAGGCAGCGCAAGCCTCAACAACAGCGCGACACTGATACCAGAAATACACTATCCATCGTTGAATGTAATAAAATCAGAATAATCACTCTCGTGATATGATGCTGCCATTTGTTGTAAACTTGCATGAACCCATCTAAACTAGTTACAAGGCTGGTCTGCTAACGTTAGCTGTAGTTCGACTGGATTCTGCCACCGCACTTCTCTCTGTTGATGACGCAGTGACCAGTGTTGGGCACGTTACTTTAAAAAAAGTAAAATTATAGTTACTTCTTACAAATAGTAACAAATACAAATAGAGTTACATCATTATAAAAGTAACTAATTACCAGGGAAAGTAACTTATTTTAACATTTGAAAGAAAAAAAAGTATGTCAAATAACTTGGATGCCCCCAATATTAAATATGTTAAATGAATGAATTGGACACTAAATAGAATAAATTATTATTATAAAACATTGTACATTAATGTACACTATTGTAATGTTGCTGTGGGACAATGTGAGACACCTATCAAATTCAATACATTATTGTAAATATTTAGCCTGACGTTGTCATACTCAATTCTAGTCAGAATTTGAGTCTGATACTGCTCCGTTGGGCTGCGATTATGGGGCGTGTTTAAACCGAACCAGGAAAGACCTCAATTGGATAGACCTACAACCAATCAGAGGAGCGACGCTTAACGTTAGTTGTCAAATGTCAACAGAACTCAACTGCACTGTGTTGCCAAGTCCGCGGGTTGAAGCGACCCCAATTATGTGATATACAGACCCAGGAATGCGAAATTTAGCAGCCAGTCCAACCAAAATAACACATATTTTACCCCACAAATGCCATTTTCCCGGAGAACCCCCCCGGGAAGCTATTGGGCTTGTTTTTGGCTAGTTTTGAGTAACATTAGCAATTGGGCGGGTTCTGTTGTAAAAACTTGGCAACCCTGCACGCACGCCCGGAATAAGTAGCCTAACGTTAGAAGAAGAAGATGTGTAAACGATCTTTGCCGGTGTTGTAAAAAAAGAATTTAAGGATACACAGAGTACTTACCAACACCATCATCATTTCTGAGAGAAATAGTAAAGGTGAACGAACGCATACTAACAAGTTCTCCGTTTAGGATTAGAACAAACTCAACCCAAGCGCCTTTGATGACGTGGATGATTACGTTACTGTTTATCATCTGTCCATCATCGTCTAAAGCCCGCCCTGACAATTTCATTGGTCCGAACAGTTTCTGTTCGGGCATAATTACTTCTCTACGGATCAATTCCAGACCGAACTGCCCGTGCAAAAAATTTTGTGGGCGGGGCTACGTTCGTCTGGCATCCAGGCTAGTAAATATTATCAGTAGGCCTACTATAGTGTAAATATTGTGTAAATATTATCAGTACTATACTACTCCTCTGGTAGTGGAGCTCACGTTATCACCTGGGTTTTTAGCCACTAATGTTGTGGCTGTGATGATGTGAGGAGCTTCATTAGATTAGAATAACTGGCCACAGACGTGGAGAGACTGTTTCTTCCTGGGCATAAGTTGCACATTACATAAACATTCTTACCTTTCACCTCAACGAGGGAAAAGTACCGCTTATACTTCCAGTTTGCGAAAGCTACCTTTGAAGTCATTGGACTTGCCATCGCTGACTGTACATATGCGTGTGTGTGAACTCAACCTATCAACCTCAACCTTGTCTCCCACCCACCAATCATCATCAGTTATGTGTACCACCCCCCAACACGCATGGCTGGCCAGGTCCGACTGACAGAGAGCCTGTTCGGATGAAAACTGCTTCAGTGAGCTCAATTATAGTAACACCGCATTTTCTCAGTAACGCTAACGGCGTTGTAACGGAAGAAACAGTAATTCGTTTGATTACTCATTACTGAAAAAAATTATTCCGTTAGTAACGCCGTTTATCTAGAACGCCGTTATTCCCAACACTGGCAGTGACTAACGTTACAGCGGGGAGAAATCTGTCACAGTGTCCGTCAGACTGGAGAAATTTTTCCGGTAATGTGACCAAAAATATTTAAGACCCATCGAATCTGAATTCAAGACATTTTAAGGCCTTATTTAAGGAAAACCTATTTTAAGACATTAAGACTTTAAGGACTCGCGCCCACCCTATAAAAATCAAGTTTATGCTACTTGATATTGCAAACTGCCATTTGTTTAATATTACTTATATGTAATATGCCATAAAATCTTGTTGAAAAATAAAGTGGATGGTGGTAGTAGTAGTAGTATCTGCCATCAGCATCATAAACTAGCAGAATGACTAATGACGCATAACCACATGGTTGAACCGACGCTCACCTCTCGGCCTTTGTTTGGTGCGCACAACCATGTTGTTATTCTCATTTGTGGCTGTGTTTTTGTTTGAGAGCGGTGAAGAGATTTTTCCACGTCCCTGTACCCCTCTTGCTCTGACACCAGCAGTCCCGAAGCCCACTCCCAACCACTGGGGCTTAAAAATGGCTTGACTTGGGCTGCGAGTGTCAAACTTCAGAGAACGGATGCCAGACTGGACCGTTTCGACCTGGACGCTGGTCACTGGGCTGGATTTGTTGGAGGCAACAGCCGGTCGAGGCTCCTCATGGCACGACTCTGGAAGCGCCGTTGTGACCTGATGGAGGAGGGACACAACTTATTTAGTCTCTCACAGGGAACAGTATGGATTTATAGGCCCAAAACAGGCCTATAAAGTAGTTGACCTGCCCTGAAATTTTCTTTGGTCCCAACACAAACAAAAAAAAGTTAATTTAAAGTTATGAAGTTAAAACTTTAAAAACAATGCATTATATTCCCATTTCATATTTAATACGTTGAATGGTCTTTCAATAATCTCAAAAACAAACCTGTTCGTCAGACGTCTGGGTTGGGACCTCAGCTTCCTCCGGGGTCACAACTTCAGCAACAGGTGTGGACGTTTCGGACTCTGTGGATGGTGGTGCGACTGAGAAGTTTGCGTAGGAATGATCTTCCTTCGCTTGGCTCTCAGCAGGAGGAAGAGGAGTCAGAGGACGTTCCTCCAGAGAAGAGGAGTAAACGCCTTCACGACACGCAAGAAGACTCAAACTGAGCTCTTTTCTTAACGGTGAAGAACCAAGCAGCAGAGCCTCCTCCGCCTCTTCCAGCGAGGCCTCAGTATCCACCTCTACCTCCATCTGCGCGTCTGCTATCAACACAAACGGGCTGCTGCATATGGAGCCGTAGCCCAGGGAAGGGGAGGACGGCGCAGGGGCGAACACAGCATCTGTGCGTTTACTGAGGGACGCGGAGTTCTGAGCTTTTACCAGAGGGAGCAGGGACTCTCTGGGGCCTGCGTCATTCTGCTGAGCTCCATTGAGCAGGCTGGGGTGTTTGGTAAAGGAGACCGGAGGAAGAGGAGAAACAGAGTCGCCACCAGACTTGACATCATTGAGAAAGAATGTGCTCAGCCGCCGAGCGAGAGATGTGACGCTCACTGTAAAGGAGACATAGGAGTCACATTTAAATTATCTAAATGCTTGTTATTGATCATATTGTGAACTATTAATTCATCCAAAAGGGTCATTTTTAAAATATATTTTGTACATTTTTTAAAATCGTAATTTATAAAATCAAAACTTCCACTTCTTTCAAACAATCAACTACAAGCTCACATTCATATCTGCTTCCATTAAATCAACAACTGATGGACAGATCTAAATCCTAAAACCTGCATTCCCTTTTCTTTTTAAACACCTGTTTAACTGTTTAATGAAAAGATGCGCTACTACTTTAATTTAAAAATGGGAGTGCAGAGGACGGCGAGTTCAGAGTGCAACAGGTTCTGGGATTAAAAACCATATTCATTTTCTCCATAGGGAAACTGATTTTTTAAACAATAAATTACAAACCCATAAAAACTCTACTGTGAACTATGAGGTTGTTAATCAACAGTATATGCATTTGTTGAAGTCATCAGCCCACATTTTGTTTATTTTTTTTTTTTTTAAATAAGCACATTAAACAGCTGGTGAGAAAATGTGATTCAAATATCACAGATGGTTGGTTTGGTTCATGGCCTGTACTCTTTATGGGAGAAAAAGGCATTTCCGGAAGTGGGCGGGCTGAGCTAATGAATATTGATTATCCCTTAGCTTGAGCTTTTTTACCATATTTAAATATCGTGAATGAAAAATGCAGAAACACGTATCCCATAATGGAGAACGCGTCATTTACCCTTCATTGGTGTTCGAGTAATGCCAGACGTGGGTGAACGGGGGTCAACAAACCCAGGCCCAACTGACTCCACCACAGGAAGAGGAGCGTAGGCCACACCCACCTACAGGGAAATAAAAGCAATTCTTTTTAACAACTATTTTGTCCATTGCTCACAGCTCCGCTTAGAAAGCACCTGAGAATGGCTAAATGCACTTCACAGTCAGGGATATCGATAAGCAACTAAATCATTTAGCCCTTTAATGAGAAACACTGTGATAAAAGTGTTGTTAAACTGCATGTTTGTACCTGTATAGGTGTGCGGTCGATAGCACAGGACGGTGAGCGCGGGTCTGAGAGCTTCGCTACACGCGCTGCTTTCGGCCGCTGGCTCGGGTCCACCTTTGGTGTTGATGCCACAGACATCTTGCTTTCACTGGAACCCATGTTTACTCTGTGTGCTACTCAGAAAAGAGCACGGTTTATTAAAAACGTGCGTGGCAAGAAGCGAAAAGAATAGTTAAAACCATAAGACACAATTTTTTTACCACGTTTTGCATGCATTGCTAAGCGTTAATGGCTAAAATACATTAAATAAATAAGAACATTGTGCATGTAACAATTAGCGTTTAACCAACAGTATAACGTTATTGTTCAGTAGTCAAACTCACCTTAAAGCTCAACGTTTTCCACACTCAGTCCACTAAATATTCCTTTTGTCTTTCACAACAGATCAGATTAAATATTTCCGTCACGTTTTAAACACGTACATGTAAAAAGCAGATATCAAAGAAATGCTTCAGTCGTCTTCTGAGCCAAACTCCGTGTGACTCGAGCGAGAGCATTTAAATGGATCGTCTTGTGTTTGCGGCGATTTTTAAACAGACCAATAGGAGAACGCGAGAGTTCCTGCCTCGGCGCTTCTGATTGGCTGAGACGGCGAATACACTTTTATTGGGCGTGTATCAGCAATTTGAAAAACAGCCGCGTGTTGATTGCTGACGTCTTTCTTCTTACCTTGAGTAAAACAGTCAAAACAAACGGCACAGTTCTGTTGTTACAAACAATATGTTAGTGAATTGATTCTATTTTAATTCTAAAAATTCTATTTTGATTATTGCTAATAGCAAACTCTGAATACAATATCAAAGAAAATTATATAATTTACTTTGCTTGGAAATATCCATTTTATTTTTCCTCAAGTTACTAAGCATTTTTGTCAAAGCTTTATTGCTTGAAGTAATAGCAATTGGCTATATGCAAAACATTATTATGGTACAATACACAATATGGCAAGTAGAATTTACAATTAAGCAAATAATTTTACAGCAAGAGCAAATATCCTAACAGACTTCTTTCAGTCTCACAACCCGTTCCTTGCTTACCAATTAAGTTGCCAGTATAACTCCAAGGCTTGCAAATCACTGTTACTTTGTACAGGAGCCGTAGTGACGTCCAACACAATAATATCTCCACATCCCTCTTCTCTGTCAACAGAGGCAAGTACTTTTGAGCTCACAGTGCAGGGACATTATTTTCCCCATATGAGAAATATTAGTCATTTGGACCATAGAAAGAATGGTAATCTTCCAAGATTATCAAAAATTACAACAGATTCTCTGTAAGCATAAACGTGTGACAAAAACCATAGCAATACTGTTGTGTTTTTAAACTGTATATGGGCTTTTCAACATGTCTCTTTCTCAGGTGTCCGTCTGTCCATTAATGCTGTGCTGGAGCTAAATGAGTGTTTCACACTCTTTATTCTCCTCACATCGTAGCACCTCTAAACGTCATGCCCCTTTGTTGAAATGTACACCTCCAGTCTTGATGTCTTCTCTCCACAACAGGCTTCTCCACACTCACATTCTATCTTCCTGCGCTCCTTTAACTCCTGCATCCTTCATTCCGTCTCTCCTTCTCTCTGGGAGAAGTATACCAGCAGCGTGTCCAGATCTCGCCGGTCGGCGGCTGAGTAAAGTGAGCTTTCTCCCATCATGCTCAATGCCATGCGTAAGGTGGACCAGATGTTATCGGACATCACAGTCGCTGCTGAACCTGGCCCTCGACCCGCACCTCCCTCTCCATCCCCCGCGGCCTGTCGCTGCAGAGAAAGGGCCTCTAGGAAGTGCTCTACTGCCTCCCTGATGGAAAAATGAGAAATGGCATTTATTGTGGTCTTTTTGCTTCTTGTTTGTTTGTTTGTTTCCCCCCCCGATGAAACCTTTTACTAACCTGTGTGCACCCAGGTTGACACAGCTGATGCCTAGGTTGTATCGGCTGCGTACAAATCCAGGCTGTAACTCCAATGCGCGTCTGTAAGCAGCGACCGCTTCCTCGGAGCGATTACCATTCGCAAGAGTTGCTCCCAGCTTGTTCCACAACAGATAATCCTTCACGTAGAGTTGAAAGAAGGAAGAATGTGAACTAAAATACTTATGAACGATGTGATTAAATGTATAGAATGTTACAATGTGCAGAATCTGGTGTTAAGTGTAAAGGCATGTTCACACCAACAACAACAATAACTATAAAGTTAACTATAATGATAAACTATATCAGCGTCCACATCAACATTCGGTTTGTCATAACCCCATGCTGCAGTTTTGTCGCTTACTGCTTTAAAGTCACCATGAAATCTAAATGGAATTTTTATAGAATATTGCTTCTCTTCTCTGATGGCGTGTTTACTGGGATGAGGGCGGGACAGCCTGTCACTCACATGAGATCACAGCAATGGCAAACCACAACCATCCAAATTTGGCCATTTCAAATTATTCAAAGGGACTTATCCCCCTCAATGTCTTAGGTGGTTACGACCCTGATTCTAATGATATCGTTTCTGTGTCATTATCATTTTAGCTGTGGTGTGGACTTCCCTATTCTCATAGAATTAGATTAATAAAATATTAAAGTTACAGTTATCATTATAGTTATCATCCTTGGTGTGTCACTGCCTTAAATGCGAATTAACCAACCTGTGGCGTCACAGACAGGGCGGCAGTGAAGCAGTCCACTGCCTTGTCATACTCTCCACTCAGGTTGAAGAGAACTCCCAGACCACATTGCAACTCAGGGTCAACCTGTGTGGGGTCAGCGCCTGCAGCATTCAAAAACAACGTCTGCACTTCACTAAACAGTGCCCTAAGAGGAAGGAAAAAGAGGCAAAGAACTAGATTAACCTGCAACTTAAAGGGATAGTCCACCCAAAAAAACTCAAATACTCTCATTATTTATTCGCCCACATGACCTAAAAATTATTGTATGGCTTCCAAAGACTTCAATTTTGATCACACATTCATGGTGCTTTTTGTCATTCTGGATCTTAAGAAACTCAATGCTAATTCACTTTCATCAGGCCAGAATAATCTGGCGGAAGAAAACCTCCATGGAAGATGCAGGTATAGAATGAAATGGTGAGTACATTTTACTTTTTGAAAATATTCTTTAACGGAAAAAAAAGTGCATAATCATTCCTTAGTCATACAAAAAATATTTTTATATCTGTACTGTCAACTGATTAGAAGTATATTCAGCTACCCACAATGCTGATGCAGATGGAACTCCACACCTGTGTTTGTGTTAGATGTATTTTTAGAGCACTGCTCGCTTATGATTTGTGACAAATGTAAATCTGTTGCTTGGTTACAATGCCCTGCCCAGTGACTTATGCATCTCATGCCGGTGTAGACAGGCACTAAAAACAGGCTGCTTCCCCATCTGATCAATCCACAGTGTTGTGCAATCATGAATAAGATTTAAAGGAAGTCTGTGTCCAGTAAAAGTTAGTTTTAAACAAAATGTGTGGCATATTTGTGGTAACATAATTCTAACGTGTCCATCAGGGTTTTTTTAAAAGTAGATATCATGGTTACAGTAATATGTCTTAACCATTTGGTAAAGCTGAAATATCAACATTACTTCAGTCTTCAGTGTCACACGATCCTTCATAAATCATTCTAATATGCTGATTTGGTGTTCAAGAAATATTTCCTATATTCAATTGTTGTGGAAACCGTGCTATTCCATGCATTCTGACTTATTTACACTGTTAAAGAGTTGGATTCTCATTCTAAACAAGGCCAAAAAACCCTGAAATTTCTGAAATTTTTACACATCAACCAGAGAGAGAACAAGAGCGCACCCATCAACAAGCTTAGTCCGGGTTACGGAAGCCTTTGGCAGTGCTTTTAGACCACAAAATCAGCAATGTCACTAAAGAAGTGTGTTTTTGGTTGTGAGGGAAAGATAATAACCCTCACAACCAAATAACCCAGCGCTAAGGAAACAGTGGATGCAGTTTGTTTTTCCGGAGCAGCAACAGAGTTCTGCAAGTGTGTTCCCGGTCACGAGTCGAAACCGCAGGCGGTGAGTGAAACTGCATTAAATGTCTGTTTTATTGGAAATAAACCAATAAAAATGCATATAATGTAAACAACACAAACGTATTGTGAATCGAAAGTTATCCAGGGATAATGCCATGATGTATTGTGTGTGTGTGTGTGTGTGTGTGTGTGTGTGTGTGTGTGTGTGTGTGTGTGTGTGTGTGTGTGTGTGTGTGTGTGTGTGTGTGTGTGTGTGTGTGTGTGTGTGTGTGTGTGTGTGTGTGTGTGTGTGTGTGCACATGACTCTTTAGCTCCGCCCACTGCGCGCTTCCACAAGCTCGGCTGTTTTCGGAAAGAATCAGAACAGCGTACCTGTCTTTTATAAATATGGTAAAACAAGACTCTTTGGAGATATGAAGGATGCAGTACTACTCTATAGGTACTCAGGATTAACATAAGATTGGCAGAAACTGGGTGTGTTATGTACCCTTTAAGAAAACTTTTGAACGTCAGTGAGATTTCAGTATGATGTACAATCAAGAAAATCGAGCGTTGTTCATTGCAGCGGATAAACACAGAACACAGCCTTTTATAGCTTGCAAAGGAAATAAACAGGATCAGTTTTTCAGACCTTAAACCTAGAATATTTCTTTTTACTGCATTCAAGAATCCTCTTACTCTGGCAGAAGAGATCCAAATCGCTCCCTCTCTGTCTCCCTCTCTCTCACGCCCTCCCTCTCCTTCTCTCTTTCATGCTGCTCCAGTATATGCCTGTATTTAGAGTTGTGCCTCAACCAATCACGGAGCGTCTCGCAGGCCTGTCTGTGCAGTGACTCATTGGTGAAGCTCACAGCTAGAGCCATGAGAGCTGTCAGATTGTCCTTTTTCAGCTCAATACATCTGAAAACAACAATTGAGACTTGAATTTAAAAAGGCAAGAGGAGTATTTTAATAAATCATGTTCGTCATAGTCAGGAGAATTTAATCGATGTGCACAGTAAGACTTAAGTTACACTTCTCACCTGCGGAGGGCGCTGATAGCAGCAAACTCTTGTTCGTTCTCTGCCTGGCAGGTGCCCAGATATTGCCAAGCCTGCAGTATCGGTCACACACAGTCAGGTTTTCACAAAGACAAACAAGACAGCAGAACAGAGTTAGAGTCCCTTGAGACTAAATGTATAATTGGTTTTTGAATGTCAGGTTTATATGTATGAGGCTCTGACCAGCTGGTTGTCTGGCTCTCTCTGAACCGCGCTCTCAAAGAGACGTACGGCTCCAGGAATATCCCCCGCCTCCATCCTCTTCACGCCCTCAGCAAACGGATCATCGTGGGACAGGTAGGGGTTGTCTTCTTCAAATTGATATCCCTAGGAGAAGAGTAAAGGCATATTTTTATTTGGCAAGAGTGTATTAAACTGATCACAAGTGACAAAGGTATTTATAATGTTAATAATAACATTAACAATAATTAAAATTGAATGTGAATTTTTTTTCTGAAGGATCACACTGAAGACTGGAGTAATGGCAAATGACAATTCAGTTAAATTATATCTTAAAAATCTATTAAAAAATCTATTGGATAAAAATTCTGTTAGAAATTCTATATTCTATTAGAGCTGCGCAATTAAGGATAAATCACGATTCTGAATATAAACAACTCAGAAACAAATCAGCCTATTAAAAAAATTATTAAACTACTATTTGCACTAAGTGACAGATAGTATTTACACCAAGTGTAAATAGCAACTAGATTCTATTTACACTGAGTGAAAATAACATTTTCTTAGCGATAATTGCTATTTACACTAAGTGCAAATAGTGATAGATGCTATTTACTAAGTGAAATAGCATACTAAGTGAAATTTGTGATATTATATTTACACCCTGTAAAAGCAATATGTGTAAATAATAATTAGATGCTATTTATACTTTATTTTGACAGATACATACTATTTGCACCTCAGTATTGTTATACATTAACAGGATGCAATAATAACAGTGTAAATTATTATATTTATTTAATTTATTAAATGAATGCCACCCTACACCTACCCCTAACCCTACCCAATAAATTATTTAATTATTATTAATAAACATTTTGTTAGGCATTTTATTTCCAATTTATTTATTTCCATTTTCTTAATTTTCATTGAAAGTAAATGCCTTTCCGATGTGATGTGTGATAGGAAATGAGAGAAGAGCGAGCGAACCCGGGTCGATCGCGTCAAAACCTAGATCTTTAAGCCTTATGCTTGACTGACTACGCCACTGAAAACGTTGAAATGTGCTGTTATCTTTTAATCTTGTTTTTCCCAAACAGGCATTGTTAGGTGGAGCTAATGCGAATAGCACTTGCCAAAAGGCACGCTATTTGCACTTGGTGTAAATATACACTCTGTTAATGGCACTGAATTAAAAAATTTGTTTTATCATTTTGAATGAATGATTCAATGACATGCATCTTTAGACCAGCAGGTGGCGACAAGTGTCTTAAATGTAATTGATATAATCTTTATTTGAAGCATCAAGTTACTTTCAAAAGGTGATTTACTCTACTGTAGACATCAGTGTTTATATCCAAACTATAAACTTCTACCCCAGTACTTCTGTGATAATGTGAATTATTGTAAGACAGAAATAATGATACAGTGTGTTTGAAAAGCCGGTTCATATCTATACATGACAACTGCTCTCTCTAGGTCAGCGACAGATCGTACTTGATTAGAGCTTTTCCGCTGTGATTGTACTGGTCAAAGGTTTAACAGACACAGGCGTTTCAAATGTTTCAAAAACATAAAAAATTCTTAACAGACCCAAACCTTTTGAACAGTAGTATATTTGTAAGTTGAACAATTGAAAAATTCTACTTAAAGAAAACAAAATTGTCAAATTATTTTTGTGCTGAAAATTTTAACTATGAAAAGAGTAAATATGTAGTATGCAACATTTAGGATGCTGTCCTTCTGAATATCAGAACAACTGAGATTTGGCCACAAGTAAAAGACCCTGATATACTCACATATTCTTTTTCGTCTAGGGGTAAAACAAAGTTCAAAATATGTGAGCGAACATCCGACGCCGCCCACTCTGCTGAGAGCGACATTTTGATAAATATGTAAATATGTGCTGCATGCTTTCCTCTCAATAACAAAATTAACTTTTTTTTAATTAAAATATTTTTCCTATTTAAAACTTGACTCTTCTGTAGACCAACATCATGTACTAAGACCGACAGAAAATGAAAAGTTTCAAAAGAACTTTGCTGCTGTACCATGGTTGCAGAAGGCGCAATGATATTACACAGCGCCTGAAAATAGTCCCCAGCACACTCCCTATGCAAGCAGGTTGTCACGTTGGTGGAAGTTAGCCTATTTTCAGGCGCTGTGTAATATCATTGCGCCTGCTGCACTCATGGTACGGCAGCAAAGTTCCTTGATTATTACGTAGGAATGAGAATATAGTTCCTAGCCATATCGGCCTAGAAAATTGCAACTTTTCATTTTCTATCGGTCTTAGTGCAAGTTTTAAATAGGAAAAATATTGAAACTCTTTGCTCATTTTTTTGAGCGAGATGTTAACGGTTTAATCAGATTCAATGATGTATGCTAAGCTATGCTAAAATGCTACCGCCAGACCCGGAGATCAGCTGAATGGATTCGAAAACGGTAAAACTCAGTTGTTTAACTAGAAAATTAGCCTATTTTCAAAAATAGTGGCGTGTTCCTTCAAGTAACTTGAATTTTAGACACAATATTGCAGGTATTTTGTCTATTTTTGCTCCGCAAATTAACATATTTCCAAAGCAGAATCATAGACAGGAACTAACTCAAAGGAAAGGGCTCAAAATTTCAGTAAGGTGGAAGTATCCATGCTGTAAATGGGCACCGGTGTACATTATCCAGATACCTTGTCGTAAGAGCTGCTGAGCATCTGGTCGAAGTCTGAGAGCCAAGGGTGAGCTTCAGCATCCCTCTTCGCCATTTCCTCCCATTCCTGCTGGAGTTTCTCCCAGAAATCAACATCACTCTGAACTCACACATACACACAACAAAACAAAAGCACCAATGAATGCAAGAGTATCACACTCAAGTTCATGTATATGTGTGCAAGTGTGAAGACTGGCTCACCTCCACCGCTGCTTTGGCCTGCTGGAAGTCTGGACCATAAGCCGCGAATTCATCTACCCAAGATTCTGCAGATTCTGCCGAAACCTACCGAGCACAACGACATGCCAGGCTGTTAACAGCCCCATAACACATCAGAGCTTGCAAATGCTTAAACAATACTCAGCTGAAGGGGAAAAAAGACCATACTGTGATGAATGAGAGTGGGGGAATAAAGAAAGGATGTAATGGAAAAAGAAAGAGGGCTTGAGAGAACGACAGAGGAAGAAAAAAAGTCTCACCCTCATTCATCCATCTTTCCTTTCCTCTCTTATATTAAAAATAGCAAGCAATGCTCAGTGTACCTTCACTATTTCAGGAAGTCAAAGGTGTTTCAGTAGCTGGGCAACAATGAAAAGCAGTGTGAGCAGAGTATTAGCTGTACAGGTCTAGTGTCTTACAGCGACAAGCATGCTAAAAGCACTATTACATTAAAGCAACAGTCTGCTCTCTTTAGGCAGCAGGTCAGCAGGGGCTAGTTAACATAACGAGCATGACAAGCCTAAAAACACAGACAAAACTCATTTCAGGACTACTGCATCACTGTTGCCAAATGATCAGGGTCCTACCTGCCTGGCGATAGAAGCCCATTGCTCTGCCTGTTTAGCTTTAACTTTATCATTCCTCTCTTTGCCCTCTCGAGTTTCCACTTGCACAGTCTCTTCCCCTGATTCCAGGAACTGGGCAGCCAGTTTGGGACAGAGGGTAAAGGTAGGGGTATTTATGGATAGTGTGTGTTTGGTGTGGGATTGTTAAGGATAGCGGGAAAGTTTAGGTATGGATGGAGGATAAAATGTTAAAATGTAGGGATTAATATGTCATGTTGATCATCCATGACAAAAGGAAGAAGGAAATATCACAATTAAACTATTGCTCATTTGAATCATGGGATAACACCAAGATCTTTTTTAGAAACAAGGGCCAGTTTCCAAGACCTAGTCCTAGTCCTTTGTAGACCTTGTCCTGGACAATTGTGATTTTTTTCCCTTTAAAAAAAACGAGGGCTTGATCTACAGTGGGGTCCAAACATCTGAGACCACTAGTGAAAATACAGTTTGGGGTCAGTAAGATTTTTTAATGTTTTTGAAAGAAGTCTTATAAGTTCACCAAAGTTGATCAAAAATAAAAACCGTTACCTTTTTGGTGACAACTGTTTGACAACACTTTGATGAATATAGTTCAAAAGAACATACTTTATTTGACAATCTTTTTTAATATTATAAATGTCTTTACAGTCACTTTTGATAAATCTAATGCATCATCGCTGAATGAAACTATTAAATTCTTTAAAAAAAAACAACGTTTGAATGGTAGTGTATATTTTATATACATATATACAAATTTAAAATATGGTCTTAAGACTCCACTGTGTGTCCAGAATCCAGTCTCTAAAACAAATTCAACTATTCAAAACTGTATTTCACATGGGTTATTTAAATCCCAGCGATGCAAATTGGCAAGGATTTACAGTATGCCATGTACAGCGTGTACAGCTTGAGAAGAGCCAAGATGGCTGCCAAAGGGCTGCAGTGTCACCCTTCACAGTGTTTCCTCTGTCCGAGGTACTGGGAAGGGCTCATACCTGGTTGAGGCTTGAGGCCCAGTGCTGTGCCTCCTTGGCCTGTGCTTTATCAGTGTGCTCTTTTCCTGCTCTGTCCTCCACAGTCACACTGCCCTCGCCAATCTGCCTAATGAACCGCAGGAACTACACAATAACAACAACAACAACAGCTATTACACATCTACTGCTAAAAGGAAACACATTGGGGATGCATTGAACACACACACACACACACAAGTCCATCAGTGGTTTCTTCTTGACAGTTATGGTCAGACACAAGTAAATCAGAAGGAGGAAGGAGTAATGGCCAAAGGCATAACATTTGTCAAATTATATGTCAAAGCAAGAGCAGAGTTAAATGAAAAAAAGAGAAAAATTAGTAAGTGAAGAAATGCCCATGAAAATGTGAGTGATGTCACATCACTGAATGAACCTAAACAATAATAATCTAATTTAATAATAATATTGATCCCATGCATGGAGAACCTGTGAATCTTTGGGTAGGAAGCGAATCGATTAGATTCACGATTCATAGGTTTTCGATTCGATTCGATTCAAGAACGATTTTTGACAGTTCAGAACGATTCGTTTCGAGGCGATTCACATTAAAACTCGATGCGATGCGATTCGATTATGCATTTTTTTTATATGCATTCATAGGATTATTAAAATGCTTCCCCTAATGTGTCTTAGTCAGGGTGTGAATTACACAGCGGCCTTCAGAGGTCAGAGAGTGGGCAAAAAAAAACGGTAACACTTTACAATAAGGTTCATTAGTTAACATTCGTTAATTACATTAGTTAACATGAACTAATAATAATAATGAACTGCACTTATAAAGCATTTATTTTACCTTTGTTCATGTTAATTTCAACATTTACTAATGCATTATTAAAATCTTGTTAACATTAGTTAATGCACTGTGAACTAACATGAACAAACCATAAACAGCTGGATTTTTATTAACTAACATAAACAAATATAAACTAATGCTGAACAGAGGTGTTGTTCATGGTTAGTTCATGTTAACTAATGCTGAACAGAGGTGTTGCAAATAAAACATATCAGGTTAGTTGGTTAGGTTATGTTAACTAATGCATTAACTAATGTTAACTAATACATCCTTACTGTAAAGTGTTTTTAAAAAAAAAATTAGTCCATTGTTAATGTTAGTTCATATTACTTTATTGTTTTATTATTATTACACACTTTACTTCCCATATAAAATGGCATTTGTAGAAATTTAGATAAGCCAGAATTTAAAATGGTTTTAAAAGTATTGTTAGTTAATGCTAACTATTGTGTAGGATAATGTTAATGGCTACACGACCTTATTAAAGTGTTCCTGGCATTAAACACAATACTGCATGGAGAGACTCATATCATGCACTTTTCCAACTAATCCTAAACAAACTTTTCTTCACAAAATAGAAAGAAAAACCCTCTTCGTTCTCTTTATACGGGTCATTTTCCTTATGATGATTCTGAAAGAAAACGCACCGTTGTCTACTGTTGCTATTTTCGGAGGCTACTTTAATGCGCATCTGATTGATAGGCTATATAAACCGCACACTCTTATTTCAGTGTTGGTAATGTTGTAGTTACTTTAGCAGTTTCCTTCGAATATTCAGTTAATTGACATTAAGTTAATTTTCATGTATCATTCATCAGAACTGTGCGTATGCATTTTAGACACTTACACAAACGTGTTTGCTCCGTCCATGCAATGCATGTTCATCCTTGAATAAGCGGGTTTTACTTCAACTGCTCAGTTAGGCCTACTGTATTTCCGTAAAACGTAAATATTTTATTTTATATAAAATAACGGTGACGTTCCCACGCAATGAAAGTTTTTATTTCAACAGTAGTGACCGCGGTGACTTGGCAGTTGACAATGGCTTGCGGTTTGACTTGGGACAATTCCTGTCTCGATAGAGAGCGGTCATCTGCTCATGTGGTCATCCTGAGGAGAGCTCAAACATGTGTTCGTGAGCGACGGACGGAGCGTGAGAGAACTCCAGTGAAGGCGGTAAAGTCTGTGAAGGCAAGCTGTGAGGGTGCGGATGACGCAGCACAACGTCTCTATTAATTAACGCATTTAGTAGATATAATCTAATGTTAATTTTAAAGCACTGAATCGCTATTGATTCGATTCATTCGATTCTTAGCATTTTAAATCGATTATCGGCCAAAACAAAGGATTCACGATTCAAAATGCACATTTCAAGATCGATGCATATGCATCGTCAGGATTTGTAATCGATGCATCGAGAAAACGAGTGAATCGTTACACCCCTACTCGATAATGTATTACTTAACCTTTTAAATATAACCCAGAAGTGGAAACTGGGATGTAAAATGACCCCGAGACAACATTAACACTGTTTTAGCTGAACTTAAGAGATACGTTGTGACGGATCATTTCTGTGATGTGGCATTTGTGAAAGCAGAGCAAATTTATTCTAAAATGGATACACTTTAGTCAAATTTCTACCAAAAAAACATTGTTCATAAACCTATGTTTATTATTACGCTGCATTTAATACAGCAATATGTCATGAGAGGTACATGCTTGTTTAATATATCAATGCATGTGGTGACTTTGACTAAAGTGTTTCAGTTGCAGCTCAAAGAACACTTAAACAACACAGACCACAGCAGGAAGATCCTTCATTTTGCTCTCACCTCTGTGTTCTGTAGTTTAGGGTCATCCACTTTGGCAAGGAGCTCATTCGCTGTTTGACGTAGTTCTTCACCTGACTGGTATTCTTGTGTCCTGATAGGATAAAAAAAAACATTAAAGTAAGGATAGGATCAAGACGAAGTAAACTCTTGATCTAACCTTAGTATAATCTATGTACACTAGCATTCAAAAGTTTGAGTATGATTTTTTTTATTCGGCAAGAATGCATTAAAGGTGCAGTGTGTAAATTTGAGTGGCATCTAGCGGTGAAGTTGTGAATTGCAACAGCCCACCGCACACCCCTCCCTTTCGAAGCACATAGAGAAGCTACGGTGGCCGACATAGGACAAAGAGGTCATTTGAGACTGCAGAGAGTAGCTAGCGCTCCGTAGAGAAGTTTGTCCATTTAGGGCTACAGTAGAAAAATGGTGGCGCAAAATGGTGACTTCACTGTAAGAGGACGTGCGGTGTATGTAGATAGAAATGGCTCATTCTAAAGTAATAAAAACATAATGGTTCACAACTGTTTAAGAAATTGATGTTTCACCAAATCAGCATATTAGAATGATTTCTGAAGGATCATGTGACACTGAAGACTGTAGTAATGATGCTGAAAATTCAGCCTTGGGACCTATCCCACAGGAATAAATTACATTAAAAAAAAATATTAAAATAGAAAACAGTTATTTTTAATTGTAATAATATTTCACAATATTATGGTTTTACTGTATTTGTGATCAAATAAATGCAGCCTTGATGAGTCTAAGAGACTTCTTTTGAACACATAAACAATCTTGCCGACCCCAAACTTCTGAACGATAGTGTAGAGTTTTCTTATGTCAAGTGTCGTATATTATTCATTCTAAGAAACTAAATAAATATAAAAAAAATACCATTCTTTGTCACGTTCTCTTTCTCCCAAATCTCCAAGCCATAATTTCTCCTCTGATTGCTCCAGGTACTCCTCTGCCCAGCGGCCAGGGTCTATGAGACAGGAGGAAGGGATATAGTAAAAGACTACAGAAAAAGTAAAGCTTTGGAGAATGAAAGGATGGCTGGGCAAAGATGAGTGAAGATTTGTCAGATTTGCCAATTGTCACCTAATTACATTTAATTATATTTTAAAGACATCTAATAGCATCTTAAATTAAAAAAGGATAAAATATGTGCCATATACACTCACCTAAAGTATTATTAGGAACACATGTTCAATTTCTCATTAATGCAATTATCTAATCAACCAATCACATGGCAGTTGCTTCAATGCATTTATGGGTGTGGTCCTGGTCAAGACAATCTCCTGAACTCCAAACTGAATGTCAGAATGGGAAAGAAAAGGTGATTTAAGCAATTTTGAGCGTGGCATGGTTGTTGGTGCCAGACGGACTGGTCTGAGTATTTCACAATCTGCTCAGTTACTGGGATTTTTACGCACAACCATTTCTAGGGTTTACAAAGAATGGTGTGAAAAGGTAAAAACATCCAGTATGCGGCAGTCCTGTGGGCGAAAATGCCTTGTTGATGCTAGAGGTCAGAGGAGAATGGGCAGACTGATTCAAGCTGATGGAAGAGCAACTTTGACTAAAATAACCACTCGTTACAACCGAGGTATGCAGCAAAGCATTTGTGAAGCCACAACATGCACAACCTTGAGGCGGATGGGCTACAACAGCAGAAGACCCCACCCAGTACCACTCATCTCCACTACAAATAGGAAAAAGAGGCTACAATTTGCACAAGCTCACCAAAATTGGACAGTTGAAGACTGGAAAAATGTTGCCTGGTCTGATTAGTCTCGATTTCTGTTGAGACATTCAGATGGTAGATTCAGAATTTAGTGTAAACAGAATGAGAACATGGATCCATCAAGCCTTGTTACCACTGTGCAGGCTGGTGGTGGTGGTGTAATGGTGTGGGGGATGTTTTCTTGGCACACTTTAGGCCCCTTGTGCCAATTGGGCATTGTTTAAATGCCACGGCCTACCTGAGCATTGTTTCTGACAATGTCCATCCCTTTATGACCACCATGTAGCCATCCTCTGATGGCTACTTCCAGCAGGATAATGCACCATGTCACAAAACCCGAATCATTTCAAATTGGTTTCTTGAACATGACAATGAGTTCACTGTACTAAAATGGCCCCCAAAATCACCAGATCTCTACCCAATAGAGCATCTTTGGGATATGGTGGAACGGGAGCTTCGTGCCCTGGATGTGCATCCCACAAATCTCCATCAACTGCAAGATGCTATCCTATCAATATGGGCCAACATTTCTAAAGAATGCTTTCAGCACCTTGTTGAATCAATGCCACGTAGAATTAAGGCAGTTCTGAAGGCGAAAGGGGGTCAAACACAGTATTAGTATGGTGTTCCTAATAATCCTTTAGGTGAGTGTACATACAGTCATGGCCAACAGTTTTCGCAGTGACATAAATTGTGTTTAGCAAAGTTTGCTGCATCAGTTGTTGTGGTGTTGATTCACATTATTTCTAGATTATTCTGCAGAGATCCATTTTAATTAATTGCAAAAAGCACCATTGGCCAAAAATAAATAAAAATAGACACTTTTGGCCCTGGCAAAAAAAAAAAAGACCAGCTAATATAATTTCACTGATGGCTTGTTTCCAGCAAGCGGTACGGTACAGTATAGTACGCAATTATTTCCATTTCGATAGTCAGAAGTTGTGAATGGTACCAAAATACCATACCACTTTTTTGGGACCCTTCCATTGGGATACCTAGCACAGTAGTTCGGTACCTAAAGGGTGGATCTAGACTCACAGCAGAACAGTCATTGGTTGACAGAGAATCGTCACTTGCATGTGCTACAAGGGGAATGACAACACAAGAGGCGGCATTTTTAATATACAGTTGAAACAATACCGTTGCAACAAGTTTTTTTGTCAGCCACATGCCAATAAGCAAGAACAAGATCTGCTGTATGTCCTCCAATGTTGTTTACTGTGTCGTTTTCTTCTTCGTGCGCGAATTACGTACTTTCCGGCATACACCATGCCTATCAAGTAAGGGTACTGTTGGCGGTGGCAAGCTGGATCAGGGTTTACCGTCCCGAATTGTACTGTACTGTACCGCTCGGTGGAAACAAGCCATAATAATAAAATCAGCACATGGGAAAGTATGAACAAATAATAGTCAGGTGAAATCACTCTATCATTCTGACTGGATTATAAATGCAGACTGATTGCTATAAAAGAAGGGAAGAAGTGCTTTCAGTCATTGTGTTCTTGTGTTAGAAATGGTTACCTCCAAAGAAAGACTTTCAGCCATCATCGCATTGCATCAAAAGCCTCACATAAAGGAAATTGCTGCAAAGAATATTGCACCAGATCATCAAGAACTTCAAGGAGAGAGGTTCAATTGCAGTAAAGGTGGCTTTGGGACATCTCAGTGTGTCCAGCAAGCACCACAACGGTCTCCTCCTGCATCGGCGGCTACAGAAACGCGTCACCACCAGTGCAGCACTTGCTCAGAATTGGCAGCAAAGAAGCCACTTCTCCTCACGAAAAACATCAAGGACAGACTGAAATTCTGCAAAAAGTACAAAGTTGACAGCAGAAGACTGGTGCAAAGTTATTTTCTCTGATGAAGCCCCCTTCCGGCTGTTTGGGACATCTGGAAATTTGATTGTTTCTTCTGAAGAAGAAAAGGTGAACACTATTATAAGTCCTGTGTCCTGCCAGCAGTGAAGCATCCTGAGACCATCCATGTGTTGGGCTGCTTTTCATCCAAGGTGGTGGGCCCTCTCACAAGTATGCCCAAAAACACTGCTATGACTAAAGAATGGTATCAAAACATCCTGTAAGTACAACATCTCTCAATGATCCAGGAGCAATTTGGTGATGATCCATGTATTTTCCAGAATGATGGAGCATCATGTCACAAAGTAAGGGTGATAATGAAGTGGCTTGGAGATCATTACATTGAAATTTTGGCTCCGTGGCCAAGGACCTCCCTAGATACTAATCCCAAAGAGAACCTGTGGTCAATCCTCAAAAGGTGAGTGGACAAGCAAAAGCCCACAAATTGTCATTAACTCAAGAGCACTAATAAGTCAAGAATAGATTGCCATCAGTCAGGATTTGGCCCAGATGCTGATATCCAGCATGCCAAAGTGAATTGCAAAGGTTATGAAGAAGGGCCAACACTGTAAATATTGCATATGTCGAATGTTTTTGGCAATAAAAGCCTTTAAAACGTATTAAATATTTTTTTATACCATAGAACCATGTGAAGCAGCAAACTTTGCAAACCCCAAAATTGATGTCACTGCCAAAACTGTTTGAGCGCGTGTGTATATTATTTATATTTATATTAACCTGAAACTTCACTGATGAATTCTCTAGTCCAATCCGCATCAGCTGGATCCAGACCAGCTTGTCCAGAAGAAGAGGCGGAGTCAGCACTAGACAGGAACTCTGCCGCCCAATCGCCAGACAGCGCCAGAGCAGCCACATCAGGAGCTGAGAAATGAAAACAAATAGTTATAGCACACATTGAAACGTGCTGAAATCTGTCTGGATGAGTGTTTGTGCACGCTACCTCTCTGTGGAGCCTGTCTGTAGTTCTGTTGATCTATCTGCTGCATTTCCTCCAGCAGCTGACCCATGTCAAAACTGTGAGGAGGCCGTTGTGGGGCCTGTAGAAACTCACTGACCAGCTGGATTTCAAAAACATCAGGTTGTCATTACAGTAAGAACACGGGACATGATCACAGACTACTTGACCTGACACAAACTGATCAGGTCATTGAAAACACCAAAACACAAAAAAGACCAAAATACATACCTCCTCTTCTGTGGCTATTTCAATAGGAGTAGGAGGAATCTATGGGGGAGAAAGAGTAAAATAAGCTTTTAATATTAAGTTAATTATTATATTTGATTATTTGCATATTTATATAAATTACTCGATTAATCGCTGCACATCGACTAATGCTTTTTAAAAAATGCATTTTTAGATGAATTATCTAACTAATAATATTTTTACATAAATCTATTAGTGACTTTCTGATCAGTCAATGAATAATTTGGTTAGCTTACCAATAAATAATAACCATAACTTCAGCCATTAATCTTTCAATGTTTCATTCAAACAGCAAAGAGTGGCAGAGAATGCGGTTGCGAGTCCTATAATTTGCACGTGTCAGTTTTGGTTATAAAATGCAGTTGTCATACCTGTAAAAAAACTAAATTCAAAACAAAATTGAATTCCCAAACTTTTGATAATCAGACTCAAGCCGGAGCCACCATCATCAGGGAGGATTGTAAACAGTATGATGCAGAGACAAATTCCATGTAAACCAGTGTATTTATTTTAGTGGTGGGCCGTTATCGGCGTTAACGTGCTGCGTTAACGTTAGACTCTTATCGGGCGATAAAAAAAAATATCTCCGTTAATCTATTCTCAAAGTTGGGTTGGAAGCTGGGTCCTACGCAAGCTATGATGACTTTCACCTTGATATTTTAGCGCTGATGTATACCAAGCCGAATTGCACTGTAGGGGGTGAGAGAACGAGTCTTCGAACCTGTGTGTATGCCTACTAGTGTTGTCGGTTGTGTGACCGGTCTGAATTTCGCGTGGGCTTGCACATAGCGTTAATTCTACTAATTCCCGCAGATTTCGCGCTCGCATCTGAAGCGCACACACACATACCGTAATAAAGCCGCCTCTGACATACAAGTGCAAAAATTAGCTCCTTTTTACAGCTTATTAATGGTCGAATACACTCAAAAATGTCTCAATGCCCATCTTGGTGAGTTTTAACGTAAACACACACTCTAAAAAAAAAGGTTCTATATGGCACCAAAAATAGGTCTTGGCTAGTAATCATAGGGGAACCTTTTTTAGTGCTATATAGCACCAATTTTGGTGCTTCAGTGGTTCTTCACCGGTTCTTTGACTAAGGTGCTATATAGCACCTCTGAAGAACCGCTGAAGAACCACTGAAGCACTAAAAAAGGTTCCCCTATGATTACGAGCTAAGAACCATTTTTGGTGCCATATAGAACCTTTTTTTTGTTTTTTGAGTGCAGTCGTAACCAGCTCACAGGAACAGTTTTTGGGATCCATGCGTGCGTCAGGTCTTAAAGGGACAGAAGTTATTTATTATTCAAACTACAAAAAGACAAACGATCACTTACGAGCACACATATTCTGAATGCCTTCGGCAGAATTCAAATGAGCCATTTTAATCTAGATTAATCAAGAGATTAATCAAGATTAAAAAAATGTATCTATGCCCACCACTAATTTATTTACATCAGAGGTTCTCAATTCTGCCCCACTTTCCTGCAGAGTTTAACTTCAACTCTCATCAAACTGACCTGGCTGTAGCTTTCTAGTAATCCTGAAGACCTTGAATAGATGTTCAGTTGTGTTTGATAAGGGTTACAAAAAAAAAGTTTAGTAACTTACAGTGGGTGTTGATCGATGTCTCCAAGCCCCTCCTTCTTGGGTCATGTGACCAGTCAGTTTCATAAGGGGATTGGCTCCCCCACATTCCGCCTCCACTAACTCCCGCATCGCCATGGCAGCACACTGATGCTGGATCAAACTAACAACTTGAGATATCTGCAAGTAAATGAAATATAATTATTAAGTGTTATTAAAACAGTGACAGTAGTGAAGTGGTTAAGGGTCTAGATCAGTGGTTCTCAGCCTTTTTGACTACAAGGCCCACCACTGCCAGTGCCCACAACAATATTCGAAGGGCCCCTAGCCGTAATTTTGTTTTCAAGCATTTAATATTTTAGCTTACATCACTATTATGTGAGGGATGAAACGGTTACCGGACTGATGATAAACCACAATAAAATACCAGATGGTTAGTACTAACATTTCATAATTTAATTATCATTAAGCCATATTTGATTACAGCGATTTTAAAAACTCATGATAAAAACTGTCCAGCATTAAACAACTGTTCTTTTTATCTTACCTCTGTGTAATTACTAAAAATATTAAAGGGTTAGTTAAGTCTTAAGTGAAAATTAAGTCATATACTACCAAAGACTTTATAAAGATGGTTATTTACTATGAATGGGAGAAAGTGCAACATGATGGAATAAGTCCCACATTCTAAAGAAAATAGCCAATCAGCGTTTGGTGAAGTCATCGCATCTCTGCAGCTGCCGTAAGCTCCGGTTCTTATAGAAACAGTCCGTTTTCTGAAATTGGGCTGGACTGCGCATGAGCTTGCTCCAGCCTGATTCGAATGTTTAGAAACAAAATTTCTGAGACAGTTACTGTCAGATTTCTTTGGTGATTTCAAATATGAATTTTAATAGTAAGCTTGGTGAACAGTTTTGGAGATTTGATGTTTCCCCATTCATGACTGAAATAGCTGCCTGAGAGACGTTTTAAAGATGGCCGCCGCGTGAAATGACTTAATGTCTTAAAGCTACACTGTGTGATATTTTCCCCCATCTAGCGGTGAAAAGGTATATGGCCATCCAGTAAATATTAGTTTCTGTTCCTCCCAATTCCGATTTCGTTTTAACTCCTACGGTGGCCGATTTAGTCCAAGATTAACATGGCTTACAGTTCAATCCAGCAATCCCCCTCTTCACATTCGACACGGTGCCATCGAGTGTTAAAACGTGAAAGGCGAAGCTTGAATTTACGGGTATGTCCCTCTTTGGCTAATGTACTTTCAAGATGGAGGGGCAACATGGTGACCCCCATTCGAACCCCTTACCCGTTTGTATTTTCAATGGCATATTATAAACTTACGAGAATACTTTATTACTTGAAAGAAGTAAATATACATTAATGAGCACATATATTTTTTAAAGAACTAAGAGTTTTTAGCTAAGAATAAACTAAAAAAGTTACACAGTGTAGTTTTAAAGGGACTTTGATATTACTCATCCTGCTGTTGTTCTAATGTCGTTTACCATTCTTTTTTTTTAAGGAGAATGTCGCCAACGAAATCAAGATGAACAAAAACATGACACGAAATACAACACCTAAAAATCCCCAAAAAGTATCCGTGTACTTTCTTCACCGAGTTAAATACCTCCAGACCGGAACTCAGGTTGTCAGGTGACAGTCAGAATGACAGTTGACAGAGGTGAATGCAGTAACTTTGTTATTATAATGTTGTTATTACTGTCTTAATGAAATAGTTATGCTAAGCAGTTGTGGGCCACTTTTACCTAAAACTTTGTCTATTAATGCAGGTTGTCTGTTGTTTTTACTACTTTGAGTAAAGATAAAGGAAGGAGAAAGATTAGTTTTTTGTTCGCTGTTATTGACACAGTTCCGCATGTGCACAGCAATAAGTTAGAAATATACATATTGATTTCTTGATGGACATGTACTTGTTATTGCTGATGTAGAGGAAGTACAGTTGCAACATCTCATAATGTACGTCAAACTGAGTAGCGCATCACTGAGAAACGTCCTGCTCAAGTCGTCCTTGCGATGGAGGTTTGGGTTGAATAAGTTCTTCAAATGTTTAGTCTTCGGATTCCACTCGGTTTGATATGGTAATATATACGCCATCGTTACTGTCTTTACAGTGTGTACAATCGCTGAGCTTTAGCAAGCTTCCGGAGCTGAAGTTCAGTTATGGTAATGGCAGTTTAGCTGTACCATGCTGTACATGGTAGACCAATCACAACAGACTGGACCATCTGACCAGTGAGAGCAGAGTAGGCCCGCTTTAGAGAGACGGATTCATCCGCTGATTCATTTGAGAATCATTGAAATATGTGGTGATGTATTTTATGAGAAAATTAAACAGTTTTTTGTTTTACCTTTGATGCATGTAAACCTGTTGTAGGAGACCTCCAAAACAAAATTAGGTAACTTTAAAATAGCAAAATAGGGGCACTTTAAAGAGTCCCCCTTGGAAGTTTACTCAGGCCCTCTAGTGGGTTGCAGCCATAGACAGAAAAAGAAATGGACACACAGTTTGGGAGAAAACCTAAGCATATACAGCAGTTCCAGACGTAGTACTGAAGGAAACCACCACTGTACCTGCCACAAACAAAACAGAGCCTGAAAGACAATGAATCATCGGCTTGAGATAAATCCTGTGGAGTGAGCTACCTTTCCACTGACATAAACATATGTTCCATCAGCTTATCCAGACTAGAAGGATTACATCCATTTCATTGTTCCTGAAAGAGCTATTAACAATTAACCAAGATTGCATGTGCACAAACAGTCCAGGTCTACCTTGTTGTCTTTATGCAATAATTCTTAAACAGCCTGCTTCTCTCGTGCATGTCACACCTCTGATGAAAAATCATTGAGATGAACAAGAGTGGCCACCGGTTGAGTTGGTCATCTGATCATTGTTTTGAAAACTACATGACATAAATACTGAACTCAGATCTGGCTCTTGTCTGCTCTCAGTTTGGCTTCAGCACAGAAACATTACTGAGGGCAAGTGTCGCTTTTTCCAAATGTAAATGGCAGTTGAACATCCCAACGTACAAGACCACAACCGGTTAGCTATTCGCAGCCGTGTTTGCGCAGCAGCTAAGAATGATAACAATGAAGCTAGCAGGTCAACTATGATGCAGGCAGTTAGCTTACAAGCTAAATAAACTCCTCTCACCTGCACAGGCGATGTTGTCACCTCTTCCCCCCTCTCTTTCTCCTTTTATCCCGTGAGTAATGCAGTTTAGACAAAGACAAAACACGACAGTTCGAAGCAGGCCCTAAAACACGGCTGAGGTTAACGGCCCCCTGGTTGTCGGAACCTGACGGGTAAATGTTGCGCTGGTGACCGTCCTGTCTTTATTTACCTTCCCCGTGTGGCCCACTGGAAGAACATGAGCGAAACAGCCACACGAATCATCCCACACGATACGCTTCGGCTATTCACAAACGCGGTTTGCGTAAAGACACGCGCTTCGAGCTGTGACGGACGGAGCGAGATTTACGCCGAAGTTACGTAAAATTCCTAAAGTGACAGCGCATGCCTTGAGTGACAGGTTGATAACCTATTGTTAGTGAAATGGGCTTTAAAGGATCATTCATAAAGTCATTCCTGTTGTGCTGTATCTTTTGAGCGCTGTAACTTTTGAGTGAATATTCGTGTAATTTGTAATTTAGGGGAGCATTGCTATAAACGGCTAGCCTACCAGAATGGAAATATACACTGGAGAAGCCAGTATTATTAATTTGTAATTATTAACACTATAATTATTATTAATATTTAATTATTAATACCTTATTGATTTATAGAACACAATGGCAAGAATATGAACATGTTAACCAATAGGATGGGAAATAGCAAGTTAGTTGCAATTTTAATAATATTGTTCAGATTTTTATGATTTCATATTTTTTTAATCCATTTTTAATACATTGCATTTTTACCATTGTTTTCCCGCTAAAAATTGTCACTTTTAAAAAAAGAACTGTGCCTTATTTATTTATTTATTTTAGTGCTGTCAAATTGATTATTAAATGTATATATATTGTATGTCTCTCTCTCTCTGTGTGTGTGTGTGTGTGTGTGTGTGTGTGTGTGTGTGTGTGTGTGTGTGTGTGTGTGTGTGTGTGTGTGTGTGTGTGTGTGTGTGTGTGTGTGTGTGTGTGTGTGTGTGTGTGTGTACTGTACACTCTCAGAAAAAAAGGTACAGTGGAGGTACAATGTTGTTCCTTGGGGAACAAAACGTATACCCGTATACCTGAAGTTCGGTCCTAGAGAATGTCCTGCAGAGTTTGACTCCAACCCTGAGAGACATCTATAGAAGCTCTAATTGAGAAGGTTTAGATGTTGATGTTTTATTGAAAATATTTGGTCACCACCACTATGGTGATCAGTGTCTTTTTTTGAGTTTGTGGTTTATGTTACAGTGTTAACAAAACACATAATCTGTTCATATAAAAAAAAAGCCATAAACAAAAATTATCATAAAGAAAAATGTTTGCCTAAACTCATCACTGACTAAAAATATTAATAAATAATGTTCACCGACAATACTTTCTTGCCACAGAACAGACATTCTGAATTCTGATTTTTATACACATTCTAGGACAAAAAAAGTTTAGACGCACACAGATATCAAGAATCAGCATATGAATCTCAACAATGGTGAAATACTTAATGCTGCAATGCATGCTGGGAGCCATAAGTATTATACTATGGTGGCTTAGTAGGGTTGGAGCTAAACTCTGCAGGACATTAGCTCTCTAGGACCGAACTTGCCCCTGACTTAGAGGTACAGAAATGTACCCTTAAGGGTACCACCCCAGTGACAGACACTTGTACCTTAAAAGGTACAATTTTGTACTCTTTTTTTTTTTTTTTTGAGCGTGTATACACACACAAACACATACAGGTCCTTCTCAATAAATTAGCATATTGTGATAAAGTTCATTATTTTCCATAATGTAATGATAATAATTAAACTTTCATATATTTTAGATTCATTGCACACCAACTGAAATATTTCAGGTCTTTTATTGTTTTAATACTGATGATTTTGGCATACAGCTCATGAAAACCCAAAATTCTCAATAAATTAGCATATCATGAAAAGGTTCTCTAAACGAGCTATTAACCTAATCATCTGAATCAAAATTACACCTGCAAAAGATTCCTGAGGCTTTTAAAAACTCCCAGCCTGGTTCATTACTCAAAACTGCAATCATGGGCAAGACTGCCGACCTGACTGCTGTCCAGAAGGCCATCATTGACACCCTCAAGCAAGAGGGTAAGACACAGAAAGACATTTCTGAACGAATAGGCTGTTCCCAGAGTGCTGTATCAAGGCACCTCAGTGGGAAGTCTGTGGGAAGGAAAAAGTGTGGCAAAAAACGCTGCACAACGAGAAGAGGTGACCGGACCCTGAGGAAGATTGTGGAGAAGGACCGATTCCAGACCTTGGGGGACCTGCGGAAGCAGTGGACTGAGTCTGGAGTAGAAACATCCAGAGCCACCGTGCACAGGCGTGTGAAGGAAATGAGCTACAGGTGCCGCATTTCCCAGGTCAAGCCACTTTTGAACCAGAAACAGCGGCAGAAGCGCCTGACCTGGGCTACAGAGAAGCAGCAGTGGACTGTTGCTCAGTGGTCCAAAGTACTTTTTTCGGATGAAAGCAAATTTTGCATGTCATTCGGAAATCAAGGTGTCAGAGTCTGGAGGAAGACTGGGGAGAAGGAAATGCCAAAATGCCTGAAGTCCAGTGTCAAGTACCCACAGTCAGTGATGGTCTGGGGTGCCATGTCAGCTGCTGGTGTTGGTCCACTGTGTTTTATCAAGGGTAGGGTCAATGCAGCTAGCTATCAGGAGATTTTGGAGCACATCATGCTTCCATCTGCTGAAAAGCTTTATGGAGATGATTTCATTGTTCAGCACGACCTGGCACCTGCTCACAGTGCCAAAACCACTGGTAAATGGTTTACTGACCATGGTATTACTGTGCTCAATTGGCCTGCCAACTCTCCTGACCTGAACCCCATAGAGAATCTGTGGGATATTGTGAAGAGAAAGTTGAGAGACGCAAGACCCAACACTCTGGATGAGCTTAAGGCCGCTCTCGAAGCATCCTGGGCCTCCATAACACCTCAGCAGTGCCACAGGCTGATTGCCTCCATGCCACGCCGCATTGAAGCAGTCATTTCTGCAAAAGGATTCCCGACCAAGTATTGAGTGCAGAACTGAACATAATTATTTGAAGGTTGACTTTTTTTGTATTAAAAACACTTTTCTTTTATTGGTCGGATAAAATATGCTAATTTATTGAGATAGGAATTTTGGGTTTTCATGAGCTGTATGCCAAAATCATCAGTATTAAAACAATAAAAGACCTGAAATATTTCAGTTGGTGTGCAATGAATCTAAAATATATGAAAGTTTAATTTTTATCATTACATTATGGAAAATAATGAACTTTATCACAATATGCTAATTTATTGAGAAGGACCTGTATTTATATACATCATGTATATGTGCGTGTATGTACATACACACGCACACACAAAGACATATAGCCTATATGATAAATAAAACAAATGAATAATCGAGATTAATCGATTTGACAAGACTTTATTATTATCAAATTTAATGTTTATTTATTTATTCTGGCTGATAAGAAAGCTGTGGTTGCGGATACTTTTTCACCTTATAAAATATAATGTATGGAACAACCAAAGATGGCTGTTTTGTTTTATTTGATTAATAGCATTATAATATTGGCAAAATACATAAATGTAGATTCCTCAACACCCACTCTCTGTTTGCTATATTTTTTTTAAATGAATTAAACCATTTTTTAGAAACCCATGCAGTCACAGGTTTTTCCTTATTTATTTTTATTACTATTCTGTTTTAAGACTTCCGTGTCAGTTTCTTATAGTAAATTGACTGTTTACCATTTTGTTTTATTCAACGATCCTCTTTCAAGACTACCATGAAAAAAACAGAGACCACCTGCTGACGTCATCCGTGTGTTTTTATTATGAATTTTTTTGAACAGATTATTTCTTCAGACGGTTATCAATAACAATCAATCCATATAATCCATGTCATTGTGTCTATAAGTATAGTTAATTGTCCCAATGGTAACCATTGTAATAATATAGCTTATTAATGCAAATTTATCCATTCTTAATATCACACTGCAAAAACAACAGGCCTTTATTTACTGACAGGTTTCCACTGTACACTAACACAGACAGAGAAATAGTCACGGGAAAATGGAGGGAAGTGCGAGCTGGAAGGAGGAAGGGGTGGCACAGTTGTACATTCAAAAAACAAAAAAAGCAGTGGCAGTATCTAAAGAGTGTCAGGAGAGAGAAAGGACAGGGGAGAAAAGAGAGAGGGAGGATGATGGCAGAGTGAAAGTGTTCTAGGCATAACAATAATGTGCCTTTCTGTTTCACTGTGAATCCGATATCAACAAGTTTTAAATTACACAATTGAACACACAAATAAATAGACATTCATCAAGCCAATCATTACCGCTCTTATTTCTAATACTATTATTGTCATTGTCACTGTATATTACCAGTAGAGATATTAGAAAAAAATACCTAGCCTAGCCTATCCGAAAGTGCAAAGACTGAAAATGAACGCAAATAATGGAACGACCAAAAAATGATGATGATAATAATAGTAGTAGTCATTTGTATTTACATACATTTAAGTACAATCAAAACTGCCCAGGTTGAGCTAACATTCTGATACAGCAGAGGGCATTGCACTGTACTGTTTTTCGTGAGGTTGTGAGAAAAGGTGCACAAAAGAGTTGTGTGCGTGCGTGCGTGTGTATGTATTGTGATGCTTAAAAGAAAGCACTTGCATACCTAGCTGCAGTCTATCACTATTACGAAACACCTTTACTGACTATATCTGTACATGTGAATTTGTTCAAGGAATGTATCAAGAGACAGATTGTGCAGAGGAAATACAGCTTCTGAAGTTGGTTTGTACTTAGTGTACAGGGCACTAGACACTATATTAGTTACAAAAGGCTGTAATTTGAAACATTCAGAGTCAATTAGTTCATATGAGTTGACAATTAGTGTTTTCATTGTGTTTAATACAGTGTTGTGAGCACATCAATTGAAAAAGGTTGTAAGATGAATGAACATATAATTGTGCCATTAATAAATATTGGGATCTGGGTCGAGAGTGGCGACGAGGAAATGCATTGTGCATTGTGGGAGCGTACATTCCAGAGAGAAGCATTGCATTCACAGAGGCTGAGATCCTATAATTGTGTCACAGGTGTTTTAGACACTTTTCATTATCTTTGATGGTGCGTCTGTGTGTGTTTATTCCTGTATTTTAAATGAGTGGGTGGAGTTTTAGAATGTGGGCATGGCTAATTGGCTCAGTAACGTCTGGGGACGGAGTCTCTTCCCTCTTTCTTGATGATGATTCGTTGGTCATCACTGGTATCATCGGGCGAATCCACTACTTCTTCCTCATCATCACACTCTCCTTCAATATCTGTTGCAATGCCCATGCGGTTCTCGTATGACTGAGAGAGAGAATACAAAGAGAGAAGTGTAAGATAATAATGCTGATCAGTAAGAGTTTTTTTTATTTTTTATATATATAAATTAACAGTTTAATTCATCAAGGATACCTTAAATTAATCAAAAGTGACGGTAAAGATATATTGATAATGTTACAAAAGATTTATATTCAAATAAATGCTGTTCTTTTTCATTTTCATGAAAGATTCCTGGAAAAAATGCATCATATTTTCCACAAAATATT
Organism: Romanogobio albipinnatus; assembly: GCA_023566225.1. Lineage (NCBI taxonomy): Eukaryota > Metazoa > Chordata > Actinopteri > Cypriniformes > Gobionidae > Romanogobio > Romanogobio albipinnatus. The sequence goes on along the minus strand of CM042252.1, from coordinate 24,852,910 downwards.
AAGCAGCACAGTTGTTTCAACATTGATAATAATAGTAAATGTTTCTTGAGCACCAAATCAGCATATTAGAAAGATTTCTGAATGATCATGTGACAGTGAAGACTCCATCACAGGAATATATTACATTTGAAAAAAAAAAAAAAAAGTAAATTTTTTTAATTACTTTTATAAATCTAACAAAAATTACCAACCCCAAACTTTTGAACAGTAGTACATGTATCTACTTTTGGATTCATACCTCCATTGGATTCACAATAATGGTGAGAGCGGAATCATCCCATTGGTTACTGCCCTCTTTGCCTCCGCCTCTTGCTCCTTCACCACGGCGGTGGATGGAACGGATGCGGAAGACACCAAGAATCACCATGACAACCAAGAAACCCACGCACACCATGATGATGACAGTTGCAGCTCCTGGAACAACTGTACGTATGAGGAGAGAGCGAGAGAGAGACATTGTGTTTATTGTTTATAGTTGATCATTTTTTAAAGGGTTATATCATGAGGAATAAAACTGTCTTTTAAGATGAAAGATTTTATTATACTATTACAATATACTGTATCAGAAATGTCAAAACTCAGTATTAAAAAAATACCGTAAGAGCTTAAATAATAACTTAAATAACGTAACTAACCTTTAAATCACCAAAAATGTATGTATTTTAAAAATAATATTTGTGTTTGCATATTTCAGGTATGTACCGGAGTTGCGGTGTGGGTTGGGGAGTGTGTGTCCACTCAGTTCTCCAGTGTGATGGGATGGGTGGAGGAACTGCTGCTGAGACGCCAGCAGGTGAGACGGATGGTACAGACTGTCCAAAGAATGCAGGAAGTTCACCTGAGACAGTGAGATTGTGTGTTAATTATGCATCAACATTAAGAGTGTGCACTTTCAATGGTGTTCTTTGCCAGGAAGTGTGTGTACTGTGTTAGTGTGCTGCAGGTCAGTCTGAAGGATCCATATCCGTGTCGTGTGTTCAGTTGTGTTCATTACCTCCAGCGTGAGCTCGTTGCTGGTGTACCGGCCGTTCATTTCTGAGCACGACAGACGGAACCTTCTTTCAAAACGTGCAGAACCCTTTGCTAAGCGATAGCGAATGGAGCGCAACACATCCTCATACACAGAGATAGACTCCGCTCCTGAAAGAGAGAAAAGGAAGGATTAAAGCATCCTGTGAAATAAATAAGAACGAGTTTATGTGATTCTGATAAAATGTTTTGAAATAAATTCATATTTTATTCAGCATGAATGCATTAAATTGATCAAAAGTGACAGTAAAGCATCAAAACGGTAATAGCATTAAAAAAGTATTAAAGTATATCTTATTTTTTAACTTTCTGTACATCAAAGAATATATATTCTGCAACAACTGTTTTCATCAGTTCATGCGACAAGGATCATGCGACACTGAAGACTGGAGTAATGATGCTGAAAATTCAACTTTGCCATCACAGCAATAAATTACATGTTAAATTGCAATAATATTTCACAATATTACCGTTTCTACTGTGTCCCAAACTTTTCAAATCCCAAAAGTATTCACACACTAAAGTAACACTTGAACGTGTATAAATGTTTTAAATTAGCCTATTTAATAAAGTATTAAACCAAGTGACATTTATTTTGAAGAAGCACAAAAACTATCACCATAGCATAACATGTTTTGTGTTTTAATTTCTAAAACAATTTATATATATTGTTAAAAATGAAGACAAACTTTATTACAAGTGATGGTAATGTAAGCCGTTAAGTTAGTGATGAAAAAATTACCAGTGATGGCAATGTAGGCCGTTGTGTTAATGATGTCCAGCCCCCTCTCCCTTAATGCCTCCATGTCAACCAGAAGCTCCTCCCTTTCTGGGTTTAGCTCCTCCCCCAAGGGCTGGACTTCACATCCATCCAGAGTGTGAGCCACTGCATCTGACATCAGTGCTGATAAAGAGACAGAGAAAGACTGAACAACTCTCAAGCCTTTGACCATAACACTGAAGTGAGAGGAGAGCAAAGTTCTGTCTCCTGCATTGCACAAGCTTAAAGTTACAGATAACAGAACAGGTAGAGGTTAACCCGTAAGCAGATAAGCAATTCCACTATTTGTTTTGCTCACATTTTCCATAGACAGACACTGCGTGCGTACTAACGTGCAAATATCTGATCATTGACCTTGACTTCTTTAATAGAAAGTCAATCTATGCTGCACCACCTCCAGACAAAACCAAGACTGCATATCTTTTGTCTTTAGTTATTCATCAAGCCGAGCCTCAGGGCTATAACAGGGTCTGATGTGTAGATCATTTCCCAGAAATAAATGAATAGAATCCATTTTGATAAGAAAAAGCCCTTTTAGAGGTCATCCATCAAGCTGTGGGTTCACTGTTTTAGGTGAGATGTTCAAAGCTTACCCCCTCCTTCCATGCCCTGAGCAGCTGTGTTCACAGCATGAGACAAGGAGCAGACGATACGGAGCTCAGGAAACAAGGGAACCCCTTGAGGGCCCTCAAATTCAGCGGCCGGTCGGGCCAGGTGGGGTCCCACACCAGACAGAGAGATCTGTGGGGCGTCAGGCTGGAGCACGACCAGGTAACCTTCCAGCTGTCTGAGAGAGAGACAGCTCTCTTCACTGAAACACCTACATAATGACAAAGAGAAATATGATGATTTAAGCAGAATATTTAGATACTTGAGAATAAAGTATTTTTGTGTCATTTTGCTGGAATGCTTCATGATAATGATGTGTTAAAAGTGAACACATTTAATAATAGTTTAGGCTGGTTTGTCTTCAATAATAATCTAATATTTTTATTTGGGGTCTTTTCTAAGTAATAAATTACTGATTTGCACCGCTATTCATAATTTTGGGGTGGGTAGGTGGGTTATTTAATGTTTTTGAAAGAAGTCTCTTATGCTCACCAAGGCTGCATTTATTTGATCAAAAATACGGTAAAAACAGTAATATTGTGAAATATTATTACAATTTAAAAGAACTGATTTTTATTTTAATACATGTTAAAAAATCATTTATTTCAGCATCATTACTCCAGTCTTCAGTGTCACATGATCCTTCAGAAATCATTCTAATATGCTGATTTGGTGTTTTTGGTGAAACATTTCTGATTATTATCAATGTTGAAAACATTTGAAATGTTTGAAATAGAACACATTTTTTTAAACAAATTAGTGTCTTTTAAAAAGTCTTTACTGTCACTTTTTTGCTACAGTATATTATTAAAGTGGCCCTATTATGGTTTATTACAATGTACTGTATATTATGGAAAAAATTAAGTGTTTTTTGACCTTTGATGCATGTAAACCTGTTGTAGGAGACCACCAAAACAAAATGAAGAAACTTTAAAGCATAATAGGGGCACTTTAATTACTACTTGATTGCATGGCAATATTCACGCTACTGTAGAAACATGTGCCCATATGTTTATGTAAATATGTGCCAATTAATCTGTTCATAGTGAGCAGCTGTTTGCATTTATCTACGGCTGATCGTTGATGCTCACCGTGACCCCTTGACTTGATATCTGTTAACAGTAAAGTAAAGCTCTAATTTACATGCTTGCCAAAAAAAGCAGTTATCAACAAAAATGGTTTTAGTTAAATTACATTTTTACAGGTTTTATTTACTCTGCACTTGATGGTTTCATCTCCTTTTATTTAATTTGTGCTGAGTAAAAGCCTATTTTTCTGTTTTTTACTTTCAACTTAAGCTGGGCATACACTGTGCAAATTTTTGTCCGATTTCGAGCCGAATTCTGACTCGTGTGACTCTTTTTTGGGTCAGGCCAATTTTCAGCTTTATTGTGCGTCGTTCGTGCGGCAATCAGATGTTCGGATGAATTTCTGGCATGTCAGAAATTCTGGTCGCCCCTCGTGAGGGTATCGCACAGCTGAAGCAGAGCTATGAACTGATTGCCTTATTTCTCATCACTGCGCCTGCGCGAAAGCAGAAGTTGAACCATTTCATCTTTAATGCAGCAACAAAGAAATGAAAAGGTCTTTAAGTTCTGTAGGCAGTTATCAAAGAAGCAATTTATCAAACTGTTGCATGCCTACAGTTCGTGTTGCAAAATGGATAATCTAAGTCTTTCAAACCACTGTGTAGGCTATCCAGTGCCTCTTTTATTCATTTAACTATTTGATCATTAATTTACTTGTTTTACTTTCACAATTTATTTACTTTTATTTACTATTTTTTAATATTGACTTAATTTTATTATCACAGGAAATGTGAACCATTGAATCATTTGACACAAAATGTCACGTCGCAATATAATTTTTTTTCTTCTTCTTCGTTTTAAACCATGAAGGCGAGTCAGTGGATATCACGCAATGTGCACGAGAGTTGGTGAAGTCTCAAACCTAGTCAATTATTCAGTACAGAAAGTGAAAGTCAAATATGATGAGATTTCGGCGCATATTCTCACAGAGACAAGAGATAAATCTACTTTAACATATGCAGATAACGTAGCCTATAACTGTCTCAATTTATATTCTTAATATTTCTCTTGTGACCCATATTGTGCCTTGTACTTGTGTAATGACAATAAAGTTGAATCTAATCTAATCTAATCTTGTGAAAAAAAATTAGAAGAGAAGTATAGGCCCATTTCGTGTTAAACTAGTTGTTTTTGAAATAAAGCTGCTCTTACTTTCTGATAATAATACTGATATTATTGCAGTGTTCTGACATATTATAGACTGATAATCATTTTAATTATAGGCATATCCTTGTTTAATTGGGCAAAATGTTTTTAAATAATGAGGAGTAAACTAATCTATCTATTCTTTTCTTATGCCGCGTGTCGGTTATGCATTGATGCGTTATGAATTATTGCGGGGGCAAATTAAATGTAATATCAATTTAATAATAAAAGTAGGCCTACCCTAATAATAATAATCATTTTTATACATAAATTGTAAATGCTAAATTCTCTTGATATCGATAGCTGAGGCATTTGATAGGCTGTCCCTCTATTATAGCCTACACCATGGTCTATCATCGCACTAGGCACGGGGGTTTTATCGCGCATATTGAGCTTTGGCTTTTACATCACATGCGATCTACTCGTACAGAGTAATTAACCTTGCTGAAATCGCACAGAAATCACACAGTGTATGCCCAGCTTTAGGCAGTTGAACACAAACTAACCTACTGTTTGGCAACTGCAGTAAATTAATTTTCCTGACAAAATGACAAATAATATTGAGTTTGAATTCATAAGACTTTAGGGGCCAGTGCACACCCACTTTTGGCATTAAAAAAAAACTACTGTCAGGATTTACTAAAGACACGCAGTAAAAAATTTGCTCTGAAAAGGCGTGGACAGTTTTTTTTTTTGGCTGACCTTATTGCATATGCATTTGTAGGAGTTTCCCCTTTCAGTCGCAAAATTTATGTGAGGAGAGTATTTAAATGAATCATGCAAGGTGATTTACTAAGGTTTACGCTTGTCAATTTACTGGTATTTGTGCCATTATTTACCTCCCCAAAAAAGCATGTCTTAAACCAGATGCTAATTTGCGCTGCTCCTGGTATCTACTGATGACGCACACATTAAAAAACACAGGCGCATTTCCATAATGACCTTTGCAATGATGGTCATTATGGAAATGATCCGGCTGCGTCTGTGTTCTTTAATGTGTCCGTCGTCAGTAGATCACGCACAGAACCTTCCACTCCCATCTGTGCTTTTTTGGAATTGCGCTCTCATACTAATTTGCCCTGTTTAGTAAATCTGGCCCTAGATATGTTGGTTAATTTGAAATGCTGAAGAAAGTTTATTTCAGCGTGTGGGTCATGTACCTGAGAGAGGTGGTGAGTTTGAGCGGACGGACACCAGGGGTGGCAAATCGTAGAGAGTTCCTGTATGTCACCTGCTGAACAGCACGGTTGAAACTTTCAATGTCGTCTCCCTCTAACACCAGCACAGACTGGCTAGGGTTCACATGCACCTGAGGAAAGAAAACGTGTTCGTAAAAAAAAAATCGAGCTAGTTTAAATGTTACAGGAATGTTCCAGGTTAAATGCAACTTAAGCTCTATGGACAGATTACTACAGAAAATAATTTTGCATCTCAGTTAGATGAAAAAATAAAGCAGAACATGTATAGCCTTTGGGAAGATATCTGGGCTGTTATGGGTAAAAATTTAAAGTTATCAAACTTGAAGTCATAGTTTGAATGTACCTTCATGCCTGAGCCCAAAGTCTCAAGGTCTCCGAAATCAAGCCCCTCTCGACAGGCATACAGGCACTCCACTACACTGTGTGGCTCCACATTTCCTGGACGCACTGTTACTCCTGACAAAAGCCCTTTGTAACCACTGACAAACTTCCCTGTGGGCCAAAATGAGAAGATATAGTATATAAATATGAATCGATACAGACTCTTTTAAGAACATTAAACACATGCTGGCATTTAATTGATTATCTCTATTGATCCCAGAAAGCTCATGAATAACACATACTTGCACATCCTCATCCACACACAAACATAGGCAGGTTCTCCTGGTGTGCACCTCACCTGTGTCTTTACTCTCTGGCATGGTGTTGTTCACAATGTCTTTCGGTTTCTCTTCTGGCTCTACAGAGAGGAATAAGGGAAAGAAAACAGATAAAAGCTGTATTCATTCATTTTAAAAGAATAGTTCATCTAAAAATGGAAAGACCTGTCATTCTTCACTCACCTACATTCATCATTTGAAACCTACATTAACGATCAAAAGTCTTTATGCGTGCCAATATAGTAAAAAAAATATATTGTGATATATTTTGAAAATAACCATTTGCTATTTTAATGCATTATAATTCATATTTAATGTTATGAACTGTATTTAAACCATATATGTAGACATATATAAAAATGTATATAATAATATATAAAAATAAAATAGATTGCTACCGTTCAAAAGTTTGGGCTTAGTAAGATTTTGTTTATTGTTTTTGAATGATGTGTCTTATGCTTACCAAGGCTGCATTTATTTGATTTAAAAAAAAAAACTGTAATATTGTGAAATATTATTAAAATTTAAAAGAACTGAACTTTCAGCATCATTACCCCAGTCTTCAGTGTCACATCATGATCCTTCAGAAATCATTATAATATACTGATTTGCTGCTTAAGAAACGTTGAAAGAACGAAGAATGTTGAAAACAGTTGTGCTGCTTAATATTTTTGTGGTAATGATTGTGACGAATAGAAAGTTTTTTAAATATAATTTTTTTGTAACATTATTGATGTCTTTACTGTCACTTTAGATCAATTTAATGCATCCTTGCTGAATAATAGCATTAACTTTAAAAAAAAAAATATTTCCTGAACCCAAACTTTTGAATGGTAGTGCATGTTCTGTTATTTTTTATTGGGGGAAAAAAGCTATATACAAGTTCTTCATATCATTTGTTATATTCTAATTGCTACATTCTAAGGCTTCTGAAGCCATTTTATATGGCTTTATACTGTATGGTTTATGGTCTATATGGCTAAAGAGGCATAACAATAATGAGTTCAACAAAAATAAATAAATAAATAAATAACAGTACATGGTTTGAAATGACATGAGGGTGAGTAAATAATGTCATAAATGTCATTATTAGGCGAACTATTACTTAAAGCCTCAGTCAAGTGTCAAAACATCTTAAGAGGTTATTAACACAGACTAGGTGACCCAGTTAGCCGAACAGCAGAAGATTGAAAGCTTGGTGCCACAGTGTGTAAGCACGGTTCTGTTTAGCTGAATAATATATGAGTCTATTAATAGCTGAAACACACAAAGTCTCAGAAAAGAACATGACTACAGATTTCTGTTCCACCTACTGCGGATATCTTCACACCAATTGAAGATTTATCACATATGGCTAACTGTAAAATTACCCCAGCATGCTCCGATGACCAGCCGTTGGTGTGGTGCAGGGTTGGGGATAGCTCCGTTGTCATGGATGAGTGCAGGGTCAAAGGTCACACCATCCACATAGAGTGTGACAGAGGGGAACTGCACACTAAGGGACAGGTGATGCCACTCACTGTCACACACCTGTCAGAGACAGAAGTTCAGCTAAGCTTTAAAACAAGGTGTAAACATTCACATATTTATATGTTGCAAAACAAGATGTCTCTATTAGTTCTTGTGACAGACTGTGTGCGATAGAATTTAAGTAACTGAGATTTGCTGTCATGGTTAGTTTACCTGTTCCAGTTTCCAAAGGAATTTGACGGGTCTTGCGGCGGACACATCCGGCCAATAGAAGAGAGAGAGGCGACAGCCATGTACCGATAAAGAGTAATGAGAATACAAGTCATCTGGAAATGAGAACATAACACTGTTTAGTAGAGCAGTTTAAATATGAGCTCTTAAGCACTGACTACTGATCAGGGATGTCAAAGGTACTGGTACTTCAGTGCTAGGTTTCATGGTTCATCTTGGGATTAATGTAAACACATCTGATATGTGTCCAAATACTTCAAAAATTAATTAATTTGTTCATATTTATTTATTTATATATATTTTAATACCCTTCCATTCAAACGTTTGGGGTCTGTCAGATTTTTAAAAGAAATTAATATCTCAATACTAATTTTGCAAGGATGCATAACATTGATCAAAAGTGTCAGTAAAGACATTTACAATGTTACAAAAGATTTCTATTTCAAATAAATGTTATTTCATAAAAGAATCCTGAAAAATTGTATTCCACAAAAATATTAAGCAGCCCAATTGTTTTTCAACATTACTTTTCAAAATAATAAAAATAAATGTTTTTTAAGAACCAAATCAGCTTTAGAATTAATTCTGAAGGATCATGTGACGCTGAAGACTAGAGCTGAAAATCTTTTAAATTGTAATAATATTTCACAGTTTTACTGCATTTTTTATAAAAAAAATCTGACCCCAAAATTTTGAACTTTGTGTGGTCAACAAAATATTATTTTTTCTGTGGTATTGACTTACTGGCACTAGTATAGACTACTGAAATTTTGGCAAGCTAGCACAGACTGACCATTCTTTACAGTGCTGCAGACAATGGTCTCCTCCTCTTTACGGGTTCCCCTCGCCTGATTGGCCGGTGGTTGAGCACTGGCACCTCCTCTTCGCATCCACAGCTGCAGGGTGAAGTGGTCACCGGATACTGCTGAAGCAACTGAATCAGGTACTACAGCAACATGGGTGGAGCCATTGAAGGAGAAGACCAGGGATGAATCAGAGGATGGTAGAGTCGGCAGCGCAGCGGTCCAATTGGTTGCAGGGGACGGAGGTGGAAGGAGGTCGACTTCACCCCTCACGGCACCTGAAAATGTTAAAAGCGAATACATTATTAATTTGAAAACAGGGCTGATGTCAGCAAGAACTATGGAAAACACCCTAATTTTAAGGGATTTGCATCATGCTGTTAATCTGAGGAGAACGGAATGATTTGGGACATTTTCCCATCTGCTCTAAATGAGATGAACAGTTGGGCAAATTTGAAGGGACAGAGAGCACAACAGATAAACTCCAAGTCCTCAATTTTCTGTCCGCTAATCATGCCTAATCCTAATGAACGAGGGTCTGCCATCATCAAATTCAAACCGTAGACAATTTATCAGAAAAATTAAAAAATGTTCCCAGATCAGAAACTGACACCATTTACAAACGTACCACAGAGTCTGCGCACAGATCGATCAGAGTAGCTGTCCCTGTCACAGCCCTTCCCAATATGACCTGTCTGAAGCTCAACAGTAGCCTGGATGTTCCAGACGGTCTCCTCGCAGGTTTCCAAGTGCAGGTTCGGAAAGAGAGGGATACTACCGGAACCAGGAGTATACTCGATGCGCTTTGTCCATCCTGTGATTCAAACACATGTATATTAATATAAAATAACATATATAGACATAACGTTGTTGATTTTCAATAATTATAATTGAATAAACAAATAATACTTACCGATCCAGCCTGGCTTGCAGGAAGGTTTGACTGTGACTATGACCTGAGCATCAGCCTGAGCTCGATTCTTCCCACAATCAAATGCGGTCACCCAGAAACTGTGGACCCGCTGGCGTTTGGAGTCCAATGGCTCAGTGTTCTTTATGTTCCCTAGATTTGTAAGAGATAGAGAGAGGTTTACATATCTGGCTAGATAGGAAAAATAAGCACAGAGAATGTTAAAATATTTGAAAGTCAGAGGCTTTTGTGACTGATTGGAAATTATAAAACAGATTTTATAGTGCCAGGGACACTGAGCATATGATAAAAAAAAGCAACAAAAAAAACAGCTGAAAATGAGAGCAAAATCAAACAACGCAATGAAAAATGACAGCAACAGGTGAAGGCCAACATTGGACTGGAGGAGAGAGAGAGAGAGAGAGAGAGAGAGAGAGAGAGAGAGAGAGAGAGAGAGAGAGAGAGAGAGAGAGAGAGAGAGAGAGAGAGAGAGAGAGAGAGAGAGAGAGAGAGAGAGAGAGAGAGTAAAAGAACTATATTGAAGTGGCACAATAAATAAAAGGATATTCACACAGTGGTGTCTGGTACAGCCTGAATCTAACTGACCCAAATTACGAACCCAAACCACACACACTACAGCAGAAAAATCTGCAAAGTCATGATGCGGCTTCCTTATTGTATCTTTCTCCCCTGTTTCGGTTTCTTTCCTTTGGCCAGTTCCTTCTTCGTCAGCATTTGTCATGTTGCAAAATGTCGGCTATTGATCGCCTCCCCCTCAGTCTGTCAATGGGTGCTCTGATCTGCATTGAATGATCAGGAAGGGTGACTATCCCTCTGTCTCACTGCAAGAAACTGGGATGTTCAATATTACCCTAAAAACCACCTCATTTTTAGGATAAACTATTATTTGGAACAATTGTAGAAAATAATGATGATTTTCATTGGAAGGATTATAATATTATATATTACAATAATATTATGGGGGGTGAATGTAACAGCAGTTTTAGGCAATTTTAACACTCTAAAAATGTAATAATAATAATTAAATGGTCTTAAATATAAAATAATTTTATACTATTAATAATGATCAATAATTTTCACATTTATACGGGCACCTACACTATAATTATCTGAATTAAGGTATAGTTCACCCAAAAATGAAAATTCTGTTATAATTTAGTCATTCTGCAGAACACAAAGGAAGATATTTTGTAGATATGCTATGTTCCACAGAAGAAAGAAAGTCATACATGTTTGGAAGGACATAGGGGAAAAATCTTTTTTACTAAAAAATGTTGATAGCTAGTTAAAAAAAACAGCCTTCACCTACATACTTCAGAGAAAATATGTTCATTATACATTTTAAAGATTTCATTTTTCAATTTTATTTTATAACTAGATTTAAATTGCCTCCAAACTCAGAGCCTTGACTAAATATCTTATGGCGCTACAGTGTGTTAAAAAACAACAACCTGGAGATTAAATAGATATTAATTTGAATTTAAAGACATCAAAACTAACAAACACCAAACTAAAATATAGAACAATATTCTATTAAAAATCTTAAAATAATTATATATATATATATATATATATATATATATATATATATATATATATATATATATATATATATATATATATATACACACACAGTTTATATAAATTCAAACCAATATCTATTTAATCTCCAATATAAATAAAATATTACATATTAAAATCACTATTTTTGTTTGTTGTCCCCGGTCAAGTGTGCTATGTATCTGTGTTTTATCAATGCTGGCAGTTCTGTCATGACAACTCTTGGAGAGAATGGTATGGTAATAGAGACTGGCATGGTTAGCAAAAGCAACCAATCAGCTGCACAATGCAAGATAATGTGATCGCTACCAAATGAGTTAAGGACCTATCAGCTTGGGCCATTTAGAGTTTCATGCCAGAACTAGGTATTTGTAGTTCTCACCATCGTTATCAATGGTGAAAGGGACATTGGGTGTGATGATGTCATAGAAGCAGATCTGGCTGTACTGAGGGGAGCAGTCGGCATCCACAGCTTCCACACGCACAATACGATCAAACAGACGACCCTCAGGCACCGACGCCTCATACCGACGCTCCACAAAGACAGGAGAGAATTCGTTCACGTCATTTACACGGACGTGCACGGTGGCCCTTGGGGGAAAAAAAGGGTTAAGAGTGCAATTTAGAATCCAAAATGGAGGACCGCCATGAATTTGCGAAACTCAGATTTTAAGGAAAATTCCACCTGAATTGAAACAAATATCTTACTTGTGGGATTTCTTGCTGTTTGTGCCATCAGGACCTTCACCGCAGTCGTACGCCTGAATGGTGAAACTGTGCTCCTTCTGGCTTTCACAGTCCAGAGGCTCCTTGGACCGAACCAGTCCTTCTCCAGTTGAGCGGTCCAACACCACGGCCTCAAACTGTGCCGAACCAGAACCACCTGGTCCGTTATGAACCCTAAACCCACAGATCTCCCCTGAAAAGCGAAAAAGAAATCTGCACTGATTACATTTGAATAAAATATTTTTGTATGTGACACCCCTTGTACAAAATCCTAATTTAAAGTGCCATTTACCACACAAGTGAAAAAAAACATTAATGTGTGAAATGATGTGAAAAGGGCTGCTGAGTGTTCTTCTGCAAGTAAACACTTGTCTGTGTTCAGGAAGTGCTGTCACACATGACACGGCACTGTGAATGTTAGCTCAGCCTGCGGAGGGGGGAGGTCTGTCAGCCTTAATCCCTGTGTAATTCATGTAATTTGTGTAAACATAACATGTAATTACTTACTGCAGTACTGAACTAGCTGCTAGAAGCTTCAAAGTTGCCCCTTCAAAATAACCCCTACACCAAACCCTATCTAGACCCTGTCAATTGGAAATACATTAGAAATATGATTATGCACAACTAGTGTTTCCTTTCACACTTCAGGTGTAAATGTTTATAACTACAGACTGAAGGTGCGATCACATTTATCGTTGTTCTGTGAATTTTCACAAGTGAAATCCAGGCAATTCAATAGGAATCCATGCGATCAAGAATTTCATGTGAGGACGAAATGGCCAATTTCGCAATGGTTTCAAGTTTGACCTGCAGATTGGCCGTGATAACCAACAGAAAGCTGCTCTGTTTGAAAGTGACTTCTGTGTGAACTGTGATTCATACACTATTGACAATAGGCAATGGACCTGTGAATGCACCTTACGTGGATTAACTACCACAGCATGAATATAACCTATAAAGGTGAAATTTGACGATACACTAGTAATATTAAATGCACAATAAATGCAAAGTTTCCTTTTCACACCTGCTGCATATTTACCATCTAACAGTGCAGTCACATTTATTGTTGTTTGCCGTTTTCACAGGTGAAATCCAGGCATTTCAATGGGAATCCACACAATCTGGAATTTCATGTGAGGGGACGATAGATTTCCCCAAGCAGATTTTGCAATGAGTTGACCAACAGAAAACTGCTTGGTTTGAAAGTGACTTCTGTGAGAGCTGTGCTATTGACACTAGACAATGCCTTTTTTGGACCTTTTTGCCCACTAAACCTTGTTAATCTTACCTTAAGAGAATGAATCATCATAGCATGACTATAACAAGTAAACATGCAACATTATCAGCATCTTTACCTGCATAGTGCAGCGGTGCGTCTTTATCCAGGGCGAAGAGAGGTGGGTTGAGGAGGACAGTGTTGTCATTTTCCATGACGATTCCTTGGTACTCCGTCTCGATCCATGGCTTGTGTTTATTGGCTGAGAAAGATCAATCACAAAAGCAAGGGACAGGTGTGAGAGACACAGGAACAATCTGTGATTCAGAGCAAACAGCTATTTTTTTTTGTTGACAAGACTATTTATAAAACGCCGTTATGAAGGTGAGTGAGCAGAGGTTCAAAGACGAACTCAAGCAGTCCAAGTCGAAGGAAAGTGCAACAAATAAAAAGTTGTGCTAAAATACATTATTGGCAGATGGTGCAATGTTTCGGCCAGCTGTACGAATGTATAACACCAGCACATTAAGTTACAAACATAACCATATGGGGATCCACCAAAACTGTGTGATGGACACACACAAAACACACACACACACAGTACGCTATGCCTCACTGCTTTGCAGAGTAATTAGGTGTAGAGATGTTTGGCCTGATCGCACACCATGAGATATATTGCGCCTATCACTCAAATGCAGACAGATAGCTCTCTGTGAACGCTCAGATAAAGACAGAACCATGCAAACCTACATCAAACTCCCTGAAAATGATAAATCTTCAACAATAAGGGTGACCCGCTAGCCTAGGGTCTTTCTGACTGGTGCTGCATTGCTACTGAAAATCTTACATTCATTATCTTGAATTTCCACTTTTTATGCCTTGCAACTTAACATTTGGTTTTCTGTGATGTATTTTTGCATTGTTGTTGCAAATCCACAAATTTGTCAATGCGATAATGTTATCTAGATTTTATTTATGGAGTATTGGTGTTACATTATAGCTGTATTATTTCAAGCGTATTGCAGTATACCATTTATATTTTGGGGTCACTACGTTTTTTTTTTTTTAAATTATAAATTAATAATTTAAATTTGCATTTAACATAAAAAGTTACAGTATTTTTTTTTTATATTGTAACAAATTGTTAGCCTGGATGCCAGATGAACTTAGCCCCGCCCACAAAAAAATTTGCACGGGCAGTTCGGTCTGGACTTGATCCATAGAGAAGTTATTATGCCCGAACAGAAACTGTTCAGACCAATGAAATTGTCAGGGCGGCCTTTAGACGATGATGGACAGATGATAAACAGTAACGTAATCATCCACGTCATCAAAGGCGCTTGGGTTAAATTTGTTCTAATCCTAAACGGAGAACTTGTTCGTATATGCATTCACCTTTACTATTTCTCTCAGAAATGATGATCGTGTTGGTAAGTACTCTGTGTATCCTTAAATTCTTTTTTACAACACCGGCAAAGATCGTTTACACTCATCATCTTCTTCTAACGTAACTGCGTGCAGAGTTCTCCTAACGTGCGGACAGGGTTGCCAAGTTTTTACAGCAAAACTCTCCCAACTGCTACTCAAAACTAGCCAAAAACAAGCCCAATAGCTTTCTGGGTGGGGAGGGGGGGTTCTCCGGGAAAAATGGCATTTGGGGGGTAAAATATGTGTTATTTTGGCACGGCTGCTAAATTTCGCATTCCTGGGTCTGTATATCACAGAATTGGGGTCGCTTCAACCCGCGGACTTGGCGCAGTCGTGGCCTAATGGTTAGAGAGTCGGACTTGTAACTGGAAGGTTGCGGGTTCGAGTCTCAGGTCCGGCAGGAATTGTCGGTGGGGGGAGTGAATAACCAGCGCCCTCCTCCACCCTCAATACTACGACTGAAGTGAGACCCTTGAGCAAGGCACCGAACCCCCAACTGCTCCCCGGGCGCCGCAGCAATATGGCTGCCCACTGCTCCGGGTGTGAGTTCACGGTTCACTACTGTGTGTGTGCACTTGAATGGGTTAAATGCAGAGCACAAATTCCAAGTATGGGTCACCATACTTGGCCACACTTCACTTCACTTCACAGTTGACATTTGACAACTAACGTTATGCGTCGCTCTGATTGGTTGTAGGTCTATCCAAATGAGGTCTTTCCTGGTTCGGTTGAAACACGCCCCATAATCACAGCCCAACGGAGCAGTATCAGACTCAAATTCTGACTAGAATTGAGTATGACGACGTCAGGCTAACAAATTGTAACAATTTCTATTTTTAAAAAAATGCTTTTAAACTTAATTTTGATCAATTTTACTTTGAAGCCTGAAAATCATGGTATACACACAAAAAAGCAATAGAAGAATTTCTGAGGGATCATGTGACACTGACGACTGGAGCTTTGCCATAACATGAATAAATTACAATTTACAATATATTAAAATAGAAAACAGGAATTTTTAATAGTAATAATATTTCACAATATTACTGTTTTTATGGTATTTTTGCTCATATAAAATGCAGCCTTGGTGAGCAACTGAGCATAAGTGACTTTTATCAAAAACATAAAAAAAGTCTTACTGATCCCTACATTTGAATGGTAGAGTATTAAATATAAACCAATATCAATTTAATGAACTTTTTTTATCAAATACAACATATAAGTTAATAAAAAATAAACAATTCACAAGTTTGCACATAAATCAGATCTCGGAATTTGGCCCAAACCCAGAGTAAAATATGTATATATATATATATATATATATCATACAAATAAATAGTTAAAAAATCATACATTGTGATTTCTGGCTTTTTTGTTTTAGATTATGTCTCTCACAGTGGACATGCACCTACGATGACAATTTCAGACCCCTCCATGATTTCTAAGTGGGAGAACTTGCAAAATAGCAGGGTGTTCAAATACTTATTTTCCTCACTGTATATATATATATATATATATATATATATATATACACACACACACACACATACATATGCAACCTCTGGCACTGATTGGGTAAATTATCTGAACGTGCTTTTGACCCAAATAATTTCTAAAATGTTGGCAAGGCAAGTAAAAATCATCACTACTAATCCTTATTATTGAGTCGTGCTTCATTAAAATGACTTTGGTCATATGATATTATCCAAGTACTAGACAGTCTGCTGACCACTAACCCAAGCACCAGTCTCGCATGTAGTGATTTTTCATGTGTGGCTGCATGCTGACCACCTCGCTCTTATATTTCAAGTCAGTCTGTGTTTTTTTTGGCCATTTATCTCTCTACTTATCCCTCTCTCTCCCACCCACCCACGCCCATGTTCCTCCCTCTCATCCCTCACTCAGCCATATAACATTAATCTGAGCATCAGACCACTGGATTACTCCTCGGATTACAGACTGAGAGATGCTTTGCATCTCACTCCATTTATCACACGTGCCGCTTTCCCACACTGACCAGAGCATTTTGAATGACTCTGACAACAGCTGTGACGGAGGATAGATAGAAAGAGCTACGCATGTCTGTGATCACACATGGAGAAACATTAGCAGTTTATTAAGAAATATAGCATATCCAGTTTCCCACATCTCTAAAAATAGCTGAGACAAGAATAGATAAGCTTTCACCCTTTTCTTCAAGGACAAGAGTCGACCTCTCACTCTCCCTCTCTTCCTCATAGAGATCCTACAATATATATCTAAGCATGTTTATGCTCTCCCACCAGTTAGTCTACGTATCTCTGTCATTAGCTTTCATCTACTCACTCCTATCGTCCAGTGTGTCATTCCATGTTTTCTCATATCTCTTCACTTTTTTCATCATGTTGTCTCGTCACCTTGAGATGCGGCCTACCTTTTGTGATCTCTAAAAAAATCTACTGTCGTCATTCTTACAGGAGGCATATATTTAATAACTGACATGATTTCACACTCTGTAACACGCAGCAAAATGAATCAAGCTGGTTTCAATCAACTGTATGTGCCAGAGCTGCGAACGAAAATGTTAATACACTCATTCGCTCTTAATAATCAACACAATGCTCAATATCAACTATCAAAAGGATGGAGGAGACTGACCTTTGTTGCCATGGGCAACCGAAGTCAAGCAAAAGAGGAGAAAGGAGAGAAAACTCATTCTGGTCATCTGAGGGAGGAAGGAGGGGAAGGACAGAGGGAAATAACATGCATTAACCTGATATAAAGCAGTTTAAGATAGAGGACAGAGGAGAAACAGATGAGCGCAAAGACAGAGACTGAGAGACAGACACATCTCCTTGCTTGCATTTCTTTAAACGTAAACATAAAGACGAATACTACGCTAGGTAAATGTGAATATGATATGTAACACCCTTGACATCATCTTTGTGGCCTAGTATGGCCGAGTAGCTCTGGCTTACATCTGAGATACATTATGTCACTATATAGTCCATATTTACTAGTGGAAAATCAACACTCAATAAAACCTTTATATTAAGCGATTTGAGTGCGCGTGAAATTTAGAAGTCTGCGCATCCTCGTTTACACGCGCATGCAGGTGTATCCTCGCGAACGTGCGCGCGGACGCGGATATCACATAGGCAGGTTTGTTAACAGAATATCAAACGTGATTCATTACGCATGTCCTCGAATAACATCTGATTTGAAAAGATGTGTCATTTACATAACGTTACATCCATATTCTTTTATTTATTTATTTTTAATTAATGAAAATGCCAACTTGAATGACGGACGAAGATGTGATATAACGTGTTTCAAACGCGTTATTAAAATGACCGGAATTAAATGTGTTACAGCTCACTCATACATCTAACACATATATGCGACAAACATGAATCGATTTTTTTTAAGCCTGTAAATGAATTCAAGCGACATGAAATCAACATATTATACCATATTTACAAGCAGGGAGCAGTTTAGATGGTATTAGCTAACCCCTGTCATAAGCGCACGAATAGAATTAGAATGATTATTTTGGGATCAAGTGTACGTTACCGTGAGGTGTGAGATGGTACCCTGCTCAGTCTCCTCTAAGCATCCGTCACACACTCACACCTATGACAGCCTGATGCCCGCCGACACACGACCTCACCGAACGCTACGGGTGGAGCGATGGGGCCTCCGGTGCCTCACGAAACGACTTGAACTGTGAAAAGGAGCCAAACTGGAATTTGAAGATTAGATACCAATGCCCCCGTTTTCGGTGGACGCCGTGAGAAAAAAGACAGTGGTATATCTCCTCCCTCTCGCGCTTTCTTAACCCGCCCACACTGCGTCTCTCTCGCTCTCAGGACTCACCCCCGGTAAGCGAATTTACAAATCCTACTGCGACGAAGGCTTGCTTCTTAATATTCATAGTCCAACCTACCGCCATTGGAAGGTAAGACCGTACCTAATTAATATTCATTAGCCAGGCCGTGTTCATTGCAGGACAATATAGCGTAATGTAACGGAGTAATTAATATGCAACAACCAAACCCTTGCTATAGGAAGTTATCAAGCGACATTAACAAAAAATATTTAATATTAATAAGCCAAGCATTGTAAATAGTAGGAAACATTTTTTCATCCCGTTAAGCGGACCCTAAGTCAGCGCGATGGCTGGCTGTGTGATACATCTGGCTGGGCTCATGCATACTACTACTCATCCACACATGTATTCCCACTTCGAGTCTATAATGAAGGACATTTGTGAATGCGTTTGAACTCCCCACTATCACAATCTGTGCTTCAGCTCTAGGGCCCAGACTGCAAGATGACGTCACATTGGCTCCCACAGCAGACATATATAAAACCCTGACACCACAATTCAAAAACACCACAACACACTGGAGAAAATGTAGTTAAAATCCAGCATTTTTTAATGAATATTACAAAAAACGTTTTCTTTTAAAAGTAATTGTTTTTTTCTCTCTCGCTCTGTTTTTTTTTTTTTTTTGTACATTTGGTAGCAGTAAGGCAGTAGTAGTTTCCCAAAAACAATTTTTACATCATTACAATTTGCAACCACATGTATAAATATTATAAAACAATTCCGTTGCTACAGTGAGCATCTGTTCCCTCGGATTGAATCTGGGTGCAGGTTTTAAAAATAGGTCCTCACTGAAGAGTGATGCACATTTGTGCCAAGGGTCTTCAATATGTCATGTAATACAGAACAGATATGAAGGCAAATATGCGTAGGAATTACTGAGAGCAGATCGCAAAGAAAAAAGATCCTGATGTATGATGAGAAATGTTGAGAATGAAAGAACGGTAAACGTTTCAAGTATAAAAATAACTTCACTGTGCAATGAAACAAAGTGACATTTTTAAGGACTGTACACACATACACACTTCAATCTGAATAACAGCAGTTTTGTTTTTGTTGATGTGCAGTTTAGTTCATTGCTCACTAAAATACTTATAATTTAAATATATAATACTCTGCTCTTAATAATATTGACACAAATTTACCCTCATATATATGAATCCGGTGAGTAGTGTTTCTGTTTTGCTTGTGTTCATACACTGGACAAAAAGATTTGCTGGAGAAAATAGAGTGAACAAGAAAAGGTCAGATGGATAGACAGTGTTAAATGGAGTGAGAGGATGAGATAAGAGAATAATGAGCCTTTTTATGAAAGTGTGTCAAATCCCCCACCCACACAACCATAAAAAAGCAGTTACTTCCTAAAAAAAAAAAAAAAAAAAAAAAGAGAAGGTCCCCCATCAGAAGTTTTCTGATCAAAAGAAAAAAAATTGGTTATAAACATGAAAAACATTCATTTATAATGCCAGGCGACGGTGAGTGTTCAGTCAATGTTCACTCTTATGTTTGTTTCACATTTCAGTGTCTTTTTTCCAATCTAAAAGGTACACAAGTTGAACGTTGCTATCAAAGGAAAATAAAAAAAGTTCTCATTTGTTTCCATCTTTCAAATACACGCTCCACATTCCCTCTAAAAGTGCACACATGACCTCAGCGACAGCAAAAGCCAGTTCTCTGATTAGTAATGATCTTGTTTCCTGTGAGTAATGAGTGCAATGGTATGAGCAGATACAGAATAATTATTTTTCAGCCACCAAACATCAGTAAATCTTATTTAACGAATATTGAACCTCAGAAATACTTGTATTTCCGCAGCTTTTTAACCCTTTTCCTGAAAGTCCACCACAACTTCAAAAGAACGAGAAAACTTCCAAACATTTGTACACATACATCATGTATGTAAATAGTAATATATTACTAAAGGCCTTAAAATTTGTCCTCTTCAGGTGCTCTTTAAAAGTCACAGTTCACTTCAGTCAAACTTAGATGACCGCAAACAAACCTGTGTAAGACAAGGAGGGGAAAAAAAGGATGATCATTTTACTTTTTCACACAGTCGCTAATTCTAAAGCACTTTTAGTCAAATATTGCTAATCAGTAAAGCCTCATTATGATCAGAAACAAAACACTTGGATGACAGGTGAAAAATGGAAAAACTGTGGTGCAACAAATAAACTGACATTTTATGAAGACCCGAAACAATGCCGCAACGCCCGTGAAAAGCTTTGAGAGAGAGGGATGATACATTTTTTCCCGCTGGTATAAAGGCTTACGGTCACACTGATCCTAACTGAATCATCAGTCATGATCTAATGAAGTATGATTATGCTGCTTATAAGTCCTCCTGGGAAGATCCTACGTACATTTTCGGAAGCCGTGATTAAGATGTGATGTGGGTTCAAGTGATTTGGGTCAGAATAGAAAGGACACGGCAACTGCAAATCTATCTCTGTATATCGCTCTCTCTCTCTCTCTCTCTCTCTCTCTCTCTCTCGATTTTATTTAGTGCTAGTGGAATTCAAGAAAGAACAAATTATGTGCATTACGTACGCTTTTTTTCATATATTTATCTTGATCTTGAAGGGATAGTTCACCCAAAAATGAAAGTTCTGTAATCTTTTACTCACCCTCGGTTTGTTTTAGACCTGTATGAGTTTCTTTCTTCTGTTGAACGCAAAAGATATTTTGAAGAATGTTTCCATATGTGTTCCATAGTAGGAACAAAAATACTGGAAAGTCAATGGTGCCCCACATACTTTTGGTTACAAACATTCTTCAAAATATCTTCTTTTGTGTTCAGCAGAAGAAAGAACCTCAAACTAGAAAATGGAACAACTTGAGGGTGAGTAAATTATGACAGAATTTTGAACCATCACTTTAACTAAACAAAATATGTACAAACTTAAGTGCATTTTTAACTGAATGTTGCTTGAAATATCATGCTTGAGGTGAGATCAAAATTCAAGAATATTTGCAAGGTTTGGAGGAAGTGTGCGCTGATTTTCGTTTACATTTTTTACATTTGTTTGGATTTTTTTGGCGCTTTATCAACATGCAATAACATGGATTCAATAGTTTGGGGTCAGAATTAAAAAAATAAATAAAACTCAGCAAAAGTATAGTATAAAAGTATATATAATTTGACAAAAAAAATAAAAATTTGCTGCCCTGTTTATTAATCAATAAATCATGGGGGGGGGGGGGGGGGGGGGCTATCATGATTTCCACAAAAAATTTAAGCAGCAAGTCTGTTTTCAACATTGATAATAATAAGAAATGTTTCTTGAGCAGCAAATCAGTATATTAATTTCTGTGATCAGTCAGATCGGCTCACAAGGAACAGATGTAAATACTATGTAAAAAGGGCCAAAGAATATCTTGAGTTTTAAACTGGTAATATAGACATTGTAAAAGTGTGCATGCAACTACTAATATGATCTGAAGCACAGGAAATGGCAAACACAGAACAAAATGCGTCACACTCACACTAAATAAAACCAGTGAGAACAGACACAAGAGAGTCTAGAAGAGACAGATGCTAAATTTACCCTTTTAATTAATCCTCCTTTTTCTCACTGCCGCTTTTTCGAGGCACGAACACCTTGCGGAGGTATGGCAGGACGAGAAAGGCAGCGAAGAAAAAGATGTGACCACAGAAATAAATCGAGGAGTACACCTGGAAAACAAATACATTCAAAAAGTAAATGACAATAGCAAACACTTCGATAAAGGCGGTTGGGTTCATGGACATCCACCATCAGATTAATGATTAACGAATCCCTGAGGACTTGCGTACACACCTTGAGCCACTTGTCGTAAGTGAAGAGGCAGAATGGCACCAGAGGGTATCCCATAAATAGCCAGTGAATTAACTGCTGTACTAAATAAACAAGTGGATACAGATGACTCTGAGCGATGGATGTCAGCAAAGGACTGTCCCGAACCAGTGCCTGAGCCTGCAAAAATATTTACAGAACAGTTATATTACATTTAGCCTTTGTCTAATGGCATTTGTCCACGCACACAGAAGAAACGCTCAATAGTCTAGAATGCTAGAGTCTAATACATTTTTTACAATTTTAAGTTGAATAAATTAAAATTAACTAACACATTAAGAATACCGTAAACATTTACCTAGATTAATAAATGCTGTAAAAAAATATTGCTTGCTTCGCTTCACTCTGCACCGGTGGACACATACCGCAAGAAACATGCCGAATGTTTCAATCTTGCCTAGAGCCATAGTTCACTGAATAATATTACATTTCAACTTGTTTTCTTCTTCTCCTGAGAAGGTTAATGATCAAGCTGTACCATCAGCATTCATCAAAAAAATGTTTTTGGCTCAGACAGGAAATGTCATTTGCAAATATTCCATTGACTTTCATTTAATGTCTACTGACGTGAGGACTATTTGTTGTATTTTAAAGTAGGACTACAATGGTGAGATGCCTCCTAACATACTCACAACTGTCTTCAACCTGTACGATTTTTGGAATTGACCTCACTGTTGTTTCCGATTCTTTTTCGATTCTCGTTTTTTGTTATACGAAAGATTGAAGGAGCCTAATTTCGCCATGGCCACAAGATATAAAGGTTGTAGAAATTAGCCTTCTCATTATATGAAGCTTTGTTTGTAATATAAAGATACATTTCTATATCTCGTTTTGATTTTAAATTGTAATTTTGGCTGCCCCTGAAATGGGTCATTGCCCATCAGTAAATGCACTCATTCAAGCATGTGCATTAATTGCATGGAACAATACGCATGTGCATGCATGTGCGCAGTTCAGTTGAATCATTAAGTTTACTTTATGTTTTTGCATAGAATGTACAAAGCAAACCGTACACTGAAATAAAAGCGTGTGGTTTATCTGTCAATTAGATGCACGTGGAAGTTGTATTCGTTACTATAGAAACAGTAGGCTCTCGGAAACTGATCTGTGCTCTCAATGCGTTCTTTCAAAATTATCATCGGCTGATAGAAAGGAAAAAAACTGTAGCATTTTATTTAAATGAAAATAAAAGGCTCTAACATCATGCATCCATTATCTCGTAGTCTGAGCGGTGCTCAAAACCTACCATTGTGTTTCACCCTTTAAGCTAAATAAATTAATCCTTGAGCTGGTAAGACTATTTTTTATAGACTTTAGACACGTAGAACATATCTGCTTTTGTGCATCAGTTGTGTGGTTTAGGTGCAAAATGTATGAAACTTGTCCAAGATGTAGGCTATTTTTCGTATATGCCGAATCACAGAATGAAACAATGACAACAAATACCATTAATATAAGTGAATAAAAGGTAATAATCTTTTAAATAAATTTGAATGTTTCAGTGAGTTAACATACACTACATTCACCTAAATGATTATTAGGAACACCATACTAATACTGTGTTTGACCCCCTTTCGCCTTCAGAACTGCCTTAATTCTACGTGGCATTGATTCAACAAGGTGCTGAAAGCATTCTTTAGAAATGTTGCCCCATATTGATAGGATAGCATCTTGCAGTTGATGGAGATTTGTGGGATGCACATCCAGGGCACGAAGCTCCCGTTCCACCACATCCCAAAGATGCTCTATTGGGTTGAGATCTGGTGACCATTTTAGTACAGTGAACTCCAATTTGAAATGATTCGAGCTTTGTGACATGGTGCATTATCCTGCTGGAAGTAGCCATCAGAGGATGGGTACATGGTGGTCATAAAGGGATGGACATGGTCAGAAACAATGCTCAGGTAGGCCGTGGCATTTAAACAATGCCCAATTGGCACTAAGGGGCCTAAAGTGTGCCAAGAAAACATCCCCCACACCATTATCTCATACAGAGCAGACGTGTCTTCTATCTGCTCCCTGCTCTGCTTCAGCGCTGCTTTTTTTCAGACCCCCTGCTTGCTGGACTCCTGAAAATACTAAAATGGAATTAATTAACCGGTCTCTCAGCGCGATTGACAAGATTTTCTCACTAAGGAAGGGTGCTCCAGGAGAACCCACCTGCCCGGACGGGACCTTCGCTGCGGGCTACACTCGGGATGCCTGGAACAACTGGCAAGTCGTGTGCCTGGAAGTCCTGTCCGTGGAGGATGTGGAGGATTTATTCATAATTGGCATTATGATAGCGGGGTTCCTATTTTTCGGCCTTGGGATTGCCCTGACCTATCGGAAGATTGGTAAGACAGCTGCTAGTAAATTCACCCAGCCGCTGTCTGTGGAAATGAAAGAGTGCTTCGGGGATGTGTGTGACCGGCTGAAGGTATTAGATCAAAGAGTGACACAGATTGAGGAACTGTATCGTAACATCGCAGCACGGACTGTGGAGACGCAGGGAAGAGTGGGCTCCATCGGGGGTCAGGCTAGTGAACTGCTACGCAGTATGTCTGGTCTGATCATGAAATTGGATGAAATGTCGAAGTCAATTCACGAACCGGACGCTCGCCACTGACGCTGAGGATCAGAACGGATTGATTGATTATGGTCCGGAAAATTGCAGAAGATCAGCTAAATGGATTAAAATATTGACCCCCTCCTTCCCTCACCTCATCGGCTACCCTGTATCTCTCTCGGTTGGGAGGTCAGCTTGACAGCTGGGTCCTGCTATCTTGCTATCATTCCCTGTGCACTGCCATATCTCCCTTCAAGGACAAGCCATAGAACTGAACTCGAAAACATCTTAAGCTTTGATTAACATTCACATTCACACAACACAAGCTCACACAACACAGGACTCTTCAGACTCTTACTCGCATCATACATACCTCACCCCTATCCCTGCCCCCGTCCAACCGTCTGCCCCTCTCTTTCCTCCTTCCTATCTCCCTTACTCAGTCCCAACAAAAAATTCCATCACGTGACCACGTGTACTGTGTTATGCATGTCATGTTATGTTATGTTTTTGCATGTATGCTTTGCAATCTGCATTTCTTTTTTTTTCTGGAGAGCGTGTGGCGGCGCTTTAAATAGCTGCGGCTCGGAGGCTTGCTCCAAACTCATTTCGTTGCATTGTGCTTGTACATGTACATGTGTAATGACAATAAACTTGAATCTGAATCTAATCTAATCTAATTACACCACCACCACCAGCCTGCACAGTGGTAACAAGGCATGATGGATCCATGTTCTCATTCTGTTTACGCCAAATTCTGACTCTACCATCTGAATGTCTCAACAGAAATCGAGACTCATCAGACCAGGCAACATTTTTCCAGTCTTTAACTGTCCAATTTTAGTGAGCTTGTGCAAATTGTAGCCTCTTTTTCCTATTTGTAGTGGAGATAAGGGGTACCCGGTGGGGTCTTCTGCTGTTGTAGCCCATCCGCCTCAAGGTTGTGCGTGTTGTGGCTTCACAAATGCTTTGCTGCATACCTCGGTTGTAACGAGTGGTTATTTCAGTCAAAGTTGCTCTTCTATCAGCTTGAATCAGTCGGCCCATTCTCCTCTGACCTCTAGCATCAACAAGGCATTTTCGCCCACAGGACTGCCGCATACTGGATGTTTTTCCCTTTTGACACCATTCTTTGTAAACCCTAGAAATGGTTGTGCGTGATAATCCCAGTAACTAAGCAGACTGTGAAATACTCCACAATGTGCAGAAGTCACCAAATTTGTGTAGAGTCAATAGCTACAGACCTCCAAACTTTGTGTGGCCTACAGATTAGCTCAAGAACAGTGCGTAGAGAGCTTCATGGAATGGGCTCCATCCAAGCCTTCCATCACCAAGTGCTATGCAAAGCATCATATGCAGTGGTGTAAAGCACGCTGCCACTGGACTCTAGAGAGCTCTCTAGAGTTACGAATCACGCTTCTATGTCTGGCAATCCGATGTACGAGTCTGGGTTTGGGGGTTGCCAGGAGAACGGTACTTGCCTGACTGCATTGTGCCAAGTGTAAAGCTCTGTGGAGGGGGGATTATGGTGTGGGTCGTTATTCAGGGGTTGGGCGTTGCCTCTTAGTTCCAGTGAAAGGAACTTTTAATGCTTCAGCATACCAAGACATTTTGGACAATTTCATGCTCCCAACTTTGTGGGAACAGTTTGGGGATGGACCCTTCCTGTTCCAACATGACTATGCACCAGTGCACAAAGCAAGGTCCATAAAGACATGGATGAGCGAGTTTGGTGTGGAGGAACTTGACTGGCCTGCACAGTGTCCTGACCTCAACCTGATAGAACACCTTTGGGATGAATTAGAGCAGAGACTGTGAGCCAGGCCTTCTCATCCTAAATCTGTGCCTGACCTCACAAATACACTTCTAAAAGAATGGTCAAACATTCCCATAAACACACTCCTAAACCTTGTGGAAAGCCTTCCCAGAAGAGTTAAAGCTGTTATAGCTGCAAAGGGTGGGCCGACTCCATATTAAACCCTACGGATTAAGAATGGGATGTCATTAAAGTTCATATGCATGTAAAGGTAGACGTCCCAAAACTTTTGCCAATATATTGTACGTTCTAGTGACGTCAATACGCGACAACGTAAAAGAACCGCTGAAACGTTTATTTTAACTGGTTCTTTGAAACAAAACAACTAAAAGAACCTGGTTGAGGAAATGGATCAGACGTCCAATCACTATTAGCAAGTGAGAGGTGAGTTAACAATTAGCTCTGTTGAACTGAAAAAGGATCTTAAAGAGTCGATTTGACCTTGATGGAATCGATTCTGATTCCCAACGCCTCGTAATCTATTCTTTTGGATCCATTCCCAGTATCATACTGTCATTGCACACTGAATCTCACCATCTGTTTCAATCAGTCATCTCAATTAATCTGTTCCCTCTTTATACACTACTACTAAAGTTTTGGAATGTGCTTTTTTTTTTTTTTTTGAAATCAGTACTTTTAATCAGCAAGGACACACTAAATTGATCAAACGTGACAGTGAAGACATTAATAATGTTACAAATTATATCTATTTCAAATAAATGCTGTTATTTTGCAGAACTTTCAATTCGTCAAAAATGACTGGAGTAATGATGCTGAAAATTCAGCTTTACTGTCACAGGAATAAATTACACTTTAAAATAAATTAAACTGTAATAATATTTCATAATATTACTGATCCACAAATATGGCTGATCAAATAAACGCAGCCTTAGTGTGAGCGTAAGACAACAGCATGAAGAGCAGAAAACACTCTTGAACAGTAGTGTGTGTGTGTGTGTGTGTGTGTGTGTGTGTGTGTGTGTATTCTGTGCAAGCTGTTTAAGATACATTTCATATTTAAAAAGTTTGATATATCATGATTTTAGAATGCAGTTATTTTTGCTCCACCCATCTAAATAAATTCTCAGCGAGTTCCTAAACTCAGAAACGCTATATCTTCAAAGCTGTAAACTTTCAGATCTGCCTTCGGTTGGCATGAAAGCAAGAAGTGACTCAAAGACTTTAGACATCTTGACTCTAAACAACTTCACGCTTCATGTCTGTAATAGTAATGTTGCCATGGTTACCTGCTTCTCCACATTGACAATGATGAACTCCATGGAAAAGCAGATGAGGTACCCTGAGTGCAAGCCGTGCCAGACAGCCAGGAATAACAATGTGAACATTTGAGACAACAACTTGTTACCCAAAAACTTCAACCTCTTAAACACATGCCTGTATTGTAGAAGAGAAACGGAGAGAAAATGAATTGATGCATACATTTAAAAGAAAAACAACATGATTTTGAAAGCCATATCAATAAATGCCATATACATAAAAAAGGAGCATACCTGGCCACCCAAGCATTTGTGTTAATGTTGAAGGAATTAATGGTGCCTGTGAAGAGGGGCGTGGTCTCAAATAGCCACACCCTCACATTTGCACAAGCATCCCATTGTGGCTCCCCCTTTTCGTTCTTCCCATCATAGCCCAGCCCAGAGAGTATACACACACCTTCCTAAGTAGATAGATAGATAGACAGACAGACAGACAGACAGACAGACAGACAGACAGACAGACAGACAGACAGACAGACAGACAGACAGACAGACAGACAGACAGACAGACAGACAGACAGACAGACAGACAGACAGACAGACAGACAGACAGAGGAATGGTTACAAAAGATTGTTAAAGCTATAGCAACCCCAAAAAGTATTTGAACATTTAAGTCACATTTAAAAACTGTATGAATGTCATTGCATTTGATATACAAAATAGCAGACCAAGTGGAATTATATATAATGTTGTTAGGTTATAAATCATAAAACAACAGTTATGCTGTTCAGGTGTCAGTGCTTCATAACTCACATCTGAGATGATTTGACAGATGCCAGATCTTATAATTGTGATAACTAATCTCTGGCTAATTTGGTTCCTCAAACGAATTTGATTAAAATATCTGGATTACTCAATACTCAAAACCATGATCACGATTTCTAGTATTTGTACAGGCTTTACATTTTTGTTTCAATGCCGTAATTAGCAATTCATTAAATTTTTTTACGTGACAGAATTCATTAAAGTTTCTTAAGGAACAAGAACATTTTTCTAATGGCTCAGCAGAGAGCTTTTTGTCAAGCCACTTCCATAATAACTCCAAATGAATGCATGGATTAGAGTAGATTAACTGTAGCCTACGTCATGTTTTTAAGACTCAAATAAAATTATTAGGTAATTATTTCCTCACAAATAAATCGGACCCACTTTATATTAGGTTGCCCTAACTACTATGTACTAACATTTAAATTAATCATTTGATACAATTCACTTATTGTGTACATACATGCGTTTACATTGCACTTACATTTAAAAAATTACCTGCATGTAATTACATTTGTAATTAATTTATGTATTTACATTTATAATTACACTGTTGACCTAACCCTACCCAGAACACCACACCTGTCCCTAACTTTACTCGTATCCCACCTCAATATAAGTTTTTCAATACAATATGAACACAATAAGTACATTGTACTTACTTTTTTTGACGTAAGTACATAGTAGTTAAGGCCACCTAATATAAAGTGGGGCCAATACATCTCTTAATGAGTAAAACTGTCTGTGTCTATATTATGATAGACTACACAACAAAATAAAATGATTTTCAAATTTATTTTTAAATAATTAGTATTATATTAAATTATTATTGTCCCTGGTTCATTAGGGTATTATTGTAAGAAAGTAGCAGTGGCTTTGACAGACTTTAAGTATCACCTCCGCTTAAAAAGATGCAATCTAATCCTGTTTACAAATAAATAATCTGCTCCCGAACAGGTTTGAGTTTACGGACCAGTTGCTATGACAGAAGAAATGACCCCATATATTCTGTTCAGAACTAAGACTTTATTTTATTTTTATCTAGTTTTTTTTTAAGATAACATTTACATTTTAAGTGTGAATGAAGACAATAAAAAAATATATATATTTTTTTAAATTGGGCCACTGAATGTCAAAGAAGACTTTCCAAACATCAAGAAAACATTGCAAGCACACCTACAAATCACAATCTAAAGACAGTTTTAAGCCTGAAAACCTGTTTAGCATCCTTTCAACCTGATCAGGTGTGGCTTGTTCTTCTAGCCTGACGAACCCTACGGAGGTTCAGTTTCACATTCTTAGCTAGAAAAAGAAAGCCACGTCTTGTTTGTAATCGACTTGTTACACAGCTAACACCTCACTAAGAAGATAATAAAGATACACTGACAGGGTGCACAGCACGTAATGTAAAGACTCTCAATTACCACAAGGGTGCTTAATGGGGGATTGTGGTTGTGCCGTTTACTCACCGTGATTAGCCAGCAGCTGATGTACTTATACAGGTTTACTTTCACCCACACTAGCATGTACACACACTTGTACCAGAACGAATGTGCCTGAATCACAAATAAGAAGAAATAAATCACCTCTGATGAATTATGAAAAGATTTAGCCTTATAAAACCTTTTAAAAAGTAGTATATTTTCATTTTAATTCACGTCTTTCTGCAGAAAGAGGTTCAAATGATAACAATGAATAGGGATGTAAAAACATTTCATAGTCATTTGCATTCACATCAACAATTGATTCAATTAATAATTATATACAGTCAAACCAAACATTATTCAGACACCAGATATATTTTGTCAAACACAAGACATATCCATTAAGTGAGGATAGCTAAATAAAGTAAACTGTTACATATTATACCCAATAATTCTTCATACAGTGGACTACCAATAAAATTGATATAAATTGGGGACCAAATTATTCAGACACTTTGACCTGTTTTGCTTAAATGTTTTTTCTTTAATTGCTAATGCGACCTTTTACACCACAGACTGAACAAAAGTAAGCATTTCTTGGTCACTGGTTGACCTAAATTGGTATAGTCTAATTGTGTACTTAAATTTAACAGCTGATTGTAATCCATTACATACCTTTCTATCAAAGTTATCTGACAATATCAACATGAATTTGTTCTGACACAGTTTACCTCTGAGTTCTTGTTATATTTTATTACCATTTTCTAAACTGTAGCGAATAAACTGTGATAATGTGAGAAATGTTGAAGGTGTCTGAATACATTTTGGTTTGACTGTATGGCGATGCCCTTGCAAGAGACAACTATATTTTGTATAAAAGACCCATTATTCTGTTTGAGAAAAATAGTGTGATATTACTGTATAAAGGAAACGTATTCATTGAAAATTTGAAAACGTGATTTAAAAAATATGTAAATAAATGATATAATATTCTCATTGTACTAAAATCAAAATAAATATTTTTGGAAGATATTTACCTTGTATTAAATAAACAGTTTATTTGAGTATTTGAGCAATGTTAAATCAATAATTGTTTTGTTTTAGGTTTAGTTTAGTATAAACTTTATTAGTTTAACTCACTATGTTACTAACTATAATGATAATATTTATAGAAAATATGGATATGACTCTTTATCCAATAAAATTTGTAAAACATGCCAAATTACAGCATGCGACGAGAATTACAACATGATTGTGTAGCTTGTTGTCATGTTGTACTTAGGGATAGTCCACCCAAAAATGAGTGAAATTCTGTCATCGTTTACTAGCCCTCAAGTTGTTTCAGACCTGTATGAATTTCTTTCTTCAGCTGAACACAAAAGATGATATTTGAAGAATATGGGTAACCAAACAGATTTGCATAGTATGAAGAAAAAAAATACTATGAAAGTCAATGAGGCACATTAACTGTTAACGGTTACCAACAATCTTCAAAAAAATTTCTTCACATTTTAGGGTGAACTATCCCTTTAACACACAATGTTCATTTGTAAAACGTTCCCACACCTAATTACGTCAAGACTGCTTTATTTTTTTACGAGGCAAGAGTATATAAGCCACAGGTTCTGTACACATGTAACATGCAGTGCAAGCTACAGCTTTGGCTCACTGCTTGAATGATTGCTCAATTCATTTGTGCTGAAATATTAATTGAAATTTCATAAGCTGAACTGATTAAATTAATACACTTGAGTCTTGGTTATACATGAACACTCCAAACAATGAATCATTTTCAGCCTTTTTCACCGTTTGTATGAACTCATTTTAACTTCCTCCTCTGCAGCAGTCAAAATGCAGTTATTTGGCTTGCAGCAACCGTTTTTTATATATATATATATAAATAAATAGCTGCCAAGACTATACCTGACAGATTTAAAGTGTTCTCATTCAGACTGTGAGCTTTCTGTGGCATCAACGTCACATTGAAAAGATCACAGAACAAAAACAAGTGGCAGCTCACGACATACAGGTACAAGGCTGTTAACAACTGAACTTAAATAATAAACATTCATTTTGTGACTCTGTGTACTGTATGTTCAGTCACAATCCACTTAACATTGATGATTCCCTTACCTCAAACTCATCTGTTAAGTAGTAGCTAGCTGGGTAGAGCGGTCCGCCTATCGCAAAGATTGATAGGGTGATCAGACCTAAACCGAATCGCTTCATTGCTGGAACCACACTGCAAGAGGACGAAACGTTTGTTAGATTAAATAGTTTATTAACAGAGGACTATAATAAGCATTATAATGGGCCAGTACTGGTTAAGTTGTGGTCAAAAGCATGTTGCCTAAAATACATTCATTTACAATTTCCAGCTAAAGTGACAATTGGAGTCATAATATGGGTGAGCCCAGTAATTCGACAACGTTGAGAAAACCTTAAATTTATAATGCTATTTTATGCATACTGAGTTACGCTGTTAAAGACTTGGATTCCAATGCTAAACATGGCCAAAGTTTCAAAAAATAAGTTGGACGTTTGATGGAGTATGTCTGTGCCAAAAATACTCCTTCCGGTTTCTCGAGTTTCAGAAAGTTTTTTTTTCGAGCATGGGCCTATGTGACGTTAGCCTGGTCTTACCAGACTCTCATACATTTCATTTGTACAGAGAGTCTGGCCACTCTCCATTGACAAGCGTTTACTTCCTTGAAGGCGGGAACTCTGTTGAAGTTTAAAACTATTGGATCTGCCCAGAGCCACTCTGGATCTGCCATAACCAATCACTAACGTTTGGTCGTGAAGTATGTAATGCGCCGTTCCCCTCTGTTTCTCACATGGAAAACCGTAAAAATAGATCATCAACGTCATCGTTCTCAGCTACTCCCGCTGTTCGTTGATTGGACCGGTAAAAATTTGTTCGGAGAAAACCTAAGAATATACCGCAGTCCCAGATGGAGTACTGAAGGAAAATTAAAATTGAGCGGAATTACATAGGAGGGCGGAGCCAGGCTAATATGACGTCAACAGGGGCGGAATTTCCTTGTACGGGCACTTCTCCCGGAAGTGCGTGCGTGCACACGTCGACCAGAGCGAGAGCAAAATCCATGTGCTTTGCTCGGCTTTAGGGAAGTCGTCGTCTGCGCTGCACAGGTCACAGGACTTCAATAAATCAACAATGTCACTAAAGATGTGTGTTTTTGGTTGTCAGGGCAAGACAACCCTGTTCCTAAAGAACCCAGCATTAAGGGGACAGTGGATGGAGTTTGTTTTTCCGGAGCAGCAACGGAGTTGCGCAAGTGTTTTTGTTTATTCCCTGCATTTCGGCAATGATTGTTTTATAAACAAGGCCCAGTTCAACTCCGGATTTGCAGACTGTCTAATGCTGAAAGATGGAGCAGTCCCAACGATAAAGGTTCACGGTCATGCGTTGTAACCACGGGCGGTGAGAAAAACTGCTTCAAATGTCTGTGTGTTGTTGGCTATCTGCGCGTAAGTGCACATCAAGTAAACAACATGAACGTATAGTTAATGTAACAATGGAGCATGCAATGTATGTGTGCTTAAATACATTTGTTTAGCTGACCACTATAGGTGTCTGTTTGTTTATTGTAAAACCACTCCAAACAACAAAACACAAAGAGTGGGAAAATATGTTGAACTAAATGAATTATTTAATATTAAACCTTTGTTCACACAAAGCGCGCTTCATTCAAATGCGCTACTATTCCATTGTTGTTTTTATATCTAAACACGCACTAGTCTGATGTGCAAAACCACTCCGCTTGCTACTGCTAAGTCACATACAATAGTCCATAAATCAAATCATGTCCTCATAAACCATGAGTAAACACACACAACACAAATGTTGTAAAACTTGCGCATGACACAGTGTTCTAAAAAAAAATTTTTTCCCACATTTTCTATAAGGATGTCACAGCTTTCCGACGCTCTCAACGCAATAGCTGCGCGCACTCATGACTATTTAGCTCTCATGACTATTTAGCTGACATCCTTAAGGCTGATTTATACTTCTGCGTCAGACCTGTGCCGTAGCCTCTACGCTGTGGGCTACACGTCGATTTTCATGATACACCTCCAGCCGCTCGGTTTTATTTGAAAAGACTCTGTACTGTTCCTGAGATATGAAGGATGCAATACTACTCTAGGTACTCAAGATTGACATGGGATTGACAGAAACTGTGTGTGATACCCCCCTTTAACTTTATGCAAATGAGCAGCGACATCATGTGACAATAGGAGCAAAGACTTATTGCTAGAGAGTTATTTTTCAGTATAATGTTATTGTGAATGGTTTTGCTGTTATAGTATGTGTCTCTACCCACATACAGGGATATAATAAAAAAAAATTATGTGTGAAAAAATGTCAATCTGTCTGCATTCTGATTGACTTTTCATGCATTGGTAATAATTTATTTTCTTCATTATATGGTGTATTGCAATTCATGTACAAACAACAAAACACAGAATGTTATTATTTATAATAGTAAGAAAACTGTTTTCCTGTTGTAATAAACAGCACATTCCAGGGCCCAGTTTATGGCCGGGCCACTCTCGGTCCATAGCAGTGGACAAAGGTTTGCTACATTTTGATTGGATCTTGGTAGACTGACACAAACAAACTGCCCAACACCATCAGATAAAAATGCTAGGACAACAGCCAGACACCTCTTGGAGGGCAATAAGAAGAACTCTTGTACCAAGCCCAGGAAGGACAAGATATCTCATTGGTCCACATGCAGTTTCTGCCCTTCACCAAAATCCCTAGTGTCCTGGTCTATGACTGCCATAAAAATTCCACAGGACCATAGCAGTAGTGGGTGAAACAAAGACCACAATGATTCATCTAAATCCATTCATATCTATGTTTGTAACCCTTAAGACTGATGTAAACTACACGCATCCATTTCATACTTAATCAGAGAAATAAGTATTCTCAGTGACAGCTATTTGTAATGCAACATCTTACACAGATGCAACTGTTAATGAACAAATGAATGAATGAACAGTTAAATCTTTTCCCATCATGTTTGGTTTCTATTTGTTTAGAATATTGCCAAGGGTATTCTGATGGTGGTTTGGAAAGTGAGAAATGCATTGGTAAACTTTAAAGACTTCTAACTGTGTACAGTATGCAAATTAGTTCCAAAGGAGGAAGGAGGGTGAGCCTCACTGTGGACCCCCTCTGTTGCCAGCAGCCAATCGCAACACTGGAATGGAGAAGCGCCAAATTACAATCTCCTCCTATTCGGAAAAGGATAAAGGTACCCTTTCATCAGACAAACCTTGTTCTGAGTTTCTCCTTGAGAGAGACTGTGACAGAGCAACAAGTTCTGAGTTTCTCCTTGAGAGAGACAAACAGTTCACCAAGTTCTGAGTTTCTCCTTGAGAGAGACAAACAGTTCACCAAGTTCTGAGTTTCTCCTTGAGAGAGACAAACAGTTCACCAAGTTCTGAGTCTATCCCGCGAGGGTGAGACTGTGACAGAGCAACCAGTTCTGACCCTCTGGTTAATCCAGAGAGACAACAAAAGATCTCAGAATCTGAGTCTACAGCTTGTGAGGCAGCAACAGATACGACCACGTTCTGAGCCTCCAGCCTGTGAGGAAAGAGACATTAACAACCACTACGTTCAGAGTTTTAGTCCAGCGAGACTACAGCACGTTCCGAGTCTCCGTGCCAGAGAGACCAAAGCGGATTGACCAAGTCCTGAGTGTCTGACCCACAGAGTCAGAAGACACATAGAGACATTTGCAACAAGGTTAAGCTCAGGAGAGCAAAACCTTCACTTCGAGGTTCCTTCGTCTGCGTGTTCCAGATTAAGAACCTTCTGCACCTACTTCAGGGCCTCATCTGCGTGTTCCAGATTTTTGGACCCTTTGGTGCTCCAGGAGATCAGCATCCCACAGATCTTCGTGTTCAAGACTGTTGAAACGGATTCCAGCTCCTTTCCCACTGCATTATCACCCAGCACAACCAGTGGAAGAAGTCACCTCCATCGGATTGCTTACTCAACCAAGTGGAACGTAAATATCACTTAACCAAACCTCTTTCCAGAAACCTTGGCATTGTTGTATATTATCAGTATATGATTTTCTAATTTACATTAGAGCTAATTTAACTGATGCTAGTTAATAACAAATAATCTTTCTTTATTTGTTTGTTTGATGCATAATAAGGTTCTTCACCTTATTTTCAGAGAAACAACAGTTTATCTTTCCATAAGATAACGTAACTCTTCCATAGCCACACTCAACTTAATCACATGTATTTTATGCATCTTATGCACTTTATTCCTTTATCATCCATTGTATTCATTTAGTAGTGGTGTTAGTTATTCTTGTTTATCTTTTGTTAATAAGATCTATTTTATTACAATTGTGTCTTACTTGTGCTGATAATACAGAAGAGGCTCTACAAGTTAGAAATCTCACCAATCTTTCAGATAAATCAGCTGACCAACTCTCCCCACTTTACATTCAATCTAAAATGATTGAACAGCCTCCTGTTTGGAGTGTTCTCATAGAGCCAAGGTAAGAGACCTTGACCAGTGTCCCAAACTAAGAGAGGGGGAAGGTGGTCATCTGATGTACTCATAAACACACCTTAAGTGACGTGTGATCCAAAAATCACAACGTCAGCGGTGACGTGAGTACCAATCACTACCTTACTTAACGTCCTTGGATGGACGAAGGTAAAATCACTACATAATTGGCGTCCCTTGTTTGGGCCCAAAAGTGAAATTATTACACTGTCAAAACGGAATGATCTCCCAGAAATAGGTCTCATTTGTAATATTTATTTCTAAATCTATGGCCTTTTGTACAGCAAGCCAATGGCATTTGTGACCCTGGACCACAAAACCAGTAATACAGTTAAAACAGTTTTTATAAATCATCTGAATAAATAAGCTTCCATTGATGTATGTTTTTTTTAGGATAGGACAATATATGGCCGAGATACAACCATTTAAAAATCGGAAATCTAAATATTGTGAAAATCGCCTTTAAAGTTGTCCAAATGAAGTCTTTAGCAAAGCATATTACAACTAATAATATTTTTTTATATATATTTATGGTAGGAAATTTACAAAATATCTTCATGGAACATGATCTCCTACTCCCATTAATATCCTAATGATTTTTGGCATAAAATAACCAATTTTTGGCTATTGCCACAAATATACCCATGCGACTTATGATTGGTTTTGTGGTCCAGGGTCACATTTGAGCATCCAGTTCCTATATGAATGCCTACAGCTTAATGCTTTACGACAAACACAAAGATTAGGCATGTCGCAAGAGTGAGTTACTAAGACTTGTTCATTATCATGTACTTGAGCAAGTAAAAGAAGTCAATGTCCTTGTAACAGACAAATGAATCCTGCAAATCACTTTGGATGAAAAACTGTCTATAGAAAGTAAAATCATTGGCTTGACAGATTTTGGCTTAGCTACTATTGTTAAGCTTGTGAGATTTTGTGCATTTACCTATTGGGTGGTTGTCCGGGGACATCGGACATCTCTCGAGACACCAGCATCTGGTAGTTTCGCAGTGTGAATTGAGGCCCTACCAGAAAGCCTCCATAGAAGTATGAGAAACCAAACACCTCCAACAGAGACGGCGTAGAGCTGAGGGCAGACTTCTTCTGTTCTGCATTGATCTGAGATTGCTACATAAAAGAAAATGAGTGAATTAATTAAAAGAGAGGGACTGGGAAATTGGAACTGGCTGCAGGAGATAAATTGCAAACATTATTGACATCTATAAAGACAGATTTAAAACCATTTAAACGTTTGGGGACGGTACATTTTTTAAATGAAAGAAGTCCCTTATACTAACCAAGAATGCATTTATTTGATCAAAAATACAGTAAAAACTGTAATATTGTTAAGTATTATTACCATTTAAAATAATGGTTTTCTATTTTAATATATTTAAAAAAAGTAAATTATTACTGTGATGACAAATCTGAATTTTCAGCATCATTACTCCAGTCTTCAGTGTCACATGATCCTTCAGAAATCATTCTAATATGCTGATTTCTGCTCAAGAAACATTTCTTATTATGTTGAAAACAGTTGTACTTCTTAATATACTTTTTAGGAAAAGCTGATACATTGTTTTTCAGGATTCTTTGATGAATAGAAAGCTAAAAAGAACAGCCTTTATTTGAAACTGTAAAGACATTTATAATGTTACAAAAGATTTCTGTCATTTTTGATCAATTAAACGCATCCTTGCTATTTATTAAATAATACATTTCTTTCCCCAAAAAATCTTACCAACCCAAACTTTTGAACAGTAGTGTAATTCAGACAGTTCTCTTGTTTTGAATGCACTATAGTCATGACAGTGAACAAAGAAAAGTGTATTAACTACGGCTGTCAAATCGATTAATCACATCCAAAATAAAAGTTCATGTTATGAAACTGTAAAATAAAACTGTTATTTTGGATGCGATTAATCGTTTTGACAGCACTAGTATGAATCCATTTACACCTGGTACTGAGATCCATATTATGTGATCCGATCACAAGTGGTCAGTACTTAATACAGAAACATTTACCCCCGGTTTCACAGACGTATTTGAGAGAATAATTGATGTGATTTGAAATTATGTCGTCACAGCTGGTCAAAGGAGACGCATGATACCAGGTGTAAACAGAGATCTGTCTGACTGATTGACTGAGACGGATGTTAATACCAGGTGTAAACAGGGTCTATTTTCGGTCATAAGGCAATCTTTACACCTGCAATAAAACTTTGCTTTAAGATGAGTAACAATTGGCTTTCTAGGGTGGCTAATTACTGACACAGAGGGAGAGCTCAACAGATTTTCATTTACATTTATGCATTTATGCATTTGGTAGACGCTTTTATCCAAAGCGACTTACAGTGCCCTTATTACAGGGACAATCCCCCTGGAGCAACATGGAGTAAAGTGCCTTGCTCAAGGACACACTGGTGGTGACCGCTGGGATCGAACCAGCAACGTTCTGCGTATCAGTTCCATGGTTTAACCCACCGGACCACCATCTCACATGTAGATATAACAGATATACAACAGATATAACCTCTCACACACAATCACATGAAGAAGCCAACAGTGTCAAGCCACATATATAATTCATATTTAGACAGAGAGCCACAGATGAGATCACTGCAGTATAGAACTAAAAGATTACACAATTACATATCCGGGAACTTCACTACATTTCACCTTGCATCATTACACTGATCCATAATGGCCAGTTAGCAGAACTTTATGTCTGCTACAGAACTGAAGAAGATACTTTGTGGCTCCCCATCAGTTCCTTGTGCTCAAATCATGTATAAAAAATACAAAGAGTGATGCAGGAAGAGGAAAAGCAGTGAGATAATGATATGATTATGACAGGTGAACAAACTGAGCAAAGGAAGACAGAAATGGGGGAAGTTAATAGGAGCTCATAAAGTCACACTCACTTCTTTTCCACCGTCATAGTAATCAAGCGCTAAACCTGCAATGAGAAAATGAAACATCATCAGTACTAAGATGACTTGAGGACTACCACTGGCAGAGGAAAACAAATAAACAAGGTGATGCTGATCACATAACAACATAAAAGGCAATATGTCTTTTATATGGTGGAAAATTTTAAAATAGAGATAAAATAGGAATTAAATTGTAATAACAATGGTAATTACAACTGTACACTAAAAAATACCATGGTTTTGAAGACAAGTACCAAGGTAATAACATACCAAGGTACATGGTAGGGATGTACAATACATACCGCACTATATTTATTGTTCATGTTAATTTCCTATTTCTATCTATTTTTATACTTACATTACCTTTGCTGCCCTCTAATACTCAAAAAAAGAAAAACACTAATATTGAATAATAGTAGAAAAAAATGAATAACACATTGCATATTACAAAATGTCATTCCTAAATTCACTTGTAGGATTTAAAATGATTGATTTTAGTGTGTAGTTCATTTATACATTTATACACTCACCTAAAGGATTATTAGGAACACCATACTAATACTGTGTTTGACCCCCTTTCGCCTTCAGAACTGCCTTAATTCTACGTGGCATTGATTCAACAAGGTGCTGAAAGCATTCTTTAGAAATGTTGGCCCATATTGATAGGATAGCATCTTGCATTTGATGGAGATTTGTGGGATGCACATCCAGGGCACGAAGCTCCCGTTCCACCACATCCCAAAGATGCTCTATTGGGTTGAGATCTGGTGACTGTGGGGGCCATTTTAGTACAGTGAACTCATTGTCATGTTCAAGAAACCAATTTGAAATGATTCGAGCTTTTGGACATGGTGCATTATCCTGCTGGAAGTAGCCATCAGAAAATGGGTACATGGTGGTCATAAAGGGATGGACATGGTCAAAAACAATGCTCAGGTAGGCCGTGGCATTTAAACAATGCCCAATTGGCACTAAGGGGCCTAAAGTGTGCGAAGAAAACATCCCCCACACCATTACACCACCTCCATGTTCTCATTCTGTTTACACTAAATTCTGACTCTACCATCTGAATGTCTCAACAGAAATCGAGACTAATCAGACCAGGCAACATTTTTCCAGTCTTCAACTGTCCAATTTTGGTGAGCTCGTGCAAATTGTAGCCTCTTTTTCCTATTTGTAGTGGAGATGAGTGGTACCCGGTGGGGTCTTCTGCTGTTGTAGCACATCCGCCTCAACAGCTTCACAAATGCTTTGCTGCATACCTCGGTTGTAACGAGTGGTTATTTTAGTCAAAGTTGCTCTTCTATCAGTTTGAATCAGTCGGCCCATTCTCCTCTGACCTCTAGCATCAACAAGGCATTTTCGCCCACAGGACTGCCGCATACTGGATGTTTTTCCCTTTTCACACCATTCTTTGTAAACCCTAGAAATGGTTGTGCGTGAAAATCCCAGTAACTGAGCAGATTGTAAAATGCTCAGACAGGCCCGTCTGACACCAACAACCATGCCACGCTCAAAATTGTTTAAATCACCTTTCTTTCCCATTCTGACATTCAGTTTGGAGTTCAGGAGATTGTCTTGACCAGGACCACACCCCTAAATGCATTGAAGCAACTGCCATGTGATTGGTTGATTAGATAATTACATTAAAGGTCCCGTTCTTCGTGTTTTTTTGAAGCTTTGATTGTGTTTACAGTGTGCAATATAACATGTGTTCATGTTTCGCGTGTAAAAAAACAGTATTTTTCACACAATTTACTCATCTGTACACCGCTGTTTTCACTGTCCTAAAAACAGCTGATGACTTCCTTGTTCTATGAAGTCCCTCCTTCAGAAATACGTAACGAGTTCTGATTGTGCCAGCGGTTCCCGTGTTGTGATTTGACAGCAGCTTAGCGCACGTAACTTGCATGGAAAGGTCACGCCTCTTAACGGGAGATATATGCGCTTAATGATCTCTACGAAAGCTAAACAAAGGTGATTTGACTCCGGGATGAAAATAACAGCGTCTCAACGACATGGCGACAAACACACTCAAACGCACCACTTCCTTTTCTCCACGCGACCGTCCTCTTCTCCACGTGGGACAGCAACAAGACCACGCCCCCTTTTTCGCGTATTCTTGTGGGCGGAGGTTAGTCTGTTCTACTGATGTAATTAATGAAGGAAGTACCAGGATGTAGTCCAAGCCGGCCGTTCGCTGTAGGCTTTGAAAGGGAACTTCTGTTAAATAAAATATCTCGCTTGGCATTGAACTTTGAGCTTTATAATTTTACAGGTATTATTTATGCTCTAACAGCAACATTACACACTATCTAAAGTTTGAACAGTGGGATCACGAAGAACGGGACCTTTAAAGAGAAATTGAACAGGTGTTCCTAATAATCCTTTAGGTGAGTGTGTGTGTGTATATATATATATATATATATATATATATATATATATAAAACATTTTTTGTGCATGGTATTTTGTAGCTTTATGTTAATTTACATTCAGTGCCTTGTGATAAACAGTTTAACAGAATCCAGTAAATATATAAAGTCAGAGGAATAATAGGTAAGCAAGAAATGGTAATCAAAAGCAGTCGTCATACCGATGAGTTTGAGTGTGAGGACACAGTGAGGCATGGTCCATTTGATATCATACTCGTCTGTAGCTGTGTAGTAATAACCCATCAACAGATATGTCTGCCACACACAAAAAGAGACAGTGTACACCCTCAGGTTCGGTTGACATGTTTTTATGTCTGGGGTTAAAGAGATCCTAAAGATGTTAACTTTAAAATTAAGTTTTTCATTTCCCTTCACATTCTTTTAGGTTCCTCTAGCCTTATCAAATAAAAGATTTTTCGCTCTATTTTACCACATCAGATATGCAGATATACAGAAACAGAAAACTGAAAACTGTCAGGAGTGTGTACACCAGGCAAAAACATTACGTCTGGGTGACCCTAACATAAAATACAACATTGATCATGGAGGATGACATCATA
This sequence comes from Romanogobio albipinnatus, assembly GCA_023566225.1. Taxonomy (NCBI): domain Eukaryota; kingdom Metazoa; phylum Chordata; class Actinopteri; order Cypriniformes; family Gobionidae; genus Romanogobio; species Romanogobio albipinnatus. The sequence goes on along the minus strand of CM042252.1, from coordinate 24,810,008 downwards.
AATTCAAACGAGTAAGAAAAGTAAGTAAGAAGTATCAATCTGGTACCAACTATGAAAATGAAGATTAAATATATGATCCAATACGGTACTGATAAGCTTACAACATGTCATGCACAAGATCACGTCAAGAGCACAAGAACTGATAAAGAGAAAAAGAAAAGTGAATGTGTGTGTGTGTGTTGTCTCACCATCTGAAAGACAAAGCTACTCAGAACGCATGTGACTGTCCTTCCCATCAGCCTCAGCATCAAGAACTGAATGACTACACATAAGAAGGAGTGACAGACCTGATACCCTGAGAGTAGGACATGGAGAGACGAGAGTTATTTCATTCTAGCAGTACCTGACCATGAAATAACATAACAACAGTTTATCTACAATATGAAGATTTTAAAAGAATACTTCATCCAAAATGCCAATTGCGTCATCATTTACTCACCCTTGTGTCATTTTCTTTCTTCTGTGGAGCACAAAAGGAGAATTTTTGTAATTGGAGGAGTAATATTTTTGAAGGTCTCTCTCTTCCATATCATGATAACAAATGAGTACTGGGTATTTCAAGCTCCAAAATAACAAAAACACCATTAAAAGTATCATAAACGTAATTTATATAATGTAAGCCTATAAACGCAAGCTATATTAGAAGTCTTCTGAAGCCATACATCAGCTTTGGAAAGAAAATGTTACACTTCTATGCCATCTTTGACATCAATAAGATTTGCTCACAAGAACCAATGGAGTATGATGTACCATTTTTGAATTAGTTTGTACATTTATAAAGCTTTAGTAAAAGATGGAAGTGAACATTATCAGTAAAAAAAAATTGTTACTTTAGAAGGGCTGAATTATGGTGCACAAGTAGTATGGACTAATTTTTTATACTTTAATTTTTGTTGTTGTTGGTGTATTACTTTGACACTTTGGAGCTTGTCAGACCTTGTTCCCATTTATATTCATTATACGGGGGGGAAAAGTGGCTGGGTATTCTTCAAAAATTCTTCTTTTGTGATCTACGGGAGAAAAGTCAAGTGGGTTTGGAACAATATTAGGGTGAATAAATGATGATGAGAACAATAATGTTGTTGTTGTTGTGCGAACTATCCCTAGATAGTATAGAAACAGAGGAAAAAGTTAGAGAAAGACTCAATGACAAACAAAAGCAACATATCTCAGATAGTGACAAAGAGAGACAGACCTGCTGTTAGATCCAAATGCAGCACAAAAGAAATCAAATACACAGAATACAAGCACACATTAATTTTCACATTTCTCAACACAGCACTCATCTGTTTTCATTAGCTTGCCTTTCAACCTGCCACTCATATTCTCATTAGCTACGCTCTCACCACCAGGGGTTGTTGCCATGGTGACGACAAAACCTCATGTCTCTGTGGCTTTGGCATAAAGGAGATTGTGACAGTCACCAGGAAATCATTGCCACAGAATGCAGAGCAGTTAGTAAGGATACCCTTTCACTTTACCTCCATTATTCTCAAGGGCACTAAACGCTCAATAACTTTACAGAGAATAGCCTCAGGAGGAAATCTGACAGGGGCCAAAAATAAATAATTAGGCACTTTCACTGGACGTCTAACATGTTATCGTGAAAAATAAAAATGAAAATCCTTAATGCTGTGTGTTTATTAACTTTATGAGATTGAGAAATATACACTAAAATTCAAAAATCTGGGATCAGTCATTTTTTCAAAGAAATTAAAACTTTTTCAATTGACCAAAAGTGAAAGTAAGACTTCTACATTGTTACAAAAGATTTGTGTTTCTTTTGAACTTTATATTCATCAAAGAATCATGAAGAAAAAAAAAATCACAGTTTCCACAAAAATATTTGCTGTTTCCAACAGTAAATCAGCATATTAGAATGATTTCTGAAGGATCATGTGACACCAAAGACTGGAAATTCAGCTTTGCCATCACAGGAATACATGATATTTCAAAATATATTTAAATAGAAAACAATTATTTTAAATTGTATAATATTTCACAATATTATTGTTTTTACTGTATTTTAGATCAAATAAATAGAGCTTTGGTGAGCATAAGAGACATACCAAACCCCAAACAGTACTGTTTTGAAATGAGGAAACTAAGAAAAAAAAGAAAAAACTGCTGAAAGACCTAATCTTTGACTAAATTCAACCACCAAGCAAAAAAAAAAAACAAGAAAAAAAGTTGGACACAGAACTGTGATATTCCATTAATAATACTTTTAAAACTTAAGTATTCTTAATCTTCCCTTTTCAAACTCCCATTCAGTGAGAAAATGTTTGAACCGGCTTTGATTTGTTCAATATTGAGAATGCCGCTGACATATGTTGCATGCACAACTAGACTCAACTCTTTTGTGCAGTTAGAGAAGATGCAATCGAATCTGTGTGAACAGATCAAGTTCAAGATTGTGGGAAACTACAAACTAGAGGAACTGAACTATAAGCAGAAAAATGCTCCAGTCTAAATATGGGCCGACAGCCGCTAACCGATGAAGCCTGCTGTAGATCATAAGACTGACATTCATGTAAATCATGACCAGTAGTGTGCTGCTAAAAAAAGCTAGTAGGTCTCGCTTAAACATGTTACAGTTGTAAAGACACAAGTTATCAGATCTTTCAGCTCCTCACAGCTTCCCTGCTTCGTTCTCTATCTCACCAAAATTAAACATGGCCAGTGCCAGGCCGGAGAATGTGTGGAAGAGATGAACAACTGTCGCAGACTGATGAAAGAAAAACCACCGGTAGACCAGTGCAAAGGGATAACCTACAGGGGGAAAGAGAGAGAAACAGATTAGGCATATAATGTGAGGCAACTGTAGATAAACGCTCCCTGCGTGAACGTGTGTCGTGGCAAATCTGACAAGCTAAATTGTACTTTTGAGGGTACGGCACACTCGAGAAAGCCTTGAGAGTTTGACGGATAGGAATGTGTAAGGTCTGTTTTGGGATGCACAAATATTAAATATTAATATCTAATATTAAAATATATATATGATTTTGTTTATGTTAATGGCTAATGACTGACTAATATGGCTGACATTAAAAAACAAACACTAGAAATAAAAGTTTAATACTGCAAGTGAATTTACATCACAACATTATAATGTCCAGTGTGAAAAATGGATATTCACTTTAATATGCTTATGGTATTAAAGACTAAGTGAGTACTATTTATATACTTTTATAGTATTTATTTACTTTCATTTTTATATTCTCAGGTTGTGTTTTCATTTGTTTCATTTTTAGTAATTGTATTATGTGCTTGTATCATTTGTATTAGTTGTTGTTGTTTTATTTCTATTTAGCTTTATTTTAATTTCAGTTTTAGTTTTTAGTAATTATAGAACTTCAGCTTAAACCTATTTTATTATTGGCGAAGTCTAATTTTTGTTCAAGTTATTCATTTAACATTTAGATTTTGTTTGAACTATTTCAATTATATATTTTTTAATAATATTGTTAGTTTTGCTCAACAATAATAACTTGAATGCTTTAACTGAAGGTGATCTATATGTTTAAAAAAAGGAATATATTGTGCATCCAATCCATAGTAAAAAGGTAACCCGTTTTTCCTCACACCATCCTCATTGAATACAGCTTTGCAATGGAAACAGTTTCAATAACATATGCACAGGTTGAAACTGAAAAGCTATGGAAGTTTAGCAGGCATCGTTCTGATGATCCATATGGTACAAACTTATTTGAGGGACTAGCAACACTACATATATTACAAACACATGAAAAACGCAGAGAGACTGCAGTAGTAATGTAACAGTCATTCCATCGAAATCATGCAAATGTTTTCCCAACTCGGTCAGATGTCTCACATGTCATTCATCTGGTTGAAGCGGTTAAGCAGTCCAGTCCACTTCGATACACCTGACCAAAGTACACAGTACCCTGCTATCTGCTCTCACAACCCTATTCTTATCAACATGTAACCTGAAACCTTGAAACCCAGCTTCATTTGCAATTAATCCTTACAGCTAACAGTAGGTCAAAGATCAAAAATACAGCTGCAAAAAGAAAAGACAGCTGTCAGATGAAGGTCTAACAAGTTAAACTAGTTGCAATCCTGGCAGTTGTGTGGACCTAACCATTAAATCTCGCCTGGCATGTAGGTCACCCTTGTCGACATTTGATGTTGGCTACAGTCGGTGTGAATGGAGATAGTTGTTTTGTTGGTTCCGTGTCTTTAATGTTTGGACTTGAGGTGTTACTTGAGCAGACTTCTTATACAACTATAACTACAATAACGTTACATACCTATCCACGTTTCTAATGACTCCTAGCAAAACTCATCACAAGCTCTCAACTCTCAGAAAGACCTTGCTTGTGCGCTGTTCACTTACCTAATAAGACAGACAAAATCAATCGAATCGCCGGCTCGGGTGAACCGAAATATTCGGCTATTTTCTCCATGAAGGGAGCCGCCATCTTTAGTGTGGGCGGAAGTAGCTGCGGTTGGGTTTCCGTAAGTGTGTGGCTCTCGTGAGGTCTCACGCACTGCTTAACTCCGTCCTGCAACTCCTCCTCTCGCCATCTCTCACACCATTCACAGTGAACCTTCACTCTCAGCTTTCGCAAACGCCTTGCGCAATGCTAGTGCCATTTCAGTTCATAGCAAAGCACCTAAATGACGCCAAACGAGGATGAGATTGTTACTTAGGGCAGTCCATTTAGAATAATGGAAAATGTATTAGTCCGTGAGACTGGGTTTAGATAGTAAAAGAACAAATAGAAGAATGACATACGTATGAACTAAATTACTGGTCAATTTGACAATAAAAAAAAGTGGCTTGATAAAAATCATAAAGCAGCGTCACAATACCGCCCTCTAGCGTTTGCCAAAGCAAATGGCCATCACATGTTGCAACATTGCAATCACGTGCACTCTGCACACTATATGAACTATTGTGTCGTGTCCAGCTCTAAGTTTTGTGGCATTTAAAAATGTTTTGAACTTTGTATTTACATCCTTCAAGCAGCTCAAAAATAGGGAATGCCTTAAAACTATAAATTATTTGCACAATACGCCAACACTTTAAGATAAAGTCTCATTTGTTAACATTAGTTAATGTATCAACGAACATGAACTAACAATGAACAATACATTTGTTTATTCAACGTTGTTAATGCTAGTTAGTAAAAATACAGTTGTGCATTGTTTGTTCATATTAGTTCACAGTGCAATGTTAACAAATGCAATTTGTGTGTAATGTATCAGTTGAAATGTTGAAATTGGGATTAACTAAGATTCATTAAAGCTGTAGAAGGATTATTCATTATTAGTTCACGTTAACTAAAGTAGTTAATTCATGGAAACTAAAGAAACCTCTAAAGAAAACTTAACAATTATAATGTCTGTTTGTTTTTGAAGAGTTAATAAAGAGATAATAAAGGTTTAAAAAGTTTACATTGCTTCCATTTTCTACTATTACTCAAGGCATCTTTTCTTTTTAGAGCACTAATATTTTTGTACAACTTGTATATTAAATAATTTGCGTATATTAGTACACACATGTACAATAATACATATGGTTTGTTTTAAACAATGGCATATATAGGGAAAAACAGATCTGGAATCACTTTTAACTTAGTACGTTAGCTAATGCGCTGTTCTTGTGAGTATGGTGTATTTGTTTAGGATATGCTGTCTTTTATGTATTGAATATTTGTATCTGTTTATTGTCACTACTACTTGTAATATCATTCTTGTGAACTGTATAGGGACTGGATATAAACGAAAATAAGCCTTTGATGTTAATTAACATACATTGCAATAAATATACATATTACTTAATTTGATAAAATATTGCCGAAGTTCTCTTCTCTCATCAAACATGCAGATAATTCTCAACATTAATTCGCCTATTAAACTACTATAATAACTCTAATCTGAATCATCATTCTATCTTTTTCACATTGAATGGTGGGCTTCCCTTTAAGGGAAACCTTCTGGACAAATACAAAAAGAGCAAATTTCCACTACTTGTAACACGTAGAGCCCTCATCATTACTGTCGACAGGCATATCGATCACGGTGACTAAATAACTGGAGAAAATATTTATTAAGATATCAGAAGACCAATTAAGACTAAAATAATTGCTTCATCAATAAACGTTCGTGTACTTTTCTTTAAATAATTTAAAATAACAGAAAACGTCTTATATAGACGACATTAGCGAAAAGCATTGTGGGAATGCAAATGTAATCCCACCTCCAAAGACACCATGCCACCCTCTGCTGGCCGATAGAGTCATTTTCAATCAAAAGTAATAGATTGTAAGAGAAATTATTACATATTTACGAATACAGTTAGTGGTTACATCAGGATAAACAAACAAAAAAAATAGCTAAACGTTAAATAAAACGAAAACATGGACAAATATTTGCTTTAAAATGTTTTTAGGTATTGTTGAACTTCTGACTTTAAAAAAGAATTGTGTAATTATTTATCCATATTTACATTTAAGTTTCGGGAGCCATGGCCTCCAACATATCCTAATTTTAGCTAATAGGTTTGTATTTAATGAACGTGTCCCCCCTTGATCAGGGGACATGTATTTTCCATGGTATTTTCACAGGCGTACTGTCTTGAGCCAATGGCAGCGCAGGGGGCGGGGCTTACTAGCCAGCTATATATAAGCTCAAGCAGGCAGGCTGCTTTTGCTCGCTGTCTCGTCAACTGTAGTTCGTCAATTTGATTCCTAAATCAAGTAATATCTGGGAAAGAAACACTTTTTGCAGTCATGGCTGGAAGGAAATTTTTCGTCGGTGGCAACTGGAAAATGAACGGCGACAAAAAGAGCATTGAAGAGCTCGCCAACACATTGAATAACGCCAAACTCAATCCAGACACCGGTGCGTATTTTTCATTCAGTTTCCTCTTCGCCAGGCACAACTATATGCTATTGCAAACACAGGCCTTCTCGGGGTTGTGCCACGGCACTGACCCTGGAATGACATTCACGCGGGTCTTTTGACAGCCGCCATCGCCTATAAGAGCATCATTTGCAGGCTCTTCCTCGCTGTAGTTATTTATGTTTTATACTGTGTGTGTCAATCTATTGCTTGTTACACATCTCGATGAATCTTAGCAGTAACCAGAGAGAAGTGTTGCATAAACTGTCCTAACATTTAAACCGGTTTCTGCTAAAACTCGTTCTATTCAATTTCTAAAAGAGTCGTGTTTGGTCAATGAATGAGCGATGCTCCTCCGGTGTGGTGATTCAAGGGTTAAAGCTGGAAATGTGTGTGTGTGATTTCCAGCACGTAGCCACCGTGTGCTTGTTCAAGGCATGCCAAATCAAATGACAGGATTATTGAGATGCTTTATCAGCAAAACTGTACTGTATTTGCTCATGCTAATTTTATTTTAAATATGGCACTGGAAAAAGAGCGATAGTTGCTGCAGTGGCTGCGCGTTTTGAGCGATTGTTGAACGCGCGCGCTGTTTCCGCTATCCCATGTGACGTGAACCTGCATCAGTCTCCGACTTTTCTCGGGGCTTTATTTGACAGTCCAGGCGGAGTTTATCTGTCAATGGCACAGCTGTGGACTTTGAATTGTAAAGTCCAAAAGTCAGGCTGCTTGTGCGTCGCCTGTTTCATTCATGGTCTGAAACCCGAGAGAAGAGCTAAACGCGCAAAGGTCATGGGTCAGACTGTCATATCTCGGACGAGCTTTTGCCTTTTTGCTTTACTTCGTGGCCTGTATAGTATGCACTATGCAGTCATATGAGTAAATTTTCCTTTGACCTTTTATCAAGGGGGACGAAGCGCCAGATATGCCTGCCCTTTACAGTGAGTTTAATTTAGGCTGACCCAAGATAATTTTACAGTATAAATGCCACCTCCAATGGTAAAACAGCCTAGAGTTATAAATAATATGAACACTGACATATAAAACAATAGCAAGACCATCTTTACAAATTACTTTACAAATCTAAAAAAAAAAAAATGCATATGAACATATGAAATATTTATCATATTTCATACCTCAGGCTTTTATAAGTCTATTATAGAATGATATATTGAGAATATGCAGCTCACACTCAAGGAGGGTTTTGTACAGAGGCCCAAACTGAGCAAAAATATGCAATTTGGTGCAGAAGTAAGATGAAATTCTGATAACTTGTAATGTAAAATCAATTACATTTGTATTACAGAGAATAGCAGACTACTTGCATAAAATGCTTATAAATATCAGTTGTCACTGTGTATCTCCCAATAAAGTCTTAGAAAAATGATATTTAAGTGCTTAGTTTTCTCTTCAAAGCTGTCATTTTTATTGCAGGGGGCAAAACATTTAATGCAATGCAATACAATGATGACGAGAGGTGTACAAATAAATGTTCCTCAAAAGCCTGTTGTTTTATATGATACATGTACCACAAAAAGTTGCTTCTGTCCAGTAAATGTTTAAATTCTTAAAATATCCATAACAACATGAACATTGTTATTTACTTGGCATGCTTTGCCATGGTGGTCTGTCACACACAAAAAAGCACTGCAGTTACAATTCATGGTGATTTTTAACCCTTTTGCTTGTTTGACAGACATTGTGTGTGGTGCCCCACCCATCTACCTCGACTTTGCCAGGTCCAAGCTGAATCCTAACATTGATGTGGCTGCACAGAACTGCTACAAGGTTGCAAAGGGAGCCTTCACCGGAGAGATCAGGTACGTCCACCTGTTTACAGTCCAGAAACACAGTAAATGAAATATTCACATTTTATGGTTGTTTCTATTTTTATTCATATTTATCACTATATAAGATCCATCATATTCTTTCAGCCCAGCGATGATCAAGGACTGTGGAGTAAAATGGGTGATTCTGGGACACTCTGAGAGACGCCATGTGTTTGGAGAGAGTGATGAGGTAACTTAGTGCTGTTAGTGCAGCTGTAGTGGAGTAGTGTGTTTTCTGAGCAATTAAAAAAAAAACATATCATTAGGTGTATTTTATCTCTGTATAACTTGACTCTGGAAAAGCAACACTAAAACAATGTTTTACTGCCCCCTGGTGTGTAGATTGACAAGCAGCTGTTCTGTTTTGATCTATGCTAATCAATGTTCAAGCACATACTGTATAAAACATAGTGCTTGGTTATGGCTATGGCTATGTTTATTTAGATGAAATAAGTAACAAAACACACATCATAAACATTTTAAAAGTATGTTTACTTTACAAATCAGGGAGTGCTTTTAAAGAACCTACTTATTGTAGATACTACTGGTTTACAAATTAAAATATAAAATTTCCAACTAGTTTTTTGGCAGTTAATCCCACCGATTAGTTTGAATGAGTGTCTCACTCACGGTGACTGAAACAAACAAGGTGAATGGAAGTTAAAGTGCCTTTATTATGCAATTTTAAAGGTTTCTAATTTTGTTTTCGATGTCTCCTACAATAGGTTTGCATACATTCAAAACTAGTTCAAAAATACACTTTAGTTTTCTCATTTATATATTGCACACCACCTTATTTCTCAAAGAGAAATTTAGTTTGAACATTTGGTCTCTCTAAACCCCGCCTTACTGTTAGCCTTCTCTGCTCTTGGTCAGGTGGCCCAGTCTGTTGTGATTGGTCTACAGCTTACAGCGTGCGTGTCAGAAATGAAACCCCAATTACCATATCTAAATTTCAGCTCCAGAGGCTTCCTCAGTGCTTGATACACAGTGATACCAACGATGGCTCAGTTTTTTTCGTATCAATTCTAGTGTGCGTCCTAATCCTTTGGAAGTGCATGTAAAGTGGATTTGCAGCACTGAAAAAAGCGCCTTGAAGCCTCTGCTACAACTACAGTTTTTGAGGGCAGCTCAAAGTAGACATTGCTCACAGTTAACATGACTGGAATTGCTTACGACTTATTTCAGATGGAATATTAATTTTAGAAAGTAACTTTATTTGTTGTGCACTTTGATCTTTAAAACTTCAGACCTTTTACACTCACAAACCGCTATATTACAAATGCCATGAAAGATAATATTCTAAAGCATATTATGGGCACTTTAATCAAGTGAAACATGTTTTTATGCAAATTTAAACCACCAACAATGTCAACCTCTGGGACTGAAAAAGGGCATGTTTACAATAGCAGATAATAAGTAAGCTAAAGTAACACCACACACAAAGATATAATGCTACTTAACTATAAAACATCAAGATTACTTTCAAAATATTCCTGGGAGTACTACTTTTAACTGTTATGAAGGAGCTTCGTTTTATAGAAAATCTACTTGACAAATACTAAAAGAGCAAATTTCTAATGACCAATTGTGCAGTGAAGTCTCCGATCAATCTGAGTGAGTACCTCACTGGAGGTGACTGACTCTTGCATAAGTAAATATGAATATGATTACCATACCAGACCTCAAAAGATACATTTAAGTGTAAAGTTAACGTTTAAAGCATATAATGCTCAAATATAATCTGCCCCCATTTCACTTAATGCATCATATGAACTTTCTGGGTTTTTTTTCTCTGATAGTTGATTGGACAGAAGGTTGCTCATGCTCTTGAGAACGGTTTGGGTGTGATCGCCTGCATTGGTGAGAAGCTGGATGAGAGGGAGGCTGGAATAACTGATAAAGTTGTTTTTGCACAGACCAAGTTCATTGCAGGTACCGTGTTTGTGTGTATTTGTGTGTATGTGTGTGTGTGTGTGTGTGTGTAATAAGACTACCATCTCTTTTAGATAATGTGAAGGATTGGAGCAAAGTGGTCCTTGCTTATGAGCCTGTTTGGGCCATTGGCACTGGGAAAACTGCATCGCCCCAACAGGTACAGACCAGCCATTTGGATTAGAACATGGAGGTTTTTCAAAAATGTTCCCTGGTTTTATTCACCTCAGTGACTCATTCTCTTACTGCCACTCTTACAGGCTCAGGAGGTACATGACAAGCTCAGGCAGTGGATGAAGGCCAATGTCTCAGAGGCTGTTGCAAACTCCGTCAGGATCATTTATGGCGGTCAGTCCTTTAAATATTGCTTTTCTTTTTTTAAAAGAAATATGCCTACAGTCCCCTTGAAATTGAATCCATCTCATCCCTTTGAGTGAGTATTTCACCCATGGAGACTTAAAGTGAACCTACTTCAAATTCAAACACCCGAATGATGTCATCCACTACTAATTGGGAATATTATTTCGATTTAAAATAACACCATTTATAGAGCTTTAATACTACAAAACTTCAAACTTTTCGAGGTATTTTTCATTTAACAAGTATGATGGGGCTTTCTTTTATAGAAAACCTACTGGACAAATACTAAAAGAACAAATTTCCAGCTAGTTAAAGTTCACTGAATCTCTCCCATCATTTTGAATGAGAATCTCACTCATGGTGATCGAAGGAAAAAGTGTGATTAATGTGTGAAATGCATTATGCAAATTTAAACACATTACCTGCTAATTATGCATACTTTTTATGGACAAGAGTTTTAATGAGCCATCAGCCAAGTAACAGGACAAACACCGCTGAGGTGATTTTCAATACAATTGATATCTGAGATACAAGCTGGTTCAACAGTGTTGACATGAAACAAGAAATGAGTCTGTGGTGTAATACGAGAGACTTGAAGATCAGTCAAAGGAGAACAAACGATTTGTTCATAGAGAGGCAGCTGAGCGAATGCAATGACATTAGGTGTACCGGTGCAACCTAGGAAAAATTTTTGTCGCACCTTTACAAATTTTGGTCGCACTGTAGAGCCCGGTGTACCCTTGTTGTGTTTATGTATTGAGAGTGCTGTGGTTGAGAGGGATGCCGAGCAGGGTTTTTTTAAAATATATATATATATATATTATATCTCCAGATAGGTGACAGTAGTTATTAGGATGCCACTACTGACCAATCAGAATCAAAAATGTTTATAGCACATAAGCAATGACAAAGTTATACCATTTGTAGTGGGGGGTATTGCAGAAAGCAGGATATGTGACATACCTGGGTATTTTTAAGAGTAAGTAAGTGGATAACCTCAACATTCGGTTCCAAAATCAGAGGTAACTTTCAGGGTATGCAAAGAGCCATAGCAACTCACTCTCTGAACATAACCTGCTCCGGAGGTTTTATGAAGGAGCTTTATTTTAAAGAAAGCCAATTAAAAATTATACTAAAACAGTACATTTCTAGCCAGTTAATGTACAGTGATGCTCCTCGATAAGTGTGAGTAACTATCTCACCCATGGTAACAACACAATAAACAATACCACAAGTAGTATCTATACAAAAATTATACATATAAAAATCACAGAACATTTTCTGTACGAATACTAAAAATAAAATAAATGTCCAGTGAAACTCTCATCACTTTCAATAGGTACATCGATGATGGTGACTGAAGCAACTTAAATATACTTTTGTAACTAACATTTGATAGGTTAAATGTAACATTTGTTAAATCAAATATTTAATTTGATAGTCCATTATTTTATACTGAATAATTACAAAAGCATTTAAAACATGTAAACGGCATTGCATAAAATAGTGGCAAATTTAGACAAGCCTCCTTTAATACTGTCACCTCCCCCCGCTGCTTATTAAAAAAACGAGGAATGCTTAGGAATGTAAGTAAAGAACTGGAGAATTTTATGATGGTGCTGTGCAATTGTACCCCATACACATAGACATGATGCTAGTGCCATGTGTTACTGTAAGTATTGGTTAGTTTATGGCTGTTTGGGAAGGTTTATGGTTCATTCTGGTTTATATTCACTGCAGTATGTTTATCTAGAAACATTAGGTAGTGATTTATTATAATCATGCCACACGACTACATAAACACAAAAACTGTGTTCGCTAATCCGAAGTATATAGTAACTACATTCAGTAGTTTGTAATCAAAATTGTCACCATGTACATAAAAAGGTGCATTTCATATCATTACAAAACATCTACAATTTAAAGCAGGTGTAAATCTTTACTGTAATCTAATTTTTCATTTTTAAAATCAAACTTGAAATAAATCTTTATCTAAACAAGCATGAAGAAGCTTCCCTTTAAAGGAAACCCAAATACTAAAAGGGCAAATTTCTAATAACCTTTGTGCCGTGAACCTCTGTCATGGCTTTTAGTGAGTGATCTCATGGTGACTAAAGTGATAAAAAAAGTGATCTTTTGAATCAAGTGAAGTTAAACGTGTGAAGAGCATTATGGTTATGCTTTCACCTCTGACACTAAATACAGAATTTAATACAATACAATACAAAAAATGGACTAATAAATTGAGATGGCAGATGCATAATGCTGTGGGTGTGTTAATACTACTTTGCTCTAAAATGTCACCATACATTTTTTAAATGTTTTTTTAGATATCTTTCTTTTGACAAGTATGATGGGATTTTCTTTTATAGAAAACCTACGAAACAAATAATAAAAGAGACAATTTTCAGTTTGTCATAGTTTACTTTATCTGTCCCATCGATTTGAATGAGTATCTCACTCATGGTGACTGAAGCAAATAAGATCATGTTCAATGTATGAAAATGAAATGGCATTATTATGCAAAAAAACATACCCCCTTCTATGTTAACTGCTACTAAGTACGCATACTGTTTCTGGACAAGAGTTTTATGATTGCACATGAGCAATGACTTATAATAACTTTAATTTGCTATATAATGCCAAGCTGAACATTCCACATTTTAATCTCAAGAGTTATAAAGGGTCTTGCTTTTAAACAAATTCTGAAGAACTCTCATTAAACAAGTACATCTCTGGTCAGTTATTGTGTAGTGAAGCTGCTCCATCTGTGTGAGTGAGTATCTCACCCATGGTGACTGAAGCAATTATTTTATACTTTTACTAGTATAACATCCAAAGGCTTGCTCTAAAAATAGTCAATTATATCCAAAAGTATCAGCCAATCAACAGGACAAACACTTCTGATATGATTTTCAGTACAATTGATATCTGAGATATAAGCTGGCTCAAAAGTGTTCACATGAAACAAGAAAGAACGAGTCTGTAGTGTATTATGTGAGACTTGAAACTAGTGCCTTTTTTTTTTTATACCCAGACGGGTGAATATTAAGGAACATATGATCACTGGATGCCACAACTGATCAATCAGTATCAAAACCGTAGATTATTTCTGTACAAGTGTGTTTTTAAGCCATAAGCAATAACAAAGTGAGAAAATATTTAAAGATTTTTTTCTTTTGACAAGATGAGGGGGTTTTCATTTATAGAAAACCTACTGGACAAATACTAAAAGAGAACATTTCTATCTTACTATTGTTCACTAAATCTCTCCCATACATTTGAATAATTATCTCACTCATGGTGACTGCAGCAAACCAGATTAACCAGCAAACCAGATCAGTGAAAACATGAACACACCGAAGAGCTGCTTTATAGTAGAAAATGTTGTACATCTGATGAAACAAGACTGACACAGTTTTTCATGTTTAATCCGGTAAAGCTGCTTGATTTTAACCAATCTTTAAAGTGCTATATAAATAAACTTTACTAGAGTGCCGAATTGCAGAGCTCGTGCAAACATATTATTCTTATGCCTTATTAAAATGCTGGCTGTTTTCTCAATTCTGTTGTGTTTATTTTGCTATTGAGAGGAAAGCATGCAGCACATATTTACACATTCATCTAAAAGTCGCTCAGCAGAGTGGGTGGCGTCAGCTGTTTGCTAACAGTATATCACTGCTCGCATATTTTGAACGACTAAACAAAGAACGAAGAAGAACTTCTGAGTATATCGAGCCCTTAATGCAAATTCAAATGCCCCCAGTGATGTCATCCACTGCTCATAATGTATATTTTTTCTAAACAAAATAACACCCTATATGAAAATGTAATACTAGTTGGCTATAACACAACATAAGTCTTTAATAAATCTTTCATTAAACAAGTATGTTTGGGTTTTCTTTTATAGAAAACCTACTGGACAAATACTAAAAGAGCAAATTTTCAGTTATCTTTGTTCACTAAATCTCCCCCATTAGTTTGAATGAGTATCTCACTCATGGTGACTGAAGAAACCAAGATGAAATTCTTGTTGTAAACTTGTATAAGGCTTTATTATGCAAATTTAAACACACCCCCTTCAACGCTACCTGTTACTAATTACATGTACTGTTTCTGAACAAGAGTTTTATGATGGCACATGAGTTAAAATAACACGTATAGAGCTGTAATATTACTTCTCTGTAAACCATCAAACTCAACCTTTCTTGTTATGAAGGCGCTTTTTAAAGGGAACCTACTGGATAAATACTAAAAGAGTTTCATTGAATAATAATTGTTCACTGAATATCTCCCATCAATTTGAATGAGTAACTCTTCTGATGTGATTTTCAATACAATTGATATCTGAGATATAAGCTGGCTCAACACTGTTCACATGAAACAAGAAAGAACGAGTCTGTAGTGTATTATGTGAGACTTGAAGCTAGTGCCGTTTTTTTATACACAGATGGGTGAACATTAAGGAACATATGACCACTGGATGCCACAACTGACCAATCAGTATCAAGACCGTAAATTAATTCTGTACAAGTGTGTTTCTAATCCATAAGCAATAACAAAGTGATAAAATATTTCAAGGAAATTATTTTGACAAGATGAAGGAGTTTTCATTTATAGAAAACCTACTGGACAAATACTAAAAGAGCAAATTTCTGTCTTACAATTGTTCACTAAATCTCTCCCATACATTTGAATAATTATCTCACTCATGGTGACTGCAGCAAACCAGATTAAGTTCAAGCTTCGTTTCCAACAGTTAAAATGACAAATAAATGCATACTCTGAGAGCGCTCCACAATATATGTTTGATTATACCATCTGGATCATTATCAGTATCAATAAAATAAGATAGAAGACGCATAATGTTGTGGGTTTGTTGATTATAGTTTTTATATTTTTATAGTTACTACTACAATGCTTGGACTTAAAAAAAAAAAAACCCTTTTTAACAATTATGAAAACTGTTTTAGTGAAATATACTTGACAAATGAAAGTGACCCTAAAGGCCCTGATATACTCGTAAAATCGAAGAACAAACTGATGTGGCCTCATTTCGAACAAAATCAGGGCAAACTGAACTTCATTTGGAGTTTGTTTTGGGAGTTTGAAACGGCTTGTCAAAGTTCGCTCCGGCTGGTACTACCATTGATCTGTGGCGATTACGCCATAGGTAGGTGTGCACGGAGGCTCCGCCTTCCTTCACGTCAAACTCTTTTCTGGTTATTTTTTTTCTGTTGCGTCCATCGAGGTCAGACGTCCGCGAGTGAAAACATGAACACACCGAAGAGCTGCTTTATAGTATAAAATGAAGTTGTACATCTGATGAAACAAGACCCACAACTGACCAATCAGAATCAAGACTGTACAGTATTTTTGTACAAGTGTGTTTCTAATCCATAAGCAACAACAAAGTGAGAAAATATTTCAAGCAATTTTTCTTTTGACAAGATGAAGGGGTTTTCATTTATAG
This sequence comes from Romanogobio albipinnatus, assembly GCA_023566225.1. Classification (NCBI taxonomy): domain Eukaryota; kingdom Metazoa; phylum Chordata; class Actinopteri; order Cypriniformes; family Gobionidae; genus Romanogobio; species Romanogobio albipinnatus. The sequence continues at coordinate 24,793,538 of CM042252.1, read as the reverse complement.
AAAACCTACTGGACAAATACTAAAAGAGAAAATTTCTATCTTACCATTGTTCACTAAATCTCTCCCATACATTTGAATGATTATCTCACTCATGGTGACTGCAGCAAACCAGATTAACCAGCAAACCAGATCAGTGAAAACATGAACACACCGAAGAGCTGCTTTATAGTAGAAAATGAAGTTGTACATCTGATGAAACGAGACTGACACTGTTTTTCATATTTAATCCGGTAAAGCTGCTTGATTTTAACCAATCTTTAAAGTGCTATATAAATAAACTTCACTAGAGTGCCGAATTGCAGAGCTCGTGCAAACATATTATTCTTATGCCTTATTAAAATGCTGGCTGTTTTCTCAATTCTGTTGTGTTTATTTTGCTATTGAGAGGAAAGCATGCAGCACATATTTACATATTCATCTAAAAGTCGCTCTCAGCAGAGTGGGTGGCGTCAGCTGTTTGCTAACAGTATATCACTGCTCGCATATTTTGAACGACTAAACAAAGAACGAAGAAGAACTTCTGAGTATATCGAGCCCTTAATGCAAATTCAAATGCCCCCAGTGATGTCATCCACTGCTCATAATGTACACTTTTTCTAAACAAAATAACACCCTATATGAAACTGTAATACTAGTTGGCTATAACACAACATACATAATCCTTTAATAAATCTTTCATTAAACAAGTATGTTTGGGTTTTCTTTTATAGAAAACCTACTGGACAAATACTAAAAGAGCAAATTTTCAGTTATCTTTGTTCACTAAATCTCCCCCATTAGTTTGAATGAGTATCTCACTCATGGTGACTGAAGAAACCAAGATGAAATTCTTGTTGTAAACTTGTATAAGGCTTTATTATGCAAATTTAAACACACCCCCTTTCAACGCTACCTGTTACTAATTACATGTACTGTTTCTGAACAAGAGTTTTATGATGGCACATGAGTTAAAATAACACGTATAGAGCTGTAATATTACTTCTCTGTAAACCATCAAACTCAACCTTTCTTGTTATGAAGGAGCTTTTTAAAGGGAACCTACTGGATAAATACTAAGAGTTTCATTGAATAATCATTGATCACTGAATATCTCCCATCAATTTGAATGAGTAGCTCTTCTGATGTGATTTTCAATACAATTGATATCTGAGATATAAGCTGGCTCAACAGTGTTCACATGAAACAAGAAAGAATGAGTCTGTGGTGCAATACGAGAGACTTGAATCTTATGCCTTTTTTTATATCCAGACGGGTAATAGTGTATGACCACTGGATGCCACGACTGACCAATCAGAATCAAATATGCATATTTCTGGACAAGCCTGGTTGTAGCATTTAAGCAATTATAAAGCAGTACTAAGTGTACAACTGTATTAAGAATCAAATCTTAAAATATATCTAGACAACTTTCTTTTGACAAGTATAATGGGGTTTTCCTTTATAGAAAACCTACTAGACAAATACTAAAAGAGCAAATTTCTAGTTTACCATTGTTCACTAAATCTCTCCCATACATTTGAATGATTATCTCACTCATGGTGATTGCAGCAAACCAGGGCCCGTATTTATCAAGCATCTGAGAATTACTCACAAGAACACTGCTAAGAATTGACTTAAGAGTAAAAAATTATTGGCTCAAAGCTCATAAAAGTTAGTTATCAAGCATCTCAATCATACTGTACGTGACTAGTGGGACTAAATCTTAAGTGTCAGTCTTAGAGTTGATTTACAACACTTTGCTGTGCCACAAACAGGATTTTGGATGATGTCATAGGCATGGGCCAATCACTGAATAGATGTCCTTATTTAAGAATATTCTCAGATAAATTCACATGGAATGGTGGAATTAAGGGGAGTTTGCAGTCAACACACAATAAAGAATTTTCAAGAGAATACATTATGATCTTCACATTGGAAATGAAAGAAACACTTTTTCCACCATGTCTTACAAATTACAATTTTTAAACCAGTGTGCTGTGAACTCACCTGCCTATATATAGGCTAGATTTTGATATAATCCAAAAGAATACAGAATTGGTGGGAGGGAGAAAGCGCTACTTTTTGCAGAATCATTCGAAAAGCAGAATCATTTTTTTTTTTATATTTTATATATATATATATATATATATATATATATATATATATATATATATATATATATATATATATATATATATATATATATATATATATATATATATATATATATATATATATATATATATATATATATGTCAACATTAACCAGCGCTGAAAAAGATGATGCTTGCTCAGTTTTTATACACAGATGGGTGAATATTAAGGAACATATGACTACTGGATGCCACCACTGACCAATCAGAATCAAGACCGTACATTATTTTTGTACAAATGTGTTTCTAATCCATAAGCAATAACAAAGTGATAAAATATTTCAAGGAAATTTTCTTTTGACAAGACAAAGGAGTTTTCATTTATAAAAAACCTACTGGACAAATACTAAAAGAGCAAATTTCTGTCTTACAATTGTTCACTAAATCTCTCCCATAAATTTGAATAATTATCTCACTCATGGTGACTGCAGCAAACCAGATTAAGTTCAAGCTTCGTTTCCAACAGTTAAAATGACAAATAAATGCATACTCTGAGAGCGCTCCACAATATATGTTTGATTATACCATCTGGATCATTATCAGTATCAATAAAATAAGATAGAAGACGCATAATGTTGTGGGTTTGTTGATTATAGTTTTTATATTTTTATAGTTACTACTACAATGCTTGGACTTATAAAAAAAAAAAAACTTTTTAACAATTATGAAAACTGTTTTAGTGAAATATACTTGACAAATGAAAGTGACCCTAAAGGCTCTGATATACTCGCAAAATCGAAGAACAAACTGATGTGGCCTCATTTCGAACAAAATCAGGGCAAACTGAACTTCATTTGGAGTTTGTTTTGGGAGTTTGAAACGGCTTGTCAAAGTTCGCTCCGGCTGGTACTACCATTGATCTGTGGCGATTACGCCATAGGTAGGTGTGCACGGAGGCTCCGCCTTCCTTCACGTCAAACTCTTTTCTGGTTAATTTTTTTCTGTTGCGTCCATCGAGGTCAGACGTCCGCGAGTGAAAACATGAACACACCGAAGAGCTGCTTTATAGTAGAAAATGAAGTTGTACATCTGATGAAACAAGACCCACAACTTACCAATCAGAATCAAGACTGTACAGTATTTTTGTACAAGTGTGTTTCTAATCCATAAGCAATAACAAAGTGAGAAAATATTTCAAGAAATTTTTCTTTTGACAAGATGAAGGGGTTTTCATTTATAGAAAACCTACTGGACAAATACTAAAAGAGAAAATTTCTATCTTACCATTGTTCACTAAATCTCTCCCATACATTTGAATGATTATCTCACTCATGGTGACTGCAGCAAACCAGATTAACCAGCAAACCAGATCAGTGAAAACCTGAACACACCGAAGAGCTGCTTTATAGTAGAAAATGAAGTTGTACATCTGATGAAACGAGACTGACACTGTTTTTCATGTTTAATCCGGTAAAGCTGCTTGATTTTAACCAATATTTAAAGTGCTATATAAATAAACTTTACTAGAGTGCCGAATTGCAGAGCTCGTGCAAACATATTAACATTGCTATGATCAGATTCTTATGCCTTATTAAAATGCTGGCTGTTTTCTCAATTCTGTTGTGTTTATTTTGCTATTGAGAGGAAAGCATGCAGCACATATTTACACATTCATCTAAAAGTCGCTCAGCAGAGTGGGTGGCGTCAGCTGTTTGCTAACAGTATATCACTGCTCGCATATTTTGAACGACTAAACAAAGAACGAAGAAGAACTTCTGAGTATATCGAGCCCTTAATGCAAATTCAAATGCCCCCAGTGATGTCATCCACTGCTCATAATGTATATTTTTTCTAAACAAAATAACACCCTATATGAAAATGTAATACTAGTTGGCTATAACACAACATAAGTCTTTAATAAATCTTTCATTAAACAAGTATGTTTGGGTTTTCTTTTATAGAAAACCTACTGGACAAATACTAAAAGAGCAAATTTACAGTTATCTTTGTTCACTAAATCTCCCCCATTAGTTTGAATGAGTATCTCACTCATGGTGACTGAAGAAAACAAGATGAAATTCTTGTTGTAAACTTGTATAAGGCTTTATTATGCAAATTTAAACACACCCCCTTCAACGCTACCTGTTACTAATTACATGTACTGTTTCTGAACAAGAGTTTTATGATGGCACATGAGTTAAAATACGAGAGGGTTGTTTCCCTGCGGCTTCGGCTCGGGGATAGGTCTCTCACTGTTGTGTGTGCCTACGGGCCAAACAGCAGTGCAGAGTACCCGGCCTTCTTGGTGCCCCTGGGAGGGGTGCTGGAGAGTGCGCCGACTGGGGACTCCGTCGTTCTACTGGGGGACTTCAACGCCCACGTGGGCAATGACAGTGAAACCTGGAGGGGCGTGATTGGGAGGAACGGCCCCCCTGATCTGAACCCGAGTGGTGTTCAGTTATTGGACTTCTGTGCTAGTTACAGTTTGTCCATAACGAACACCATGTTCAAGCATAAGGGTGTCCATCAGTGCACATGGCACCAGGACACCCTAGGTCGTAGGTCAATGATCGACTTTGTGGTCGTTTCATCTGACCTGTGGCCGTATGTCTTGGACACTCGGGTGAAGAGAGGGGCGGAGCTGTCAACTGATCACCACCTGGTGGTGAGTTGGATCCGATGGCGGGGGAGGAAGCTAGATAGACTCGGTAGACCCAAACGTACTGTGAGGGTCTGCTGGGAACGTTTGGCCGAGTCTCCTGTCAGAGAGATCTTCAACTCCTGCCTCCGGCAGAGCTTCGACCGGATCCCGAGGGAGGCTGGAGATATTGCGTCCGAGTGGACCATGTTCTCCACCTCCATTGTCAAAGCGGCTGCTCGGAGCTGTGGACGCAAGGTCTCCGGTGCCTGTCGAGGCGGCAATCCCCGAACCCGGTGGTGGACACCGGAAGTAAGGGATGCCGTCAAGCTGAAGAAGGAGTCCTATCGGGCCTGGCTGGCTTGTGGGACTCCTGAGGCAGCTGACAGGTACCGGCAGGCTAAACGGACTGCAGCCCGGGTGGTTGTGGAGGCAAAAACTCGGGCCTGGGAGGAGTTCGGTGAGGCCATGGAAAAGGACTATCGGCTGGCCTCGAAGAGATTCTGGCAAACCGTCCGGCGCCTCAGGAGGGGGAAGCAGTGCCCTACCAACGCTGTTTACAGTGGCGATGGGCGGCTGTTGACCTCAACTGGGGATGTTGTCGGACGGTGGAAGGAATACTTCGAGGATCTCCTCAATCCCGCCGTCACGTCTTCCATTGAGGAAGCAGAGGCTGGGGGCTCAGAGGAGGACTCGTCCATCACCCAAGCTGAAGTCACCGAGGTGGTCAAGAAACTCCTCGGTGGCAAGGCACCGGGGGTGGATGAGATCCGCCCTGAGTACCTCAAGTCTCTGGATGTTGTGGGGCTGTCTTGGCTGACACGCCTCTGCAGCATCGCGTGGCGGTCGGGGACAGTGCCTCTGGGATGGCAGACCGGGGTGGTGGTCCCTCTTTTTAAGAAGGGGGACCGGAGGGTGTGTTCCAACTATAGGGGGATCACACTTCTCAGCCTCCCCGGGAAAGTCTATGCCAGAGTACTGGAGAGGAGAATTCGGCCGATAGTGGAACCTCGGATTCAGGAGGAACAATGCGGTTTTCGTCCTGGTCGTGGAACACTGGACCAGCTCTATACCCTCTACAGGGTGCTGGAGGGTTCATGGGAGTTTGCCCAACCAGTCCACATTTGTTTTGTGGATTTGGAGAAGGCATTCGACTGTGTCCCTCGTGGCGTCCTGTGGAGGGTGCTGGGGGAATATGGGGTCCGGGGTCCTTTGCTGAGGGCTGTCCGGTCCCTGTATGACGAAGCAGGAGTTTGGTCCGCATTGCCGGCAGTAAGTCAGACTTGTTCCCGGTGCATGTTGGACTCCGGCAGGGCTGCCCTTTGTCGCCGGTTCTGTTCATAATTTTTATGGACAGAATTTCTAGGCGCAGCCAAGGGCCGGAGGGTGTCAGGTTTGGGGACCACACGGTTTCGTCTCTGCTCTTTGCGGATGACGTTGTCGTGTTGGTCCCTTCTAACCGGGACCTCCAGCATGCACTGGGACGGTTTGCAGCCGAGTGTGAAGCGGCTGGGATGGGAATCAGCACCTCCAAATCCGAGGCCATGGTCCTCAGTCGGAAAAGGGTGGCTTGCCCACTTCAGGTTGGTGGAGAGTTCCTGCCCCAAGTGGAGGAGTTCAAGTATCTAGGGGTCTTGTTCACGAGTGAGGGGAGGATGGAACGGGAGATTGACAGACGGATCGGTGCAGCTTCTGCAGTAATGCGGTCGGTGTACCGGTCTGTCGTGGTGAAGAAAGAGCTAAGCCGTAAGGCGAAGCTCTCGATTTACCGGTCAATCTACGTTCCTACTCTCACCTATGGTCATGAGCTTTGGGTCATGACCGAAAGGACAAGATCCCGGATACAGGCGGCCGAAATGAGCTTTCTCCGCAGGGTGGCTGGGCGCTCCCTTAGAGATAGGGTGAGAAGCTCAGTCACTCGGGAGGAACTCGGAGTAGAGCCGCTGCTCCTCCACATCGAGAGGGGACAGCTGAGGTGGCTCGGGCATCTGTTCCGGATGCCTCCTGAACGCCTTCCCGGGAAGGTGTTTCGGGCATGTCCAACCGGGAGGAGGCCCCGGGGAAGACCAAGGACACGCTGGAGGGACTATGTCTCCCGGCTGGCCTTGGAACGCCTCGGTGTCCCCCCGGAAGAGCTAGAGGAAGTGTCTAGGGAGAGGGAAGTCTGGGCATCCCTGCTTAGACTGCTGCCCCCGCGACCCGGCCCCAGATAAGCGGAAGAAGATGGATGGATGGATGGATGAGTTAAAATAACACGTATAGAGCTGTAATATTACTTCTCTGTAAACCATCAAACTCAACCGTTCTTGTTATGAAGGAGCTTTTAAAGGGAACCTACTGGATAAATACTAAAAGAGTTTCATTGAATAATCATTGTTCACTGAATATCTCCCATCAATTTGAATGAGTAACTCTTCTGATGTGATTTTCAATACAATTGATATCTGAGATATAAGCTGGCTCAACACTGTTCACATGAAACAAGAAAGAATGAGTCTGTGGTGTAATACGAGAGACTTGAAAATAGTGCCTTTTTTTTGTACTGAATTTTAAGGAATGTATGACCACTAGATGCCACAACTGATCAATCAGTATTAAATATGCATATTTCTGAACAATCGTGCTCATAGCACATAAGCAATGACAACGCACCAATTATACAACTGTATTGAGATTCAAATTTTAAAATATTTCAAAGCAACTTTCTTTTGACAAGTATAATGGGGTTTTCCTTTATAGAAACCCTACTAGACAAATACTAAAAGAGAACATTTTCAGCTTTTCATTGTTAACTGAATCTCTCCCATCAATTTGAATGAGTATCTCACTCATGGTGACTGACGCAAATAAGATCAAGTTCAACGTATGAAAGGCATTATTATGCTAATTTAAAAACACCTCCTTCAATGTTACCTGTTACTAAGTATGCATACTGTTTCTGGACAAGAGTTTTATGATGGCACATGAGCAACAAGATTCCTGCAACAACATCCAGGAAATCTTTCTTTAAACCTTTTAAAGGAAACCTACTGAGACAAATACTAAAAGAGTACTTTTCTAGCAAGTTACTATATCATCCAAAGGCTTCTGCTAAAATATCCAAAACTATGAGCACCACAACAATACTACAGTAATATTAATACCGAACTCCTCTTGAGGTAATTTTGTTTTTCATTACAATCGGTAATTGTGGTGCCAAGAGTGAGTCCACAGTCTAAACCGGCACCGGTTTCTGTTACCTAGATGGTCAATAGCTCAAAATCAAGAACTTAAAGCAATCCTATAATAAACTGAAACACAACTTTACTGTAGTATACTTGTTTGCCAAACTACACTTTAAAAAAAACTCTCAAAAAACAAAAATTTTTTCTCAAATACTAAAAGAGCTAAATTTAAACTAGCAGGCATTTAGTCAACATTTCCTATCACTTTGGGGTTTTGTGTTTTTTTTATTATGGGTATGCAAATGAAATCTAATTTGGTGGTGCTATGCATAATACATGCATTCACAATGATACTATGTACACTTTAGGTGCATATGTTTCTTTTAAGGTACTATGTACCCTTCAGTGGTAAATAAGCACCTTTTGCAAGGGTACAGCCCCAGTGAAAGCTTTTGCACCTTTTTTTTTTTTTCTTTCTTACTGAGAGCATTCCAACATGATACCAATGTAATGTATTACTATAAACTGGTGAAGCTGTGCTTATTTTAGGGCTTTTAGTTCATGGTTTGCTTTACTTTTGGAAGATTTAGAGACATTTCCCAAGCAACCGCAGATCTTATTTTATGTGTGCTGCTCTTTATTTATATATATACAAGTCTTGCTGAAAATGTAACCTTTTTTTATGGTCCACCATTTCAGGGTCTGTCACTGGAGGGACCTGCAAGGAGCTTGCTGCTCAGAAAGACGTGGATGGCTTCCTGGTGGGCGGCGCTTCCTTGAAACCAGAGTTTATCGACATTATTAATGCAAAAGCATAAAGAGCTGAGACCATCATCTATCTAAACCCTAGGGCTTAGGTCTGCTCCCCAATCCTGCTCTTCTTTAGAAAGTGTTATTGTGGTTTTGTTGCTATTGTTTCACTTTTGTTTTTTGTATTGTAATTATAAAGGGACAGATTGACACAAACTATAAACTCAAGGGTGTAATTCCACTGAACCGCGTGCAACCGAGTGTGCTATTAAACCTATTTGTGTAGTGAAGTACAGGACTGTAATGAGAACCATCATGGGGCTTTAGGGCTCACGCCTTTACTTGAATAATGTTTACCAACATTCTTGTGTACACTATCAAAAATCTAGGGTGAAGTCAGTCAATCAACCTCAGCATCCTTTTAATTCAAGTGAAACTACTTTCCATGAATATGGTTGTCCTGACGTTTTCCTGTCCCTCAAAGAGAGTCTGACTGGCCTGTTGTGAAAGTGCTGCTCATATGTCAGTAATAACCAATGTTATTTGGTATCAAGTATAAGACCGAAATATTCTAATAAATGTTTAAACTAATTTTACTGTTGTTTTTAGTTATTCTTACTGGAACATAGAAAGTTTAAAAGAAAAAAAGGTCACTAAGGACAATCATTTATTTGATCAAAAATTTACTTCAGAAACCAGTAAAAAAAACAATTGTTATAAAACATTTTATTTTAAAGCAATGCAGGGATGTGAACACTACTGTACATGGGAACCGCTGTAACTTACCATATTTAAAAGACAATTCTAATAGTTTCCACTACTAAATCACAATCTGTACATCAGATTCTTTATTGTTCTTTATTTTTCTCACAAGATAAAGTATGTACATTATGTACAGATCAGCATCTACAAACGGCAGTATTTTCTTTCAGGGCAGAGACATTAGGGCTTTGAGAGGTAGAGCTGTAAAAGAAGAAACAGATACAAGCACAGTCCTGTCGAAATACTTACTGCCAAGCACTGACCAAATATAAACTAAATCGCAACATTGCATTATTACATGATACAGAGGAAAGAGGAGGGAGACAGGAACATGCAGAAAGAAGAACAGATGGCTGGGGGGGAAAAAATTAAGATGAGAAGGCAAAAAAAAAATATCAATGGCCAAAGTTGAAAATGTAAGAGAACACTCACAGTGGCAAATCTAAGTACAACAAACAATATGAACTAAAAGAAGAGCAAAGCTATGATGCAGAGGAAAGTAGTTAAAGGAATTTGATGTTCAAGAAGAGGACAGGCAACAAAGAGAGGGATGAGACCGTTAGTAATACTGCTGTGAAAAATATTACACCATTACGACAGCAAAGGCTAAAAATACATTTCATGAAAAAGAAAAAAAAACAGTGGCATCAATCGAGATTAACATTGCTTTAAGCAATCTTTAAGTGATGTTCATTATGGGCAGCCAATCACTGTTATCAATTATAAACTACAGTGAACTTTAAAGACCTGAGGACATTAACTGTAAGGATTTCTCTAACCTGTTGATTAGATATCTAAAGTTTACATGAGGGTATAAAATGTTTATATCTGTATGTCCAGGTGTGTCCAGTATACAATCCTACAGCTTCTATTAAACATCAGAAACCTGTTCAGCACACAAACAAAACAGTAGTAAAGAACAGTAATTGCAAAAAAACAAAAAAAAAACAAATCAGTAAACACACAAAAACTAAAAAAAAGTTAGGGGAAAAAAAAAAAAGCCAGTTAAGAATAGACAAAAAGCCACACCTGAACATACAGCAGCAATTCTACTAAACGCTAAATGGAGCCAATCCTGAAATACAATCCATACATCATCTTTAGACTGACAAAGTGTTTGTCGTTTCATAGAAGTTGCCGTTAAAAAAAGAAAAACATTGCAAATTGAAATCAAGCTCTCGTTAGAACGACAAATGCATCAGACACCAACAGGCACAATGAAGGATCAATTGGCCGATGTCTGGATGTCTCAATGGCCATTTTCCAGTGTGCCTCTGGATTAGTTTTGCCCTCATCTTTTCATCTCCTGCTTTGCTCCGATTGTGCATGACTGCAAGAAGAGAGAGAATTTGGTAATAGAGGAGAATAAGGGGTGGGAGGGGTTGAAGGTGGAGAAGGAGAGGAGAGCAAAGTCAGTGTGGAAACCAGTAGCTTCAGCAAATTATTCATTTACAAATGTAAAACCAAAAACAAGCACCCAAACAGAATGAAGCCCTAAGGTAGTCAAAATTAACTGAAAAGAAAAGAAAAACAAACATTAACCAAACTTCAATATATTGCAGTCTTCGGTGCTTATTGGACCTCAAAGTCACGTTACAATTTAAAGGATCAATATCTTTGGAGGAAAAAACTAAATCTAGACAAACAGCATGTAATGTATTAAAAATTGTGCTTAAACCAAATATTTATCTTGTTGTTGGATACTTTGGTATGATTATTACAGGTGCAAACGCAAGAAAAGCTGACTGGGGAAAAGAGGAAGACGAACAAAACAGGAAGGAAGGCATTAAGTTAAAAAAGGACTTGAAAAATACAGCAAACAGAAATAACTGCTTGGAAATATTAAAGGGATAGTTCACCCAAAAATTAAAAGTCATCATTTACTCGCCCCTCAAACCTGTATAAAATGTCTTTGTTCTGCTGAACACAAAGGAAGATATTTGGAAGAACGTTTGTAACCAAGCAGATCTCGGCAGCCATTAGTGGGGGAAAAATACTGTGGTAGTCAATGGCTGCCGAGATCTGCTTGGTTACAAACATTCTTCCAAATATCCTCCTTTGTGTTCAGCAGAACAAAGACATTTATACAGGTTTGGAACAACTTGAGGGTGAGTAAATAAAGTAAAAATTATAATTTTCGGGTGAACTATCCCTGTAATGTAATGACCCAACAAGAGAAAGATTTGGCATTATATCATCAATTCATGAATCCCTGACTCGTTATCGTTTTACTTTCTAACATGTACATTTATTTCATGTCTAGGGAAATGTAATGTGAAAATTTCACTTATTTGCGCTAAACCGCTTATCAGTGAGCACATGCTCACCACCCAAGACATATTTAAACTTTAAAAACTGCCAGCAAAATTACTGTATAAACCAAAATGACACTTACCATTGTACAAACAAAAATAAACCAAAGTACTATAAAAGAAAAAATAATTTCACATTATTTGCATGAGCAAGTATGTACATATTTCACAGACGAGATGTTAGGGATGCTTTCTGCTCAGTGCACATCTTGCTAAAGCACATATTTCAGACCCAAGCCTTATCCATGCTGGATGAACGTTAATCACATTTAATAAATCTGATTACTTCAACAGCAAAAATGCTAAAAAGCTCCTCACTCATTTGCAATGAAAGTGATGTTTGGGTTGCAACTCCAATGAAACCATTTTAAAGCAGTCCATTAGATATTAAGGAGCATTAGATGAACTTTGTAAAACTTTGAATTGGTACAACTTTTTACTATAATGCGTTCATGCTTCAATCGGCTGGATTAGGACCATGATGCCATTTGAATCTCTGGGATTTACTACTGCACCTTAGTAATATCCGTGTAAAACGAGCAGATCTATTATAATTTTTTTTGTACAGCTTTTTTGTTGTCAATCTTGCAGATAAGGGGTGCAACAGGGTTCAGTATTAGGCCCGTTTCAAAATGAGATATGACAAATTCAAAACCTGCCAGCAGGGTTAAAAGACATCAAGCCAAGCATGTCGTTCAACAGCGGAAAAACCTCAACCCAAGCTGAGCGAAGATCCACCGCGCTTTTTCGAAGTCCTTCTTACCAGCCATTACCAGTAGATGTGGCCGAAGCACAAGGAGTCATACAAACCCATGCGTTTCCAAACCCAGCAGGACAGTGGATGCCATTGAGTGAGGTGGCTAGTGGAGAGGGGACAGGATACAACAGCCATCTTGCTGTGAGGGAAAGCTGATCATGCTTTTCCTTCGGAAAGAATCAACTTGGTGAGGCTGACTGCATGTTGGGTGTAGGGACCTTCTATGCTGGGTGGTGCTTGAGGGGACTTGGCTCTTCAGTGACTTGAGGTGAAACTTAGTGGTGAATGATTGCCTTAGGTGGACCTGGATGATTTTAAAACGGACCTATTCAGATCACAGCTGGGGTGGAAGTGAAAGATTTAGAGTCACTGAGTTGTGCTTCCTGGGTGCCAAGGAACGATTAGGGTGGTATCTACGACTTCTTGAGTGTTGAACGTCATGTGTGGGAGAGGAGACTGTGGGTTGGGGGGTGGAGCTGGTGACAGTGCAAAAATACGGACTAATCTGCATTTCTGAAGGTGATCTTGTTATAACTCAGTCCAAATATTATTGGCTATCAGCATTAGGATCTTAGAGATGAAGTGAGGAAGGAGATCTAATGGAGCGCCTCCATCACTGACTTACTGAAGACATCTCAGGCAAAGGGAAAGATAGGGCATACAAACCATCCTCTTCTTGCTTGAAGGATTGCACTGAGCTCACTTGGCTTTAAAGTCCATTAAAGATGACAAAAATCTTGGCATAGGATCCTTTGCCTTCACACAGACTTGAGCTGGTACGCTTTTGGTGGAAACTGGCCCGCATTATATTCAGCATTAACTGTGATGTTTTCAGGTCTTGAGCTTTGTGGCTGTTTGCTTGAGGGGAGAGAAACATGAGAACACACAACACTGTTAGCTTGAAAATGCTTTTTGAGCTTTATGACGTGGGACCTGACATGATCTGCTGACCTGCTCCCATGAGATCTTTGCCCTGTGTTTCTTGTTTCTATTGTTTTAAGGGATAATCTGCAAGTATTTGGTTGCCTGATACTTCACTAAATGGGCTGTGTGAAAAGGCTATACTGGGTCTTGAAATGGCACCTAAGTCCCTGTATATGGGTGTCAACTGTCCATCTGTCAGAATGTCCATCACTCTACAAGAGTTATAAAATAATCTGAGATATCTCTCGTATATATAATCAGCTCTAGGCTCTGAATGTGTGTCTATTATGCAGATATCTGGTCCCTTATCTACAGTCTGTCTTTATAAGCTCTATAAGTGTAAATCAGTGGTCACCCCCAACCCTTTCCCCCATACTACGAGGTTGTAAGACAGACTGAACTGACTTTACAGTCTATTTTGCTTGGGTCAGAGGGGGTGAATGCAACCCCAAGCCCTGTTAGAAATGCTAAACATGAATCTAAATCTGGGAAGGCCAAGCTGGACTGCACATACTCCACCGGCACAGAGGGCCTGAACCTGTAGCAGAGAAGGGAAAATAAGAGGGAAAACTTTAGACTTCAAATCATCAATAGCATAGTTATCTCCCTGGCATCTGTACTCACGTTTTAAGAATGGCCCTCAGCGCTAGATTTCTTTCACGCTCCACAAACTTGTCAATAAGATAAGCAGCCATACGCGGAGCTTTCTGATAGAGTTTGAAAAACCGGTGGAAGTTTCCAAGAGCCCAGGCAGTACGGAGCTCAAGAGCATGAGCTACACATGGATCAGCACGGAGCTCAGGGGTCAGGTACACAAGCTCAGTGGTCAGGTCTAAGATAAATGTAGAAAGGGCAATACAAATTGGAGTGCAAAATAGTGAAAGTAAAACCACATATATGGATTAAACAGAGAAGGCAATTTATACCTCCAGAGTTTTTAGTAAAGATGTAGTAGATAAGTCTGTAGGAAGTGAATTCTCCAACGTTGTCCGATGGGCAGTCTTTATACAGAGCCTTCAGCTGGGTCTGGCACTGGTTGAACTCCTCATGGTCACCCTGATAACAGTTGAAATGAGTGTTTAGTCCAAAAAGAAATAAAAGTGCCTTTTAATCAGAGCTGATTTAACACCACATACCTTTTCCAGAGCAATGCGAGCATGAGTCTCATATACCTCCACGGTGAAGTCTGTACGCACACCTTGAACCTGAACGACAAGATTTCAAGATAAGACACTACATGATTAAATGGTTAGGCATGCAAGTGGTACTTGCAAGTGTTACTCACAGTGAGATCCTGTCGTATCGACTTCATTTGTTCACATGCGTACAAGTAATCCTGATTGGTTTTCCAATGAGCTTTCACCGCAATCAGGGACTTTCGCAACACCTGAAACAAGAAAAAAATTAAATAAAAACCACTGAAGCTGCTTAATTTACCAACTACAGACCACTTTTGAGTACAACCCATGAATAACAAATACAGAATCCAGTGTAACCACAGATCTATAACCATTAAACCGACCCCTAAAGAAAAGCAACACTTAGAGAAACACTCACAGGTACAGGTCTGACGGTTGCAGGGTCGGGAGCACAGGTGAGGCGCAGGTAGTTTTTTGTGATGTCCTGACAGGTGCCCACAATGGGGCATTCATCCCAACTCAGCCCCTCCTGGGTGCCATTGGGGAGGTCAAAAACATTGATGTTTAACACCAGGGGCTCAGTGCGTAATTTAGTGTGGAAGCGTGCTGCACGGCTCTGCTTCTTTGCTTCACGATTCGGGTCGTGAAAGTCAAGGCCTGCGTTTCCACCTTTCCGCTTTTTACCAATACCGCTCGTTAGGTCTTCCATATTCCTGATAAAAGTCAGAGAAGGTAATTAGTAGTTTGAGTAGCAATGTTTTAATGTGGCTACTTTTTCATACTAGTCAAAATGTCATGAGAACATTTCCTAAAAGTTAAACACTTGTTAATGGCATTTCATTTTGGTGTACAATGTCTCACCTCCGCCCTCTGTTTGCTTTGCCTCTTCCTCTGCCTCTCTCTCCCCCGGCTCCTCTACCTCGCTCCCTTTCTGCACCACGGCCTCTGCCGCCCTTTTGTTGCCGCCGTGATAACGGAAGGCGAGGATCACTTGACATGCTGCTATCTGATTGGGAGCCTGAATCACTGCAGAAGGAAGAGAGTCAACATTAAAATTCTGCTGATCACCAATTTCTATCATACTTCAAGTGATGATTTAATGTAGGGCTGTCGCTAATGATTATTTCGGTAATCAATCGATTATTCTGACGATTAATCAAGTAATCAGGCCTATTTTTTTTACCACCAAAAATGATGCAAGTAAACAATAGCCTTTAAAATTACTTAAACTACATATATAACAATGTGGCAATAATACATGGTTAAAATAATGTATCAAAAGCAAGTAATCATGGTTTATTTAACACTGTTAAAAGCACAATGTAATGCATAATAAACAAACTACTAAACTACATTACGTATCAAATGCCTGCAGAGGGTGCCAACGGCCTGGCGATTGTTGTTGTTACTTTACAGCATGATCAAATCTTTGTTTAATATTGGCAAAACAAGATTTAATTCAAAATGACTACTAGATCTTTAATCTTTGGCCAATAAGTGATTTAGGTTAAAAATCTGGTGATATAGCACACGTTGCGTTCCCAGAATGTGTTAAGCAACCCAAATTCACAGCATATGCAGAGATGGAGTTTGTTAACCAAGCTGCTGTGACACGCTTCGCCCATGTAATAACAGTGCAACAGGTCGCTATGAAACACTAAGCACACAAGACTTTATGCGCATGGTTATTGAAAACCAAACAAACAGCAAATGCAGAGCCTGAGTTTAATGTGAATTTAATGTGAACAGAGCCGCTGGAAGAAATGCGTAACCTGCACGCATGTAAATAAAGCGAATATACTTATTCAATTTAATGAAATTGACATTTTTATTTCAAAATAGCACTATGCTATATTATGATTTTTAAATGGTTTAAAATATATAATGCAGCCTTATCATAGTTTAATAATGCGGTTCATGAATTCTCAACCTTTGGATGCGCCACTTCCGGAATTTTGCTGGTTAATTGACACGGGTAATCTGCCACCGAGAACTCAAATCAAGGCATCATGACAGCCCTAAGTTAACGCGTTTGTATTAGATCAAGTAACTTGGCAACCCTGAGCATTACCTGCGGTGATGTCTACTCCTGTCCCTGTGTCGACTGTGAGGGGATGGGGATCGTGACGAGGAGTGGGATGAGCTGGAGGAGGGGCTTCTTTGAGAGAAGACATTTCTGTAGTTACCCAGCCTGGCCCCCGCCCTGCCACGCGTGGCTCCACCTCTACCAACAGCATTTTCCTGAGAACGTTGAGGAACCATCTCCCAGCGAGACTGCTTTTGCTTCAGGCTAAAAGAAAGCAGTTATGTATTTATTTATTTTTATACACCATCTACGCATCAAGGCTATTTACATGATGAGAGCAAAGTGAATATCAAAAGTCATACAATTAACAAAAAAAACTACAAAAGACAAAACTCACGTAATACAAGAAAAAATTTCTAAAATACATGGAGATCATTTGAATATGTCAATAATACAACATATCCATGAATAAAAATGCTGTCTATTCAGATTAAAAATAGTCCAGTCCAGTAAAATGTTTAACAGTCACTGGAGTTTGACAAGGAAGGCATGATTTTGGGTCTTCACCAATGACCAAAACGGCACTTAGTAAAAACAACTTGTTCATACCCAAATTTGAATCTTATATTTATATTTAGTGCCAATTGTTAAATAGCTGGAAATGACTCTGAACAAGCCACTTTTAGAACGAGGAATGCTGAACTGAACAAAAAGTACAAATTACAGAATAGATATGCAACTCACTCTGGTAGGGGTTCTCTGGTCCAGTCGATGGTATAAGCAGAGCCATCCTGTAGTCTGGACTGCAGAAGGTCTTTCAGTACTTTTTCTGTACGATCCTTATCCTCTTCAGATTCACAGGCTGTGAAGCAACGCTGTACATACTCTTTCATGGCCTGTGGCCAGTCCTGAGGCCTTTGAGAAAGAAGAAAATGGTTTTCATTGATTTCTTACATTAAAGTAATATCACAGAGCTAATATGTGTGATACAATGCATTAAAATGAGCACAGCTCTAATGATCTGTTCAATCTAGAGAGATGTAGTCAGTTGCTCCCGAGACACAAGCATGTTTCAACCAGCCTCTTAAATTGTAAATATTAGCCAGTACGCTTACCGAGTTTGGGAACTTCCAGCTGAAGTTGTAGATGTTGCAACAGACCCAGGTGATGGGTTTGTCGCATTGGGGGATGCCAATCCAGCAGCCTGCTCAGCTGAAGGGAAGTTTTGACTGGCCATGACGTACGGGCGCTTTTGTATGTTAAATTTAACAGAACCTGTTCCAGGAGCCTCTGTTGAGGAAGAAAGAAAACATTAGGAGGATATACTTAAAGGGTTAGTTTACCCAAAAATGAAAATTATCCCACAATTTACTCACCCTTCAGCCAGCCATCCTAGGTGTATATGACTTTCTTCTTTCAGCCAAACACAATCAGAGTTACATAAAAATATCCTGGCGCTTCCAAGCTTTATAATGGGAGTGAAATGTACCTTAGATTTTGAAGCCCAAAAAAAGCTCATCTGTCCATCATAAAAGTAATCCATAGGCTAAAGGGTGTAACGCGAGTCGAGTTCCGCGGAAGAGTGACCTCTGACCCGACACATGACTTAGAAGTAGACACCTCTCGTGGTTCAAACAAAATGGGCTGGGCAAGAAACTCAAGCTCCTCCGAAAATTCTCATTTTAGACTTCTAATTTGTGTCCGGTGTTGCGTTTTGCTCTATCCTCTGTGCTTCTGCATTCTTCAATAAGTCATGCGCCGGGTCATAGGTCACTTTTCCACTGGAACTAGACTCGCATACGGCCGTTAATGGAAGTCAGTGATTATAGTTTTTAAAGTTATAAATATTAGGGCTGGGTATTGACACATTTCACAATTCGATTCGATTTCGATTCAAAAGCTTGCAATTCGATTAGATTATTTTGGATATATATTAGGTACAATACATGGTGCATTCATGGCAAACAAATCTCATGCTGTAAACTATGGGAGTCAGTTGGTACTACATTAGCCTACTATAATATTGAAGATAAAAATTAACCTTTGTATTTGCATACAAACACTAAAAATACACTCAATTATGTTTTTTTTTTTAATAAAGTTATAAAATTATATTTACAATTACATAATTTTTCTACTCCAATTTGTTTTTGAAATATAAACATTTAAATGGTGGATGTCATAAAAACTTGCCAGATTTATTCTAACATGCATTAAAGTTCATTTTTCAAGCCAACTAACGAGTTTATGGACACTGGATATGGTTTTTCTGAGGTAAATCTGATATTACATGACATTGTTTACAAGCTGCCGCTTCTCTTGAGTTGAGCTGCGCCAGAGCGATCTCATGCCACAGCGCCAAAACGGTATTTATGTTTTTGAATTTCGTAATAAAATGGGACAATTTGAAAATCTTTTTTCATATCAATAGTAGCAAAGCACAATTATTGCGATTTATTGGATGGAAGGCGCACTACAATGTTCTATTCATTCATCAACTGAAAACGGGATGATTAATCAATAGTCGATTAAAATCGTTTAGAGCTTTTTACCCAGCCCTAATAAATATGGATATACAAAAACGCATTGCTTCGCTTCAGAAGGCCTTTATTAACACCCTGAAGCCATATGGATTACTTTTATGAAGAATGGATGCTTTGTTTTGGGCTTCAAATTCTAAGGTACCATTCACTCCCATTATAAAGCTTAGAAGAGCCAGGATTTTTTTTACTATATATCTCTGATTGTGTTTGGTTGAAAAAAGAAAGTAATATAAAGCTAGGATGTCTTGAGGATGATTAAATTATGGGATAATTTTCATTTTTGGGTGAACTAAAGGCCAATTTATACTTCTGCGTCGAGTGTACGCCATAGTTACGCCGTAGGCTGTGTGATGCGCACTACAACGTACCCTGACGCGCACCTCTCCAAAAATGTAACAACGCGTCAGACCGCAAGTGCCGTGATTGGTCTGCCATAACCGCCCCCTCAGGTCAATAAATAAATAAACAAAATCTATGATAGGGTGTGTCCAGAAATGGGATGATAGTTTAATCCTTACATCTGCTTATATAACACAATATTTTGCAGTGCAGAGATTGTTTATGTTAGTGAATAAATACATAGATCCTCTGTGTATAGTTTATTTATTTTCTCATTAAAACCAAAGATGTTAATCAGTGATTGTATATCAAGAATAGGGACACATTAGGGTGCATTTCGTTTTGTGATTTCAACGGAATGAATAGTCTCTGCAACAGCAATCGATTGAAGCGCTCGTCTGTGCATGAGCCACCGATACTGAAAACAGCGCCACGAGCTCGGCATGATTTCAAAAACGCATTCCAGCGCCAGATCGCCTCTTATTTAACTCTACTAATCAACTAGAGATGCTTAATTTATATTACATACAACAACTCAAGCTGCAAAAAAACCCGCTATCTGTCGCCATGACAGCTGCTGATACTCCGTCAATGTAAACATACTACTTCTTCGTCTTTTGCTTTGATACTGTGGGTTACCATCAACATGCCCGTGAACACTGCCTCCTAGCGGTCTGCATGTGGAATTGCACATTGACGCAGACAACAACGCAGAAGTACAAATTAAAACCAACGCGTAACTTGCACCGTATAGGACACGGAGTAGGTCCGACGCAGAAGTATAAATTAGCCTTAACCCTTTAAAATGACATGTTCAGCACACATAACCACAGAGAGACACATACGTTTCATGCGCTGCCACAGCTGCTGTCCAACTTTGTTCATATTGCTAGTGTTAGGTTTCTTAGAATCCATGCCTGCTCCTCCATAAGGGCCTTGTCCTGGAGCCTGCTGCTGAGGGGGCTGATATGATGGCGTTTGGTAACTCTGGTACCCTGGACGAATCTGCCCAGGATTGTAGCCCCGCATCATGGGGTTGGAATCCGTAGGGCTGTATGGCAGGGTACCATTAGGACTGTAGGGGGTCTGGGATGGTGAAGGAGGGTACTGGGCATTGGGTGGAGGTATGGGGGGTGGAGGAGGGGGTGGGGGCTGGTCAGTGGACGTAGGACTCTGAGGGGGAGGTTGAGGGGTTGCAGGGGGAGGGGGCTGGGAGGAATAGCTGGAGGACTGATCTTCCGCCATAGCAGGGGTCTGAGAGAGATACAATTAATCAATTACTTAAAACTCACACAACTAGGTGACATACATTTAGCCAGTAGAAGCTCACAATGATATATAAAATCTATACCTGTCCAGTGGGCGTAGTGGGTGTCTGGTAGCCCCCTGGAACACCATACTGTCCCGGAGGATATGATCCTCCATACTGGAAAGGTGGAAAAACAAAATTAATATTGGAAACTGCATAAAAAATAAACTTGAATAAAAAGTATATGGACAAGTATTTAAGTATATGGACCCAAAAAAAATAAAAAAAAAACAATATATATATATATATATACAATTTTTCTGGACCTTATACTTCTTATCTGAGCCAATGCAGATGAATGAGCAAAGTTACTTCAGGGCAAGAGCGCCCTCCTGATTGTAAAGCAAAATGTGACTGGTTGTAGGGAGAGTGTGTTGATTGGTCAGCGCAATGTGGCCGTTATATGACTGGCTTGATTTTACAATGGGTGGAGTCCACTTATTCATGGATTTGTCTGCATGTCGTGATGTCTAGAAATGCTTCGAAATCCACAAATGCACAAGAAGCAATCCACAAGTGCATATAAAGTATCCAAAGTATTCAATGTTTCACAAATAAATGGCAGGAAGAGTTGTGTTTGTGAAAAACATTTGTGAATGTTTTTTTATAGGCAAATCAAATTGTATTTATTTGTGGATTTTTGTGAAACTCCTAACATATGTGTGGATTAACAAAAATTTAAATAGATTCACAAAAAAATAAATGCATTCACAAATTATTTGCATTTATTTGTTGATCAATCCATTTGAAATAAAGGAACGATTCTAACCGCATAATGGTGGATAGTTCCTGTGCACAGCACACGGACATGATATATACATACATATATACTTTTGAGTGATTTGTAATGAGCGAATTATTAATCAAGGTATTGATCAATATTTATTGCTCTACATATTAAATTATTTGAATGACTTCTTCAGGCTTATGGGATTTATGTAGTCTGAAATGTGGATTTACTGGAATGTGCTCTCTAAATATTTTTGAGAGAAGCACCCAACACGTTAAAACATATTTAATCTTGTAACTGACCAAGACAGCCGAGGACACTGGGGTCACCATAGCCTGTCGCCTACGTGACCACTTCTTAGTTAAAGCACTTACTTTACTTTTCATCTTCAATCACTAGAGAATAATGATGAATATTGTCTGTACCTCTTACTGAGAGAAAGAACATGCTATCAGTATGTTTTGGGAAAGTTTCCTGTTTAGAGCAAGAGCTCAACCAACTCTAACCTTGAAGAAGCTGTGTAACTGTTCTATCAGTCCATGTTTGGAAAATTTCTACGTTTATCTATTTCTTGGACAATCAGAATCATTCAACCTGAAGTAAATACAAAGATGAGTGACTTGTGTTTGGTATAATTGCTGTAGAAATGAGAATGTACGACATGAGCGGCCTAAAAACTCCTTGCTGAGTACTGAAGCTGACTTCTGCTGATGAAACTACAAACTATTCTTCACTAAAATTCTCTTCAATTAACCCCTGACTCAGGATCTTCATTTATCAAATATGGTCCTTGGGTCTTTAACTGTAAAATCCCCTACATTGTGGAACATTTTATTTTATTTTAGTATCTAAGCAACAGTCAATATGTTAAGAAATAACAGAGTTCTTGGCGCAAGCACAAATAGACTGCTGTAAGAATATGAAGGAGTGGATTTATTTACCGGAGGCATGGGGTAGTAGTAGTTATAGGGATATGGGTAACCAGCATACTGTTGCTGGTTCTGTTGATACCATTGCTGGTAGTACTGCTGCTGCTGTTGCTGCATTGCAGAAGAGTCTGTAACTGTTGCCGGATACTGTCCAGCCTAACAAATAATACAAAACAGAACAGAATCAACCATTTAACCACACAACACAAAATGGGCACACACACACATACACACGTTTTTCTTACAATATATGTTTCTATTACATATATATCTTTAATGCATTAAAAATATTTTACGCAATTAACGCAGCATCCGTTTTTATATCCATTTTTCCCAGGGTTACATTACATGATCACGCTCTTATTCATGTAAATGCTTTTAAACAATCCAAGCGTGACAAGACACAAGAGAAGGTTATGTTTATGTCCAGTCTGTGTGGGTGGGTGCATCTCAATCGGCTCTCTAGTTCAGTAGTCAGGGCATTGACCAGGGAGTTGTCCACATTCATGTACACGATACTGATTCACCACCTAGGGAGCTAATCGAGGGACACCCTGACACACACGCACAAGTCTCGTGCACACATCGAGTTCTCTTTCGCTCTTGAAACAGAATTTTGCCAAAATGCCAGTTTTCACTAGGAGTCTTAAATTAGTTAAATAAGGTCTTAAATGAACTTGAGAAAATTAGATGCGCGTGACAGCGCATCAGATCTGCAGCGGCCGATCTTAAAGTGACAGCAGCACTGATGATGTCGGTCATTAATGTTCATCAAAGAACAACGGAAACAGAAAAAAATGGTAGCTTTAATGATGACTAATCTATATTTAATTTGTTATTTATGCAGTTAAGAAAGGTGTTTGATAACTATTACATTTCTGTATATGTCTAACAGGGAAGGCCATGGGTAAATATAACATTTATTATAATGTGTTTATGTAAAGATTGTTTTAAGTTCAATTAAATTAAATGTTATTTTTTTAAAGCCTAATAAATGTTGAAATTGGTAGCTTTCAGTTATACTGTAATGTAACGTCATTGATGTTTCATAGAGACATTAGTATCAGTGATACTGGCCTTCATTCATAAAATGATGCCATTACAACAAATATTTAAAATATGCTGTCTTTAAATTGTTTCTCCATTAATTTGGAGAGTAACTGAAATTATTACAGTATCAAAATATTAAAAACTCCTTTTTTTATTGTGCGAAGAATCATGATTAATTACAGGAAAAAAATGTGATTCATATATATATATATATATATATATATATATATATATATATATATATATATATATATATATATATATATATATATATATAAACTAACCTGTTGTGTGGTGCGATTGGTTGGTGACGTCTTGGTTGAATTCTGACTTTTACTGATGGAGGCTAGAGCCTGTCGGGCTTTTTCCCATTCTGGGTTCTCATGGACTTGGCCCTCTCCACCTGAATTACTACCATACGGCCTGTGAATGACAACAATGTTTGACTTAAGGTTATACCATATCTAGACCCGTGCAAAACAGTTCACATACAAATAAAAACAACCATTTTATAATATCTGTACACTTCCAAATCTGCAATTGAGTCATGCACATTTTGTTATCAGCTATTAACCATACATTAAACCTGGCTTGCATTATTAATGGCCCAAACGTGTGTTGTAAATGCCACAGCGGTAAGACTACAATCTAGACTAGCTAGCCAGTTCAGAGTAGCGCCATGACAGGTATGAAAGCGAGGCTGTGAAGGACAGACTTACCGTGTTTTCAATGGCATCCGCTGTAAAAAGCTGTATAAATCTCCTAGATCACTTAAACCTTTCCACAGCTCATACTGTCAGGAGTTTTTTTGTCAACTGAAATTTCGTGGAAAGATATTTTTACAGCGTTTTGTCAACAGAACAATCCAAAAACACAGATTAAATAACAGTACAACAACCCACCGAAGAGATACACGTCTAACCCTCACAGCCTCGCTTTAATTCCCGTTAAAAATCAAAGATGGCGCTGGTGTGAATAAGGTCTATACACAGGCCCAACGTTCATTAGACGAGTCAAATTCTATTGTGGACAAATTTTTCAATTGCCATTTAAACTCAAATTTGAACGACGTTTTCAACCAATAACGAAATCGTAAGTGACTGTGAGATGATATAATTCGTTAACGTTACATACTTACAAAAAGCGAAGCGGATATTTACACCTTCATATATGTTTGCTAATGCCTTCCATTTGATAAAAGCATCCGTTCAAAAGTCAAAATGATGTAGCAATCGACATGTAATATGATTATAAGGATTTGTAAAGTGTAGAAATCTTACCAATTCGGTGTAGGGGCTTGCTGCGCCGCGTTCGCCGCCATTTTACCGGAGCTAACGAATTAGCTAACTTACTGCTACCTCGTCCGAAAATTCTATGCAAATATGAGAAAGTAATAGTTCTAACGTTTGATATTGTATGTCTTGTAGAAGACCGCGTACACCACCTGCTTAGCAGTGATTTTTACCGAATACCTTAAATAAACCAAATTCCAGTTGATATTAGGATTATACGGGAGCCCATATCAACTACTTCGCCGAACTCAATGCAATGTTTGAATGTCAACACCTCTAACAAAATGGCTGGAGATGATGATGGTGACACCGGAAATTCTGCCACCTTCTCTCATTGGACGACAGAATGTTCTGCACATGAACAGCCTGAACCATGACACAGATAATGCCACAAACAAACAAAAAAGTATAGATGCAGAATAAATTAATATTGAGACTCAATTCGGATCGGCCAGAAACATTTCCCAAAAACCCCCCCCCAAAAAAACAAGGTTCACAATTCACACAATATACACACCATATATTGCAATACATAATAACAATAATCAACATTACAGACAATATGCAAAACAAGCTATTTGACATCAATAAGTGTTGTGGAACTTTCTTCAAAATCTGATACTAATTTGAGGATCCCTGTAGAACAGTGGTTCTCAACCAAGGGGCCAGGCCCACTAGGGGGCCTGAAGAAAACTTCCAAATGGACCTCAAGATGTCTTGAAATAAAAATAAATAAAACAAGAAAAAATAAGCTAAAACAACTATAAAAACAAGATATTTCTTAGTCTTTAAAAAAAATTAATTATATATATATATATATATATATATATATATATATATATATATATATATATATATATATATATATATATATATATATATATATACATCTTTCTAGTTATACCAATCTCTAAAATATTTTAGTGGGTAGAAATTGTGAGTAGGGGAGAGGGTGGAGCCTTTAAATATTGTTGTGGACAATGGAGTGGCATTCAAGTCAAAAAGGTTGAGATCCACTGCTGTAGAACAATGCATTGCTCCTTCGTGTATCACCCAGGGCGTTTCCCAAAACCATCTTTAGCCTAAGTTGATCGTAGAGGCCATTGGTGGCAACTGTTCTACGATCCACTTAAGCTTACGATGGTTTTGGGAAACGCAGCCCTGGACGTTATTTATGTGCATCCCTTTCTGGGTCAGTCTGTGATAATAGTCAGTCAGCAATAGTGCCATTGCATAATAAACCCTAGCAAATTCTCATCAATGACAACCATTGGTCAGATACAAGATTTTTGTATACAACTGCATACTGTATGTGTATATTGTATAGTTGTGTTCTAGCCTACTTTTGTCACTTTGTTTTCAAACTAGGCTCAACTTTATTTATTTATTTGTTGTTTATTTATTTAACACATAAATATGTATCTATCTGCTAAACAGACAATTAGGACGTTAATAACGGATGTCACTCTTTTACTTCTACAAAACTCTTCATGAAAAACATATTGTGTTGCTACCAGAATCACATGTTGGTTTTTGCCTAGAAAAAGGACACGTCAGACACGTAACTCGGATACACGGTAGAGATCTCTTCATTGGCCTAATTATGTTTTATTTTGATTGGTTCCGCTGAACTAGGGGGACATGTGAGCGACAGCTCCCTCTGGCCAATAGAAGCATCGTCAACACGTTCAAATCCCGCCTTTTCTCTGCCTTAAATGGCTAGACGTTATGTCAGTCTATTTTTTTTATTCTCATTGGTTAGTTTCCAGAATGAGGCGGTACATTATTTGTTGTTGTTATAGTGGGAGAAGCGGGCCAGTCGACATTTTCAACATAGAAGGCGATTTATAATATAAAGTTGTTGATTTTTGGAGACCAACATCAATACTGCGCTGATACAGGCATCTGTTTTTTGTCCAAGAGGGGAAGGCGGGCGTTGTATTTGACTTCTTCCTTAATCTAAATCAGTAGTCGTCCAAGGTATGTTTTGTGTGTGTTTAACCGCTACGATCAATACACAGTTTAAAGTTTATTGTGGATAAGGTTAGTTGCATGGTGGAAACGGTCGTGGATTTGTGGTGGATCAAAGTTTACCCAGTGAGCTCACTAAATTCACTTTGTTCCCTGAATAAGGATTGTACTGAATAGCAGGTCACATCATATCATGTGAGCTAGCGGCCTTACGTCATCAGCAGTTGTTATGAGCGCAGTTATCTTACACTTACAGTATCATGTACTTTCTGACGGCAGCAGATTATTATTGTTTATGATTGTTAACAGTGAGTGTTGTAGGAGCGGGCTTTGCTGTGGAGGACATGTTTTCGCATTGCAGCACTCCCTTGCATCTCGCCCTCGCAACACCATCAAGAATCATAAGCGTGTTGACTTCCAAACTGATATTACTTAGGCAACGGTTATACAAAAATTTTTGTAACGGTAAAACAAGAAAAAATAAGCTAAAACAACTATAAAAACAAGATATTTCTTAGTCTTAAAAAAAAAAAAAAAAAAATATATATATATATATATATATATATATATATATATATATATATATATATATATATATATATATATATATATCTTTCTAGTTATACCAATCTCTAAAATATTTTAGTGGGTAGAAATTGTGAGTGGGGGTGAGGGTGGAGCCTTTAAATATTGTTGTGGACAATGTCTCGGATATTACTTAGGCAACGGTTATACAAAAATTGTTGTAACGGTTAATATCACGGTAATGATAACTACCATATTCATATGCCATGGGATTCACACGAGTAAGCATGTCCAAAAATGATGTACACAATACACATAAGTTACTGTAAAACATGTTTGTGAGGAATATAATGTAACGCCAACTGCAGTGCTCAGTCAAAAGATGCTATTTAGAGCACAGAAAAAAGATACCAACAAGTCAGAGTCATTTTTCAGAGTCACACTCAGCTATTCAGACGTCAAAGTGAATAGGAATGCAAAACATGAGAGTATTTCACTTCAGCCCTGTTTCCACCGAAATTACCCGGAACAATTTGTACCAGGAACTTTTTTACTGGAACTTTTTTCCCCCAGACCTGCTGCTGTCTGCGTTTCCACTGCGGTCTAACGTACAGAGAAGATTAGGTTCCCGAACTTTGAAAAAGTACCACCTCGGGAGCAGGGCCGTTCAGAGGGGGAAATATTTACCCGGAACTTCATTAAGACCCTGGTTCCTGCTGTCGAAACACACCGAGTACCACCCCAAAGTTCCTAGTTCCTGGGGAAAGTTCCTGGTGGAAACGCGGCTCTAGGTTCTAATGGGACGGGTGTGTGCATGTCTGTGTATTATCTAATGTTCCTCTGCTGGGCACAAGTGAATGGTTGGCTGAATATAAACAAAAGAAAAATCAAAATCAACAGTCTGCCAGTTCCACAGTAATAACAGATTCTGAAGCATTTTCCACAACCTTTAATGAAACAATCTGTAAAGTTGTGCAGGATGAACTAATGCGGACAATGCATAACTAACTTCTCTATCGTCCTTTATAGTTATATCATTAAAATGTTTTATGTATTAAAGTCGACATGAAATGGAAGTTACGATATTCTTTTCGATGTATGTTAAAATGGCTTCTCGAACAAGAACAAATGTAGGGCGGGACTTGATTTTGTCTGTTTGGTATTGATTGGAGTGTTGGATGGTTGTGGCCATTGGTTTTTTTTATTGTTGTGATGTCATGTGAGTGACAAGTCATCACGTCCTCGCATCTCTCACCTCATCAGAGAAGAGATGTTGCTGATAGTGGGAGGGGAAGCTATTTTGATCAGATTATGATGGCACCGAAATATTAAACAAAATTAAATCATTTAATCATATCATTAATAAATACTGCAATATTTAATTAACAAGAATTGTCCATTTTAGGATTGTAGAAAATGTACACATGGTTTGAATTTTAACATATGACAGAAATATATGAACATGAACGTTCAATATATGAACTGAGGGCAAAGCAGAGGAGCCAGAATGACCAGAGCATTTGAAGAAAAACGATTTGTTACTTCTAGAGTATATGATTGACTGATTCAGAGAATAAATGTTTGATTAATGATCATATGCAGATCTGACAGTGTGTTTATTTCTGCCCATGTTTGAATGACAATAACTAATCAGGCAGATGACTTCATGTATCAAATGAGGAAGCCTGAAATGTTTTGTGAGTTATAATTTAATGTTGATGTTATTGTTCATGTGTGTTTGTCCCTCAGATGTCTAGCCAGTATCAGCGAAGTGTTCCACTGGAGGTCAGGAGAGCGGAGGGTGAGAGAGTCCGCGCCAAACATCCGGATAAAATTCCGGTCAGTCTCATTGTTGGAAACCAAAATAACAAACAATAAAACATTTTAGTCATACTATTAGGACAGTAAAAGTTTTAAAGGGATATTTCACCCAAAAACGATCATTTACTCACACTCACTTATATTTCTGTCTTTTGTGGTGCACAAAATATGTTTTGAAGAATGTTGGTAACCAAACAGTTTTGGTGACCATTTAAATTCCATTGTATGGACAAGAAAATAATGGGTCATTCCATGTCAAATCAACCAAATTTTGGAAACTTCTCTGGCGGTTTTTATTTTGGTAATATTTTTTCTGAAGAAAGACAAACATAAATAGTGGTGAAAGCCAAATTATTAAATATAATGGCTGTATATTTACTGAGTAATCCACTTTTTTGTAGAGGGTGGTCAAAATTACAATTTTCATATGACAAATTACAAGGGGGAAAATTGACTTTAGAAAGATCATTATTTTCATCATTTTATATTCTAATTGTAAAATCTTTTGAATTTAGCGATCTTTGTTGCATTTTATGCCGACAGCGACGGTTCAAAAATGGAAAAAGGCACATGTGTTTTTTTTTTCACCCCAAGTTTGCATGCCTGTAACTCAATAAGTATTAAAGATATCTTAATATCCTTATATAGTTAATTCCCAGACATATGGATAATGCGGCTCCATGAGTAAATTGGCAAACTGTACTTTTTAGTCAAATTAGTCAGTAGTCAAAAACCAAATGTGGGTCACTTTGGATACAGCGAATGCTTTTTCTGAATGAATATTTGAACAACAAAATCTCGACTTTTTTCTATCAACACAGTGCCATGAATATTGTATTTCCAGAGTTTGCATGCCTGCAACTCTAAAAGTATTAAAGATATCTCAATATGTTTTTAGATTCTGCTTTTTAACAAACTTTTATCTTAATTTTTCAAGGCCCCATGTCTATTGAGATCCCATAGACATGGGGATCTCAATGCTGCTTCATGTTCAATTTGTTGAATTTTACCCATTTTCAATGGTCAAAATAAACCCAAATGCGGGTCTCTTTTATACTTATTGCATTTAAAGGGGAATGTCTGAAGAATAAATAATGTTGACACTAGAAATGTATCTTGTTTCTCCATAAAAACAATTGCATACAACATATCTCTCTCTGCCAAAAATCCACTGAAATGGTCAAGTTGAGGCACATTAACTTGCTCTCGAAAGTGTGTTTATAGGAATCTATATTTGAATCCGTTTCAGGGATATTTGGAAGAAGAAATTTTGTTCATGAAGCTTCTCAAGCTACCAAGAGTACAAGTAAGAAGTATTCTAACTACCTGTTACCACATTGACATCCCAATATCTCTGGGATTTAACCATATAGGACCTTAACAATTAAGATTCTAAAAGAAAAGTTTAATAGGAACAAGAATCTAAAATTATATCTCTCCTTGAGTTGCAGAAATGCAAACTTCGGGAAAAAAAATATAGTTTTGGCACTCAGAGAGGCATGTTGTATGCAATTATTTTGATAGAGGGAAACAAGATACATTTCTAGTTTCATTATTATTTGTGGTTCAGATATTCCTCTTTAAACACAATAGGTATCAGCTGTTTGAAAAGTGAACCACATTTGGTTTTTGACCACTGAAAATGTGTACAATTGACCAATTTTCTCATGGAGCCACATTAAGATCTCCAGATCTCTGGGATTGAACCATATAGGGCCTTTAAAATGAAGATACCAAAAGAAAAGTTCTAAAATGATATTAAGATATCTTTAATACTTCTTGAGTTACAGGCATGCAAACTGTCACCGTTGGCATATACTAATAGACCTACCAATCTCCGTTTAAAAATAAAACAATGATGCTGCCATCTTTCTAAAGTAATTTTTTACCCCCTGGAATTTGGCACCAAATCTCAGGTGAAAATTGTCATTTTGACCCCCTCTACAAAACAGAATTACCCAGCAAATATAATTTCATTTAATATTTTGGCTTTCTTATTAATTTAAGTCATGCAGCTTTGGAATGACATGAGAGTAATAACATAATTTTCAACTAATATTATATTGTAGCCTGGGAAAACCCAGACAACTTCCGGCAAATTTCGATTTGCTCTGCAAGTAGTCTGGCAAAGAGCCCATTCAAGCCCATTTCTAATCCCTCGAAATCGCGGCACCAATCAGAAACGTTGGGGCGGGCTTTACACGATGACGACAGCGCAGCGACGTTGAAGCAGATTTGCCGCCGTGGAGCATCACTTGTTCGAATCAGCTATCGCGTCTGTTTTCAGCGATTTAAACTTTTCCTTTTCGTTAAAACCCGAGCAAAGAACAACACTCGAAGCCTTCATATCTAAAAAAGATGTTATCGCTGTCTTACTGACTGGATTCGGCAAAAGTCTGATACCAGCTACCAGTTAATTTTTTTAATGAAAATTAAAAGAGGTAGAGTGGTGTTTTATCATATTTCGTTTTATTGTAGCCTAAAATATACAAATATATACTGAGTGATACTGTCAAGAAAGCTGCTTGTCCATTAGCAGAGTAGGCGGACTAGTGTCCTCCCGTCCTTGGGAGTTCGTTCTCCGGAGTCAAACTTGCCAAGTCACGGGCGCAAGTCAGAAGTTCGCATACGAAATATGTCATAAAACACCACTGCCTCATTTCATAAAAAAAAAAAAAAAAAAATCTTAAACATAATAGCCACAAGAATGTGGTTCAGGCAACGCGTATTATATATATATATAATAGAACTAAGTATAAAACACCCTGCCTCTTTTCGTTTACATTTAAAAAAAATAATATATTAAACATTAATATGTGGTTTACGTAAGGTGATCAAATTTCTGAAATGGAAACATTTCCTATTTGAGAACACAAGTACAGACAAGAACGCATATTGAGACGGCCAGAGTCAGAGATGTTTCTCTGCGCTCTGCATACGTCATCTCCCTCATCGCTCTGATTGGTTTTAGGTCTATCCAATTGCGCCGAGAGACATTTGAGCGACGCCCGTTGGTGACGCCCCTTTGGAAATGATTTGTCTATGAAGCTTTGCCAGACCATAACTCAGTTACTACTGAGAATGGTCTGGTTTTAACCAGGCTAATTATATTGCTCTGAAAGGAATGTTTTTGAAGAGTTGTATATTTATGTATGTATGTATGTATGTATGTATTTATTTGTTTGTTTGTTTCCTTAGATAATTGTGGAAAAAGCTGCAAGGTCACGAGCTCCTGAACTTGACAAAAAGAAATACCTTGTTCCTTCAGACCTCACAGGTGACATCTCTTATTTCATACATGCCCTCAACACTCAGGGCCGGATTAACCACTTTGGCAACTGGTCACTTGGCCAGGGGTACAGGACATCTAAGGGGCCCTGGGCACCGTCAAATATTATGTTAGATCACGTTATAAACACAGTCATCACTTTCCTAATTATATGCAGATTTTTGCAACCCGTTCGATCAAAATATTATGTTAAATCACGTCTAAAACAGTGTCTGTAGCTTCCTGCGCAGCGAGCGAGGGCAAGCTGTCATGTTGAATCACGTGACTTGACGCTCTGAAATTTGAAATCGGTGGGAAGATGGAGAAGCAGTTAAGTGGGAGCGCTCGAGCCCCTGCCCTTTTTCAAAATTAATCAAAAGTGCCCCTCTCAGACAAATATCAATGATAATATTGTGGTCAATAAATTGAGTTCCCGGTCAATTGTGTTTCCCGTTTGTCACGTATAATACACCAACCAATCGTGATCTGGCAGAACAAGTACAAATTCCATTGGGCAATGTGAAGTGAGCGGTAATTTTCTGCTCTAATTCATAAATTGGTTGAAAATTACATGGACAGACGAACTAACGTTTGTGGAACGATTTCCTGCGGTTTGTCTTATTTTATAAATCAAATCGCATATCGCTGACAAAATGGATGTTAAATGACAACAAACAAAGCACTGCACAAAACCGTGCAGCAGCAAAAGTCGCGTTACTGTAAGTAGTGTTAAAGGTCCTGTTCTTCGTGATCCCATTGTTCAAACTTTAGTTAGTGTGTAATGTTGCTGTTAGAGCATAAATAATACCTGTAAAATTATAAAGCTCAAAGTTCAATGCCAAGCAAGATATTTTATTTAACAGAAGTTCCCTTTCAAAGCCTACAGCGAACGGCTGGCTTGGACTACATCCTGGTACTTCCTTCATAAATGACGTCAGAAGAACAGTAGAACAGACTAACCTCCGCCCACAAGAATACGCGGAAAAAGGGGGCGTGGTCTTGTTGCTGTCCCACGTGGAGAAGAGGACGGTCGCGTGGAGAAAAGGAAGTGTTGCGTTTGAGTGTGTTTGTCGCCATGTCGTCGAGACGCTGTTATTTTCATCCCGGAGTCAAATCACCTTTGTTTGGCTTTCCCAGGGACGCTGTAGAGATCATTAAGCGCATATATCTCCAGTTAAAGGGTTAGTTCACCCAAAAATGAAAATTCTGTCATTAATTACTCACCCTCATGTCGTTCGACACCCGTAAGACATTTGTTCATCTTCGGAACACAAATGAAGATATTTTTGTTGAAAGCTGATGCTGAGAAAGGCTTCAGACAGGCCTCCATAGGGATTCAGTACATTAACACTCACAAGACCCATAAAAGGCACTAAAAACGTTGTTACAAAGTCCATCTCACTACAGTGGCTCTACAATAATGTTATGAAGCGACGACAATAGTTTTTGAGCGAAAAAAAAAATCAAAATAACGACTTTATTCCACAAGTTCTGTCTTCCTCTGCCGTGAACTCACGAAGCACCAAGACGCATGCGTGAGAATATGACGTAGCGCCGGCGTTCAGGAATCCATGAAATACACACTTTAGTCCCATTTTGAGCTCTACGCCGAGACCTAAAGCACGATCAATGTAGAATTCAACAGCTTAGATATGGCGCGTCTTCCTCTGCTCGTTGTAAACAAATCTCCTCGCTTCTGGGTCACGTGTCCGAACGCCGGTTTGCGTCATATTCTCGCGCATGCGTCGTGGTGCTTCGTGAGTTCACGGCAGAGGAAGACAGAACTTGTAGAATAAAGTCGTTATTTTTATTTTATTTTTCGCTCAAAAACTATTGTCGTCGCTTCATAACATTATTGTAGAGCCACTGTAGTGAGATGGACTTTGTAACAACGTTTTTAGTGCCTTTTATGGGTCTTGTGAGTGTTAATGTACTGAATCCCTATGGAGGCCTGTCTGAAGCCTTTCTCAGCATCAGCTTTCAACAAAAAGATCTTCATTTGTGTTCCGAAGATGAACGAATGTCTTACGGGTGTCGAACGACATGAGGGTGAGTAATTAATGACATAATTTTCATTTTTGGGTGAACTAACCCTTTAAGAGGCGTGACCTTTCCACGTTTGCTAAGCTGCGGTCAAATCACAACACGGGAACCGCTGGCACAATCAGAACTCGTTACGTATTTCTGAAGGAGGGACTTCATAGAATAAAGGAAGTCATCAGGCCGTTTTTAGGACAGTGAAAACAGCGGTGTACAGATAAGTAAATTGTGTGAAAAATACTGTGGTTTTTTACACGCGAAACATGAACACATGTTATATTGCACACTGTAAACACAATCAAAGCTTCAATAGAACACGAAGAACGGGTCCTTTAAATTCACTTGTATTTATGATACACCGTTTACTATTGGATGAAACGATCAAAGTTCCCGAAGCCCAAGTGCCACCGGCACCTACAGGCCTATTATGTGACTTGTAGGCTGGCGAAATGTGACATGAAAGGACTTTATTATAATACCATTTTCAATAATTACGCAGCATAATGAAAGAAGTCTCTTATGCTCATCAAGCCTGCATTTATTTGATCAAAAACAATAATGGTTTTCTATTTGAATATACTTTAAATATAATGTATTCCTGTGATCAAAGCTGATTGATCATCATTACTCCAGTCTTCAGTGTCACATGATCCTTCACAAATCATTCTAAAATTATTAGTTAATGTCAATGTTGGAAAATGTACTGCTTAATATTTTGTATAACCTGCTGTGATACTCTTTTCAAGATTCTTTGATTAATCAAAAGTTAAAAAGAACACAATGTATAATATTAATAATATTATTATTATTATTATTATTATTATTATTATTATTATTATTATTTTTAACTATTGCCCCTTTTGTACATTTGACATCTCTACTGAGCCATTCAGATTTGTAAGCCTGATAGAAGTATAGGCTATACGCGACTTTGCGATTGTTGCTTTGGGGCAGGGAGGGGCCCTCGAGTCTTGTTGCCCAGGGCACAGGGAATTGTTAATCCGGCCCTGTCAACACTATATTATATAATTTCTGTAAATTTACAGGGGAATTCAACTCAACTGTGTAATGAAATTCCAGTATTAAGAAGGCCTTTCAGATTTTTTGAAACTCTCTCTGACCCTGAACTTCCCTATTCAACTCTTCCTTTTGAGGAAGAAAGGATACCGTTTACAAACTGTTAAGTTTTGATATGACTGACATAATTTTTTACTTTCTCTTCCAGTCGGCCAGCTCTGCTTCCTGATCAGACAGCGGGTGTCTATGAGGCCAGAAGAAGCGCTCTTCTTTTTCGTTAAAAACTCCCTTCCTCCATCCAGTTCCCCACTGTCTGCAGTGTATGAGGTAACTCAAACACCCCTCTTCCCTAGTGCGAGTAAGATACTCAACTTTATTAGCATAGGGTGTTCATTGTCACGGGGTGGTGGCAGCAAGGAAGAGTTTGAGGCAGGATCTAGTGCAGCAATAGATTTTTAATAAACAATAAATCCAAATAACCAACACTTAATGAGATCAATATGACACACAGGAGAAACACAACCACTACACACAGACAAGAATGGACAACTGAGGGCTATAAATACATGGGGAAAACAAAAGGAACTAAATGAAACGTGGGTGAAACTGGAACTACTAAACAGAACTTAATCCTCCTGACTTTCACAAAATTCTAAATAGATTTCTCTAAAATCATATGTTGGCCTTGAATATATGAATATATATATATATATATATAATATAGCATCATTACCCCAGTGTCACATGATAATTCAGAAATCATTCTATTATGCTGATTTTGTGCAGAGCTGTGCTGATTTCTTTTTCCAGGATTATTTTAAAAGAACAGCATTTATTTGAAATAGAATGTTTTTTTAACAATGTAAAATCTATGTAATGTGTCACTGCTGAATAAAATTATACGTTTCTTTAAATATAAATCTTATTGACCCTAACCTTTTGAATGGTAGTCTATATGCACACACATTTTAACTTTTACCATTTTAACCATAAACTAATACGATTTAAAAACACAATTTCTGATATAAATTGACCTCTCTCTGTCTGTTTTTAGGAACACCACGAAGAAGACCTGTTCCTGTACATGACATACAGTAATGAGAGTGTTTACGGTGCTTGAGACGGAGGAAGAGAATATCGGAGAGAGAGAGAGAGAGAGAGAAAGATGATACATTATTTTACCACTATTATCCCACATTCAATACCTTGTACCTACAGGGGGCATTGTTCATGATGGGTGATGACTAAAGGGTGCTGTTTGCATTTATCAGTATTTAGGGGAAACTATAATGTGTTTCTTGGCAATAAAGTATTGGGACTTGAGAAATGAGAGACACTAAAGAGAAAGAGTGTAAATGGAAAGTCAAAAACAGAGATAAACTTCAAACACAGTAGTAGAGTAAGCAAGTATTGATTTCGTCTTTCTCTCCCAGGAGCGTATCAATTGTATGTAATGCAAATAGGTTTTTGTTCTTGTTTTTCTTGTTTTGTAAAGTATTATCAATAACTTTTGTGCATATAATAAAAATATTTAAAAATATTTCATCTTTCTTGTCAGTCTATGAGTCTGTGCATAATGTTTAAAGCATTTGTTGGTTACACTTTATTTTAAGGTGTCTTTGTTACAATGTAATTATACAGTACTGAGTAAAATTAAGTAAATACATGTACTTTATATAGGGTTTGGTTTGGTTTAGGGTTAGTTGCATGTAATTATGCATAATTTATAGTTATTATTACTATAGTAACTACATGTAACCTACACTATATTGCCAAAAGTTTTGGGATGCCTGCCTTTACATGCACATGAATTTTAATGACATCCCATTCTTAATCCGTAGGGTTTAATTTGGAGTTGGCCCGCACCCATTGCAGCTATAACAGCTTCAACTCTTCTGGGAAGGCTTTCCACAAGGTTTAGGAGTGTGTTTATGGGAATGTTTGGCCATTCTTCTAGAAGCGCATTTGTGCGGTCAGGCATGGGCGTCGGAACCATTGTATGTGGGTGGGACAAGACCCACCCACTTTTTACGATCAATTATATTGGACCCACTCACTTTTATCGTCTTTAACATTCAGCACATGTCTGTTTCCCTACCCCTAATCGATAAACACTTATTATTAAACACATGTTAGACGCTTTATTTCCACTTTTCTAATATTTTCTTAATTTTTATTGAAAATAAATGCCTTTCCGATCCGATATGTGATGGGAAAAGGGAGAGGATTGAATTCGGCGAAAGGCGAACTCGAACCGCGGGTCGATTTGTGTCAAAACTAAGTGCTGTGTGTCTTACCCCTACACTACTGCTGCTCTCAATGATATGGCGATTTCCGTAACTTTGTCTTTCTGAACTATATGTTTAGCAAGCAAAGCGGTATATTTGTACTTAATGTAATTCTGAGGACCCACCCACATTTTTTTTGCTTCCGACGCCCATGCGGTCAGGCACTGATGTTGGACGAGAAGGCCTGGCTCACAGTCTCCACTCTAATCCATCCCAAAGGTTGAGGTCAGGACTCTGTGCAGGCCAAAGTTCCTCCACACCAAACTCACTCATCCATGTTTTTATGGACTTCCTTCGTCGCCAGTATGGCAGTTTTTTGGATTTTTAGAAGTCTGACCATAGTCTGCAAATTATGCAAGACCGACATCGCCACCAAAACTGGTAAGATGTGCGGTGAGAAGAAGTACACACTTGACAATGTTTACTTTAAACTTTACCAAAACTACACTACGAAAGAATCGTGTAAACCCGTATTACTTGTGACATTAGAACAGAATATATGGATGGAAGAACATGTATAGGCCTACAACTAAATTAACGATCTCTTAAACATTTTCTCTAAACATTTGCAATTCGTTTCGTGACCTCTTTTTATTAAACATGGATCTTTATTTTCATTAAAAGGGCTTATTTCTGCTATTGTTGGCTCATTTTGTAAATATAAGCAACTGATTAGACACGCAAACTGGGAGCCGGTGTGATGAGACGTCAAGGAAGATTTGCCTCAAACTCGTGCATCTTCGGTTGCGGAGCCACGCGTAAAGTTAAAAAATTTGACACCGCCAAGCCAAATGGGGTCTCACGCTCGTCCTTTGGAGCACAGCCGCCAGCAACGTCCAACAACATCTGCAGCTGCAACACCGCACAAGCAGCAGACCACCATGGAGAGGTACTCTGCATCAGTGCCTTATGACAAAGCATCTAAAGAAATAACGGAGGCACTGCACCTTAATGTTAAGAGATAATTCTTAAGTGTTCCTTCTGATTTTAGACTTCTGTTTACATTTTAATTATTTGAGTGTTTTCCATGGTTGTGTTGACATTTCTGCCTTTATAACTGAGGGGATTATAATCAGAGGAAGGTTAAGTTTAAAATAAAAATGTTTAAATGTAATATATTTTTCTCCTGGTCCTTATTTTAAATATTGATATCGACCGATATGAAACAGTTATATCGTGATACAGTTTTCAGCCATATCGCCCTAGTCCAAAATGTCTTGTATACTGAAGCATTAAGAATTCCTTTCACTGGAATTAAGGGGCCAAGCCCAACCTCTGAAAAACAACCCCACGCCATAATCCCCCCTCCACCAAATTTTACACTTGGCACAACGCAGTCAGGCAAGTACCGGTCTCATGATAACTGCCAAACCCAGACTCATCCATCGGATTCCCAGACAGAGAAGTGTGATTTGTCATTTCAGAGAACACGTCTCCATTGCTCAAGAGTCCAGTGGCGCGTGCTTTACCACGCTTGAATGCACTGAGCTCCGGAGAGCGACCCATTCTTTCACAAATGTTTGTAGAAGCAGTCTGCATGCCTAGGTGCTTGATTTTATACACCTGTGGCTATGGAAGTGATTAGAACACCTGAATTCAATGATTTGGAGGGGCGTCCTAATACTTTTGGCAATAAAGTGTATTTGTAAAAAACAAAAAACAAAAATCAATAAATAAAATTGAAAAAAATAAAAAATAAAAAAAATAAATAGCATTAAGTCTGTTTGGAAAAATGTTGATTTAGTGCTTCTCACTGAAGTGTGATAGATAGTTTGTTTTCAAAGGGAACTGTAAGTCTGATTGATGAGCTCTGAAAAGATACGCACCAGTACCTGAAAAGCCATACATCATAATCACATGCAGCAGAGACTGATTAAAGTCAAATATGATGAAACATTATGGCTCACATGAGACTCAAACTCACCAAGAAAAGCAGAGGGGGAGACCGTTCCGTTACTGCGAGAGACCATGACGCTGATTCCCGTCTCCACAAAGGGCACAGAGAAGTCCACAACCTCTGACCTCTCTTCATTGATAGTGAGGGAGCCGATCGCAATGTCTGCCCGCTTGTACACAACCTAGAGAACAGGACGAAGTAAAGGATTATATTTTTTGCCCTTTTATTTGTAGTAGGAAAGTTTTATTTACAGGATTTATAGGGACTCTTTTTACAGGAGCATGATTCCCTGTAAAATGCTGCTGTGGCCCAGTAAAGTTTTACTGATTAATCCTTGTTTGACAAGGGAAATTACCATATACTGACCCTATATTTCCTATATTGCAACCCTATATTCCAAATCCCTATATTTAAATGGACAGCGAAGAAGCAACAGGAAAGTACGAAGAGAGAGGGGGAACACAACTGGGACTAGAACCCAGGTCCCCACGAGCACAACAGTACTGCAAACTGTATGACTGGAGCGCCACCCTCTGTGCCACAGCTCTGATTAAAAAAAATGCATTATGGATCAATAAAGGCCACAAAGAAAGCTGCTGTATTAAAAGTGCATGGCCGAAGTAGCCCAAAGCATGGAGCACTTTATATTAAAAACTTCAAAAAAGAGTGAGCATATAGTTTCATGTGGTCAAAGTGCTTGTGTCATTAAATGTGCTAAAGTGGCTTTGTTCTTATCAGTAAATAAAAAATAATGTAAGTGAATATTAGAGGGTAGAAATTTAATTTAGATATGGGGGGGGGGGCAGTAACACATACAGTTTCAGTCAATCTCATGTTAATCTTGAGTACCTATAGAGTGGTATTGCATCCTTCATATCTCCGAAAAGTTTTATCATATTTATAAAAGACAGGTACCCTGCGCCTACACAAACATGCACAATGCATTCTTGGCATTATCCCCTGGATAACTTTCTATTTCATATACATTCGTGTTGTTTACATTATGTGCACTTATTCGCCGATTGCCAACAAAACACAGACGTGATGCAGTTTCAATGCGGTTTAGACTCGTGACAGGCAACAAACAAACACAGAAATCCATTGCTGCTCCGGAAAAACAAACTGCATTCACTGTTTAACGTTGGGTTATTTGGGAATCCGAACAAGGTTATCTTTCCCTCACAACCCGAAACACACTTCTTTAGTGACATTGTTGATTTTGTGGTCTAAAAACAAAATGCAATCATCCGGGAAAAGTGCCCATACGAGCAATTCCGCCTATTATGCCCTCACACAGGCCTATACTTGAAAAAAACTTGTTTGAATCCTGAAGGAGTGTTTTGGGCACAGAAATACTCCATCATAGGTCCAACAAATTTTTTTAAATTTTGTCCATGTTTAAAATCCAAATAGTGTAAATAAGTCAGAATGCATGAAATAGCATTAGACACTCCCTTTAAGAGTTCCTGTCACTGGAACAAAGGGGCCAAGCCCAACCCCTGAAAACAACCCCACACCATAGTCCCCCTCCACCAAACTTTACACTTGGCTCAATGCAGTCAGGCAAGTACCCAGCAACCGCCAAACACAGACTCGTCCATCGGATTGCTAGACAGAGAAACGTGATTTGTCACTCCAGAGAACACATTTCCACCACTCTAGAGTCCAGTGGCGGTGTGCTTTACACCACTGCATCAGCCGCTTTGCATTGCACTTGGTGATGTAAGGCTTGGATGCAGCTGCTCGGCCATGGAAACACATTCTATTTGCACTGTTCTTGAGCTAATCTGAAGGCCACACAAAGTTTGTAGGAAGCTTTGTGACTTCTGCGCACTGTGCGTCTCAGCATGCGCTGACCCCACTCTGTGATTTTACGTGGCCTACAACTTTGTGGCTGAGTTGCTGTTGGTCCCAATTGCTTCCACTTTGTTATAATACCACTAACAGTTGACCGTGGAATATTTAGTAATGAGGAAATTTCACAAATGGAATTGCACAGGTGGCAACCTATCACAGGAACAACGCTTGAATTCCCTAAGCTCCTGAGAGGGACCCATTCTTTCACAAATGGTTGTAAGCAGTCTGGCCATGGAAGTGATTGGAACACCTGAATTTAATGATTTGGAGGGGTGCCCCAATACTTTTGGCAATAGTGTATGTAACAATGACAATGTAAGATAAAGCGTTACACATTTGTTGATTTAATTAATTCTTGTCCACTATTATTTCTATCCAGCAATTTTTAGACATATTTATAATTTAACACTTCAACTTAGAAGGCTTAAAGAGACACTAGTGACTTGTGTTTGATATGTTTCAATTTCTTTTCCATTAGGATGACATGATTCTTTTCCATTAGGAAGACATGATTAGTGGTTTGATAAATTCTGACAGTATGAAAAAGAGAGAAGTGAGGGATATTGTGGCGACATGCCAGAGTGTAATGAGGAACTTGCGGGAAAACAACTGATCATGTGTGATGCTCAGATTCATCCTGGTGTGAGAGCATTTGCATCAGGTCAGCAAATTTACATGTGAAAGCTTTTCTGTCATTAGGCTATTCCTCAAATAGTTGTGTTAAGACAATAGGAAATTTAACCAGTTTCGCTAAAGAGCTTGCACCTACTGGGACCTCTGACAAATTAGTCAGGAAAACGAAACTCAAGGGAATTGGCAGACAGAAAAAAAGAAAAAGCCATGGAGAGCAAGATAGAGGTAGAAGTGGAGTTGGAGGAGATTGCGACGGCTGCAGAGGATAAGGAAAAAGAAGAGAAGCCGGAGACAAAAGGTAAAATGGTTAATAAAATATTATTTTATAAGCATAAACAAGTTGTTATCAGAAGTTAACTCTGTAGAAGTTTAAGAACACGACTCCACCCTTCACTGTGCGTTCAGTTGGACAGCATTATGTGAGCAAGGCAATACCAAATTTCTCTGATCCAGTCATTAAATCACAATGCCTTTTTCTCTTGTTTTTCTTCTCATATCTAACTGTTCTTCTATTTAACTGCATTGTCTCTGACATCGCAGAGGAGGCCGTAGATGAAGGGAATGTTTACTCCACTCTCACTAACCCATCTGAACATGTGTATGGCATGCCCTCTTCAATTCGCTCTTATACAGTCAATAAAGGTAACACACTTTTTATACACTCATCAAAACTCATTTTCCTATCACTGCAAATTTCAGGTCAATTAATTGCTAATAAAGTGAATAAAAGTACTCATTTAATGAAGTTTTGTGCCTATGTTTAAATTATTGAATTAGGAAGTATTCAAAACAATGCTGTATTTTCTTTTTTTTAAATGAATATGCTTTTTAGGCATTCATGCGCTTATTCATTGTGTAGTATAAAAATATGTGATAGAGGATCCAGCTGTCTATTTTGTCTAAAACAGGACAAGAGAAAAAAGGCCAAAAAGAGGAACAAAAACAGATGGAGAAAAAGAACGTCTCAGTTACGTATGTAACCCTAGTTCCCTGAGAGAGGGAACGGAGACGTAACGTCAGTAATGGACGAATGGGGGTTTTGCTTAGAAGCCAATCGCCTTTGAGCTCTAACAAAACGAGCCAATGGCATGAAAGTGCCATGGGTCTGCGGAATTTGCATAATGCAAGCCCGTCCAACCGCGTGGGTATAAAGGGTGCCGCATAGCAATCTCGCATCATGTTACCTGCTGAAGAGCCGATGCCTGAGCGGCCAGCCATTTCAGCGGTACAGCTGAAGTGGCTGAGGGACGTTACATCTCGTTTAATTCATTCAGGATTTCGTTTCAGGATCACGTGAGAATCGGCCGGCCCGAATTCCAGGCACACTTCGTCAACCGAAAATGCCTGGGTCCCCTACCCTCTTGATGGAGGCCAATGCAATCAGGAGTGCTGTCTTCATTGACAGGATTTTAAGCTCAACTGACTGCAAAGGCTCAAAGGGAGCTCTCTGCAGGGCTGATAAGACCACTGCGAGGTCCCAAGAGGGCATCTGAGGAGTCTAGGTCATGATGGGCCGAAATAACATAAACCTTCAGGGTGGAGGGAGACAGCCTTCGCTCCAACCCTTCTTGGAGGAAGGAGAGCACGGACCCGATCGGGCATTTCCTGGGGTCTTCTCGGCGAGAAGAGC
The DNA here is from genome assembly GCA_023566225.1 of Romanogobio albipinnatus. Taxonomy (NCBI): domain Eukaryota; kingdom Metazoa; phylum Chordata; class Actinopteri; order Cypriniformes; family Gobionidae; genus Romanogobio; species Romanogobio albipinnatus. The sequence goes on along the minus strand of CM042252.1, from coordinate 24,749,855 downwards.
ACCAGGTGACGAAGAGGTTCCACTTCAACGCATAGGCCTGTCTTGTAGACAGGGCCCTAGCGGAAGTGATGGTAGCCACCACCTGAGGTGGTAGGGTACTCAAACCTGCCGCGTCCCGTCCAGGACCCACACGTGTAGGTTCCACAGGTCGGGACTCGGGTGCCAAAGGGTGCCCAGTCTCTGAGTCAGAAGAGCCTGTCTCAGAGGAATAGGCCAGGGAGGGGCTGTTGCAAGGAGTACCAGATCCGAGAACCAGGTCCGGCCGGGCCAATACGGGGCGACCATGAGGACCTGCTCCTTGTCCTCCCTGATCTTGCACAGGACCTGTGCGGGAAGGCTCACTGGGGGGAATGCATATTTGCGCAGGCCCCGCGCCAGCTGTGCACTAGTGCATCCGTGCCGAGAGTCCCCTCGGTCAGGGAATAATACCAGTGGCAATGGGAAGAGTCGTGGAAGGCAAACAGATCTATCTGCGCGTCCCCGATCTGTTCCCAAATCAGCTGAACCGTCTGGGGATGGAGACACCATTCCCCCGGCAGCATCTGAACACGTGACAGCTCGTTGTCTGCACAATTCAGTTCTCCCTGGATGTGAACGGCACGAAGCGACCTCAGATGCTTCTGACTCCATAGGATGAGTCCTTCAGCAGGGCTCGGAAGCGGTGCAGGGCAAGACGTACGGCCAGCAACTTGAGGCAATTGACATGACATGTGCTCTGGGGTCCTCACCAGGAGCCCGCAGCAGCATGTCCCATTGCACATGGCACCCCAGCCCGTGGCAGAGGCATCTGTTGAGACAACAAAATGCCTGGAAACTCGTTTTAAGGGAACACCTGCCCTTAGAAAACTGAGGTTCGACCACGGGGTGAAGGTCTGACGGCAGGCGCGAGTGACTGGGACCCGCAGCATGCCCTGTTCCCATGCCCATCTCGGGACTCGATCGCGGAGCTAGTGCTGAAGCGGTCTCATATGAAGCAAACCAAGCGGCGTGACCGCCACTGCGGATGCCATATGCCCCAGGAGCCTCTGAAAGTACTTTTGTGGAACCGCATTCTTGCTCTCGAATTGACGAAGGCAAGTCAGCAGAGACTGCATGCTCGCTCGTGAGCTGAGCATGCATGGCGACCGAGTTGATTTCTATACAGAGAAAAGAGATCGTCTGCACTGGACAGAGTTTGCTCTTCTCCCAGTTGACCCGAAGGCCCATACGGGCGAGGTGCCGAAGCACCATGTCCCTGTGTTCGCACACCTGATCCCGAGAGTGACCTAGTATGAGCCAGTCATCGAGATATTTCAGGATGCGAACCCCGTGTTGCCTGAGTGGCACAAGGGCTGCCTCGACGGCCTTCGTAAAGACGCGAGGAGACAGGGCTAACACGAATGGGAGAACCGCGTACTGATATGCCGCCCCTCGAAGGCTGTTGAGGAGGGATGGAGACATGAAAGTATGCATCCTTCAGGTCGATCGCTGCAAACCAATCCATCGGCCGCACACATTCGAAAATGCGTTTGGCTGTGAGTATCTTGAACGGAAGCCTATGAAGGGTTCGGTTCAAGATGCACAGGTCCAGGATTGGTCGTAACCCACCAGTTTTCTTGGGTACGATGAAGTAGGGGCTGTAGAACCCCGACTCCATCTCGGCTGGAGGGGCGAGCTTGACTGCACCCTTCGCCAGTAGGGTGTCTATCTCCGCACGCATGACAGGGGCATTGCCACCCACCATGATATAGCGGACTCCCCGGAAGCGGGGAGGAGACCGCGCGAACTGAATCGCGTAGCCGAACCTGATGGTGCGAGTAAGCCAGCTGGACAGATTGGGAAGCGTTAGCCACGCGTCCAAAAACTGAACCAGCAGGCTCATGCGAACCATAGGCGTACCCCCGATGGGGCAGCGAGGCAGAATGACCGGCCCAGACGAGGGAGGCATGGGAGCGCCCGAGGTGTGGGTGTGGTGTGTGGGTGTGGTCGAATTCCGCGCCCTGGCGGACGAGACCTGGGGAGGACGAGCGTCCCGCTGTGGTCTCGTCTGCCTGGGGGCTGGCGACAGAGGGGGCAGAGAGTGGTGAGGCTCGTGGGCGTCTCACACTGCCAGCCGCGCCCTCTTGGGGCTCGGAGGTGTGTTCAGTTCTTTCTTTAACCATTGAAAAGGTACCGCCGACTGTGAAGCCAGCGACAGGGAATGGGAAAAACAAAGAATTCTCCCCCGGCCCTCCACCGGGGGAAGGAGTGGTCTTGCTACCATCTCCTGAGGAAGAACTGACATGACCTCCGAGCCGCCTGTCTCAGCACCGCTGCTTTGACCGCCGTTTAGCGGGCTATGGTGCTGGGACAGGCGGGGCTGCCTTCCTTATGACGTCCTCAGCGCTTCGGCCCGGGTGAAGGCTGCTGCTGGGGCTGGGCGGGAGTCGCTGGAGTGCGGCCTCGGTGGGGAGCAGACTGAGGCACCTGAGCCGGCGGCTGGGTGGAGGCAGCAGCGGACCGCCGGGGCAGGATGTGCTTAATAGCCTCAGTTTGCTTCTGAGCGGTTGAGAACTGTTGGGTGAAATCCTCAACCGCCCCGCCGAATAGCCCAGCCTGGGAAATGGGGGAATTGAGGAACCAGGTCCGCTCAACTTCCCGCATATCAGCCAGGTTGAGCCATAGGTGGCGCTCCTGGACCACTGAAGTGGACATCACCTGACCTAGAGAGCGTGCAGTCACCTTCTTCACCTGTAGAGCGAGGTCGGTGGCCGCACGCAGCTCTTGTGTTAACGCAGGGTCAGTACTGCTCTGGTGCATGTCACGGAGTACCTTAGCCTGGTAGACCTGCAGTACGGCCATGGCATGCAAGGCGGACGCGGCTTGGCCCGTGGCTCTGTAGGTCTTCGCCACTAGAGTAGACGTTAACCTACAGGCTTTGGACGGGTGCTTAGGGTCACCACGCCATGTCGAAGCGCTTTGCGGACACAGTTGTATCGCAACAGACCATTCGACAGGGGGCACCCCAGTGTACCCTTTCACCGCGCCACCGTCAAGGGCAGTAAAGGCGGAGGTCGATGACGAGCGATCGCGAAAAGTCAGGTGAGACTTCCACGATTTCGTCACCTCCTCATGCACTTCGGGGAAGAAAGGTATCGGAGGTTGGCGGGCGCCTTTGGCACGGGCCGCCCCCAGATAGCAATCGTCCAGCCTTGAGCGCTTGGGACATGGCGGAGGGTTCCACGCAAGCCCGAGGCTCTCAGCCGCCCGGGAGAGCATGGCCGTCAGCTCCGGATCCGACTCGGGCAATGCTGGCGCTCCCGAAGGAGGCAACACAGCCGAATCATAATCTTTGGATGAATCAAGCCCGCCCTGTGATGTGGCGATCGACATGGTGTCATCCGCCGGCGCTCCGAACGACACGCTGGGCCCAGCACGGGTAACACCAGTGCCATCGTCCGGAAGCACCACAGGTAACAGTGTGCTAGAGGGGGGTGTGGCCCGAGGAGGATTCGTCGGGTTGTTCCACACCGTCACCCTCAAGTCACCCTGACCACCAGCCAAAGTGGTCCCACACGGGGTGGGAACAGATTGGGGTGTGGTAGAGGGGACCCTCCCTCCTTTACGGAGATCATTGAGTCTCGACCGCAACACGATGGTCATGTTCCCGCAGTGAGAACATGAGTCATCCATGAACGCACGCTCAGCATGCACGAGGCCTAAGCATGCTAAACAGCGCCCGTGCCCGTCAATCGGAGAAACCATGCGACCGCATCCAGAAACGTTGTAAGGGCGATCCATCTTGAAAAAGACGTGCCACTTACGCTCTTTTTGTGATGAGTTTTAGCTACGCAGAGATGCTGAAGTGCCCAGGGAGAAACGCACGCTGTGCTAATCACTGCACAGATCAGACAGGAATATGAGTCTCGCTGGAACGCGCCGTCACACCAACACTCTGGGGAGCTGCTCGTCTTGAAAGAGGTAAACACGCTCAGGCTGTAATGTCGGCTCTGAAGCAGAAACATGATGCGAGATTGCTATGCGGCGCCCTTTATACCCACGCGGTTGGGCGGGCTTGCATTATGCAAATTCCGCAGACCCATGGCATTTTCATGCCATTGGCTCGTTTTGTTAGAGCTCAAAGGCGATTGGCTTCTAAGCGAAACCCCCATTCGTCAGTCACTGACACTACTCAGAGTGACTGAACGAAAGGGAACAACTGGTGCAGTGGTCAGTGAATTACAGCAAAGTATTAAACAAAACAAATATTATTTCTGATCTCAAGATAAAAGACATAAATAGTCCAAAAACCCTGCTAAAATTACAGCAATAACAAGCTAAAATATAAAATAAGCGAATTGGCTGATTTGATATAAGTTAAACTATTCTAAGCATAAATAAAAATTAATTTTAGTGTTATTTCAGAATGAAGATTTACCAATATTTTATTTAAAATTCATAACTGTTTGTAGATGGATCTTTCACAATAGTGAAACAACTACTGATTTATTTATCTTTGAAAGGTGTGACATCATCTTGCAACACAATACTTTTTTTCTTATAAGCATCACCTACGCATAGACATCAATACTATAAAACACAACAATGGTGACGCTAAACAAATAATAATAAAAGAGAGAAATGGAGATTACAAGATAAACCATCGACACAAACTGCTAAAAGTTAAGCAAAAATAAGCAGATAAAAACAAGAGTAATAATAATAATAAAAAAAAACTGCACCATAACCTATCAATGCCTGCATCATTGTAGCCTACATAGGCACTGTAGAAATTATATTGTTTGTTTCAACTGTAAACTCACAGGCTTTTTTTTACAGTAGGTACAATTGTAAAAACTTTGAAGTTGAACTTTTTAAAATTGGCAGTAAGTACAATACATTTCTGAGAGCGCAGTTAGATACAAGTCCTACTGAAATTACTGTGTGATTGAATGCAATTATTAACCTGGAATATATACTGTAATTTCACACTAAAATGTTTAACAGTGTTGAGACAGTGTCTTGATTTGGTGCCCTGGATAGTGATATTATGTTATTTATTTTTCATTATTTTTAAACAGTATAGATTATTACTTTGTGGTAAAGCAAATGTGTATGTCAGGCCATAAATCCACAAAAAATTAGCTTTGGGCGTTGCCACCTCTCACAGTCCTCATGTCACCCCTTTGCCACCCTATAAATAATTTTCTAGATCTGCCCCTGCCCCGCATAAATTATAGATTACACTGTAATTTGATAAGAGTCTTTTGTATGAAAATAGGTCATGTAAAAACCATATCTGGGACACAGCTGCATATTTTGCACTCTGGAGGACAGCGGGTATCTTATTTTGTCCGGAGAGCACTTCAAGGTTTCATAAGGGCACACGAGGACACAGAGCCGGTATTGTGTTGTGGAGCGTCGTCGTCAGACTGTAGCCTACGTTGCTACAGTGACGGGTGAACGTTTTCAAAGCCCGTGCGCGCGGTCGGAAGGAACCCCCCAGTCGTGGACTGTGAGGTGAGCTCATTTAAAGAGCCGAGCTGCGGTTAAGTGCGCACTACAGTAGCAAACTCTGCGTTAGCGAAAACATGTACGTAAAACTGTGCAATTTCGGCAAGTACGCAGACGAAAAGTCTGAACCGAAAAAGGTGCACCCGGATTCAGGTAATGAATGATGTGATTGCGCGTCTCTTGACTTCCGTCGTTTGACTGTTCATGTAACGACAAATGTATTATGTTTTTTCTCCAGATGCGCCACTAGATATTTACCGGAAACTTCGTGTTTACCGCATCATTTCACTGGTTCTTTTTGTCATCTGCGTCCTGTTGCTGATTGTGGTCCTTGTACTGTTTATCAAGTGTAAGTATAACCATTGTTTATATGCTTTTTGGGTCAAAAATAGGCTATTATCACCACATCGTTTTTGGATTGGATACAGGCTTATATTATGTGTGTGTGTGTGTGTGTGTGTGTGAATTCAAATTAAATTAGACATTTTCTAGGATCTAACCCTTAACACATAGGCTACTGTTCTCTATGATAAGGGACAATGGTGCTAAATGCATGGATGTCATTTTCTCCTTACACAAAACTAACACTGTACACTGTTTATAAACCTGTTTATAAACTAATATTACAGAAGCTATACAATACATTGTATGGTAAAATTATGAAAGGCCAAAAGTGAAAAATTATTATAATTTTTTTTTTTGCCAGAGGAGTATCCAAAATTATTTTACATTTTATTTAATTAAATTGGGATACTCCATAACAATTGAATTAAAAACACATTATCATAATACATTTTGATACAAAAATAAAAACATTTTTTTTAACCTCTTCTGCTCTTCGTGCCCTGGGCGTGGCCAAGAGCTACATCATTATATTTACACTTCATTTTTAATGGTTTCTGGAAATACTATCACCCCATATATGGTATCATTTGAAAGCTTAGAATCTCATCTTCACAAAGAATATAATGACTTTTGTGCTTATGTTACACAAAGTAGTAAGATAAAGCTTAAATATACAATCGTGCCAAAAACGCCCCTCCCCTTGAAGATGATGAAGAAATATGAATATGAGTTTTTAACATATTTCACAAAACAGACAAGCCATATATCACAAGAAAGCTATGTAGTTTATGGTTTTTACATCATAGTTTGAATGATCTTCAAAAGATTGCGTAGTAAATATGATAAATGTGGAAAAAACAAACACAAACACAAACGTCACATCTCACTCCAATCGTTGCTTCTCTTATTCTGAAATGGGAAAGCACAGACAGCAACTAAGCCAATAAACTGTTACATTTGACTCAATCATTTCAAACTGCGTTTAGCATATGCAAGTATTCAGACTTCAATATAATTAATTGTGGTCTACAGTTATACCATAATCAGGAATTATTTTGAATTTGTAATAGTTTTCAGTATGTTTTCATGCATTTCAAGATCTCCATGTTACTTTATCATGACTTAACAGTACGAAAAATAAATCTAGTGATTATGGTACTTTGGTGGAAATGGTAATATTTTTTTTAGAGATGTCAGGTGTGCTGTGACGTTGTTCCACTATGTTATGAACAGTGACTAGGACGCAGCCATGTCAGGTGGTAGAGGAGACTATCAGGTCTCCACCGGAACAGGAATGCAGCTTGAAGAAATGCCAAGAGGTTTACCAACAACCTTTTGGAGGAACTCGTGAGTGTGCGAACAACAGATATACAGTTGTCCAAAAGTCTGATGTCCGTTTAATAATTTTCTATATGCAACTTATTTTTTATGTCACTTCAGTTTTCTTGTTCCCCACTTAAATGTATGTGTGCAGAGCGTCTGGGCAGTGAATGTGGCAAGGGCTGGTTGAGGTTCGAGAATACTTGTTACTTCCTGTCTCAAAACCGTCTGACCTGGCAGCAGAGCAGGGAGGAATGCCAGAGGAAGGGAGGAGATCTTGCCGTCATTACTAATGAACGCGTGCAGGTCCGTAAATCTGTAAATATGGTCAAATTAAAACTAACAGGAGTGAATCTCATTTAAATGTATTTTTATGCCTTTCGGCAATATCTCATCTGTGCAGATGTATCTGAGCAAGAAAGGGAATTTGAACTACTGGATTGGGCTAAATCATGTGGGAACAAATGAATGGACATGGATTAACAACACTGTAGTGACAGTGAGGTGAGAAAGAATGTGACGGCAATGTGAAAAAAATGATTTTTTTTTTTTGACTACCTGAGTCGGTTTCCTACAGGATGTATTTTTATGCTGGTTTTTCACATTTTCAAAATTTTTTCCCCTCTAAAAAAATCCATGGGTTTTTTAAAGGGTTAGTTCACCCAAAAATGAAAAGTAGCCCATGATTTACTCACCCTCAAGTCATCCTAGGTGTATATGACATTCTTCTTTCAGACGAATAAAATCAGAGTTATATTACAAAAGTCCTGGCTCTTCCAAGCTTAATAATGGCAGTGAATTGTTGGGTCATTTTTGAAGTCCATAAGAGTGCATCTATCCATCATATAACTGCTCCACACGGCTCCGGGGGGTTAATAAAGGCCTTCTGAAGCGAAGTGGCACTTTTGTGTAAGAAAAATATCCATATTTAAAACTTTATAGACTAAAATAACTAGCTTCTGGCAGTCAGTGGTAGCAAGTCGACTTACGGTGAAAGAGTAACTCTTGACGCATGACGTATTGACGAACGCAGAAGCGCAGAGGATAGAGCAAAACCATAGACAGCAAAATGGAAACAGCGATCCCATAGACTTCAACGGAGGAAAGTGAAGTCAATTAGAAGCACTCACTTCCTGATGGCTGAGCGTACTGCGCAGCCTCAGACTGAGCTTGACCATAGATATACAGGTCCTTCTAAAAAAATGAGCATATTGTGATAAAGTTCATTATTTTCCATAATGTAATGATAAAAATTTAACTTTCATATATTTTAGATTCATTGCACACCAACTGAAATATTTCAGGTCTTTTATTGTTTTAATACTGATGATTTTGGCATACAGCTCATGAAAACCCCAAATTCCTATCTCAAAAAATTAGCATATTTCATCCGACCAATAAAAGAAAAGTGTTTTTAATACAAAAAAAGTCAACCTTCCAATAATTATGTTCAGTTATGCACTCAATACTTGGTCGGGAATCCTTTTGCAGAAATGACTGCTTCAATGTGGCGTGGCATGGAGGCAATCAGCCTGTGGCACTGCTGAGGTGTTATGGAGGCCCAGGATGCTTCGAGAGCGGCCTTAAGCTCATCCAGAGTGTTGGGTCTTGCGTCTCTCAACTTTCTCTTCACAATATCCCACAGATTCTCTATGGGGTTCAGGTCAGGAGAGTTGGCAGGCCAATTGAGCACAGTAATACCATGGTCAGTAAACCATTTACCAGTGGTTTTGGCACTGTGAGCAGGTGCCAGGTCGTGCTGAAAAATGAAATCATCTCCATAAAGCTTTTCAGCAGATGGAAGCATGAAGTGCTCCAAAATCTCCTGATAGCTAGCTGCATTGACCCTGCCCTTGATAAAACACAGTGGACCAACACCAGCAGCTGACATGGCACCCCAGACCATCACTGACTGTGGGTACTTGACACTGGACTTCAGGCATTTTGGCATTTCCTTCTCCCCAGTCTTCCTCCAGACTCTGACACCTTGATTTCCGAATGACATGCAAAATTTGCTTTCATCCGAAAAAAGTACTTTGGACCGCTGAGCAACAGTCCAGTGCTGCTTCTCTGTAGCCCAGGTCAGGCGCTTCTGCCGCTGTTTCTGGTTCAAAAGTGGCTTGACCTGGGGAATGCGGCACCTGTAGCTCATTTCCTTCACACGCCTGTGCACGGTGGCTCTGGATGTTTCTACTCCAGACTCAGTCCACTGCTTCCGCAGGTCCCCCAAGGTCTGGAATCGGTCCTTCTCCACAATCTTCCTCAGGGTCCGGTCACCTCTTCTCGTTGTGCAGCGTTTTTTGCCACACTTTTTCCTTCCCACAGACTTCCCACTGAGGTGCCTTGATACAGCACTCTGGGAACAGCCTATTCGTTCAGAAATTTCTTTCTGTGTCTTACCCTCTTGCTTGAGGGTGTCAATGATGGCCTTCTGGACAGCAGTCAGGTCGTCAGTCTTACCCATGATTGCGGTTTTGAGTAATGAACCAGGCTAGGAGTTTTTAAAAGCCTCAGGAATCTTTTGCAGGTGTAATTAGTTGATTCAGATGATTAGGTTAATAGCTCGTTTAGAGAACCTTTTCATGATATGCTAATTTATTGAGATAGGAATTTTGGGTTTTCATGAGCTGTATGCCAAAATCATCAGTATTAAAACAATAAAAGACCTGAAATATTTCAGTTGGTGTGCAATGAATCTAAAATATATGAAAGTTTAATTTTTATCATTACATTATGGAAAATAATGAACTTTATCACAATATGCTAATTTTTTTAGAAGGACCTGTACATAATAAAGGCTAGATGTCTTACGGCGTAGTCTCTACCGTCATCACCGCGGCCATCTTGTCATCTCTGTGGTACCTGATGTAAGGCTAGTGATTTGCACGAACACAAATACTCTTATCTCGCTGAAATCTTGACGGATTTACAAATGGTTTGGTTTCTTACAAACATTATTAACGTTGCTATAATTCTGGATGATTAAACAAATTATGAATAATTATTCATAAGTATGCAGTGTCATAACTACATCTCTGACATTTATAACAAACCAAACAGTTTGAAAATCGGTAGAAAATTGAGCAAGTTATGGTTATTTAAAAAGTTGGTGCACCATTAAAACACAATGTTACGAGTGAATGAGCTGACTGTGACAAGATGGCTGCCAGGTGCGGATGTCGACTTCCATTGGCCAGCAGCAGAGACATCTAGCCTTTATTATGTATAATATAGACGACGTAAATGTGACGTGAGCAACCTGTCTGACAGTTGTAAGTCTTCTAGTAGTTGTGCAAGTTAAAATCTGAATCACCGAATCTTGCAGAGATGGAGAGCGTGAGCAGGAGCAACTTTTGGTAAGTATTCTGATTAATTATTTTGTCATTTTGCATAGTATTTATTTATTTTAATAAATTGCCTCATAGACAGTAAAAGATTTCCTGCGAGCTTCTCCTCCTGTCTAGACGGGTCTATACGGTAATTTCTCTACTGTGCGACAAAAATGGCTTCAACGGGGCGATAGTGTAAGATACAAGGTATTGGAGCCTTTTATACATTGTTGTGTTTCTTTAGAAATAAACAATGGACAAATGGAGTCTTTAAACGCCTCAGATGTAAAGTTATTCGCTGTCAAAGTGTCACCAAAATAAATGGGAGTCAATGGGATGCTAACAGCAGGTGATGGCTTGGTTAGCAATGGCTGCCCCTATGGAAGGTACGCTTTCCGGGTGCTGGATAACCCCTGTGAGCAAAACAAAACACCAGTCATGAATTGAGTCTAAAGCGAGAATTTTTAAAGAGAAATGGTGGAGAATTTCGATATAAGAGAAGAGGGGCTTGAGTTTGTTGCCCAGCCCTATCCACGAGAGGCTTCAAAGCTTGCAGGGGCAAGGGCACCCGGAATCCAGCACCCGGAAAGCGTACCTTCCATAGGGGCAGCCATTGCTAACCAAGCCATCACCTGCTGTTAGCATTCCATTGACTCCCATTTATTTTGGCGTCACTTTGACAGCAAATAACTTTACATCTGAGGCTTTTAAAGACTCCATTTGTCCATTGTTTATTTCTAAAGAAACACGACAATGTATAAAAGGTTCCATTACTTTGTATCTTACACTATCACCCCGTAGATGCCATTTTTGTAAAAATAGGCTAATGATTGCGTCATAACCACACAACTCTCTTTCGTACAGTAGAGAAATTACCGTCTAGACAGGAGGAGAAGCTCGAGGGCAATCTTTTACTGTCTATGAGGCAATTTATTAAAATAAATAAATACTATGCAAAATGACAAAATAATTAATCAGAATATTTACCAAAAGTTGCACCTGCTCACTCTCTCCGTCTCTGCAAGATTCGGTGATTCAGATTTTATCTTGCACAACTACTAGAAGACTTACAACTGTCAGACAGGTTGCTCACGTCACATCTAGGTCAGCCATCAGGAAGTGAGTGCTTCTAATTGACTTCACTTTCCTCCGTGGAAGTCTATGGGGTCGCTGTGTCCATTTATTTTGCTGTCTATGGTCAGGGGCAGGCCCACACGGAATCTGCGCCAACATTTCCACAGATCAGTGCCCTTCATTGAGAAGCATTCACAACCTGCATGTTTGCGATGGTGAGGGGTAGTAGGTTGCGCTGATTGACGTGACTTTTTTTTTTGTGAGAGAGTGATATTTTAAAATTAATTGATAAATTAATTGATAAAAAATAAAATTGACTGTGCAGTACTAAGGAAACATAAAAATCTGCATAAATGACTTATTTATAGCTATTAAAAAAGTAGTTTATTTATTTATTTTGCTCAATTGTTGAATGCTATGAAATTGTTTATTTAATGATTTGTGTACAATACAATTGATAAAGTAATATTTTCTTTGTCTTTTAGTGGATGTATTATAAGAGAGATCTAGGATTGTAAAAGTTAAGAAGTGAATATTTTATATGTAATGTTTTCAGTTCCAATACACTTAGATCTTTTTTTTAACACATTTAAAACCATTCTGCATAATTCCGAAGATTTTTCAAAAAATTCAGTGCAGAAATCGTGATGATTCCGGGTGGCCCTGGTCAGGGGTTACTCTTTCACCGCAAGTCGACTTGCGCACCGCTGACCCCCAGAAGCTAGTTATTTTAGTCTATAAAGTTTTAAATATGGATATTTTTCTTACACAAACGTGCCACTTTGCTTCAGAAAGCCTTTATTAACCCTCCGGAGCCGTGTGGAGCAGTTATATGATGGATAGATGCACTCTTATGGACTTCATAAATGAGACAACAATTCACTGCCATTATTAAGCTTGGAAGAGCCAGGACTTTTGTAATATAACTCTGATTTTATTCGTCTGAAAGAAGAAAGTCATATACACCTAGGATGACTTGAGGGTGAGTAAATCATGGGCTACTTTTCATTTTTGGGTGAACTATCCCTTTAAGGTTTCAACATTAATTAACCTCATTAGTTAACACAAACTAACAATGATCAATACTTCTACAGCATCTATTTATATTAGTTAATGTTAATCACAGCATGCGGTACAAATGTGTATTTTACTAATACACATTTGTAAGTATACGCGTATCTGTTAACATCAGTTAATGCACTGGGAACTAACATGAACATTTTTATTAACTAATGTTAACAAATAATACCTTATTGTAAAGTGTTAACAAAAGATTATTTATGTTTTCTAAGTGGACAGAATAATCATAATAATATGAATATGAATAAAAATCATTCAGGGATGTTTTGCCTATTTTTCGTTGTTGCAGCAGAAATTAAATAAATAAAATAGGAAATAAAAATGTTTTTTACACCTTGTCCCTCAAACCTCAGTGAATAATTCTTCATATAGTTACAAAAACAAACAAGCATCGTAAAATGAATATATTTGTTTAAATTTAGTAGCTATAATGACTGACTATGCTTCTTTCACAGATATTGGGAAGATGATTCCTCTCCTGGAGATTGTGCCATCCTGGCTGCAAATGAACCACCCGAACGGAGCTGGCACCCATCTCAATGCACATTCTATTTACAGTACATCTGTCAGAGGATGTAGATGTCAACTACACCAATCAAAACCAACTATATATCTGGATATCATAACTCCACACATAATCAAGATAATCATCTTTTCTTTAAAGACCAGAAATAGGGACATTTACCTAGCCAAAAGCTTTTTTTTTTGTACAGTGCATTATGATGCATTATACATGCAGAAAAACTGTTTAGAAACGGTCCCTTTTATTTGTATTACAACTGCACTCATTTCTAACTGTACTGATCATTTACACACAGCTTGTTGATTTGCACTAAATATGGCTATCGTCCACATGATAATGTACTGAGTTGCGCATACATTCTCTTTGAAATGTCTCTTTTTGTATTTCTTAAATAAACTTCCACCTTTATATGTAACAATATTGATGGTGCACACCTATATGTTTGCATATTATAAAACGCTCAAATAATACAGAATAATGTAACAGGAACCCTTTAAATATTAGGGATGTCATTTCACCTAAACATTACTACTTGATCTCGAGCCATTTTTAGATGTACTTGGAATCTGGGCAATCCACATTTTCTTCAATTTCACAGTCTATACTCTGGCGAATGAGCTGCCAGCATTGTTTTGGCCTCTTGTAGGTTTTAGCCTGGTTGTACTCCTTACAATTTTCCTCCTTCTCCTTGGCTGATTCTCCATCCTTTGAGAATGCGTTGACGTAGCGTCTCATCTTTTGCACCAATGGGTCATTGCGATGCTCCACTCTGGAATCATGAGATAGTTAAAGAATAAGACTAAAAAAAAGAGTGTTTTGTGATGCTTTTGTATTGAATTTGCAATTCAGGGTGTCCTTACCGGAGGTACCAGCATTCTCCAAGGCCAAACGCCAGGCCACAGACACCCAGTCTTGGCCACAGGCGCAATGGTAGCTTCCGTTCGAGCATCAGAGTAGTGGCCACCACCTATGAACAGAGAAACTAATTTTCACCCAACAGAACAAACTCTGAGGGACCGAACTAGTCTAGCTATAATACCAACCTGGATCCTCCAGAGTTCGTCACGTTCCTGGGTGACCCTCCACTGCGTGTCGCTCATCATGGCGATCAGGAGGTTGAACAGGAGGACGTAAGAGATCACACTGAAGCAGAGGTGAACAGAGTGCACGACTGGATGTGTGTAGAGAGTGTGGTCCACTGGCAAGTCTATCAGACCGATGCTCAGCTCAAACTGAGTGAAGACAGTGATGGGGAACGAGCGGTATGGCGGTACAGCTAAAGATTCTTGAGTCATGTAGAACATCCACAAGCCTGAGGAAGGAGACAAGGAAGTCATTATTTACATTACAAATTCACGCATGAATAGTTCTGGGTAGTAACTGATTATTTGTAATATGTATTATGTAATCAGATTCCAAAAATGAAGTACTTGTAATTCGATTATAGACCTTAGTCAGGATAGACGGCATATTTAACGCAGATGAAAATGAGGCTGTGAGGGATGGACTTGCAGTCTTTCTTTACAATGGCATGCAATGCATAAAGGTTCCTTTTCACAACTTTTTTCTGTCTACTGATTTTGTTTTTGTTTTTGTCAGCTGAACAATCGGTATGTTGTTAACCCTCAACCAAACCCTTCCCTAACCCTATAGTAAGCACATGTTGTTAATTAATATTACACAGTACTTAAATATATAATTACACTGTAACAAATGACACCTTAAAACAAAGTGTAACCCATTTTTATTTTTACTATAGTCATTACTATAGTAACTACATGTAACGTGTAACAAGGACACTGTAAAATAAAGTGTTACCAGATGAACTTGATATACAAATACAAAGAGAAAGAAAATAAACGTATAGCATTTTTTAAACCTAATGAATTTATAAAAATGTCAAATGATCAATTATATAACTTTCTGAAGGTATAAAGGCAGTAAGCTTTTTGTATAATTAACATTTTAATACAAGTACATTAAGAACAATTTACTGTTTCACTTTTGTGAATCATAAAAAAGTAACTGTAATCTGATTAATAATCTGATTATTGTTATTTTAAAACATAATCGACCTTAGTCAGTGTGGAACCATATTTAATTTTTGACAGGGATAAAAATGTGGCTGTGAGGGAGAGAAGTACAGTGTGTTCAATAGATTGTACTGTTCTTTAATTGAGGGTTAGTTGCATGTAATTATGCATAATTTACTGTTATTACTATGGTAAGTACATGTAACATATGCAATTCAATTACAATTTGACTTACAAATGACAATTTTCTTCATGTCATTTGAAATCAGTAATGGACTACAATGTGTAAGCAATCTACTGTATTTGAACTAACCGGCTGCGGATCCAATGAGGAAGATGAGAGACAACCACATGAACTTTGTCAAATCTCCAAATATTGTCTGCAAAACAACATCCACACAAATGCATAATTAAGCTATGCTGGGTCTACAAGCCAACAACACCGAGAGACTGTCTCAACAAAATGCTCCACCTTCTGAATCACAATGACATAGGGTCCCAGCATCTCAAAACCTCGGGCGAAGTACATAACGTTGGACCAGCCAAGAACCAGAGCCCAAGACATCGGCACAAGCTCTCCTGCCATTTCAGTGGAGCGCATCACACACAAAATCACAACCAGACACGCGTAGCTTATCCTGCCGCAGAAATACAAGGAAATGAAGTGTAAGTGAATGGATGCGAGTCAAACTGATTTCAAATGCAGGGGTTTTCAATGGTTTGATGCCAAAGACTCTCCAATATGATTATCCCCTAGCACCCTTCTATTCTGTCTAAATTGGGAGAGTCACACACTAAATTGATCAAATGTGACAATACAGACTTTTATAATGTCACAAAAAAAATTACATCTGTTCTTTTAAAATTTCTATTCATCATAGAATACTGAAAAAATGTATCACTGATTCAACAAAAACAAGTAGCATACCGGTAACTGTTTTAACATTGGTAATACTAATTCATGTTTCTTGAATTCGAATGATTTCTGAATGATCACGTGACACTGAAGACAGGAATATATTGAGACATCTTTTGGATAAACTTACATAGTGACATGGAAGGGGCCTCCAAGGGCAGACTGGCCAAAATAGCGTTTAGCCCCCACTTTCAAAATACTGGGAATCTGAAAATAATTCAATATCAGGTGTGAGTGTTTTGGCATAATGCCAATTAATACTTTACTACATGTCGCAGCATAATGTTTCTAAAGTCAGACTGTGTTGTGTGTGGGAATTTTGCTGACCTCTATCACCAGAATAATGATGGCTCCTATGACACTGATGATTTCTCCAATTAAACGCAGGTGATCTTTATAGGACTGATAGCTCTCCTAAACACACAGAGAGAGAGAGATAGATTAGGTACTTGCAAACATTTATAAAAGTGCTTTGAAATACAGAAATTTAAAAATAGTAATGTTTCACACCTTGAAGCTTTTTTGTATTTTTATGATTTTGTCGTTTTCTGCTTTGGTGTAATTCTCAGGAGTGTCCTTCAGGGGGCGGTTTATACAACACAAAGTGAATATGCTAATATACAGCAGGTATACCAGCATCAATAACCTGTAAACAAATGAATAGAGCAACATCATCAGTTTGGCTCAAATGATAAACGTTGTTGCATGTATCGTGTAAGGTTTCATAGCACACTACTGCTGTCCAAGTGAAATGTTTTCGGATAAAATCAGAAAAAAAATGCTGAATATGTGAAAGCTGTTTAACAGCCAGCAGAAAAAATTAACAACACAACAATGTTCCTTTAAACCAGCACATGTCACGTTACACTACACTTTACGTTTGATATAATATGTCCATGAATGGATTCAAATGTGTAGCTTGACTAAAATGCAAGCAGATTTGGATAAAAACAAATGCTTAATATAATATAATATACCCTCTGGTCCTCTTCATTTAGGGGTCACACTTGGTCAAAAGTGACCTTTTTTAGACCAGTGTAATATATTTTTTTTTATATTTTTATATATTTTTTTATATATCAATAATATATTCAATAATTTTATTTTTATTATTAAGAATGTTGAGGGCATTTTATGATACTATGCAATATTTATACATTTTTTATTAGCTATTTTCCCCCATTGAAAAGAATACACTCTTTTTTTCTAATATATTTAAAAAATAT
Source organism: Romanogobio albipinnatus (assembly GCA_023566225.1). NCBI lineage: Eukaryota > Metazoa > Chordata > Actinopteri > Cypriniformes > Gobionidae > Romanogobio > Romanogobio albipinnatus. The sequence goes on along the minus strand of CM042252.1, from coordinate 24,732,537 downwards.
TTTTTAATGAAAGCAGTATTCCATGTTAAAATAGAAACAAGTCATTTAAAATCCAGTTTTTGAAGGTAGATTAGTGGCATCTGGTGGGACTAAAAAAAGAAAAACGTATGTAATGCCATGGTGCAACCACTAGATGCCTGTATAGTTCTATATAAAGTGGCTTCTAAATTCTCTAGTGGTTTTTAGACATAAATACCTATTTTTATTAAGTTGTGGATTTGGATTTATATACGTTGACATTGTCAAAGACTACTTTTCAAGACTACTGTAAAGGTTTAGATTTTTTTTGGGGGGGATGTTGATTTGAAGGGTCAGTTTTTGCATTAATTTTACTACAGTCAAAACTGAACACATAGGTGGACATTTTGTTAGACATAACATCAAAATTCAATAAAAATGTAACAAAAATGAACAGGTATGCTTTATCACACCTTAATCAATCTGGGTCTGATCTGATTTCAACCTCTTATTTGAGTCTTTTGGATCAATTTTACCACAATGTTACAGCCACACCAGTTTATTTGTGTGTGTATAATAGTATGTTTGAGTGAGTGTGTCTGTTTTGTACTCTAGTGTCACCCCTGCTGTGCACTTTTTTCTCCCCAGTGGCTGATTTGTAATTTGTACCACCAAAAGACTCTCTGAGATTTCTTATGTCTTTCATTTTTGACCGCGAAGGAGCCACGTGTGACTTTTTTCCAAACCTAAAACCTTAAAATATCTGAATCATGTCTATGATTTTTTTTTTTACATAGCTAATGCGACAAAAGTCACCAAGTGTCATCCCATTCCGATGAAGCAAAAAATAATATTTTTTAGGTTCTGACTGAAGAGGCCCAGAGGGTTAAAGATTATCTGATTCTGTACTTGATCGTTTTTGTAATTAACACAAAAATCAAAATTTTGTGGATGTTTAAAGGAACACCACTTTTTTTTTAAAATAGGCTCATTTTCCAACTCCCCTAGAGTTATACAGTTGAGTTTTACCGTTTTCGAATTCATTCAGCTGATCTCCGGGTCTGGTGGTAGCACTTTTAGCATAGCTTAGCATACATCATTGAATCTGATTAGACCGTTAGCATCTCACTCAAAAATGACCATAGAGTTTCGATATTTTTCCTATTTAAAACTTGACTCTTCTGTAGTTACATCGTGTACAAAAACCGACGGAAAATGAAAAGATTTTCTGCGATTTTCTAGGCAGATATGGCTAGGAATTATACTCTCATTCCGCCGTAATAATGATATTACGCAGCGCCTGAAAATAGTCCCAAACAAGAAAATGAGCCTATTTTCAAAAAAAGTGGAGTGTTCCTTTAAGACATTAAAGAAATGTAGCTATCCAAGTAATGATTGAAACTAGTAAAACATAGCAAAACAATCTGCATATTTGTTTAATTTGACGGAGCTTTTACACAACAACAATGTTTTGGGTGCCTGAAAACGCAAACGCAAACTTTTGAAAATGGGTTTCAAAGTGCAAGTATTATACAGTTATCATCTCCGTGTAAACTACAAAAACTTGAATTTGTGAAACATTACATGTTTAGTCCATATACTGTAAAAAAAGATGGACGACGACACACGTTCACTCTTTTCCTTTGAAGTACCGGTAAGTGAAGCCGCCAGTGTCCAAATATGGCGCTGACATCTTGGGTCTCGAGTCTGCGCATTAGTGAGCGTGAAGTGGAGCCGCGATATCAAGGTCCCGCCTAATCAACAAATGTTTGTGAAATAAACAGTTATGGAAATGTAGAAATTAAAGATAAAGCTCCAATCTCCTCTCGAAGTTCCTGAAAATGTCTGTTGGTGCCTCAGTGTCTACTTTGCTCAGAGAAAGTTTTTCTTTTTTATAGCATCAAATAACTAACTAAAACTTATTTAAAGAACGAACACTTGAACTAACATCAGCGTGATGGAAATTACTATGACTAAAATGACAGAAATAATTGCTTCCTAAAGATGGTTTCTGTCATTGTAGGCAGTTTTTATCAAGATGATTTCATTTCAAGTGTTTGTTTTTTAAATACTTTTTTTTTTAGTTAGTTATCTGATGCTATAAAAACGGAGGGTGTGATGTCATGATTGACAGCTGAGATTGACGGCTTTTCTGAGTGAAGTTGTCACTGAGGCACTAACAGACTTTTTTTGGGAGGATATTGGAGCTTTAGCTTTAATTTCTACATTTCCATAACTGTTTATTTCACACCAACATAATGAACTGTTCTGCATCTGCGCTAAGGGTGGGCAGGCTTTTGATATCGCACCTCTACTTCCTGCTCTCTACCGCGCAGATTCCGCTCCAGAGATCACTACTGCGCAGATTCGGTCCCAAATCTGCGCAAGATGTCAGTGCCTCCGTGCGGGCCTCCGGAGGCTTCAACTCTTGTCAGCGAAAGCCAATGAAATCGCGTCGTCTATAATTTTTTACGGTCTATGTGTGGTACGAGTACCATTAGTGGTACTCAGGCTGCCTCTAGTGGTACAGACCAAATGAATGTTAAACACAAACATTTTAATTTAATCTTTATTTGAGTAAAGTTTAAAATTAAGTACAGTACAGTTTAATTGAACAGTGCAGTGTTATAGTTAGGGCCTACTACGCTACTGTATTTTAATGTTGGTCATTATGGTGGTACTTGGAAAGCCAAATATTTTCTGAGGTGGTACTTGGGATAAAAAGTTTGAGAACCATTGGTTTAGTTTGTCTATGTCCCATTACATTTCATGGAGAGGGCGGGGTTTATGACCTATACTGCATCCAGCCACCTGGATTAACGATTAACTTTCTAAATGCTGTGTTTTTATAGTATGTGATAGTGTGGCACCTGAAGTAATGCTTCCCATACAGATTCCACTTCAGCCTTACGAGCTGTCGCACTGGAGTCAACTCAAGAATCCTTCTGGCCTGAGACAGAGATGATGCACAAAGCACTTAGTTAAGAAATGAACTAACAACACCCTAGCTAAAGCACTTTGGCTCAGTCTATCACTACATATGATTTATTATTATTATTTTATTATTAATGTTTACAAGTGCTGTGAACTGTTTAAGTTGAGTTTTTCCTGCTCTTCTTCTCAGGGCCTGTTTGATATGCTGCAATGTGTCCTGCACGCATTTACACACCTCTCTTTTCTGACTGCTGACAATAATCTCAAGCACCGAGAGGTCATCCACCCTGGAGTCAATCTCAGTAAGGTCATAAAGGTTGGAGCTCAATGGTCCCAGACTCCACTGAATAAACCGTCTGCGGTTAACCAAGTGCTGGAAGGCCTGTGTGGCATCACAAAAACATTACCCCATGCCATGCTCTTTAAGTGTTACTTTGCAATCCTGTAACAGAAAAGATGCATTTGTTTTGGAAGAGACAGCTTTCTCACCACAAGGTTGCCCTCCTTCGCAGCGAGTTTGAATGGTGTGAGGCCTCTGTAGTTGGGAATCATGTCTAGGGGGATTGGGGGGTCCAGATCTGCATCTTGTGACATCAGAATGTCAAAAATCTGACATGCAGTTGTTTTATTGGGCTGCAAAACCAACAGATGCAGGATGGTATTACCTGCTCATGAGAGAAAGAAAGTTACAACCACAGATGCAGATATATATTTCATGTTGGGAGTAAAATAACGAATTAGGCCAGTAAGTTATTTTCACTTACCCAGGGAATCCTGGGCCCGAATATTAGCCCCAGCTTTTATCAACATGGAAATAATTTCTTCATTACCCACACAGCTTGCAAACGCCAGGATGTGTTCACCTACATTTACACAATTGATTTATTTGTTTGTATGTATGTAAGTATATAACAGTCATGGGAAATAGTAATAGTCATCTATCTTGATGGTCATACACATTTCACCTTAAAATGTAATAATAAAATATTTATAATTAAAGGGATAGTTTAACCAAAAAAGAAAATGTACTCGTTTACACACCCTAATGCCATTCTCGATGTATATCACTTTCTTTCTTCAGATAAACACAAACAAAGAGTTTTTCGGAATATAATCCACCTCTGCGAGTCCATATAATGCAAGTGAATGGGGTGATCGATGACCCCATATGACCCCAGTGGATGAATCAATGTCTTCTGAAGTGAAACAATAGTTCACGAGTTCACACTTACATCAAATTAAATAGAGTAAATATTATGCGTATTTGGCGTGCTGTCCGGGGGAGGGCTCCGGGCTCGGAATTTTGCCCGAACCCAGAGTACCCCCCCGTGATGGAAATAGTCTATAACTAGACTACATATATTAATTTGATGTCTTATGTGAGTTTAATTAAGTGAGGAGAAGGGGTGGTGGAGGGAAGCTAAGAAACAGTCAACGACAGGAAGGTAAATCGGCTGTCTATATACACCTCCTATCGTTGATTTTTTAATGAGCTCCTCTTGTGTTCAATTAGGTTTAATTAACTGGGTCTGCTCCACTTAACAGTTTTAATTTCCTGAATGTGCTTCTCCCGAAATTTGTTTATAAAACATCAAGTGTGTGTAAGAAAAGTACTCATATTTTAACAATAAACCATCGCTTCCCGCGAACTGTCTTAGGCGTGTTCACAAGTTCAGCTTGACATACAGTAAATGTGTGTTGTTAAGTCCGCGTGCCAAGTAATGCCGAAGAACAGAGGATGCCACTTCTCGCGTGAGCTTCACACAACACTTACTGTACATCATGAACGCTCTTTTTCTTATTCGCTTAAGAAGACATTGATTCATCCACTGGGATTAACATCATGATCGCTCGCATTATATGTACTCACAGGGATCTATTATTTTCCTAAAAAATTTAATTAGCGTTTACCTGAAGAAAGAAGGTCATATACATCGGGGATGGCATGAGGGTGACTAAATGATGAGAGAATTTTCAGTTTTGGGTGAAGTATCCCTTTAATAAAACAAATTCCTAAAAGCGATTAATAGAACAGAAACATCCATCTCACCAAAGTACAGAAGTCCTCCTCTTCTTTTGCGGAAGTACATGCCTGTGACCCTGGGTGTTGCCACATCACCCCTTCTTTTGATCAACTCCTGGACTATGTTAACATTCTGGTTAACTGCAGCAATGTGAAGGGCTGTTAAACCTGTCAATAAGAGCATACATCCATGAGATCTTCTAGCACAAAAAGTTATTAAATTGTTTTTAAATGTTTGATTTTTAAAAATAATGACCTTGGTAAAGTTCAGAGGTCATAGGCTCGTTGATGAGCTCAGGTGCTCCATCCATTAACGCCACAGCCGCTTCAAGATTATCATTCATCACCGCAATATGCAGAGCCGTCTCTCCAAGCTCGCCTGGAAACACACACACACACACAGTGTCAGATCCGCATTTAAATGATGTATTTGTCATTCAATGCACCAGTTATATAATGTAAAATAATGGCAAAAAAAGGTTTACCTCTCTCAAAGATGTTTGTAGATGAAAAGTCAAGCAGTTTCTTTATACAGGCTGCATTATTCTCCTTAGTGGCGGAAAACAGGGGGATGTCATTTACTCTGCAGAACAGAAAGACAAATGTCTACAACTGTAGCAGGGAGCTGAAATCAACCAATGTTTTCCTTATATTAGTGTTTGTAAGGCAGCAGAACTGTGTCGATATTCTTTTAATATTATTTTCCTTTATTATTTTAATTAATTTATGCACACATTTCTGTAATTCATCCAGACTCCAATAAAACACTTTAAATTCAAATGAATTTTTTTACAAAGTGTAATTTTTAAAATAATTTTTAAGAGATTTAATATTAAACATAAATCTCCATTTGATTTACACCGTTAAAATATTACATACATTACAAATATTTACACAGAATCAAAATCTAAAACCTAAACTTACCTAAACTTAATTATTCTTGTACTGCTTTGCAAGAACTAGATTTTCCTTATTGAAATGCAAATGTAGTGTCTAATTTATTAGATTGATAATAGTTAGTTATTCACTTTTTGTTCTGCATGAGGAAGGTCTCATCCAGCATTTCATTCCATCCTTTCTTATGCTGAAGGCGGAACTTCAGTTGGCTCCACCAGTGGTTTATCTCTCCTGCAGCGGTTCTCGAGATGGCTGGTGACATGATTTCTGGAGGAGTGTCAGACCAAAAAGACTGACAAGAAAACAATCCCCATTACCAAAACAAGTAAACCACAGAAAAAAGGTGATTTTCAAAAATATATTAGGAATTTATGCATGTTTAAATTAACATGCAGCCTGCAGGTGAAGCAGTTGCTCTCCTCATTAGATCATTCAACATATTACTTATATAATCAGTATATCAGTATACTTTATCTTCATTAAAAATACAAATAAAAATTCTTTGTTAATTTTATTCTATTCAAAACTATTATAAATTAACATTATTATTATTATGTGTAGTAGTAGTCGTATTTACCTTGACTATATAAAAATATTTTTTTCTTCTGCCAAATTTAATAAAAAATGCATTAAAATGCAACATCCACTTACCAGACTATCCACTTTTATAACATAACAATCAGTTATTTATGCACTTGCTACAAGACAATGCCAAAGATTACTGCATTCAGAGTAATAATCACCTACCTTACAAAAATCCTAAATATGTTATTCCAGTGTTATCGTTAGTAATTGGTCTATAGCATGTTTGTTTGAATGTCAGTGGACAATAGAAAAGTAAGCAGTCTGACATCAGTATTTATACTTATGCTGAGACTAGAAAGGAAGGGAGGAGGACGTCACTCACACAGGTGGACAGTAGAAGATGACTCAGTGGTTTAGGAGCCCAGTGAGTGACCCAATGTAGTCAGGACAGTTATGTTAAATACTTCTTTGTACTGTAGTTAATGTAGATGTTATGTTAACAACGTAAATAGCTTTAAACTTGTCGTTACCATTTATGATGACTTTCTAAGGATTTATTTAAGTGATTTACTAGATTGGGATTACAAAAAAACTTAAAGGGCCAACACGAAAAAAATACTATAGTATATTATAGTAAAATTACTCTAGTAAATACTATAGTGTTTTTGAACCATACTATAGTAAAAATACTAAATTGTAGTAGTATATTGTAGTATATTATTTACTACACTTTGTTAATTTACTGTAGTTTTTATAGTACGGTTCAAAAACACAATAGCTAGAGTAATTTTACTATAATATACTATAGTATTTTTTTCATGTGGGGGGCTTTCGCAGTACCTCTATGGAGTTTCGAGATTGGTCCGTGGTCCATATTTTCCGGTCCTCACCCATCATCTTCAACTGAAGTAGGCTACCTGAAACAAAACCATACCAGTCAACACTTTTAAAAAACACTGTGTCAGATAAATGTACAGCAAACCTGTTCCAAACCAGCTGAGGGATACCAGGATGTTCCATATGATTCAAAACAAGCTTCAGTGGCCTTAACATTCACCTTAATAGAAACGCGGTAGGTTTTGCAGGGCCCAACTTCCGACCACTGTCCGATTAATAAGCGTTGGTTCTCCTCCACAGAACACTGCATTTAGTCCTAAATCCCCATACAAACCAAAGAGTCTTCCTCGTTGTTGGCCAGTGACAGACTACAAGACTTATTCTCTCAGTAATGTGGCGAAGGACTGGTCAGACGGATACCATCACACCAGGTCAAAGCATAAACCGGTTTTCGTAATTGTTTTCACGTCTTTCAACGTAACTGGACAGACCACAAGTTTTGCCCCACTAAAGGTCGAGTGATGTTTTGCACGTAGGATTTCGTTCAGTAGACGTTTACATGAGGTTAAACTACAAAAGAAAGAAAGAAAGAAAGAAAGAAAAAATCCCCATCAAGCTGAGGTCTAGTTTAACGTAAAATATGATGCACAAGATGTCATTAACCATTGATTGAGTAGATTAGGTTTAGATGAAGTTCTCATAAATGTTTCGTTTGTTTTTCGGTAGTAATTTTTAACATTTATGACCAACAATTACTTTTGAGTTAGTCTAAAAAGATATCTCGATACATTTAGCAAAAAAGTTGTACATATAAAATAAGTTGTCTCGAGTTCACTGAACATTTTTATGTGGTGTAAATCACGTGATCCGCTGAATTCCAATTTGTCCCTCTGTCAGTGCTCCATGTGGATACATTAGCAATAGATCACCAATGTATGATTACGTAGTTTCCAACTGGTTACAATTGTGTCCATAAAGCAGACTTTTACTAACATTTTTGAAACGTGTTTAGCATGCAGATAACATTTTGGATTAAGTGGACATTATGCAAAAACAACATCAGAGAGTGGATGTGTAATAGGGTCATTTAAGGCATAATACATAGTGGTCAGACACTAGAGACCTAAAAAAAACAAGGCCTAATTGTATGTTTACATCACAAAGAAGAAATAAGTGTTTTGGTTAACCAAGAGAACACTGTCAGTGTGGACGTAAACGAAACCTGATATATTTTGTGTATCAACTTTGAATGTATACATTTGCAAAAGGTTTCCCATTTGACTAATTTGTTATTTATTAATGTAAATAACACGTTTCAGGTGAGTTTTGATAGTTTAAAAGACACGTTTGATGGGCAGGTATGAGTCATAATGGTTGGTCAATAGTGCTTTAAGTGGCTTGTGTAAAGGGCTCAAAAACACATTATGGGATACTATCTATAGAATGTTAGTTGCACCGCATGTTGTGAAGTAATGGATATTTTTTTCTTCTTCTTCCAGTTATCTTAGTCACGTGTTGTTTTGCATTAAAAAGCACATATTTGCTGAATGTTATTTTGGAGCTTCAGAACAGCCATAACCATGGCATGTGTTTTACTTTGACTCCTTTTGGGAGTTACAACTCTTGTTTTTTTTATGTTAAGATGTTGTAAGATTTCTGTGTGTGCTAAATTATTGTGTGATTTCATCCTGCCTACCACTAGTGTTTGCAAACAACATATTTTCTAGCAATAATTTAATGGACAGTTTCAGTTGAGTTCAGAAAGGTCAGAGTGTAGCATGAATGCAGAGTTTTTGTTATTATTGCACTTAAATAAGTCTTTGCAGGATGCTTTTCACAAACCTACATGCTACAGTATATGCGATATGGTCAGAGCAAATATTTTGAATAATCAGCAACAATTTACAGTGTAGGACACCAAAAACAAGTGGGTGTGCGTGCTTTTGTTTTGCAACATATAGCGATGGTTGACATATAATACAGTATGTACTATAGTAAGGAATGCACAGGATTCTTTGATGAATGTAATGTTTCAAAGAGCCGTATTTATTTGAAATATAATTGTTTGTGTGTAATAATGTAACATTTAATATGGAAGCTTGTTTCCGCCACTACAAAATGTACATACAAAAGGTAATTGCGACTTTTTATTTCACAAATTCAGACTTTTTTCTCGCAATTATGAGTTTACATCTTGTCATTGAGAGTTATAAAGTCAGAATTGTAAGTTTCTATCTTGTAAATGTGGACAGAAAAGAGTCCGAATTGCGAGATGTAAACTTGCAAGTGCAAGAAAAAAGTCTGAATTGTGAGATAAAAAAGTTGCAATTACCATTTTTAGTTTTTATTCAGTGGTGGAAACAAGCTAGTTTAATGCATCCTTGCTGAATAAGTTTTTAATAATCTTTAAAAAACCTGCATGCTTTACCAACTTTCAATTGAAGTAAATAACTTGTGTATGTGTGGATTTTTTTTATGTCCATTACCCCTATAAGATCATTCTCTGATCTCATTCTCAGAATCTTGTCCATCTCCAATTAAAGCTGACGCACACTGATAGGTGTCTGATAGCTGTCATTTTGCTGACTTTGTGCTGTTTATGGGAAACAAGGACATTTCAGCAGCGTGATGAGTATAGACTTTTTTTGAGCTTGAAGATAATATAAACAAATTCAGTAGTCATCTTTAAACAAAATCATATATATTTTACAAAATTGGACAGTAGTGGAACAGTGGTGAACAACTGTACAGTCAAACAGATTCAAATATACATGATCATACACTCCCTTTTTTTTTTTTACAGATTTCTTTACAGAGGAATCCATTCACACACCCAAACAATTTTATTTACTTCAGCAGCACTAAACGGTTTCTTCTGTACTGTCTCTCTTTCACTCACACACACACACACACACACACACACACACACACACACACACACACACACACACACACACACACACACACACACACACACACACACACACGCACACGCACACGCACACGCACGCACATACACACACAGAGAATATACACAAGGAGCACATCTCTCTTTCACTTCAGCCATCAATTGTAAATCACATTTACTGCAACACCTACTTCACAATGCTCATATAATACAGTGTGTCTTAATGCTACATCATTTGAGGGGTGTCGACAACACGCCTGCTAGTGGACAGGACTAGGACGAGTGAAGGGAAATGGGCTCACAGTAGCACACATGTGCCTTGTATGTGAAATGATGGTCACAAGTGAGATGACGGAACGTCACAGGTCTTAGTCATAGGTAAGTAGTGAACTACCGTGGCCTTGTGTATGCTCGATACTCGCAAAACGCAAAAACTTGACTGTGTCTCTGACTAACTTGCTGTAAATGCTGTATATTATACAGCCATACTTTTAGTATACAGTGCACAAACATATTTTTGTTTTGTTTTCCAGTAAAAATACTTAGTATATCATGAGAAAATATCGTTTATTTTTCTTACACCATTGCCAAATAGTTTTTAATAGTTAAAGAATGAATACTTGTTCAGCAAAGACGCCTTTAATTGATCAAATCAATGAAGGTAAACAAATGTATTTCTATTTCAAATAAATGCTATTCTTTTGATTCATCAAAGAATCCTGAAAAAATGTGTCAGTTTCCACAACATTATTAAGTAGCACAACAATATTTTCAATATTGATAATAATAAGAAATGTTTCTTGAGCAGCAAATTAGCATATTAGAATGATTTCTGAATGATCATGTGACACTGAAGACTGGAATAATGACGCTGAAAGTTCAGCTTTGCCATCGCAACGATAAATTACATTTTAAAATATATTAAAATAGAAAACAGTTATTTTATATTTTAATAATATTTCACAATATAACATGTTTTAATGCATTTACAAAAAAAAAAAAAAAAATTCAGTCCTTGTTTCAATTTCTTTTTTAAATATCTTACAGAACCCACAATTCTGAATGGTAGTGTGCATTTTTTTAAGGGAATATTTACACATTCTTAAAAAAAGGGGGGAAATAATTGACAAGCTCTCAACGTAATATTTTTGATATTTCTCCTGGAAAACAAAACAAAATACTTGTTATAAACATGATTTTAAGCAGTGTACTGAGGGCCTTGTGGTGGTTATTATAATACGGGGTTTTCAGTTCATCAACCAATGCGAGTGTTGTTAGGTTGTATAGTTAAAAATAAAACGTTTAATGCCCTTGACCACGAGTGCCAACAAAGACATAACAGTCCATTACTTTCTATTTAAAGTTTCTGATTGTCCTTGCAACTGATTGTGAAGGAGCTTTCTTTTTGTGTTCTTAAGGCGCAAGTTCATACTGAATGCCATCAAGTAATGAACTGATACGTAAGAAAGTAAGAGGTAGTGCAACACTGAAGGAGTACGCAAAACAAGATTGTGGAAGACAACGGTTCAGCAAGGGGTGGAACAGATGGGCGAATAATTCATAATAAAACTTTTCTTTTTCACTCAAGGCTCTTTTTGTCGTTCTCGTCTCTATTCCAGTGTTCTTGTGGGATAGATCTCCCAGCATGCACTGCTGTGTCAACACAATGTGGGAAGCATTAGACCTCCACATGTCCCTGAGTGAGGTGTGTCCTGAGCTGCTTAGCTGCATTTACGATCTTCCGCTGATGACCAAGCAGATTCACTCCCAGAGCCTGAACATCCCTGAGTGAAAAACAGACAAACATGAAAAGGTACTTTATATGCACAGCACTCGCACAGAAACCTGTATTTGTACATTTGTGTTTCTTAAACTTCTTTTCTTTTAATGTATAGATTTGATTATTTTACACTTTGTCCCAGATCCAGACATTTAATCTTAAAATATTAATAAAATAATATGGCACTTGTTTTATTAATATGCAAGCCTAATTACCTGTTCTAATCTAAACCAAGAATGAAAATAAAATGAACCAATATGTAATTTTTAAGAGCAATGAATACTCTTACTCGGCAAGAAAAAATGTAATTAGTCAAAAGTGACAGTAAAGACATTTATAATGCTACAACCCCAGATCAGGACGTTTAAATACACCGATCAGGCATTAACATTATAACAATATTATGTTATGTTTATAACAATTTGGCCCATGTCAAACTCACTCAAATCCTTACGTTTGCCCATTTTTCCTACTTCTAACACATCAACTTTGAGGACAAAATGTTCACTTGCTGCCTAATATATCCCACCCACTAACTGGTGTTGTGATGAAGAGATAATCAGTGTTATTCACTTAATGTTAATTCACATAATGTTATGCCTGATCAGTGTGTATATATATATATATATATATATATATATATATATATATATATATATATATATATATATATATATATATATATATATATATATATATATATATATATATATATATATATATATATATATATAGGGACATTCCCAAAACAAAAAGATAAAAGAATTAATACACTTGCCAAATAAAGCCCAATTTATTTTTTATTTTATTTTTCTTTAAAGTTCATGTACTTTTACCAAAGAGAGTGTCATGTAATGTGTAAAAAGTTGTGAAAGAAGTGTGAAAATAGAACATTCTCCTGTGACGTTTGTAAAATGTTGGACTTTGTAAGTGGATAAACTAGTGTGAAAAGTGTGTTTAAACTTACTCCATTGTGAGCATGCTCACTCTTTCCAGACTGTGGTACTGCGCTCTCTCAAACGCATCTTTATACCGGTCCATCTTCAGAGCTGTAAGCCATTCACCGACTGTTGACACTGATGATAGGTCAGTAGGGGTGGGGCTTAAGAGTGGCTGGGTGGGACTAGGAAAGTGGAGAATATTGTAAAATGTGATAAATAAAGATGATAAATGTCTAATAATAAAAAGTGGTAAATGTAGTTTTGAGCATTTCACCGGCCGTGTTCTGCCTTTAGAGAGGCAGGGTGGCGAATGAGACGATCAAGGGATGACAGGAGAGAATCAAAGCCTGGTCGGTCCTGCCTTTCGGCCTGCCAGCACTGCAGCATTAGAGAGTGAAGAGCCGGGGGACAACCGTTCGGAGCAGGTAAACGGTACTGATCGACCACTGCCTTCATCACCTAGAGAGGGTAATTAGGAAGACATGACACTAGTGTTTCGTTGTAGGAGACACAGATAAAAAAAAAAAAAGGAATACACAATGATTTTGAGGAAAAGGGAACTGAAAACCAGAAAGAACTGCAAAGAAAAGAGAAATATGATGAGAGAAAAAAAAACATTTATTAAGATGTTATGGAAATATTTAGTTATAAAGTGCAACAGTGCAAAAAAGATATGATTCATTTCCCCCCGATATACATGATTTATATGACGCCAACCACTGTGGAAAAGCACAGTACCTACTTACGTGACTTGTCATACTATAAACCGAGAGAAGTAGTACCTTTAAACATTCTTTTAATACTTTTTTTAAAGTAGTTAGTAGTTCATTCTTTAAAATACTTTTTTGCTACAAATCAAAGTATTAGTGCTGGTCACCTTGGTTCATGTCTTAGATCTCTTTATTGAATAATCCTTTGAAATCCCTATGAAGAAAAAGACCTCTGGAATTAAAGCAGCTGAAAAAATAGTCATGTTCAATGTTGTATTTTAGTTGACGAGAATGCGCACCGATTGAGGTCATAAAATTTCTAGCTGCGTGTAAACTTATCTAAAAAAAAACCCCCCACTCAAATCTGCTTAATGTCACACGCTCACAGTACTGCTGAAAACTTCAAAGCCCAAGCAGTGTGAATTGCACACATACACTGTAATGTGGGTTGTTTATGCAACTGCTCATCAAACGTCAAATACCTCCCTCTAGTGTACATGTGGTTTATATAATTGCTTTGTGACAGCATGGAATGTAAAGCAAGTGTGACTGTAAAATCTATAATGCTCACCTCTTGGTTGCTCATGTCCCAGTACGGACGTTCTCCATATGACATGACCTCCCACATGAGTATCCCAAAACTCCAAACATCACTCGCTGAACTGAATTTACGATGCTGGAAAGCTTCAGGAGCTGTCCACCGCACAGGGATCTTACTCCCCTGAAAGACAGAGAGAATAATTTGAGCAAACATAATGACAGCGCTAATGAACAAAGATGTCTAGGCCTAAAAACGGACACACTGCAGCAAGAATGGAAGGAATCGACTTTTGAACATGTAATAGTGTTTTGTACTTGTACATTTATAGAAATCTTCCCATAACGCACCAGTGAAGCAGTGTAGGTGGGCATGTTGTGGTCCAGACCCCTCATTAAACGTGACAGGCCGAAGTCAGACACCTTACAAACCAGGTTCGAATTCACCAGAACATTCCGGGCAGCAAGGTCACGATGGACGAAATTTCGTTCCGAAAGATAGCGCATTCCAGCTCCAACACCTCTCACCATCCCTACAAGCTGCAACACGCTGAACTGATCCTCATTTTCCTTTAAAAAATGACAAATTAATAATATTATATTTTTAAAATTTGATGTCATTTTCATAATTTTTTACTAAATGTAAAATATCTTTTAAATAATACATTATAATTTAATAATATATATTTTTTATTTAATAGTATTATTTTATATAATTTAATTTATCTTGTCTTGTTCTGAAAAAAGCATCCAGGTGGTCATTCTCCATAAACTCAGATAATTTAATTGAATGTTGCCCTGCAGTCAATAATTCTATCCTTAAACTCATGTTTGATAATCAAAATGACATATTTAAATGTTTTTTCCCCCTGTGAAAATAATTTCTTCATGCCTTAAAGGAACACGGCGACTTTTTGGGACTTTAGTTTATTATTTAGCTTATCTAGCCTACTGCTCAATAAATGACAAAATAACGCCAACAAGATTTTTCTAGACCGATATGGCTAGGAACTATTCTCTCAGTCCTGCGTAATGATCAAGGAACTTGATCAGGCGCTGCGTAATATCATTGCGCCTGCTGCACCCATGGTATGGCAGCAAAGTTCCTAAGAGAATAGTTCCTAGCCATATATGAACCAGAAACTCATTCAGAAGAAGAAGGGGAAGAGCGATTTATACAGCCTTGTCTACAAGTTTGTTTTATTTATTGCTCTCTACAACGTCGGACACATACCAGTAATTAATATGATTAGCTTTTGGCTTAGCTATGTTATCAAACAGTTAATAATGTGTTGCTAATGTTATACACAAACCATGTTCCTGTTCACCATCTCAGAGTCAGACAGCTGCTTTCTAAAAATCACTCTAAAAAAATACCACTTTTTCTTACCCTGAGAAAGGCATCCAGAGGGCCGTTCTCCATAAACTCTGTGATAATACGTTCAGGAGGGGAGCGGGTGATCACACCTTCTAGTTTCAGCACATTGGGGTGGTCAAACTGGCCAAGGACTCCTGCCTCACTGAGAAACACATTCTTCTCACGGTCTGTCACTCCCCAACGCAAAGTCTTCACCGCAACCAACACCTCTCTACGACCAAGTGGCCTGTACCGGCCACGGGACACCTCTCCAAACTGAGCTACAAAGAGAAATCGAGTCATTAGATTGTTCAAACAGAGGTTTAAATACATCACCAAAATCAATAATCCATAATGCTTGTTTTATCTGATTAATACACTTTATGTCAAGTTAATGATATCTTAACTCTGAAAAAGTAACTTTCACACATGTACTAACCAGCACCAATGACCTCTTCAATCTTAAGGTGAGCAGGGTCGATTTCTCTCGCAAATTCTTTGACTGCCTCACTGGGGTCTTCGTAAGTGGAGGGATCCACGTAATATTTCACCCCACCTGAATGAAATTACATCCACATTACACACACTTTTCACCCAGTGGTGTAGTCCTAAAAAGTGGTTAACTATTACCCAGTTGCACCAAAAAAGAATAATCATAAAATATAATTCATGACAGTAAATGTGTTTTTATGTGGTTCACTAGTAAGTAACATTTGTTTAATTAAAAAAACAAATAAATACAGTGCATTCTAAAATTGGCTGAGAGATTATTTTGACTATAATTTAAACATGTTCCTGTGATATTATATTAATTGTGAAAAGTGATACATCTGAAAATAATGTTTCATTTTATGCAAGTGGGTGGGAAAAAATAACAATGTGAAATAAATATTTCTAGATAATACCGTCTTTAATATTGCCACTAATGCTAAATCAAATTTAAGACATTGGGGGTGGGGAGTATGGGGTTGAAGTGTGAACTATTTTATCGGGGTCCCAGGGCATGCACATTTGTGAGATTTATTTGTGTAACGGTCACCAGCTGGAGTGCCCTTGAGAGCCACCAGAGGGCACTCCACACATAAGACTATGATCACTCACAAACTACATTTCCCATAACTCACTGCCCGGACTCATCATCACTTATCACTGATCACATTCACCTGTACCTCATTCACTGATTGCATTCACCTGTGTCTCACCATCCTGTTAGTCTCTGTCTATTTATACCTTGGTCATTCATTCAATCACAGCAAGGTCTTGTTTAAGTGTTAAGGCCTGTACACACCGGGATGAATATCGCGCGCGTTTATCGTGACGTTTTTCGGCGCGTCTTGAGTGTTCACACCCAAGCGATTTTCACTCGCGATGCGCCGAGTGAACGTGCAATTTCACTCCCTGACATTAGATGGCGCTTAATGAAAAACAGAAATAGCCCGGTACACAAGGTGGCGCTGCGCTCGCTGCATCCCTTGTTACACAGAAGAAGAAGAAGAAGAAGAGAGAGAGTATTTACATGTTAGCCGAAACACACATAACTTTCTCACATACTAGAACATGGATTTCTCAAGCAGCAGCAGCAGCTCCAGCGATGAGGACATTGTTGTTCTGTTGAACGAGGAAAGACAACAGAAAAGACGCAGATTTTGGATACATCCCATAGTTAAAAAAAGAGAAGAACATGGGGAGTTCCATCGACTGATACAAGAGCTAAAAATGTATCATGAACGTTTTCAGGGGGTATTTTAGAATGTCCGTCAGCGAGTTCGAAGATTTACTTCAACAGTTGGCGCCCTTGTTGACAAAAGAACAAACACACTGTCCGAGAACTGTAAAAAGGGTACTTCAGCTCACCAGCAGGAGAAGTTGCTTGGCAGTATGACCATGTGAACCATGGTCTGGAGCACAGATAAAATCAAAATGTACATTTGTGCAACATTCATTATATTCCCATTTTGAAAACGTGTGTGTGTAAATAATTTTCTCTTTAAAAAACAATTTCTTTGTGAACTTGAATACATTTTTTATCATATCTATTGTGCCCAAGTGTCTCCCCCCCCCCCCCCCCATCAATTTATATACCAATACTCACCACAACAAATTACATATTCATTTAATAGTTAAATACAATGTAACTTATTTATCAAAATTGTAACATCATTTTTATAGCAGGTTCATAACCGCTTTACTTAATGGCTTTTAAAATTTTAATCATAATTATTAAATAGCACAGCCACCTTTACAAGTGGACATGTTAAATTGTTTTGTAATAAGAGCAGAGAGAAAGTGTAAGTGAAAAATCTTTTTTTTTTTTGACAATGTATTCACAATTTATTTTTGTGAATGAAGTACAGTTTACAATAATAAGAAACATGACATTGTCGACGTTCATCTTTCATTCATCTTTCCTCGTTGCATTGTCTTCTTCGCCAATGTGTGCTCGGCTAGACCGTTTTGTGCTTGAGCGCCACCAAGTCGTGTTTTACTGTAACTTCAGCAGCTCCAGGCACGTGAACAAAAGCGCCGATCTAATTGGTCGGCCAGTTTTTAACGCGCCGCGTCAAAAAAAAAAAAACGAACCCGAGGCGTTTTTTTTAAAAATGACGCTTTTACGCCTGACGTTTTACGCGTCGGTGTGAACACTCACATTGGCGCCCATTGTTTAGTCACGAGGCGTTAAACGTCGGCGATAAACGCGCGCGAAAATCGTCCCGGTGTGAACAGGCCTTTCTACACTGCAAATCTGAGTATTCCCCTGGTTTTCTTGTCTCCTGGTTTTCTGGTTTTGGATTTCTTGCCCTGTTCCCTGGATTACTCTCTTGCCTCTGGTCCCTGCCTGTTTTGTTTGTTTGTTCGTTTCTTTGTTTGGACTGCCTGTCTGTGTATGACCCTTGCCTGTACTTTGGATTACGCCTCTGGATTGCCCTCAAATAAAGCTGCAATTCGATCCACCTTCGAGTCTCGGAGCAGTTTGTAACAATTTGTTTGCTTATTTTTGTATAATGGTCTTTTGTGGTTACGTCCACACATGCAAAGTTGGTTGATAATTGCAATACAGTAATAACCTAGTAAACAATTACTTGTTTACATAGGATATATGATGTATTTTATATTAAGCGCCCGGAAACGTATCAGTTTGACATAATTTTCTACTTCAATATGCCATTAGAAGAACTAACTTTATTTAACATTTTTCTTTTTTTACTATAGTATTTATTATGAAAAATAGCAACCCACACATATAGAAACAATACCTACAAAATGTCACAACATGTTAATATAAATCTATAGTGAAAAGAAATAGCCTATTCCCTTAACAGATTATTGTCCGGTTTGATAGAGAAGGCTAAAATTCATGTTTGAGCTGTCTTAACTGAAAGCAACTTGCACTGGAATATCTTAAAATATGTCAGTGCCATTGTTTTGTCGCAAGATGCACACCAGTAAAGATTTTCAAAAATGATAAAGTTAGTCAATTTTCCTCAATTAAACGTGATATATTCTACAGGGAGTGCAGAATTATTAGGCAAGTTGTATTTTTGAGGATTAATTTTACAACATTAATAATTAAACAACAACCATGTTGTCAATGAACACAAAAAACTCATTAATATCAAAGCTGAATATTTTTGGAAGTGGTTTTTAGTTTTAGCTATTTTAGGGGGATATCTGTGTGTGCAGGTGACTATTACTGTGCATAATTATTAGGCAACTTAACAAAAAACAAATTTATACCCATTTCAATTATTTATTTTTACCAGTGAAACCAATATAACATCTCATCTCATAAAAATACTCATTTGCCTAATAATTCTGCACTCCCTGTAGTAAGGGTAGTCATAAAAAGCTTTCTAATAAGTGTTGGCGAAAGATTATGTTTTCTCCTCTTTTATAATTTTTTTTTACAGAGTACAGTGATTTGCACCCCACTGGTGCAAAATAAATTAAATAAACCGGGCTTCAGTCATGTTGCGCTGATAATCTTTTCAGTTCGTATGGGCACATACAGGGAGTGCAGAATTATTAGGCAAATGAGTATTTTGACCACATCATCCTCGTTATGCATGTTGTCTTACTCCAAGCTGTATAGGCTGGAAAGCCTACTACCAATTAAGCATATTAGGTGATGTGCATCTCTGTAATGAGAAGGGGTGTGGTCTAATGACATCAACACCCTATATCAGGTGTGCATAATTATTAGGCAACTTCCTTTCCTTTGGCAAAATGGGTCAAAAGAAGGACTTGACAGGCTCAGAAAAGTCAAAAATAGTGAGATATATTGCAGAGGGATGCAGCAGTCTTAAAATAGCCAAGCTTCTGAAGCGTGATCATCGAACAATCAAGCGTTTCATTCAAAATAGTCAACAGGGTCGCAAGAAGCGTGTGGAAAAACCAAGGCGCAAAATAACTGCCCGTGAACTGAGAAAAGTCAAGCGTGCAGCTGCCAAGATGCCACTTGCCACCAGTTTGGCCATATTTCAGAGCTGCAACATCACTGGAGTGCCCAAAAGCACAAGGTGTGCAATACTCAGAGACATGGCCAAGGTAAGAAAGGCAGAAAGTCGACCACCACTGAACAAGACACACAAGCTGAAACGTCAAGACTGGGCCAAGAAATATCTCAAGACTGATTTTTCTAAGGTTTTATGGACTGATGAAATGAGAGTGAGTCTTGATGGGCCAGATGGATGGGCCCGTGGCTGGATTGGTAAAGGGCAGAGAGCTCCAGTCCGACTCAGACGCCAGCAAGGTGGAGGTGGAGTACTGGTTTGGGCTGGTATCATCAAAGATGAGCTTGTGGGGCCTTTTCGGGTTGAGGATGGAGTCAAGCTCAACTCCCAGTCCTGCTGCCAGTTTCTGGAAGACACCTTCTTCAAGCAGTGGTACAGGAAGAAGTCTGCATCCTTCAAGAAAAACATGATTTTCATGCAGGAGTCAGGACAATGCTCCATCACACGCGTCCAAGTACTCCACAGCGTGGCTGGCAAGAAAGGGTATAAAAGAAGAAAATCTAATGATATGGCCTCCTTGTTCACCTGATCTGAACCCCATTGAGAACCTGTGGTCCATCATCAAATGTGCGATTTACAAGGAGGGAAAACAGTACACCTCTCTGAACAGTGTCTGGGAGGCTGTGGTTGCTGCTGCACGCAATGTTGATGGTGAACAGATCAAAACACTGACAGAATCCATGGATGGCAGGCTTTTGAGTGTCCTTGCAAAGAAAGGTGGCTATATTGGTCACTGATTTGTTTTTGTTTGGTTTTTGAATGTCAGAAATGTATATTTGTGAATGTTGAGATGTTATATTGGTTTCACTGGTAAAAATAAATAATTGAAATGGGTATAAATTTGTTTTTTGTTAAGTTGCCTAATAATTATGCACAGTAATAGTCACCTGCACACACAGATATCCCCCTAAAATAGCTAAAACTAAAAACCACTTCCAAAAATATTCAGCTTTGATATTAATGAGTTTTTTGTGTTCATTGACAACATGGTTGTTGTTTAATTATTAATGTTGTAAAATTAATCCTCAAAAATACAACTTGCCTAATAATTCTGCACTCCCTGTAGTGCTTATAAAAGCTCAGAACGCATGATGTATATAATTGATTAATATCCTAATTCTATACATTTCCATTAACTATGGTATTAATATTTGGGGGGGTGTACTTGCCAGTTTTGGTTATTTGGGGGTTGAGCAGAGTTCTCTCACTGCAGCACGAACACGCACCGTCAGTCGATGATGGGTAGGAAATGGTAGAATGATAGAAGTGCTAATGCACGGTATGCGCCAGTCACAAAGAATTGCGAGTTTACACAGTTAAAGGGGAAGCTAACAAGACAGTAGATTATGGACTTCTGAAGCAAAAAAATATCCTTAGAAGTTGTAATACGCAAACAGCCCTTGGCAAAAAGTAAGTATACAGCGTATACGTGCATATGTCCCCGACAACACACCCACAGAGATTTTCTAATGACTGGTTTTGTCACAGACATGCTGCCAGTGTGCTAAAGTTTTCAGACTGAGTAAAGAAATACCACAAATATGTCCACCACAGTCAGCACTACAAACATAAAAACTACTGACACGGCACATTTATCATCCGTTGTCAAAATACCCAAATTCTCACAAACCCCTCCTCATTGTGGTGCAGACTTTCCTGGAACATAGTTATTACATAATATCAATAATTACAAAGTAGTCTGAATACAGCCCACTTTAGAATATGAAGTGAAAGTGTGTTTTTCCCCTTCATTCATATATGTAGCCACTGTTGGAGAACAGAAAGCACAAATGTACACAAGTATTCCCTGCAGTTTACATGCAAAGGCATAAAGCTCTCACCTCTGTTACTCATATATCTCTGAAGTCTGTCACTATAAGGGCTCTCTCTCCTTTTACTAGTGGAAAAAGACAGAATAACAAAGACACAATAACTGTTATGTTCTTTTGTAATTTTATATGCAATAAACAGTCCTTTTTGGTTATATTTTGATGTACATACCTTCGAAACACAAACACAATGATGATCGCTATCACAACCAATAGAAATGCTGCTCCGCCCATTACTGATCCGATCATAAGGGGAAGGTGACTTTGAATCTGCTTTGACTGTTCCTCTACAAAGTGAAAAATGGCAATACCAAATTAATTGAAACAAAAATAATAACAGAATATAATTTTATAAAATAATATTTTATTATATTCACACACAAAACTGTTCAAAAGGTTGGGATGGGTAAGATTTTTAAAGGGATAGTTCACCCAAAAATTAAAATTAGCCCATGATTTACTCAGCCTCAAGTCATCCGAGGTGTATATGGCATTATTCTTTCAGACAAATAAAATCTGAGTTATATTAAAAATGTTCTGGCTAATCCAAGCATTATAATGGCAGTAATAGTTGCTTGGTTTTTGAAGTCCATAAAAAATGCTTCCGTCCGTCAAATAACGTGCTCCATGCGGCTCCGGGGTGTTAATAAAGGCCTTCTGAAGCGAATCGATGCGTTTGTGTAAGAGAAATGTCCATATTTAAAAATGTATTTAATTTT
Organism: Romanogobio albipinnatus; assembly: GCA_023566225.1. NCBI lineage: Eukaryota > Metazoa > Chordata > Actinopteri > Cypriniformes > Gobionidae > Romanogobio > Romanogobio albipinnatus. Next base: position 24,710,071 of record CM042252.1, on the reverse strand, counting down.
TTCTATGGCTCTGTATCAGCCGCCCCTGCACCATCACTTCCGGCGAAATAGGGTCAAAATACACGCAAAATACCGGCATGATCATAGATATATACATAGATTCCTCATTAGTGCCTGCGCGGATCGGTTGAAAGAGGCATCTACGTATTTATATCTTTGATCGCGCTAGTATTTTGACCTTATTTGCCGGAAGTTATGGCGCTGGGAATACTAGATGACATTCGTCTGATAAGAGGTAAGAAAAATAACATAAATACTGATCGTTTCATGTCTTAAGACATCAATGTGTCACCACGAGCCGCATGGTTTAATAAGGATTCGTATGTCTATGTGTTTTTACTCTCATTGCTCTCACACTCTAAAATATCCCCATTGACATGCATTATACGACTATCATTATACGACTATCACACTGCAACGGTTGCAGAGTTAAAAATCTTCATTTGTGTTCTACTGAAGAAACAAAGACACCTACATCTTGGATGCCCTGAGGGTAAGCAAATTTCGTTTTTGGGTGAACTATCCCTTTAAGTAAACATTTCTTATTATCAACGCTGAAAACATTTTTGTGGAAAATGATTATTCTCAGGATTCTTTGATGAATAGAAAGTTCAAAAGAACAGCAAATATGTGAAATAAAAAACATAACATGATGAATAAAAGTATTATTTTAAACAAAAATAAAAAATTTGTTGTTAAATGTTTGCAGATGATAACGTTAGGATGTTGTTACATTTATTGACAATGAAATTTGGGGGGTACTTTGAGTTGATAATAAAAGTCATAGGGGTTCTTCTGAAATCTCTATATTTACCTAAGCATAGGTCATAATTATGCTTACTGAAGCCTTAGTAAAAAAATTGCATCTCTTATTATGCTGAAATTATTATAATCAGACTGAAAAATGAAAAGAAATGAACTCTGTAGAGCATAATCAGTAATTATCCTGTAAGGTGCAATTTTGCTTAATATACAGCTAGAAGACATTGTTACTGAGGCTGCAAAGTTAATAGCTTATGAGTAAGCTTGCGTATATGCTAGCCAGAATGATAAATTATGTGTGACAAAACGTGTTATATTTCTGGCCTACCCATCGCTAGAGTGCTGAAGTAAACAGTGTGGCTGTAGGGTCCGTAGCCTCTCTCATTTCGAGCACGGATCTGGAAGGCGTAGATGGAGCCTGGAATCAGACTTCCAACTGTCACTGTGTTGGTTTCACTGTAGACGCTCACCGCGCTGTCCTCATCAGACCCCTGCCAGAGAGAGAAAGCACCATCAATTTGCTGAAGCTATTTACACATCATACACAACGTTTTATATTTATGTAAAGGGATAGTTCACCAAAAAATGAAAATTATGTCATCATTTACTCGCCCTCATAGAACGTTTCCTGTTCTATTTCAGTATTATATTATTATTCTATTTAGCTTCAATTTTAGCTTCAATTTTTATTATTATTTCAGTTTTATCTTGTTTCAGTTAGTTGACAAGGCAAAATTAAATGTTTTAAGTGTATGTTTTTCATCTAATATTAATATTTTATTTCAGCTTTAATTCATTTAATGGGGGGCGGAAGTATTCCACGTTTGATGGAGTATTTCTGTGCCAAAAATACTCCTTCCGGTTTCTCATAAGTTTCGGAAAGTTTTTTTTCGAGTATGGGTATATGTGACGTCAGATGGGGCGGAATGTCCTTGTACGGGCTCTTCTCCCGGAAGGGCGGGCGCACGCGACTAGAGCGAGAGAGCAAACGCTTTAGGGAAGCCGGCTGCGCTGCAGTCACAGGACTTCACGAAATTAACAATGTCACCAAAGATGTGTTTTTGGTTGTCATGGCAAGACAATCATGTTTTTCCGGAGCAGCAACGGAGTTGTGCAAGTGTTTGCTTGTTCCCTGAATTTCGGCGACGGTGGTTTATAAACAAGGTACAGTTCAACTCTGGATTTGTAGCTCGCCTAATGCTAAAAGATGGAGCAATCCCAGCGATTAAGGTTCACGGTCATGTGTTGGTAGAAGGCGGTGAGTAAAAATGCTTCAAATGTCTTTGTGTTGTTAGCTTATCGATTCCATTGTTTTTCTATGTAAACATGCATAGCTCAACGCAATAGCTGCGCGCGCTCGTCATTCTTTAGCTCCGCCCGAACGATATACGCCCCCAACTGCTCTGCTTTTTTCGAAAAGACTCGGTACAGCGTATCTTTCTTTTATAAATATAATAAAACTAAAAACTTTTCGGAGATATGAAAGATGCAATACTACTCTATAGGTACTCAAGATTGACATGAGATTGACCGAAAATGAGTCACCCCCCCATTAACAAAAACATAAAGGGTTAGTTAACCCTAAAATGAAAATTCTATCATCATTTACATAATTTGTCTATGGAGGGACAGAAATCGCTCAGATTTCATAAAAAAGATCTTCATTTGTATTTCGAAGATGAAAGTCTTATGGGTTTGAGGGTAGTCATTTTTGTGTGAACTATCCCTTTCAAACCTCATTTCAAACCTGTGAAACACAAAAGGAATGTACTGGTCACACTGTTTTGTGCTCTATTTCTTTAATATTTTGCATGAATAACAGTAATGACCTTGTCGTAGTATCGGAGCTGGTATTCCAGGATGTCACCATTGGGCCGGTCAGGCTGAGGCCAGGACAGCGTGATGGAGTCTTGAAATCTGCTCAACTGGTGCAGCATGGGAACCTCAGAAGGCACTGAGACACAAACATGTAATTATAAGAGTGACCACATGGGGGCTCATCACTTCATAATAGGCAGCCTACTTTTCTGAATGCTTTTTAGATATTCAAGGCCTCTCATTATAAAGAGCATTGTAGAGCGATAATACACACGTGGATTCACATGTAGGTCCAAATCAGCCATTTACATCATGCTTTGGTGCATGTTTGACGGTTAGTTAGACATTGCCAAAGCCTCATCCGTGTTAATGAGGTCATGAGTTAACCATTCTCCACTCCCGCCCTGTTCTCAGCCCCCGACCCCCTTCGCCTCAACCAATGTCTCTGTCTGTTAATCAGTCATGTGGAAGCACACATATAGGTGACTCAAACCCATTCAATCAGCAGCACCCAAAGCTTAAATAATGGTAAAGTTATATAAACGGATCTGCAGAATCCATCTGAGCTTGAATTAGTACTAAAGATAGACAAGGAAGAGAGAGACAGCGAGAGAGGGACATCGGAATTTGCACCGTTTGTTTCCAAAGTTTCTGTGGGCTGCCACATTGATTATCCTCCCTCCATTTTTCATCTCTTTCCGACTCTCTTGACCATTATATGAGATGACAGCATATCGTGACCCAAAGCCACCTGGGTCCAAATAGCAGAAGATGAAATATTGTGAAGGGAAAAGAGTTTTAGATGGAAAGAGCGGACCTTGGGGAGAGGAAGCAGAAAGAGAGGGGCGGAGAACGTCTAGACATACATAGCGATGGGAGGAGACAGATGCCGTAAGACAGATACACTGTGCAAACAGTTTGGTGCGCACGCATACTGCGGATGGTCCCAGCATACATGCTCTTCATACCTGATTGGCTGGTGGTGAAGTTGATGCTGGCGAATTGAGGTGGAAAAGGGCTCAGTGCTGACACTTCATTTATTGCTTGAACCTGTAAAATCATAGACAGTTTATATTGCAGCTATACTCTTACATGCATATAAGCAGCATTAAAGGGATAGTTCACCCAAAAATGAAAATTATCCCATAATTTACGCACCCTCAAGCCTTCCTAGGTGTATATGACATTCTTCTTTCAGACGAATACAGTCAGAGTTATATTAAAAAATGTCCTGGCTTTTCCAAGCTTTATAATGGCAGCCCAAAATTTGAAGACCAAAAAAGTGCATCCATCCATTATAAAAGTAATCCACACGGCTCTGGGGGGTTAATAAAGGCTTTCTGAAACAAATCACTGGGTTTTTGTCATAGACCGTAAAAAAAAAAATGGACGTAGTGTTCGTGACGTCACCCATAGGATTCTGATGAGCAGTTTTGAAGCGTAAAGTAGGGATGAGCTGGCCGTTGCCATCTTGGCAGCGCGTCATCGCGTGTCACTCCCAGATCAGTCCCGGATAATAGAAAATGGCCAAAAAGGCGGGATGTGGGTGGAGCTGAGGTGACGCGATGACTAACAGACAGCAGATAAATGGCTATCCCCCTGTCACTCAAAGTGGCCACGCCCTTAATTATGCAGAACTTTAATGCTTTATATAATGTAAACGAAGGAGTTATAAAAAAATTCATCCCTCACAGTCATCATGAAGGGCAAAATTAGCTGTATAGACCAAAACCACAATTTGTACCAGGCTGTAAACATGTTTTTTTCTGCTGTAAAGTTGGGCATTTTAACATGGGGCTCAATGAGATTCTGCTCCCTTCTGGAGACTGTTCCTAGCAGCCAGTCGATGAATTGCAGTTTATGTCACTTCCGTATTGGTTTCAAGAGAAACAGCGGGAGGTTGCCACTTGGTTTTTGTAAGAAAAATATCCATATTTAACATTTTATAAAGTAAAATTCTGTATTCTGTATTCAGCCTTCTGTATTCAACTTACAAAGAAAGTGCAGCACTTAACGCAGTTCAAAATGCTTATGATATGTCTGACGTCATCACCGCGCCAGTTACACTTTTTTGCGTAATTTGAATATGGAAGGCAGTCCGTCGGAAGCTACATTTTTCACTTTATAACATGTTTACTCTGGATATTTTTCTTACAAAAACCCATCGATTCTCAGAAGGCCTTTATTAACCCCCAGAGCTGTGTTGATTACTTTTATGATGGATGGTGAACTATCCCTTTAAGGCATAATAATGAGCACTGTGTAGGGGAGAAAAGGGCTGTTATCACACTTTTTACCTCAGTAAATATTTCCCAGGGCAGGTTTTATTTTTGTAGGACAATTTATTTATAGGAAATAAAATATAATTCAGTGATTGTGGTAATACTCTGTATTTTCAATTTCTGTAGAGGAACATGTACTACTGTTCAAAAGTTTGGGGTTAGTATTTTTAAACAAGATGTTTTTTATGCTCACCAAGGCTGCATTTATTTGATAAAAAATACAGTAAAAATTGTAATATTGTGAAATATTATTACAATTTAAATAGCTGTTTTCTATTTTAATATATTTGAAAATTGAATTTATTCCTGTGATGGCAAAGTTGAATTTTCAACATCATTACGGCAGTATTCAGTGTCACAATCCTTCAGAAATTAAGCTAATATACTTATTTGTTAAATTTCTTACTAATATCAATGTTGAAAACAGCTGTGCTGTTTAATGAATGAAGTTTAAAAGAACAGCATTAATTTGAAATAGAAATCTTTTGTAAATGTATTTACTGTCACTTTTGATCAACGCATCCAAAAAAACACTGACCACAAACTTTTTAATTGTATTGGCTATAAAAAACAAACTATTAAACATACCAGCTAATATTGTTATAAAACCATGATCAATGATCAGTAGCAGGGAAGGTTAGCAGCCAAAGACAAAGGACACCAGAAAAATTAAACACGGTTCATAAAAAAGCAAAAATATAAACTATATCAAATATATAAAATATCAAACAACAGTTTCCTCATGTGACAACTTGTCCCGGTCTCCCCTATATCATGCTCTCATTTAATCAGTATGTAAGTATGATGTTCACTATGAATTCCAACTTTTTAATTTCTGATTGAGTGCTAGTCAATCCAGAAAACATTCCAAAATTGTATTGCCTGCTTGTCTGTACTGTATTTCCAGTATGAGACTCCTCAGAATTGTAGGCTCTGGATCTATATGAACAAAGTGCTGTGCGTAAGTACCTGTATGAGGTAGGTGACCCTAGTGAGCAGGTTTTTGAGGGTGACCCGTGTCTGTTTTAAGCCAGTTTGTGAAGGGGAAAAAGTGACAGTCTCTCCACACCAGGAGCACATGCTGGGTGGTGTGCTAGTGGCAGACGGGCAGATTCTGCACACCACCCCATACCACACTTCACTTCGACCCCCCATGTCCGTGGGAGGTCTCCAGCGCAATGACACCCCACCCTCTGAACTCTCATACTCCCATGATAGAGACACCGGTGCTGACGGAGGGCCTGAGAAAGAAAACCTCCAGTTATTCACAAACACTGTAAGTGCTCACCAGCTGCTGAACCTTCTAATGATTACCCTCTATAAACCAGAACAGAATTTAAACTTGAGGGATTTGGTTAATATTTGGGTCGATGACATAATGATGTTAATCATTATCTTCCAAAAATATTTTAAAAGTATTTCAAAAGTAAAAATATTTTATTTATTTATTTACAAATTAATTATCAATTAATAAATAAGTTCTGGGGGAGTCACACCACATGAAAACTAATCTTGCCTCATAAAAATGTAAAACATTTTTAAAAAATCAGTCACTGTGGGTGTCCTCTCTATGATATCATTTCTTGTTTTATGTTTTTTTTCTGAATGTTTCTATATGCTTGTCGTACCAAATGGCTTACCAGACAAAAGTTGTCCTAAATTGATATGCATTAAACCTGTTTTGGTTTTTGTTTATATATACAGGTGCTGGTCATATAATTAGAATTTATTTGACTAATTCCATTCAAAAAGTGAAACTTGTATATTATATTCATTCATTACACACAGACTGATATATTTCAAACGTTTATTTATTTAAATGTTGATGATTATAACAGACAACTAAGGAAAATCCCAAATTCAGTATCTCAGAAAATTAGAATATTGTGAAAAGGTTCAATATTGAAGACACCTGGTGCCACACTCTAATCAGCTAATGAACTCAAAACACCTGCAAAGGCTTTAAAGTGTTAGTTCACCCAAAAATGAAAATTCTGTCATTAATTACTCACCCTCATGTCGTTCGACACCCGTAAGACATTCGTTCATCTTCGGAACACAAATGAAGATATTTTTGTTGAAAGCTGATGCTGAGAAAGGCTTCAGACAGGCCTCCATAGGGATTCAGTTCATTTACACTCACAAGACCCATAAAAGGCACTAAAAACGTTGTCACAAAGTCCATCTCACTACAGTGGCTCTACAATAATGTTATGAAGCGGCGACAATAGTTTTTGAGCGAAAAAAAAATCAAAATAACGACTTTATTCCACAAGTTCTGTCTTCCTCTGTCGTGAACTCACGAAGCACCACGACGCATGCGCGAGAATATGACGCAGAACCGGCGTTCGGGAATCCATGAAATACACACTTTAGTCCCATTTTGAGCTCTACGCCGAGACCTAAAGCACGATCAATGTAGAATTCAACAGCTTAGATACGGCGCGTCTTCTTCTGCTTGTTGTAAACAAATCTCCTCGCTTCTGGGTCACGTGTCCGAACGCCGGTTCTGCGTCATATTCTCACGCATGCGTCGTGGTGCTTCGTGAGTTCACGGCAGAGGAAGACAGAACTTGTGGAATAAAGTCGTTATTTAGATTTTTTTTTTCGCTCAAAAACTATTGTCGTCGCTTCATAACATTATTGTAGAGCCACTGTAGTGAGATGGACTTTGTGACAACGTTTTTAGTGCCTTTTATGGGTCTTGTGAGTGTTAATGTACTGAATCCCTATGGAGGCCTGTCTGAAGCCTTTCTGAGCATCAGCTTTCAACAAAAATATCTTCATTTGTGTTCCGAAGATGAACGAATGTCTTACGGGTGTCGAACGACATGAGGGTGAGTAATTAATGACAGAATTTTCATTTTTGGGTGAACTAACCCTTTAAATGGTCTCTCAGTCTAGTTCTGTAGGCAACACAATCATGGGCAAGACTGCTGACTTGACATTTGTCCAAAAGACGACAATTGACACCTTGCACAAGGAGGGCAAGACACAAAAGATCATTGCAAAAGAGGCTGGCTGTTCACAGAGCTCTGTGTCCAAGCACATTAATAGAGAGGCGAAGGGAAGGAAAAGATGTGGTAGAAAAAAGTGTACAATCAATAGGGATAACTGCACCCTGGAGAGGATTGTGAAACAAAACCCATTCAAAAATGTGGGGGAGATTCACAAAGAGTGGACTGCAGCTGGAGTCAGTGCTTCAAGAACCACTACGCACAGATGTATGCAAGACATGGGTTTCAGCTGTCGCATTCCTTGTGTCAAGCCACTCTTGAACAACAGACAGCGTCGGAAGCGGCTAAAGACAAAAAGGAAAAAAAGTGGTCCAAAGTTATGTTCTCTTTTGAAAGTAAATTTTGCATTTCCTTTGGAAATCAGGGTCCCAGAGTTTGGAGGAAGAGAGTAGAGGCACACAATCCACGTTGCTTGAGGTCCAGTTTAAAGTTTCCATAGTCAGTGATGGTTTGGGGTGCCATGTCATCTGCTGGTGTTGGTCCACTGTGTTTTCTGAGGTCCAAGGTCAACGCAGCCATATACCAAGTTTTAGAGCACTTCATGCTTCCTGCTGCTGACCAACTTTATGGAGATGCAGATTTCATTTTCCAACAGGACTTGGCACCTGCACACAGTGCCAAAGCAACCAGTGCCTGGTTTAAGGACCATGGTATCCCTGTTCTTAATTGGCCAGCAAACTCGCCTGACCTTAAATCCATAGAAAATCTATGGGGTATTGTGAAGAGGAAGATGCGATATGCCAGACCCAACAATGCAGAAGAGCTGAAGGCCACTATCAGAGCAACCTGGGCTCTCATAACACTTGAGCAGTGCCACAGACTGATCGACTCCATGTCACGCCGCATTGCTGCAGTAATTCAGGCAAAAGGAGCCCCAATTAAGTATTGAGTGCTGTACATGCTCATACTTTTCATGTTCATACTTTTCAGTTGGCCAAGATTTCTAAAAATCCTTTCTTTGTATTGGTCTTAAGTAATATTCTAATTTTCTGAGATACTGAATTTGGGATTTTCCTTAGTTGTCAGTTATAATCAATTAAAAGAAATAAACATTTAAAATATATCAGTCTGTGTGTAATGAATGAATATAATCTACAAGTTTCACTTTTTGAATGGAATTAGTGAAATAAATCAACTTTTTGATGATATTCTAATTATATGACCAGCACCTGTGTGTGTGTATATATATATATATATATATATATATATATATATATATATATATATATACACCGATCAGCCATAACATTATGACCACCTTCCTAATATTATGTTGGTCCCCCTATTGCAGCCAAAACAGCCCGACCCGTCGAGACATGGACTCCACTAGACCCCTGAAGGTGTGCTGTGGTATCTGGCACCAAGATGTTAGCAGCAGATCCTTTTAAGTCCTGTAAGTTGCGAGGTGGGGCCTCCATGGATCGGACTTGTTTGTTCAGCACATCCCACAGATGCTCGATTGGATTGAGATCTGGGGAATTTGGAGGCCAAGTCAACACCTCAAACTCATTGTTGTGCTCCTCAAACCATTCCTGAACCATTTTTGCTTTGTGCAGGGCACATTATCCTGCTGAAAGAGGTCACAGCCACCAGCTACGTTTCCATGAAAGGGTGTACAAGGTCTGCAACAATGCTTAGGTAGTACATGTCAAAGTAACATCCACATGGATGGCAGGACCCAAGATTTCCCAGCAGAACATTGCCCAAAGTATTACACTGCCTCCGCCGCCTTGCCTTCTTCCCATAGTGCATCCTGGTGCCATGTGTTCCCCAGGTAAGCGACGCACACGCACCCGGCCATCCACGTGATGTAAAAGAAAACATGATTCAACAGACCACGCCACCTTCTTCCATTGCTCCGTGATCCAGTTCTGATGCTCATGAGCCCACTGTTGCCGCTTTCGGCGTTGGACAGGGGTCAGCATGGGAACCCTGACTGTTCTGCGGCTATGCAGCCCCATATGCAACAAACTGCAGTGCACTGTTTATTCTGACACCTTTCTATCAGAACTAGCATTAACTTCTTGAGCAATTTGAGCTACAGTAACTCGTCTGTTTGATCGGACCACACGGGCCAGCCTTCGCTCCCCTCGTGCATCAATGAGCCTTGGCCGCCCATGACCCTGTCGCCGGTTCACCACTGTTCCTTCCGTGGACCACTTTTGATAGATACTGACCACAGCAGTCAAGAGCTGCAGTTTTGGAGATGCTCTGACCCAGTCATCTAGCCATCACAATTTGGCCCCTGTCAAACTCGCTCAAATCCTTACGCTTGCCAATTTTTCTTGCTTCTAACACATCAACTTTGAGGACAAAATGTTCACTTGCTGCCTAATATATCCCACCCACTAACAGGTGCCGTGATTAAGAGATAATCAGTGTTATTCACTTCGCCTGGTCATAATGTTATGCCTCATTGTGTGTATATATATCATTTTTTAAAAGGATTTTTGATTCATTATGATATCAGGAATGATATTTCACCCAGGCATTTTTTAATTGATGTATTTTATTTATATTTTTGATTTAATAGATCCGGATATAATACTAGTGTCATGTTACTGACCTACACTTCCAGGGAAAAAAAAGGATATATTTAGGGGTACAACAGCTTATCACTGGGGCAGTACCATGAAAAGGACATTTTTTTTTACCTTATTTACCCCTTAAAGGTTCATAGTAGTTCTTTAAGGGTAGGTACTAATCAGGGTTGCCAGGTTTTCACAACAAAACCCGCCAAATTGCTACTCAAAACTAGCCCAAAACAAGCCCAATCTCGTTTCAGGGGGCATATCCAGTAAATGTCACATTTGGGGGGTAAAATATGTGTTTTTTTGGCATGGTTGCCTACTAAAATTGGCATTCCCGGGGCTAAATATCATATAATTGGGGTCGCTTCAACCCGCGGACATGAAAAACAGCCCGCGGCAATAGTGTTGAAGTAGCCCAATTCCGCGGGAAAACCGCGGACTTGGCAACACTGGTACTAATATGCACCTTTTAGAGATAGATAAGGTACAAAGTTCACATTTATCCTGATAGTGTATACATGAGGATTGTCTATTCATTGTACTGTTCACTGTCTTATCTTCTTACATATAGCTGGTTACTCTCTTACTTGTGCAGGCGGTGGTGTTGGCATCGGTGGGTGCGCGGTAGTAGCCACTCCGACACTCGCAAAGTTTAGACCCTTCTGAACTGGTTCTGCTGTTAGCTGGGCACTCTGTGCACGAAAATGAGCCGGCCACTGCTTTATAATACCCAATTGAGCATGCTGTTGAAAAAAAGAAAGAAATCATTACAATTACAGCACAAGATGCACTCAAACTGTTTGGAAAGTGTCCGATTCCTGCTTTGGAATTCTGTCAATTACACCAGGAACTGGATGCCGAGTGATCCAATTGGATGCAATGACTGGCAAATGAAGCGTAAAATGTTGCAAAGAGAACTGGAAAATCAATTTGTTTCAAACACACTCAATTAGTAGGTGCAGATTTAATAAGCAAGGTTTATTGTTCTCACAAGGACTTGATTTATTTATTCAGATGTATAATTACCAAGAAAACAAAGAGCAAAAACATTGTTAGAGTGAAATCGCTCAGCCCGATTGTTGTTATTTTTACAGGATGAAATTGAATTAGAAATCGCTTCTAGTTTCATAACATGCCACATGAATAAGACAGATCTGATGTAGTTTGAACTGTTGGACAATTGATATTATATTCTCGACAGCTATGAAACATGTCAACCTTTCATTGGTGGTCGATTGTGACCCAGCTTGAAGCTCAGCAATGACCTCTATCCTTTCAATTGTGTGGCAACAGAACAAACCACAACAAATGCTATGTGAGGCACATCAGGGAATCAATATGCTTGCATAATCCACAATGAAATGTCCAAGTGCATCAGGCTTATCAAACAATGCAATCGCTGAGTCACAAAAGAGCTCATATTATGACACTTGTGACAGTTATGCTGTGAATTTGGTGAAGTGCTTTGTCATGGAAAACCTGTGACACTTTAAAGCTTTATCATAATTACGCTTGAGTAAAGAGTTGCTGTTTCTTCCTTGTCAGCCTTGAAGTCCTAACAAGTCCCAATGTGAATAGACAGGTCAGGCACTTCAGAGAGAGAGAGAGAGAGAGAGAGAGAGAGAGAGAGAGAGAGAGAGAGAGAGAGAGAGAGAGAGATGGGGGGGAAGAAAGAGATTTCAGTTTTCAGAAAGCTAAAAGGATTTTTATGTTCTCGCTTGTCTGTCAGATTTGATATTCGCTCCTAAATACTACTGTGAAAAGTGAGAAAGGACGAATGACAGATGGGCGTAGTGAGAGAAAAGAAAGAGAGCATTGTCCATCTATCTTTCATGTGGCTGGATAATATTATCCAATGTGTTCTCCTATAGCTGTGACAAAAGACAGGTTTTAGCTACAAACCTTCCTCACTCAGACAATCTTCTACACCTTTTAACATTCTCTCTCTTATTCACACCCCCCATTCACACACTCATCAGCCAACCACAGGTTCTCATTTCCATCTCTAGTGGCCACTATTTAGCCACAAGGCATCTAGTTTCCTCATAAAATAATTTAACACATCTATGGTCATTATTAACTGGCCTAGATTTCTTATTAATTAATGAGATATGGCATTGATTCGATACAGAAGTTGTTGATCTGCATTAGACACAAAAGTTAAAATGCAAGGCTGGGATTGGAGTAAAAATATTTGGTAACACTTTACAATAAGTTTTCATTTGTTAACAATTAACTACGTTAGTTAACAATGAACAACACTCAAATGTTGTATCTATTAACATTAGCTAATGTACTGTGAACTAGCACAAACATATATTAACTAACATTAACAAAGGTTAATAAATGAATTAAAAGTATAAGTTAATTCAGTGTTTCCCAACCTTTTTTCAGTCATGGCACCCTTTGAACGTTTTCTCCATTTTGTGGCACCCCCTCGCATACATTATGCTAGGGGTGTAATGGTACAGATTGCTAACGTTTCTGTTTGTATCACGGTTTTAGGTTCACCGTTTCGGTACGGTTCAGTATTTACTATGTTCAGGGAAAAAAGGACTACTGTCAAATAAAAATAAAGAAAACAATAAGAACAAATAATTTAAATACAAGCAGCAGCACAAATAAATACTATAGAGCAAAGATACTAATAAAATAAACTATGCTTTTCAGGTACGTCTAACATTAGTTTTCAGGTACAGAAATTGATCAAATGTAAAATAATATTGCATACTTGACTGTATAAATTAAAGATGAATCCTATTAAACTTACAAAAGCTATTCAATCAAGAGCAGTGAGTGATGTCCTTGTCTTTTGTTGTTTGACATTAAACAGACAGCAGTAAAGGCTCCTGCCCCTTTAAGACCTAATGCACGGATATGGGTCGTCTTTCTCGACTGTATAAAGTTCACTAAAGGGACTTTAAGGCATATACAGACTATGTCTGCTAGAATACTCAAGATGGACATGTTGACATACTTTTTGTGTGAGTTTGTCCGTTCAAGAGCGAGACTTGAAAGAGAACTCAGTATTAGCGTGCTGTGAGACATGTGCGTGCTTTCGGATGAATGCACATAGACAAATTTTCTCACAGCGCGCACGGCTTCTCATTCGCGTCTTCTGGCACTACACCTGGGAGATGACAGCGAAAATGACTGGTCATATTCAAACATACGGCAGCACTCACATGCATTGAACAAAGTTTACAAAGAGAAAATTATTTGAAAAATGTGAAAAAAATATATATATATTTGAAGGACTTTTACACGGCACCCCTGCTCTTGTCAGACGGCACCCCGGTTGGGAAACACTGAGTTAATTCATGTTAGATAATTCATATAGTCATTTTTATCTCAGAGATGTGTCCTATCATGAACAATGATAAACTGGCTGTGATCTTGAGGAAAAGCCGCTGTATTCATTGTGCAGAATGAAGGGCTTAAGTGTTTTCAAGAGGCTGAAATCACTGTGCTGGCAGTAAATGTTTAAAATATTTAATCATAATGTTGTTTACAGTATGTTATCCTTCCCCATCACATGACAAAGTGGGTGGCCTGGCTTGGATGCTGCCCGCTAACTCAGTAAGAATGCTGATTATTCTCTCAGGCTGCATAGTCTTCTATCAAATTTCATCACAGTCTTATATAGCCCTATACACTTAAAAACAATGCTGGGTTGAAAATAACCCAAGTTGGGTTGAAAATGGACTAACCCAGCAATTGGGTTGTTTTAACCCAGCGATTGGGTTGTTTTAACCCAGCAATCGGGTTGTTTTAAGCAAACATTAAACCTAACCGCTGGGTTAAAACAACACAAATGCTGGGTTAGTCCATTTTCAACCATTGTTTAGTGTGTATATATACACTCACCTAAAGGATTATTAGGAACACCATACTAATACTGTGTTTAACCCCCTTTCGCCTTCAGAACTGCATTAATTCTACGTGGCATTGATTCAACAAGGTGCTGAAAGCATTCTTTAGAAATGTTGGCCCACATTGATAGGATAGCATCTTGCAGTTGATGGAGATTTGTGGGATGCACATCCAGGGCACGAAGCTCCCGTTCCCCCACATCCCAAAGATGCTCTATTGGGTTGAGATCTGGTGACTGTGGGGGCCATTTTAGTATAGTGAACTCATTGTCATGTTCAAGAAACCAATTTGAAATGATTCGAGCTTTGTGACATGGTGCATTATCCTGCTGGGAGTAGCCATCAGAGGATGGGTACATGGTGGTCATAAAGGGGTGGACGTGGTCAGAAACAATGCTCAGGTAGGCCGTATTTAAACAATGCCTAATTGGCACTAAGGGGCCTAAAGTGTGCCAAGAAAACATCCCCCACACCATTACACCACCACCACCAGCCTGCACAGTGGTAACAAGGCATGATGGATCCATGTTCTCATTCTGTTTACGCCAAATTCTGACTCTACCATCTGAATGTCTCAACAGAAATCGAGACTCATCAGACTAGGCTACATTTTTCCAGTCTTCAACTGTCCAATTTCCTATTTGTAGTGGAGATGAGTGGTACCCGGTGGGGTCTTCTGCTTTTGTAGCTCATCCGCCTCAAGGTTGTGCGTGTTGTGGCTTCACAAATGCTTTGCTGCATACCTCGGTTGTAACGAGTGGTTATTTCAGTCAAAGTTGCTCTTCTATCAGCTTGAATCAGTCTGCCCATTCTCCTCTGACCTCTAGCATCAACAAGGCATTTTCGCCCACAGGACTGCCGCATACTGGATGTTTTTCCCTTTTCACACCATTCTTTGTAAACCCTAGAAATGGTTGTGCGTGAAAATCCCAGTAACTGAGCAGATTGTGAAATACTCAGACCGGCCCGTCTTGCACCAACAACCATGCCACGCTCAAAATTGCTAAAATCACCTTTCTTTCCCATTCTGACAATCAGTTTGGAGTTCCGGAGATTGTCTTGACCAGGACCACACCCCTAAATGCATTGAAGCAACTGCCATGTGATTGGTTGATTAGATAATTGCATTAATGAGAAATTGAACAGGTGTTCCTAATAATCCTTTAGGTGAGTGTGTATATATATATATAATATAGGATAGATAGGAATTTTGGGTTTTCATGAGCTGTATGCCAAAATCATCAGTATTAAAACAATAAAAGACCTGAAATATTTCAGTTGGTGTGCAATGAATCTAAAATATATGAATATATGAAAAAAATATATGAAAATATATGAAGTTTAATTTTTATCATTACATTATGGAAAATAATGAACTTTATCACAATATGCTAATTTTTTGAGAAGGACCTGTATATATATATATATATATATATATATATATATATATATATATATATATTAAACTATTATTACAAAAACATTTAATACAAATATTTTAATAACTATTTTTTACAATTACATTTTTGGTGCGCAAGTAACGTCTTGTTGTATTAATATGTTTTCATAATTTTTTCATTTTTCATTTATTTTTAATATTTTAAAACGTGATACATTTTAGAAATCTTTTGTAATCCCTTTTGTTAATCCATCCATCTATACACACACACACACACACACACACACACAGGTTTGTTTTGCAATCTATGTGAGGACATTCCATAGGCGTAATAGTTTTTATACTGTACAAAATGTACATTCTATCCCCCTACACTACCCCTAAAACTATCCTCTAACCCTAAAACTACACATCACAGAAAACTGCATTTTTATTTTCTCAAAAAATATAATTTAGTATGAATTATAAGCCGTTTTCCCCATAGGAACAAAAAAGGTCCCCACAAGGACAAGGATTTTTAGATATTGTTATCTGGGATGTAGGGTATACCTGAACACACACACACACACACACACACACACACACACACACACACACACACACACACACACACACACACACACACACACACACACACACACACACACACACACACACACACACACACACACACACACACACACACACACACACACACACACACACACACACACACACACACACACACACACACACACACACACACACACACACACACACACACAGTTACTGGATTGTTACTCAACCAGAAAACTCTATTATATTATAAATTATATTTTATTACACAATAAAATATAACTTCATAATAAAAATATATTCTATTCTATTAATAATTATATTATATTATATATTCAGTTTACTGAAAGTGTATATCGGTTAGAGCAGGTTTATGTGTGTGTGTGTGTTTGAGAAACCAAGAGAGAATTAAGCTAAAGGCATCGGAGGGGGAAGGGTTGTTCAAGTTTAAATAGGGCACGGCTCAAACAAAAACAAAACTGAGATGAAAAATTAAATTAGTAAGCATGTTGTATTCAGAGAAGCAGTGAAAGAGACATTAAAAAAGATGCAGATGAAGGAAAACTGTAAAAGAAAATGGGCAGAGAGAGTGAGAGACCTCAGTGAAGTGTATAATTTGCCGTTGATATTGTACTTGGTATTTAGAACGCTGACCCAATTTTCCTCTTTCTCTCTTCCTCTCGTGGTTGCTCTCATTCTCTTTATTTGGCTTGCAGCATTCTGACTAAAGCACACAGATGCGCAAACACAAACACAAACACACATAAACATGTCGACACACAAATGACAAACAGTGACTGACACACAACTTCAAAAACAGGACATAAAATGGTATGCACTTATTTAGTACACACTCTCTCTCTATCTTTCTGTCTCTGAGCAGAGCTACTCAAACAGATATAGAAACCACCCTAGCAAATACATTTCTCTCTAATTAATCTCCATAATTATCCAATTTAATGTGAAATTATTTGCTTGTAATGCTCTGCTGGCTCCTGGCATTACACAATAAGCTTGTTTTCTCTTGATTAGATTGTTTAGCAAAAGCTGAACTGGAGACTGAAAGCTCCTAGACGTCCTATCTGAGGCGGACATTAGTTCGATAGCGGATGATTTGCAGTACAATAAAACCGAATCATGCTTGCACAGAAAAATTGGCAACTCTTTTGACAAGGCTTTTCTCTCTTCTGCATTCCCTTCAGAAAGCATTAAAACAAAACATATTCAACATGTGCACTGGAGCAGCCCATGGAAAATAGGCAATACACAGCTAAGGTTTATCCACTGACAAGTGCCTAACGTTATCCACTTTGTGTTCGAATGTGTTAGTGTTTATTGTAGTAGTAGAAAATATAATGTATATACCACAATCAGGACGCTCGCTGCACATTATAAACAACTTTGGGCCGGATTTAATAAACAAGGCAAATTAGCGTGAGAGTGTAATTCCACATAACCGCAAATGGGAAGGGGAAAGTTCTGTGCATAATCTCCTGACAACATGTAAATTAAAGAACGCAGACACAGCCGGATCATTTGCATAATGACCAACGCAATCTACCAGGACCAGCACAAATTAGTTTAAGGAATGCTTTTTTGGGCTGTAAATAATGGTGTAAACACCAGTAAATTAACTGGCGCAAACCTTAGAAAATCCCCTTGCATGATTCATCTAAATACTCTCCTCACATAAATTTTGCGTCTGAAAGGGAAACTCCTACAAATGCATATGCAATAAGGTCAGCCACAAAAATAACTGTCCACGCCTTTTCAGTGCTAATATTTCACTGCATGTAGTAAATCCTGACAGTAGTTTTTAACGCAAAAAGAAGGTTTGCCTTGGTGCAAACTGGTGCGATCTGGCCCCGGTCTCATGTAGCCAGACCTTCTGACTGACAGTAGAATGTCTGGAGTCCAATGCACCTTTCATTGACCAAGGACCGCCCAAGAGGCCATCTGACTGACATGTAAAGCAAACAATCGCAATTTGTTTTGTTCTGCGTCAAGTTTAGGGGACGTGAAAGTTTACTGCAACAATGGTGCTGCGAACCGCACATACAAAATCCATTGTTTATTTGATCGGACCGTTAAAAAATTAGACACACACGTCTCCCGGAAAATAGAATTCAACTAAATCCTGTAGAATTCAATCAATCAGATGGCAACTTTGTGTGTCTTATGCATCAGACGTTCAGTCAAAAGTCCGTGGACTTGACGTCTAAGGCAGAGACTAGACTATATACAACCTTGTAGACATGAGTTACATTTCGGTTTCATCCTATTCACAATATAGGAATGTCATCCAAAATGTCATTGTACAAGAGTGTGCCTTTATGTTATCTGAATGGCTTAACAACTTGGAGGATATAAATCTTGCAGCAAATCAACGTCACCCCTCCTTTCAGGGCTGCTGTTTAGTATATTAGTATGCCTGGTGAAAATGAGTCATTCTGCCTTCATAAACACCAGAAAATCGAACAAAAAGGTTAATTATACACCCATGACATTTGATATTAGGCACACATGGGATGAAAAGATGGACACTGAGCTGTCCACTATGCTAAACAAGTTTTCATGTGTGGATGAGCAGGTGTAATTGTTTCATCTGCTCAGTCGTGCTTTATTGACTACAATCTTGAAGGACAAGTGAGGGCAAAGCACAAGAACAGTCATGTCTATGATGTCTTTGAGACTTGCTCTTCAAATCTGCTACAAATTTGTCCAGAAAATATTTAATTTAGAATTCACTAAATATAAATAAATAAATATTTATAAATAAATAAATATATATATAAAATATATATATATATATATATATATATACACACACACACACACACACACACACACACACCACACACATACACACACCTAAATGATTATTAGGAACACCATACTAATACTGTGTTTGACCCCCTTTCGCCTTCAGAACTGCCTTAATTCTACGTGGCATTGATTCAACAAGGTGCTGAAAGCATTCTTTAGAAATGTTGGCCCATATTGATAGGATAGCATCTTGCAGTTGATGGAGATTTGTGGGATGCACATCCAGGGCACAAAGCTCCCATTCCACCACATCCCAAAGATGCTCTATTGGGTTGAGATCTGGTGACTGTGGGGGCCATTTTAGTACAGTGAACTCATTGTCATGTTCAAGAAACCAATTTGAAATGATTCGAGCTTTGTGACATGGTGCATTATCCTGCTGGAAGTAGCCATCAGAGGATGGGTACATGGTGGTCACAAAGGGGTGGACGTGGTCAGAAACAATGCTCAGGTGGGCCGGGGCATTTAAACAATGCCCAATTGGCACTAAGGGGCCTAAAGTGGGCCAAGAAAACATTCCCCCACCCTTACACCACCATCACCAGCCTGCACAGTGGTAACAAGGCATGATGGATCCATGTTCGCATTCTGTTTACGCCAAATTCTGACTCTACCACCTGAATGTCCCAACAGAAATCGGGACTCATCAGACCAGGCTACATTTTTCCAGTCTTCAACTGTCCAATTTTGGTGAGCTTGTGCAAATTGTAGCCTCTTTTTCCTATTTGTAGTGGAGATGAGTGGTACCCGGTGGGGTCTTCTGCTGTTGTAGGAGAACAGCAGAAGACAACTTCTCGCCTCAAGGTTGTGCGTGTTGTGGCTTTACAAATGCTTTGCTGCATACCTCGGTTGTAACGAGTGGTTATTTCAGTCAAAGTTGCTCTTCTATCAGCTTGAATAAGTCGGCCCATTCTCCTCTGACCTCTAGCATCAACAAGGCATTTTCGCCCACAGGACTGCCGCATACTGGATATTTTTCCATTTTCACACCATTCTTTGTAAACCCTAGAAATGGGTGTGCGTGAAAATCCCAGTGAATGGAAGCGTTGGCTTAAGTTCTGTCAGGAAGACTTAATTACTTCGTCACTTATTACCTTCATCTCTATCCAATCACGTATTCATACTTTCTGTATAGAAGTCGTACTTACACATGTTTGAGTTTGCAGATGCCGACGCAACAACAATTGACGATCCGGATGTTCTGTAGTGGTCAATCGCTGGTCCTATCATAAAGTTAATAATGTGCATACAGTGGCGTTCTAAGTCCATGTCAGCCTATCATTCTGTTCACTGGGCTGCCGCGGCAACAGACGCGAGTGCCTTCACTAACAAGAGCAAAATCTCACGTTCAGATTCAGAACAATCACTTTCATGGAGGACTATCTGGGCATGCTATCAAAGACACGGCTGTGATTTTCACCACCATTCTGGCGTCATCACGTATCAGCATTCATCACAGTGATATGTATATGGTTATCCATTCCGATGCCGATTGGGTGTAGTATCTTACTCTTTCTCAGTTTTGTCGCAAGCAGACACATGTATCGTATGAGACGCGCACAGGTGTCTGTCGGTCTGCCTGTGCAACGTGATCGCTCGTTGTGGCTTGCTTGTATCGTAACTATCCATAGTGCTTGTACATGATTCGCATGACACTGGTTACCGTCATTGATAGTATTTTGTTAGAAAAGCTGAAACAGAACAGATAGCACAGCATATTAGCCTCTATCATTCTCCCCACGAATGCAAGGAAACCAACATGGGTTTTAAAGCAACATGCACCCAATTAATCGGAGCTTCATGATGAACTGAAGTTAAGCTGAAATCGCGAATGGGTTCAGTGTTATCAGATCGCTGAAATTGGATTGAAAAACTATGCTGAGCAAATTAGCATATTTAAGTACAGCACCGACATCAGTGCTTTGATCCATCTGATTCAATGGTGTTAGATTCAACTTCCAGGTGCTGTGAGTTCGTACAACATGCAATTAAATTGACACAACATAGTTTTAAGCTTAGAAGTGTTTTGGCCCGCCATCCAGCAGAGTACATATTTTGCTCAAACATACGGGGTACCCAGTGTTGGAATGGCTTCCTTTCGTGATTCGACATGGCTTCCTTCCCTATGAGGAAGAACTGTAGCGTTCTGTGCTCATATAAAGCTACTTTGCTTACTGCATTATAAATATGCGCTACATGTTAATAAAATTAGTTAATTAAAACTAATACACTACGCCCAGGGGTTTAGCATCCTCCTAACTGCAGATGGAAAGAAATGTGTTCTCCAACTCACCTGTGCATGGGCCATTCTTTCAGATTGGTGTTGCTACGAACATAGCTCAATGTGTGGAGTTGGTATTCTCTACCAAGGTCTCCCCTATCAAGAAGCATCTGAATGCGGGATTCCATTATGGTCAAGATGGTTTTCTTCAGCAATGCTCAAACCTCTCCCATAATTCCAAAGGTAAAACTAAGATTACCTACTTGTCTTAACAAGCATCAGGTAAGTTCAAAGCTTTTAATTGAACTCCTAACACTTAAATCGTAAAGGTCGCTCTTCCACTTACACCGATATTCTGCTAGAAGCCGTGTTTTATCAGCCCTTTTCGGCTTCTTGTGTCAAGGGAAATTCACTTTAGAAACTAATCAGTTTGATCCTACTCTCGGTCTTTCCTATTCTGATCTTCACTTCTCACTCAATTTGTTTACTCTATTCCTTAGGCATTCTAGAATGACTCTAAGGTTCTGGTTCACATGAACAAATTCTAAGATGAAGAATAATCTCTGTCCCTTCACTTCCATGATTAAATATCTTCACGTTCGTCCTGAGACTTCCAACCACTACCCCCTATTTATTTTATCTAATGGAGCACCTCTCTCTAAGGCCTGATTTCAGACCCACTTTTATACTGACTTTAAAAGCTGTAGTCTACCTCCTTCTCTTCGTAACTGACTTTCCTACAGCTATGACCGTGGAATTTCTAGGCCAACATTCAAGCTACTGGGGAGATGGTGTTCTTCTGTATTCGAGTCTTATATAAGACCTGATTCAAAAATCATCCTCGAAGCTCAGCAAGCTCTCCAGTAATGGTTCAGGTAAATCCCTATGCAACTACTGGTGGTGGTGTTCCTGCCAGTTCGGCTCGGTACGTAGTGTGGTCTTTCTACTATATCAAAAGATGGCTTGTGGTCCATATGTCCTATCAAAAGATGGCCTGTGGCCCATGTGTGTGGCCAGTCCCAGTTAAGCCAACCCCGTCTTCTTCCTTCCTTCACCCACACAAAGATACACTACAGTCTGCCTTTAAAATGTTCACCTCCACTTCATCTATTATCCTAAATTAGATGCACCTGTTTGAGGTCGTTAGCTGCATAAAGACACCTGTCCACCCCATACAATCAGTAAGAATCCAACTACTAACATGGCCAAGACCAAAGAGCTGTCCAAAGACACTAGAGACAAAATTGTATACCTCCACAAGGCTGGAAAGGGCTACGGGGAAATTGCCAAGCAGCTTGGTGAAAAAAGGTCCACTGTTGGAGCAATCATTAGAAAATGGAAGAAGCTAAACATGACTGTCAATCTCCCTCGGACTGGGGCTCCATGCAAGATCTCACCTTGTGGAGTCTCAATGATCCAAGAAAGGTGAGAAATCAGCCCAGAACTACACGGGAGGAGCTGGTCAATGACCTGAAAAGAGCTGGGACCACTGTTTCCAAGGTTACTGTTGGTAATACACAAAGACGTCATGGTTTGAAATCATGCATGGCACGGAAGGTTCTTCTGCTTAAACCAGCAAATGTCAAGGCCCGTCTTAAGTTTGCCAATGACCATTTGGATGATCCAGAGGAGTCATGGGAGAAAGTCATGTGGTCAGATGAGACCAAAATAGAACTTTTTGGTCATAATTCCACTAAACGTGTTTGGAGGAAGAAGAATGATGAGTACCATCCCAAGAACACCATCCCTACTGTGAAGCATGGGGGTGGTAGCATCATGCTTTGGGGGTGTTTTTCTGCACATGGGACAGGGCGACTGCACTGTATTAAGGAGAGGATGACCGGGGCCAACCATGTATTGCAAGATTTTGGGGAACAACCTCCTTCCCTCAGTTAGAGCATTGAAGATGGGTCGAGGCTGGGTCTTCCAACATGACAATGACCCGAAGCACACAGCCAGGATAACCAAGGAGTGGCTCTGTAAGAAGCATATCAAGGTTCTGGCGTGGCCTAGCCAGTCTCCAGACCTAAACCCAATAGAGAATCTTTGGAGAGAGCTCAAACTCTGTGTTTCTCAGTGACAGGCCAGAAACCTGACTGATCTAGAGAAGATCTGTGTGGAGGAGTGAGCCAAAATCCCTCCTGCAGTGTGTGCAAACCTGGTGAAAAACTACAGGAAACGTTTGACCTCTGTAATTGCAAACAAAGGCTACTGTACCAAATATTACCATTGATTTTCTCAGGTGTTCAAATACTTATTTGCAGCTGTACCATACAAATATATATTTAAAAAATCATACATTGTGATTTCTGGATTTTGTTTTTTAGATTATGTCTCTCACAGTGGACATGCACCTACGATGACAATTTCAGACCCCTCCATGATTTCTAAGTGGGAACACTTGCAAAATAGCAGGGTGTTCAAATACTTATTTTCCTCACTGTATATATATATATATAGAATCCATGAGGTTTATTCTTGTGTGTTACGCAGCACGTTTGAGCTTCAGCAAGAACCAATGAGGTTTATTCTCATGCATCAAGCAGGTTCAGTTGAGCGGTTTATGTTCACTGATCAATGTTTATTTGTGAATAAAAGACTAAATTCAATTTGTTCAATATATAAAGCGATCGTGTCTCTTCAGAAAATTTGGACTAAACCGCTCAATTCATATGGATTAGTTTTACGATCTCTTTATGAACATTTTGAAGCGTCAAAGTGGTAGTTGCATAGCTGTCAATAGAGGGACAGAAATCTCTCAGATTTCATCAAAAAGATCTTCACTTCTGTTCCCAAGATGAACAAAAGTCTTACGGGTTTGAAACAACATGAGAGAGAGTAAATAATGACATAATTTTCATTTTTGGGTGAATTAACCATTTAAATGTAATCCTTTTTTTTTACGTAATTATAATGTCTAGTGTCTTGGTTTTTTTTCCATGTTCATGTTTTCTGTTTGAGTTTAATCAGTCATGTTTCCTGGTTTTGTCATATGTTCCTGTTTGTCATATGCTCCATTGTCATGTGATTCTCTTGTCCTTAGGTGTTATGTTCTCATTGATTGTTTTAGGGTGCGTCTCAATCAGCTCCCTAGTTCAGTAGTCAGGGCACTGATCAGGGAGCCAGCCCATTGACTTATGTCCTGATCAGTGCCCTGACTACTGAACTAGGGAGCTGATGAGATGCACCCTCAAGGCAGCAACATACTCCGCAAGAACAGAGAAAAAAGTTCTCGCTCCCAGGGCTGCGAGAACAAAATGACGACATTTTGTTCTCGGAGCCCTGGTTTGGGAGTTCTCGCAGCTCGTTCTCGACACATCGTCTGAGCAGAACTTTTTTCTAGTGGGTGTCCGAGAACTATTGTGTGATTGGTCAGAATTTTAAAGTGGGCGGGGTTAATGCGGAGATGTTCGGCACCTGGGTAGGGTTGCACCAGTCGTTCGTAAGTTCTTTCTTAAATTGGAACGTAAAGTCCACACTAGAGGCTTAGTAACTACTAGATAGTTTGTAACTAACTATACTTTTTTCGGTTGCACCATTTGTTCTTAAGGCAGAACGTAACTAGTAGGTCGAAAGCTCTCAGTAAAGTAATGCGTAGTCGCATAATATAACGTTTACCTTCAATGATCCAATAGCAGCCTTCAAATACGTGAGCAAAAGTTGTTGAAATACCGTAAATTTCAGTGTCCTTCATTATTATAACTTCTTTTGCCTCACGTAACCAACGGTAAAAATAAGTTTCCATTAAACATACTTAATCATGAATAACATAAGTGCTTTTATATATAAATAACATTCAGAAGCATTCAGTATATGAAACGACATTAACAAGAATCAATAAATAAATACTGAAACAAAACAAAAAAACATAAGAAATTATATTTATTGATTATGACTGATTTTATTTGACATCATGACATGCACAACACGGACCGATGGGACAGATTCACGCAGCGGCGCGCACAGTTTTGGATGGTTTCGTGTTGAAGAGCTGCAAATAAAGCAATCTATTCACAATGTTTTCTCTCTTAAAATGTAAGCGAGTGTAAATGTCAGCATTATCATACATGTGTAAAGAATTGAAGTCTGTCATGTAAAACCTTATTATGCAGTTCAGTCAGTCTGCTTTATTATTCCAACCATTACTCCTGATCGGAGGCTTCCGTAAATATTTAGTTTATACGTAGAGTTACGCTTCAACTAAGTTTAAGGGTGCAACGCAAAAATATTTAGTAGTGCGTAAGTTGTAACTTAGTGCCCATTTACGTCAAAACTAGGCTAAGTCATAGCTGTCAACATTGAACATTGAAAATAAGGGAGTCCATCCACAAAATATCCATCATCGCACATCACACTCATCTACTCTACTCTCCTTGAAGTTCACTTCCCGCTACTTTTTCCCTCTTCATCCCGCCGCAACTGTCTTCTTCTTCTTCTTCGATAGTAGCTTAAGCCAGTGTTTCCCAACCTTTTTTCAGTCATGGCACCCTTTGAAAATGTTCTCCATTTTGTGGCACCCCCTCGCATACGTTATGCTAGGGGTGTAACGGCACAGATTGCTCACGGTTCGGTTTGTATCACGGTTTTAGGTTCACGGTTTCGGTACGGTTCAGTATTTGCTATGTTTAGGGAAAAAGGACTACTGTCAAATAAAAATAAAGAAAATAATAAGAACAAATAATTTAAATACAAGCAGCAGCACAAATAAATACTATAGAGCAAAGATACTAATAAAATAAACTATGCTTTTCAGGTTTTTCAGGTACGTCTAACATTAGTTTTCAGGTACAGAAATTGATCAAATGTAAAATAACATTGCATATTCGACTGTATAAATTAAAGATGAATCCTATTAAACTTACAAAAGCTATTCAATCAAGAGCAGTGAGTGATGTCCTTGTCTTTTGTTGTTTGACATTAAACAGACAGCAGTAAAGGATCCTGCCCCTTTAAGACCTAATGCACGGATATGCGTCGTCTTTCTTGACTGTATAAAGTTTACTTAAGGCATACAGACTATACAGACTATGTCTGCTAGAATACTCATCAAGATGGACATGTTGACATACTTTTTGTGTGAGTTTGTCCGTTCAAGAGCAAGACTCGAAAGAGAACTCAATATTTGCCCGCTGTGAGACATGTGCGCGTTTTCGGATGAGACAGATTTTCTCACAGAGCGCGCGACTTCTCATTCGCGTCTTCTGGCACTACTACTCTACACCGGGGTGATGACTGCGAAAATGACTGGTCATATTCGAACATACGGCAGCACTCGCATGCATTGAACAAAGTTTACAAAGAGAGAATTATTTGAAAAATTCTACAAAAAAAAATATTTGAAGGACTTTTACACAGCACCCCTGCTCTCGCGGCACCCCAGTCGGGAAACACTGGCCTAAGCTACTGTCTGCCACCTGCTTGACTGGAGGTCTAGCAACCCAAGAGCAAGCCACTTCACAGACACAGTTGCGTGTTCTGAGTTAACACAATCAGAGCGTAAAAATAGGGGATATTTTACGGGAAAATACTAAAACGGGAAGACAGCAGGAAAAGAGCTAAAATACGCGAGAACCCCGGAAAAAACATGAGGGTTGACAGCTATGGGCTAAGTTGTAACATACGCACAACTGGTGCAACCGGCCCCTGCTTTTCTCTTGAAGTATGTAATGTCCTGGCCAGAATTAACTTTGTTCTTGTTCTTGCCACCTCGAGAAAACGAACAAATTTCTTTGTTCTTGCAGAGTATGTTCTAAGCTTTAGTCATGTCATTGGTTCATTGTCTTGATTGTTCACAGGTGTGTCTTGTTAGTCATTAGTCTTTGTGTATTTAAGCCCTCATGTTTGCCTTGTTCCCTTGTTGCCTATTGTTACCTGTAACCACTGTTGGTGAGTTCTCTTTCAAGTCAAGTCAAGTCCAGTCCATCATTTGTTTTGTATCTGTTCATGGTTTGCTCCCTTTTGATTTATAATAAACTGCACCTGGGTTCCTAAAGCTTGCCTCCAGTGGACCAATTGTTACATTAATATCTTAAAGGGTTAGTTCACCCAAAAATGAAAATTATGTAATTAACGACTCACCCTGATGTCGTTCCACACCCGTAAGATCTCCATTCATCTTCGGAACACAGTTTAAGATATTTTAGATTTAGTCCCGAGAGCTTTCTGTCCCTCCATTGAAAATGTATGCACGCTATACTGTCCATGTCCAGAAAGGTAATAAAAACATCATCAAAGTAGTCCATGTGACGTCAGTGGGTTACTTAGAATTTTTTGAAGCATCGAAAATACATTTTCAAAAATAACAAAAACTACGACTTTATTCAGCATTGTCTTCTCTTCCGTGTCTATTGTCAATCCGTGTTCACAACTCCGCAGTGACGCTGCTGATGTGTTGTATTATCTGGTGCGCCTGAGCTTCGTTTACGGTCTGAGGGAGCTCAGGCGCACCAGATAACATGTCAGCAGCGTCACTGCAGAGTCGTGAACGCGGATTGACAACAGACACGGAAGAGAAGACAATGCTGAAAAACGTGTATGTGTTCCGAAGATGAAAGGAGATCTTACGGGTGTGGAACGACATGAGGGTGAGTATATAGTTATTTTTATTCTAAAGTAATTGATCTTGCTTAATTTGTATTTTTTTTTTACTTTTCACTAAAATAATAAAGTTTTTGTTTTGCAGTACAGATGTTACTGTCATCTCTCATTGGGCCATTGGGCCTAACCATTGGGCAGTTGTGGCCTAACGGTTAGAGAGTCGGACTTGTAACCAGAAGGTTGCGGGTTCGAATCTCAGGTCCAGCAGGAATTGTCGCTCTCCTCCACCCTCAATACCACGACTGAGGTGAGACTTGAGCAAGGCACCGAACCCCCAACTGCTCCCAGGGCGCCGCAGCAATATGGCTGCCCACTGCTCCGGGTGTGTGTTCACTACTGTGTGTGTGCACTTGGATGGGTTAAATGCAGAGCACAAATTCCAAGTTTGGGTCACCATACTTGGCCACACGTCACTTCATTAATCATAATTCATATTCTTGTTACTTCAGTTTCCAAGCCCTGATTGGAATACAAAAAGTGAGAAATTCAAATCAGTTTGCTGCTGAATGTGACAGTCAAATCGATATCTAAATGAAATACGGATTCTGGAACCCCTGCACTGACTCAAGAAAATACATCACAAATTTCTGCTATCTCGGTCCTCTAGTCCTTGTGTCCACTACCATGTCCTTCCCCCTTCTCTTCCCTGTGGTTTCTGTCACTTGTTCAGCTGAATGGCCATTACATCACAGTGACCTAAATATGTCACATCCCTCTCTTATCCCCACTCTCTCTCCATCTCCCCACCACTCTACTTTCGTCTTCAAGATATCTCAAAACTTCTTGTCTGATTTACTCGCATCGCCCTCAGAAATTAACCCCTTTCAGTGAATGTAGTGCTTTCAGCTCCTCTTTCTTCCACTTCTACTGCATCTTTCTCTTCCTCTCTGACCTGAATCCCTCCATTGCTCATATAGACAGAAAGGAAGAACTTGTTGATGATAAAGAGGAGTACTCTCTCTATTGGCTTCTCTTCCATCAGCTTATCATCAGACAATACTAAAAATAAAAATGTTGCTGACAAAAGTTACAACAACAAAAAAATAGATACCCACACACAGCTACTGGCCACCACAATATAGTTGATTTCATGTACATTGTAAACACAACCTGACCCCCAAATATTGTTTGTATATAAAGCTAATTATAATACTACAGAACAGCTACCAGGGACATCCATTTTTAACAATTATATCCCAACAATTTGTTCATATTCATATTGTTCACATATAAATCTATACACTTCAAAAGTTTAAGGTTGGTAAGATAAAAAATTGTGTAACAATGTAAAAGTATTTACTGTCACTTTTGATCAGATATGATTTAGTCATGTATTGAATTTTCACATTAATTTAGGTATTGAATTTTCACTTTCCTAAAATGCCCCTAACAGACCCCTTTTTGTAGTTTACACTTAAAGAATAATTTAACTTTTTTTCCAAATGAGGACACCCCCTCGTTAGCTAACTTGTGAAGGCAAATTTGTAACTCAAAATCACAAAACAGTGCAAAAAAGCGTTTGTCTTTTGTGTCTTTAATTAGATCTGTGTTTATGGGCGCCTTCCCATTTGCCTGAAAACACTGTGTGTAATTTTCTGTTCATCAACTTTTGTGCATAATTACTATGACAGAAAGCCCGCAGAGTTCTGATTCAGAGATAACTGACACAACAATGATGCACACACAATGAAATGATAAGGTGAGCAAAAGGAGGCTGGTGGTTAGAAGTATTTGGACACTTTCTGGTTGTCAAACGTTAGTGGATCATACTCTTTTAGTAAATATGATAATCTATACCTGTGAAACCTCTGATAGGACACCATTGTGAACTTGAGAGGAACTGACTTCATCCACTAAAAATCAAGTTGACACCAGTTAAAAGTAATTTGCTAAAATAAAAGTGAAGGTAGTTCATCATTGTTTTCAAATGCCATGTGGTTTGATATTTTTTACTGAAACTAATAGACATGTTTAAGTGTGACTTAAATGTTCAAATGTTTTAAGGTCACTGTATGCAGAGTTCCTTGGGCAATGTAAAAAATACATCCAGCAAGGTAATACTTTTGTTCATGTCAGTGTAGTGTACAGAAACCATGTGACTACATTAGCAGTGCTTTGTTCATTCAACAGATCAGTGTTTTTGAAATAATCTTTTTACATGAACACATTGTTTTTGTTCAGTTCCATTCACTGATTTTAGGGTAATCTCCACAGCAGATTCCAAGTGATCCAAAGCTTAGGATGTCCTCAATTCACTTAAAATTAAGTTCTTTAAAGAAAACATTCTAGGATTTTTCTCCATATAATGGACTTCTATGGCAACCAACGGGTTGAAGGTCCAAATCAATTCAGTTTCAAAGGGCTTCGAAGAGCTTCATAGGGCTCTGTTACACGATCCCAGAGGAATAGGGTCTTATCTAGTGGTCATCGGCCATTTTCTAAAAAATAAATAAATAATATACTTTTTAACCTAAATTGCTCATCTTGCGCAGCTCTGCAGCGCACCACGGATTTCGTAGTCACGTTGAAAAGGTAGGCAGAAGAACCTCCCCCATGTTTACAAAGCGCACGTGCAAAGACTAAAAAAAAACGGCCTTTAGCAAAAAAAGGGTATAACAATGATGTCGTTTTTTTTGGGTAAGGCCATTTGTATTAGTCTTCGCTTGGGGCGGTACTTCCGCCTACGTTTAGCGTGACTTTTCCGACGTGATTACGTAATCCGTTGGTGTGCCGCAGAAGTGCGAAAGATGAGTAATTTAGGTTAAAATGTATATACTTTTTTAAATGGCCTATGGTTTCGCTAGATAAGACCTCTGAAGCCCTTCAAAGCCCTTTTAAACTGCATTGATTTGGACCTTCAACCTGTTGGATGCCATCAAAGTCCATTATGTGGAGACAAATTCTGGAATGTTTTTTTGACTGAAGAAAGAAAAACACAAACTCCTTGAGATGGGGTTGAGTAAAATATCAGGAAATATTCTTTTTGAAGTGAACTTCTAATTCATCAATGAATAAATCGGTGGACAAATCTGGGCAAATCTTTTTTGTGAATTCAAATGATTCATGTTACTGAGATCAAAATCTGCACCATTAGACAACATGTTTTGTTGACTCACTTAAACACGCAAAGCCTATATGATTGGGGATATATATCATATCTGACTGAATCAGTGAACCAATCTTTTTGCCAAATAGATTAAAAAATATTTTTTTTAATTTATTTTTTATTTTTTTCCAGGACCTGGATCATTGTCCCCACCTCCATCATTGGGCACCGGTCAATGAAATACTCCAGGTCCCCACAACGCCAACAGGCCGGCCCAGACCTACCCGCCACCCCAGTGGTGGTAAGTGGGCCCAGCGAGGGGCGTGGAGAGAGCGGGGAAGAGGGAGTGGCTTGGCCCCGCCATGGCTGCGATGAATCAAAATCATTGCACTATTAGATTACATATTTTGACTCAACCTAAACAGGCCGTGCCATTATATTAAGGCTCATATCCCATCACAATAAATCAGTAAACAACAAACCTAAATAAATCTTTTTGGCAAATCGATTTAAAAGATTCAAGTCACTGAGATTAATCAAAATCTCCACCTTTAGAATACATGTTTTGTTGACTCACCTAAACAGGCTGAACCATTATGATTGGGCTCATATCCCGCATCACACGTACATCCTCCAACAGGCACCAGCCATTCGCCTTCTGTGTTGCAGTGCATTCTTGGTGCTGTCCCACTCTGTGATTGGCTGTGGGGTACACAAGTCCCAGTCACCGGAACTAGAGATGTTGGCTCCGCTCCAGAGGGTGTGGCTGGGTAGAAGGCCAGGAAACGACTGCTTGCTGGACAGCGACGATAAAATATGGAAACACCCATGAGTGATACGCATGCTCCACTGTCTACTATTGCTAACACAAACCTAAAAAAGAGAGAAAAAAGAGAAAAAGTGATGAAAAGAGACAGACGACAAGCTTAGCAGCCAGCAAGACATCCATTGAGACCAGACAGACTAATAACTGTTGTTTGTTTTTATATTCAAACCATATCATGGCAAATATTAACTCTGTGGCTGATATTTACTCAGCAGAATTGCCTGATCCTAAGTGACCACATTCAGAGGGATCCTCATTTCATCTGCACACAGTGACCATCCTTCATCAAGGGTTTTAGGGAGATGGGGGGGAAAGGCAAAAAGGTCATTGTACCCTTTGCGTGTGAGAGGAGCAAAGCTGCGGGTTTTGACATTGATGCGTCGTGCGTTTTCAGATTTGTACTGGTGAGGTAGACTTGGCTCCACCCGGCTGAAACTCTTGTCTGCTGCGATTGTGTCGATCTTCATCCAGCCTTCTCTCGTTTCTCCACTGGAAGGCTGGAACAGTGTAGGAGAGAGAGCAACAGATTGAATTTAGGCTTTTATTCACATAAAAACATTTATCAGCGAAAGAAAATTATACAAACAATACCCCATAATGACAATGTGAAAGAAGTTTGTTTGAAATCTTTGCACATTTATTGAAAAAAAAAAAAATTCACAGCCTTTGCCATGACACTCAAAATTGAGCTCAGGTGCATCCTGTTTCCACTGATCATCCTTGAGATTTTTCTACAACTTGATTGGAGTCCACCTGTGGTACATTCAGTTGATTGGACTAAATGATTTGGAAAGGCACATATCTTTCTATATAAGGCCCCAAAGTTAACAGTGCATGTCAGAGCACAAACCAAGCCATGAAGTCCAAGGAATTGTCTGTAGATCACCGAAACAGGATTGGCACAGATCTGGGGAGGGTTTAGAAACATTTCTGCAGCATTGAAGGTCCCAATGAGTACAGTGACCTCCATTATCTGTAAATGAAAGAATTTTGGAACCACCAGGACTCTTCCTAGAGCTGGCTGCCCGGCCAAACTGAGCGATCGGGGGAGAAGGGCCTTAGTCTGGGAGGTTACCACTCTCACAGAGCTCCAGCATTTCTCTGTGGAGAGAGGAGAACCTTCCAGAAGAACAACTATCTCTGCAGCACTCCACCAATCAGGCCTGACTGTAGAGTGGCCAGGTGGCACATAACAGCCCGTCTGGAGTTTGCCAAAAGGACTCTCAGACCATGAGAAACAAAATTCTCTGGTCTGATGAAACAAAGATTGAACTCTTTGGCCTGAATGGCAAGTATAATGTCTGGAGGAAACCAGGCACTGCTCATCACCTGGCCAATACCATACAGTGAAGCATGGTGGTGGCAGCATCATGCTGTGGGGAGGTTTTTCAGCGGCAGGAACTGGGAGACTAGTCAGGATTGAGGGAAAGATGAATGCAGCAATGAACAGAGACATCCTTGATGAAAACCTGCACCAGAGTGCTCTGGACCTCAAACGAAGGTTCATCTTCCAGGACAACGACCCTAAGCACACAGCCAAGATAACAAAAGAGTGGCTACGGGAAAACGCTGTGAATGTCCTTGAGTGGCCCAGTCACAACCCAGACTCGAACCCGATTGAACATCTCTGGAGAGATCTGAAAATGGCTGTGCACCGACACTCCCCATCCAACCCGATGGAACTTGAGAGGTCCTGCAAAGAAGAATGGGAGACTGACAAAAAATAAGTGTGCCAAGCTTGTAGCATCATACTCAAAAAGACTTGAGGCTGTAATTGGTGCTTCAACAAAGTATTGAGCAAAGGCTGTGAATACTTATGTACATGTGATTTTGTTTTTTTTGTTTTAATTAAATTTGCAAAGATTTCAAACAAACTTCTTTCACGCTGTCATTATTAGATTAGATTAGATTCAACTTTATTGTCATTACACAAGTACAAGTACAAGGCAACGAAATGCAGTTTAGGTCTAACCAGAAGTGCAATAGCAGCAAGTGCAGGATATACAACGGTTGCATAAGTGCAGGACATGGAAATGTACTGAATATATATAAATATGTATAAATAGAGACGGTTATTACTATAAGCAGAACTGAATTTACAGGTGAATATGTACAGTGAATAAATATACAGATGGCTATTACTATAAACAGAATTTACAGGTGAATATGTACTATGAATATAATATACAGATGGCTATTACTATAAACAGAATTTTACAGATAGAGGTATAAGGTATACAATTAGGTATACAATAGAGGTATACAATTATGTTGTATTGTGTGGTTTAGCGAGGTCTGTGACGGGAGAGAGTTAGGAGACAGGTGCGGCCTAATCCAGAAGTAAATCAAGCGACCCTGTACTCTTCCATCCACATATATACACATATATATATATATTGAACCTTGTTACATATTGTTTGTCGACTTTTGAGGAAAATAATTAAATTAATAAATTTTGGAATAAGGCTGTAACATAAACTGTGGAAAAAGTGAAGCACTGTGAATACTTTCCGTATACACGGTATATAGTATATGTATGTACTAAATAGATGTGTATAGCAGTACGTACAGTATATTGTATATTAAAGGTGCTATTTATGGGGGGATGAGGCCTGTTGCACTTTTTATCAAGGCCAGTTTTATCCTCAATACTTTTTGAATTGTATTTAATACAGATGTAGTTTTTCATTGTTAGTGTGTGTTATAACGAGTGTCGATCCGGCACTGGAATTTGTTATTTTTAAATGTCTTTTTAAATGAGTGTTTATTGCAACTGTTAACAGTGGTGGAAGCCAACAGTGCAATCTTGGACACACATGCCAATCTATTGCTTTCCTGCAGCTGCCGTGGCCTGCTATCCATTATAGTGAAATCTTTAATGCCATCAGATGTGTCCCTGAAACCTGGAAACTCTGGCCTTCCACAGAATAAATAGCAGTATATGGGGTTTGGAGCAACATGAGGGTGACTAAATAATGACAGAGCTTCAGTTTTGGAATGAACTATTCCTTCAAGGAGCTATTTTTAGTGCGACAGGATTGCATTTAAAAGATTAATTACAAGAAGGCAAAAAAGAAGAGATGGCAAGAGCTTTATGTAACTGAGATGTTGCAAACCTAGCAAAACTACAAAAAAGTATTTGATTTACACAACGATGGACCACATTACATTTCCCAAAGGAATAACTACAGCTTTTATTTACTGTTTTGAGCATTATCTTCTCCCCTGAGGAATAATAAGCCACACATATTGCTGAGACTCCACAAAAAAAAAAACACTGTGTTTTCCTCTAACAAACATGACCAGGTAATTGCACTTATAGAAGTTATACTTATACATCTCTTGAAACAAAGATATATTCTCAAAAGATGTGATGTACACATTGCTAAATGAACAATGTAAAAAAACTAATTAGCATTTGATTTTACTTAAGCAAGATACATTTTAATATTTTACGTTAATGTATTTTTCACTGGAAGCCTGTAGGCATATGTCAGAGGTATTATGTCGGTTTTTTTTATGTAGTCTTCTAAGTGATTCATCTGGGAGAGTGTAGTTCATACAATATACAGTCATTCAAAGAGCACAAGGGTCTTATTTTCTTTGAAAATCCTCAGGCTCCATCATAACAAATGTTCCAAGTACATCTTAGTCAGTCAAACAAAACAGAATGGTACAAGACTGAATGCTGCCAAAATCCTTCATATGATGTCTGTGTGTGGGTGTAGGACAAGGTATCCAACAAACTGACATTTGATAACAGGCATGTTAATTTTATGATGCTATACTGTCCTGCAGAAAGGATATAATGGGCAAGTAAGACTTAAGTTGTGCTACAGACATGACCTCAAGATATCTCCTAGGCATAAAATTAAATTGTAATAATATATCATGGTTTCTGAAACACCCAATGGTGCAACTTGGACACATCATCAGTGATATGAACAGTGATTTTACAACATGAATTAACTTTGTGTTAGTATGTCATTAAACTGTGGGTATAATGTTATTGACCCATGTGCCATTGAGCTTAGAAAAAATTTCTCAATCCTTTTTTAATCTCATTAAACACGCTGGTTCGGGCCTTGAAAGTGAGTTAATCCCTCGTCACTCACCTCAGCTGCCCAGGTTCTCTCCAGCTCTCTCTGGGAGTCAGCCTGTTTGTAGTACAGTGTCAGTGTCTCCCTGCATGTCGGGGAGGGTGAGCGTAGACTGGCACAGTCACGAACCGAGAAACGCAGTGTCACAAAGATCCGTGGAGCTGACTGACGGTACAGGAAGGGTGTGGCCAACCAGTTGTCTTGGAGACGAGGGTTCTGATTGACATTGCAGACTTCAAAGGTACGCATGAGTCTCCCCTTGTCATCTAACACGCTCACCTCATCCCACTGAGAGGAGGAACAATATTGAAGAATAAAAATGAGCCTGAGGCATGAATACCCAACCACATTTTCAGTCACTTGAAAATATATAATGGGGTCCAGACGTCTGAGATCCCTTTTCAATTTTTTTATAATGTTTTTCAGTTTAAATTCAATTTTGTGTTAAATTATAATGTGGACTCTTATACTCATGGAGGCTGCATTTATGTAATCAAAAATACAGTAAAAACAGTAATATTGGGAATTTATATTTTTCTATTTTAATAATTTAAAATGTAATTTATTCCTGTGATGACAAAGCATTTTCAGCATCATTACTCCATTACATCATGGCTCCAGTTTTAAATTTATTTAATATAAAAAAATTGAACTTTCTATTCATCAAAGAATCCTGAAAGAAGTATCACCATTTCCACAAAAATATTAAGCAGCCCAACATTGATAATAATAGGAAATGTTTCTTGAGTTTTTTTGAAATCATCATATTAGAATTATTTATGAAGGATTAATGCTGAAAATTCAGCTTTGCATCACAGGAATAAATTACATTTTAAAATATATTCAAATAGAAATCAATTATTACAATTTGTAGTTGTTTTTATTGTATTTTTGATTAAAGAAATGCAGCCTTGGTGAGCTTAAGAGACTTCTTTCAACAACATAAAAATAAAAAATAATGTTTCCAAATAGATCAGATCAGACAGACATAATTTATATTTTTATATATATATACTTCAATATGGATTTTTGGA
Source organism: Romanogobio albipinnatus (assembly GCA_023566225.1). Lineage (NCBI taxonomy): Eukaryota > Metazoa > Chordata > Actinopteri > Cypriniformes > Gobionidae > Romanogobio > Romanogobio albipinnatus. Next base: position 24,673,185 of record CM042252.1, on the reverse strand, counting down.
CCTCACTGTACTTAAAATTATGTAAATAACAAAGAATATAAAAAATACAATGTTAGGAGAACTATTGTATGTATATGGGACTTGGAGATAATAAATCCACAGATATGTGAAAAAAAGCCTTTTTTTGGTAAAATGACACCAACTACATCAGAAAAATGCCCTGCCCTTTCCTGCTTCTTGAGGTGATTTAAGCTGAAAATCCCAGGTAAACCTCAAATGTCTCCGGAAAAACACAATACAGAAATCACAGACACACACACCCTCACTGACTCACTAAAAGGCGGCGAACAACTGCCACGCTGAGAAAGAGCGAGCCAGAGGATGAAGAAAATAAATCAAACAGACAGAATGACTAAGAGGAGAAGGAGAGAAACACAGCATCAAAAAATCTTAACATGAAAGGGCTGCCGGAGGAATGAAAACGTTTGTTTAGGGAACTAAAAAGGGAAGGAAAGAAAGAAATTGGCTTCAACAGGAAGAAAAAAGATGGGGTGGACAGCTTGAGAGAATGAGAAGATCAGCGAAGGAGAGGGGGTAAAATTCAGAAAAGCACAGATGGATAGATTAACAAAGATATGTATGCAGACCAAGTGACAGACAGAAAGAGAGAGAGAGAGAGAGAGAGAGAGAGAGACAGAGAAACAGAGGTCTGGCAAGAGAAGCTGGGACAGGAAGTAGAGGACTGAGTTCAGTTCTTCTCAGTAGGTCAGAGTCTCTGCACTGCCCAGGGCCACAGAGATATCACGATCGAGATGACAGAAAATACACACAGAAGAGGGTGAAGGAATTGAGGGAAGGAAGGTTAAATATGCTTCATCTCCTGTGTTTTCAGAAAGGCAGGGTTAAAACAAGAAGTACAAACTCACAGGCCCACCAAAATAAACCACATAAAAGAAGAGGGTATCAATACGTTTCACACGCACACAATCGATCACCTCAGAATATTTTAAAGGGTGATCTGTCTGTTTCAGATTCATATAAATTGCTGTTTCTAATCTAATGCATGAATCTTACCCCTGTGTCAGGATACGTTGTCCAGCCTAGCTCAGCGGTGGACTCCGTAGTGTCCAGCAGCATGACTGAGAGAGACAGTAAAGAGAGAGAGAGAGAGACAGAGACAGATGAACAGACAGTGACAGAGTTTATTAGTTGATTTAACTAATAGCAGCGTTAGTCACCATGAAATCAAATGACAATTCTTATTTTTTTAAAGGTCCCATGGCATGAAATTGTCATTTGATGAGGTTTTTCAACATTAATATGAGTTCCCCTAGCCTGAATATTGTCCCCAAGTGGCTAGAAATTTTGATCGGTGTAAAACCGAGTTCTGGCTGTCTTTTTCTGCCAGAAAATGACAGCTCAGACGAGCTGATCTTGAATTCTTCTGTTATGACGTCATAACAGGAACGGTTACCTCCCTTTCCCTTTGTGAACAAGTGAATGCTGGCAGTTTCTTAGTGTTTGGAATGGATGTACAAATGAAAACAGAAGTCTTTTTTCAGTTCCTTCTGGTCTGTGATCAGTGATTTCTGATGTGTAGCTAATTATTCAAGTTCACACAGAACTTTATTATTCGTGTTGTGGCTCTCTCTCCCGACAGAACGGTGTTTTCTATCTTGTGAGTCAGTGTTTTTGTATGTCCTCGTCGCGTCTATCTGTTCTAAAATGTGCATACAGTCGTGAGTTTCTGCTCAACATCGGCAGAGTCACATCTTTAGAGATAAACCTCACGCACGCCGAAGCTCGGGCTGCACTGACTGGTCGGCCTTCAACATCACCGACCCCCAGTACTGCATCTCGCCCACAGCGGAGGCACCAAACGCGGCGCGAGATTAAGCAGAAGGGGGGTAAGCGTGAGCGTATTCGGGCTAGGCTAGCCAGCTATCCCCACAATAAACTGGATTACATTCGATTACTGCGCTGTTGTGTGTTTTTTTGCCCTGTGTACTCAATGCGCGTCATTGACGCTTTTCATATGATAGGAAAATATATAAAAAATAATGCTATAATCAACACTTAAGGCCAATTTATACTTCTGCGATTTATACTTCAGCGCCAGATCGCCTATTATGTAACTCTACTAATCAACTAGAGATGCTTAATTTGTATTACATACAACAACTCAAGCTACAAGAAAAGCCGCTATCTGACGCAATGACGGCTGCTGATCTCCGACAATGTAAACTCTAAACAAGCTGCTTCTTCTTCTGCTTTTGCCTTGATACTGTGGGTTACCATCAACATGCACGTGGACACTGCCTCTGCATGTGGAATTGCACATTGACGCAGACAACAACGCAGAAGTATAAATGAAAACCAACCCGTAGAGGATACGGTGTAGGTCCAACGCAGAAGTATAAATGAAAACCAACCCGTAGAGGATACGGTGTAGGTCCAACGCAGAAGTATAAATTGGCCTTTACTCGTAACTCTCAACAGCTGTAATGGTACATTGCATGTGTTACAAAGTCGGTAATAAGGAGGAAGGTGGGCTCGGCGTGACTGGGACTCGTGTTTATTCAGAACTCTCAGATACAAACAAAATAAACTCGCACTGACAGCGCTCTCACAACTCAGTACAATATCACTTTGTTAGCAATCTCTCCGTCTCTGGTCCATTGATGTCCGGTTCGCGAGCTAATCGTTCTTTTGAACCGGTTCTTTTTAGTGAACCGAACCAGTTCACCAAATCGGACTGAATCGTTCTAAAAGGTTCGCGTCTCGAGTCAGCGCTGATCCATCATTTACAAAAGTTACTAACTTTCTGACATGAGTGACAGTCCCTCCGACTAGAAATAAACTAATAACCTGAAGTAGGGCTGTACGATTAATCGAAAAATAATCAAAACCGAAATTCAGAACCTCAAACCGACGTATTTTTCCATGTCGGTTATTTTGGTTTTAGTCACTTGAGTCCGCCCCGTCAGTCACATCGGGTGCAGTTTGAAGGCACACAGAGAGATGCAGGAGCAGTTATCTGTGTTTATAGATTCCCAGAATCACTATAGTAACTATTCAAAAACAACAATACGGAAAACTTATCCGTTCAGTGTTCATGAGCTTTTTTCTGCGACTTTAAATGACTTACAATTCTGCTTATCGGGGAATCTGCAGAGTCAAATATCATTATTCTGAAGCAATATTCTCACTATAGTGTTCAGTGAATAGCTTAGACGTATTTAAATCTGCATATTTATGATATTTGTACTTTTCATAAAGGACATTTTCCCCTAATCTTATTAAATATAGGATATGCTTTCCTTTTATATTCTTACATTTTATCAATAGCCTACATTAAATTAGAATAAGAAAATATAGGGCTGTTAAAAATCAAATTAAATAATTTACACTGAAAAATTTCAAAATGATGTTATGAGATTTGTTTTAAAAAAATTTTTTAATACAAATAAGAAATGTTGGAAAGAATGTTTTAACATGAAACTAAACTGCCAGTAGGTGGCGGCAGGTATTAATGAGTGAATCATTGAGTCGATTCGTTCAAACGGCTGATTCGTTCAAGAATGAGGCAGGCCCTGTCCCAAATGGCACCCTAAACCCTCACGGTCTTCCTCCGAGTCTGCACTTTCACGACGTAATGTCGCTTTGACTGCCGGGAAAAAGTCAGCTGCATAGCTCACACCAGTGCGGGCTCGGCAGAAGTGTGTATCGAGGGCGCATATTGACCTCAAAGGGGGTGCTCGCGAGCACCCTTCTGAGACCTGAAATGACAACTGGGATACCCTGCAGTCTCGTGGACTTAACGGACAAGCGCACGCAGCGGCCATTGTAAGTCCACATGACCGAAAGTGCACATGAAGTGTGCCATTTGGGACAGGGCCGCAGTCGTTTATGAACAGGTCATTGAATTTTAGATTCAACCGATTCATTCAAAACACTGAATCATTCAGTAACGCTCTGTTTGCTGCTTTGTTTGGAACTATTTTCGCTGCTGAAATAGAACAAAAACAGTCAATATATTGAATCTAAAATGCAAGTAACTTTTTTAAATTAATTGTTTATGGAACATGTACACATTTTCAGTCGTGATGGCATTCAGCAGCAAAAAAACAGCACTCTTGGTCGTTTGATGTTTTTAACTATATTATACAGTTTCAACAGCACAACCTTGTTACCGTCAGTTCATTACAAGGGGACAAGCGTTAATGTCGAGCCATGAATCTGATCAGAAAATGTAACGAAACGTTGTAGAAATGTAGTAGAGTAGAAAGTATAATAATTGCTGCAAAATGTTACAAAGTAAAAGTAAAAAGTATGCACTATTGATTCTACTTAAGTAAAGTACAGGTACGTGAAAAATTTACTTAAGTAAAGTAACAAAGTATTTGTACTTCGTTACATTCCACCGCTGGCTGGTGGTAAGGAGGGGTTTAGAGAGACAGAATCTTCAAACGAAACGACTATTTAGGCCTGTTTACACCTGGTCACTTCATGCATTTTTACTGATCAGATCTGATTTATCAAAACAATTGCTCCGCAAAACGGATATAAATCCGATTTTCAATTCCTGTGCTATATGCAGATTTAATGGAGTTCACATCACAGAAAACAACAGATTTGAGATGCATTTCATCAGCTAATTTCAAAATCAAAGACCCCAATAGGAGAGAGCACTGGTAAGATCATTTAGTTTCTTTACTTTTAATGAAGATGATTGTGTGTTGAGCATCTGCGTCTTTCGGTTTTATTTGCGATAGTTTGTGCGTTGGCTCGATGAAGAGATACTCAGCTGCTCTGTGGTGATGCATGTTGCAGTAGCGCTGTCATATCTGGCTATATATCTGTCATATAGCCATACGAGGTTCTCACAGATTTTTTTTTATAGCATTTTTGGGAGGAGTACAATTGACATATGTTCAACAACCAGATGCAAGACTTGTTCAGTTTTGACAGGAATGCAGCCCAGAACACCTCCTGTACAGGTTTAAGCAATCGGATTGAAATCTGTCTCGAATGCGTTTCGGAGGGCATTTACACCGGGTCTTTTAACGATCTGATCTTTCTGATCAGAGAAAACGCACCAGGTGTAAACAGTCCCTTTGAGAAATTAGATGATGTATATTATGAGAAAATCTATTTTAGGAGACCTCCAAAACAAAATGAGAAAACTTTAATATAGCATAGTAGGGGTACTTTAAATAAAAAAGAAGCATTTTGCTTTGTGTCAGCAGGAAAATACAAGACCGTCACCAGGAATGCTTTGCTAAAATGTGCACGACACTGGAATGCGTCTGTCAACATCCTATATGACAATTGAGCCACGGGCAAAACTTATGTCAAAATTCGTAATACAACAAAGGTTGATATGACAGGAATAGGACATCTAAGCTGTCCTTTTGCATCATCTCATGCTTGCTCTGACATTCATCTAATGAACTATTTATCACAGACAGAGAGAGAGAGTGAAAAAAGAAGCAAGTGAATTCTTATCTGGAATCAATCGTACTGTTTACAAATGAATTATTTCTGAAATGTTTCATGTTTATTTAATAGCACATATTTTTCCAGATGAGGGGCGGCTGAACTCCGGCTCCTCTGGGGCAGCGTGAAATGGGCCAAACCGTCGTGTAAAGAACCTAAAGTCTCTTAAATTGAACAAACCAAACTGAGCAAACACAAAACAAGCGGAGTCATATAAAACACATTCACAGAAGGCTTAAACCTCAACAAACACACACACAGCTGGCACATATACTGAGGATAAGAGTGTTTTTAATTCAGCCTCCCCTCCTCCCTCCTCTATCTGCCCTTAAAACCACGAAACTGATATTATTCAGTGGCTTACACTTAATCCACCCCTCCATCTCTCTCTCTCTCTCTCTCTTGTGCATAAACAGATTTTTTTAGATTATGTTCACAGATGGGGACCCCACAAATCTCTCTGCCAATCTATCATTTCCCTCCTGTCTGTCTGTGTCTCTCTATTTGGTTCTTATCCATCGCTTCTCTTCCTCCTGAAGACAGTGATGGCTTGGAGTGTGCAAGGCTGGGATTTGGGAGAGCTTTATGGGCTTTTTTCTTTAGTACACAGTGAACATGAAAAGAGGGCACTTCTATAACAGTGTGTTTGGAAATGTTGTGCTTTTAAAGGATTATGTATTCCTTAGTATTAAACATTAGTACTGGGACAGTGTGAAACAGAAGTTGCGATAGTCTTATCTTCCCTATTGTGGAGTATATCTGTGAACAATTATTTTTTTATTTTTTTAATAATGATAAATCGGATAAATAATTTACAATACTGCAATGTTCCATTAAAAAAATGAAGAATCGTCAATTTGGATTTTTATGGTGACTTTAAAAATAATCACTGTATTTATGTTAATAAACTAGGACCCACTTTATATTAGGTGGCCTTAACTACTATGTACTAACATTTAAATTAATAATTTGATACAATGCACTTATTTTTTACATACATATTTTTAAATTGTACTTACATTTGAAAAATCACCTGCATATAATTACATCTGTAATTAATTTCTGTAGTTACATTTATAATTACACTGTTGACACTTCCCTTACACCTAACCCTACCCTTAAACCTACCCATACCACCACACCTGTCCATAACCTTACCCTTATCACCCCAATATCAGCAAAAGTGTTTTGCAATACAATAGGAACACAATAAGTACATTGTACTTATTTTTTGATGTAAGTACATAGTAGTTAAGGCCACCTAATATAAAGTGGGACCATAAACTATACAAATTTGTAAGATTAAAAAAATATTTTCCAATATTTTTCCTGAATGCAATCTTCCTAAGCAGTTGAAATTCATGCTGACGCGTCATGTTTATAGTTTTAGTGACTCTTGACCACTTGGCGGATAAGTAGCAGTCAGTGTTGCTCTCAGACATTTCATGCATCCTTTTTAAATACATTTAATGAATGTTGCAGAACAATTTAATTATTTTAAATGACTAAGTTTGGTGTTTGCAATTAGCCAGTCATTTGTGTCAAGTGAGAGGATACCCACAAGGAAACTTCCCCACTTAGTGTAACAATTGACATGATGTTGTTCTTAAAGATTTTTAATCAGTGACAAGCAGGGGGAAAAAAACAATGCCGAATGAAGTTAATGAAATGTAACTCTCTGTATAATTGTGCATAGTTAGGATAGCAAAATAAATGTAACCTTAAAAAAGTAATTCAAGTTTTCAACTGTCTTAATATTGATAATAATAATAATAATAATAATAATAATAATATTAATAATAATAATAATAATAATAATAAGAAGAAGAAATGTTTCCTAGGCACCAAATCAAGAATGATTTCTGAAGGATCATTGTGACACTGAAGACTGGAGTAATGATGCTGAAAATTTTGTTAATAAAACATATTAACATAAACTGTATTTCACAACTAAAAACGTTTTTAATGAATTTTTGATCAAATAAATGTAGCCTTGATGAGCAGAGACTCCTATTAAAACATCCTACCAAACTTATGAATGGTACTTTACTGTTGATGGCAAAGACCTTTTTTTAAAGGGTAAATAAATAACACACAGTTTCTGCCAAGCTCATGTTAATCTTGAGTACCTACAGAGTAGTATTTCATCCTTCATATCTCCGAAGAGTCTTTAGTTTTAGCAGTTTTACAAAAGACAGATACGCTTTACCGATTCTTTCAGAAAACAGCCGAATTCGTAGAGGCGTGCGGTGGGTGAAGCTAAAGAGTCACGAGTGCACACACACACACACACGTCTCTCCACAGGGAGTTAATTATTTTGACCTCATTATACACGGAATGATTTATAATAAAAATTATTTGGACCCACTTTATATTAGGTGGCCATAACTACTATGTACTAACACTTTAATTAATAATTTGATACAATGCACTTATCGTGTACATACATGTTTTTACAGTGTACTTACATTTAAAAAAATACCTGCATGTAATTGCATCTGTAATTAATTTCTGTAGTTCCATTTGTAATTACACAGTTGACACTTCCCTTACACATAACCCTACCCTTATACTTACCCATATCACCACACCTGTCCCTAACCCTACCCATATCCCACCTCAATATCAGCAAAAGTGTTTTGCAATACAACTTGAACACAGTAAGTACATAGTAGTTAAGGCCACCTAATATAAAGTGGGGCCAATTATTTTATATGTGCCTTTAAACATGTAAGGCAAATACGATGGACTGTTTTAACATCTGTAAAATGAAATAGTGCACACTGCTGTGGATTGTTATGCGGACATTTACTTTGAAATATTGTTAACTGTTTGTTAATTGTTGTGGGGACTGAATGTGATTATTTAACAGGCAACTTCAACATGATCAAACCAGTTATAAATGTTTTGCAACTGAAATCAGGGTCCAATACAACTAAGGCTTCCAAAGGTACTTTAAGGCTTTATTTATATTATTAGCAGGTCTAAAGTGCTAAAATGATCTAAATCTGTGTCCAGAAACTTCAAATTGTCATTTACAGATGGCCTCCCCATCTGTCAGCGTGGAATGAACAGAGGGATGATTCTGGGTCAGGGCTGTCACTGAAATTCACAGGGCTGGGACAAAATTTTGATATGCCCATGTGTAGTCTATACCACAGAGGCCCTTTCCACAGGGTCTGCAGCAGCACTCCAACACTCAAAAGAGTGATAGTGAGTCTTGTCATTCTTCTACACTGACAACATCTTTTACATCAAGAATTTAGGTTAAAATTAATTTATATGGATACAGGAAAGAGAATGATATAAATTATGTAAGTGGTCACCATTTATTTTTGTTTCACCACTTTAAATCAAAATTTGGAATTCACTCATTCATTCCAATGGTCTTGCAATGTGACAGATTCAGTGGTGTAAAGTATTTGAGTAAATGTAATTAGTACTTAAGTATCTTTTTTGCTACTTTGTAGTTTTACTGAGTATCAAAGATATTAGCAACTTTCTACTTGACAAATTTTGTATGTAGGCTACTCTTTACTCCAATGCATTTATGATGAGTAGGGATGTGCTATATCATACCGTCCACGATAATACCGGTATACATTTTTACATGATAAAAAAAGTGTCATATTGCGATATCAATGATATAGCCATGCGATGACATGGCGCATTTACGTTCCCTAGCGCGCACAACAACAACACCTGTCAGAGTATACACGAAGAGCAGCATGTCAGCCTCCGATAACGACTTGGTACCTAAAAAGAGAGCTACTTGGTTACAAGAGGTCAGCCCTCTTGACAACTGACTAAACATTGACAACTTAAAGCTGTTGCTGTTTGCAGCGCAACATTTGACCGGAAGGGTAACATTGATGGTTATTTTCGTCAGTTACGGCTTGAGATCTAGCATTCTGCCTTCTTTGAATCAGACACAGAGATAAAGTAGTGCGTAAGATTACATTTATTTGAATGAATGGATTATAGCATTATCAAGAGAGAGAGATTTGTAAATTACCCGTGTGACTGCGTCTGTTCAGCATCTCTCTTAACGAAGATGTGCGTTTATTACTGAAAAATAGCGATGTAACCCCATCGTTGCTGAGAAATATAATGTAGTGATCCAGTAACTGAGCTATTTTATTGCTAAAAGCAAAACTTCGAACATATCTTCTTTTCTTAAGAATGACTTCAGTGCCGTTCTTTGTTCTTTCCTCAAAGAAAAGCTGAACTCCCAAGTCTTCCAGAGACGCGGCCAAAGCCGATTCAAAAGACCGCTGTTCGTCAGCTTCTTTGTTTACGAGTAGCACACAGAACCTCTGCAACTCTGCCGTGACGTGCCATCATTATGTTAAGCCCGCCCACCGACTCTACACACGCTGTGATTGGCCTGACCAGAGTTTGGTTTTTCCAGCTCTCAGGTCTACCGAGAGTTGCTAGACTACACTCGCGGCAAAATACATTTTCTACCACTAGGGTGTGTCTAGATTTCTAGGCTAAAGCTTTACACTATTTAGCTTATTTTAGATTTACTTTAGACTTTTTTAGCTTTACACATTATTTTACAGGAATAAGCTTCATGTCAAACCTGATATCCATTTGCAACTTTATTTTTTTCTAACCCGACATACAGTGCTTTGTAAATGCTAAACAACCATTCCATTAGGTGAGTCACTAAGATTTGAGTTTATAAGATCTTGTCTCATTCAGTGGTTCTCAACCCTGCTCCTGAAGGACCCCCAACATTGCACATTTTCTTTGTCTCCCTAATCAAACACACCTGATTCAACTCATCAGCTCATTAGAAGAAACTTCAGGTTTGGCAACGTCGCTCATCCCTGCTCCAGGACCTGAAATCGGTGTGTCAGAAAGAGGAGACTTTCAAAATGTGCAGTGTTGGCGTGACTCCAGGACATGGGTTGAGAAACACTGGTCTAATAGTTATGTGCCAGAGTCTTTTGAGGCTCAGTCAGGCCCGGTTCCACGGGGGTACAGAGGGTGGCAAGCACCCTCAAATGAAATGAAGAGTTGAAGCTGTAATAATAGGATATTGGCTAAATAGATTTGGCAAACGCTCCAGTGCGTATTTGTGTTTGCACTCTGGAGAATGTCAAATGTTTCTATTTACAAAGTGCTTTTGCAGTGTTGAGCAATGTAGCCAATCACTGATATATCTGTTGATTTCTTAAACACAATGGCCAATCAGAGGTATTTAAGGTATTCAGAATGCCCTCAAATCCACTCAAAACACCAGAGATTTTGTTCAGTGCTGAATTATGTAAGCTTGCGAATCCATTCATCTGAAAAAAGTGTACACAATGTCAAGAGATTTATTTCGTAGAGTAGACAGCTTCATTGATTAATGGTCACGTACACAGATGCGGAATTCACTCTCAAAATTGTTTTCCGAAAACAGCACTAATTAAAATCCGCACCCGACCCGACCCGCTTAAAATAGAACCCACACCTGACCCACACCTGAAATAAAATCAGTTTAGCATATCACATTATAGACACACTTACAAAAATGTTTATTGCCAGCATACAGAAGTTATTACACGACCATTAACGCAAGGACAACTTCAGCTGAAGCTGTCAAACATGGTTATGTGTCCTTATCATCTCTACGAGGCACATTCAGTTCCCCAGTGTCCCCTTTTGAAAAATATTGTTCGATAGAACTGCGTGTGCTTGGTTTGTTACCACAGTTATTTGCGTGCTTCCTCAGTGATGGAGTTCCACATTTGCAGCTATCTTTTCTTCAACTCCTCAGGATCCATCTCGACAACTGCAGTGTAGGCAGATTGCGCGCGCTGCGCGGCAACAAATAAACTGATATGGATTTTAAATTATTTTATCAACTTGAAATGCAGGCAAGGCATGTTTTTGTAGATGTGTTCCTAAAAATATGCATATTTTTTTTAGGAACACATCTACAATATACATGCATATATTTTTAAATATTCGTTTGCACGTGACTGTTTAAAACCCGTGTATAGACCCGTGTTTTTCCCTTCTCCGACCCGCACCCGTATCCGACACAGTTAGGATGTTTTTCACCCGTTTCAGCAATATTCGCAGGTCACCCGTCCCGTGCAGGACTCTGCTTGGGGGTGAGTAAATTATGGGCTAATTTTCATTTTTGGGTGAACTATCCCTTTAAGCTCATAAAGGGCATAGGTAAACCAATATCCTTCAAAAAGATCTCTTCAATATAACAGATAAATAAAATAATGTTGAGTAAAATTAACTAGTCAAAGCTTACTTGCCTCATCACAGGACACAGCCACATCCTCATCTCACATTTGAAACACCTGTGATTCAGTAACTACCTGTTAATGCACTCAAATTCATGTAAAATAGCTTGTTAACTAGTTTTGGTGAGTAAGGGCAAAACGCACAAATATTGTACCTTCTGTGCCCTGTGGATGGAAGTGATGGCCGATATGAAGCTTTTGCGAAACTGCATCCAAAAACCTAGGCAGCTGACTTGTTGCCTCGCTGCCTTGTCAGGCAATGACTTATAAGGCAGCGTATAAGCACACAAAGGTACCTCACAAAACTGATTTTGGGAAACTTGACCTCTGAGGAAGCATAACAGTTTAACGATCTACAGCTTTGGTGAGAACTGAACAAATATTTATAAACCACATTAGTATCTCTCACTAGAAATGACATCAGAAGTGGAAAACTTTGGTCAAAAACTTACATTTACACACAAACTGACCAGCAACTTTCAGACACCATCTTTCTTTTTCTAGCGGTTTTTTTTCCAACTGTCACTGAATGGAACGCATAGGATTGAGGGTCAAAGGCAGCGAAGGATGCATAAAAACACCTTTTACAAACCAATTACAAATGTTTTTTTATTGAAATGCAATCAACAATTCATCTACCTCTAATCAAATATTAAGAGTCTTTATAATATGTACTATTTTAGTAAATTGTTTTATTTGTGTTATGGAGAGCTTGGTTAATCAGACCAATAAGAGAACTTTTAACTACAATTCTTCCTTTTTATTGTGTCATCAAATTTATCAGATCAGGTAAAAACCATACAGATATTGGCTCATGGGTTCACGGAGACCATCGCCCCCTAGCAGCAAACCATTTGAAATTTCAAAACAGCTGTGATATATAACGAAGCCTTGTTTACTGAAATCACATGACTTTATCAGTTTGATACTTATGCTGCCTTCATGTGCTATCGGAAATCTTCTGAAGTCGTGATTACGAGCTTATCACGTTCAAATGGGAGGGCGATCATGTGCAAATTTTTGCCTGGGAAACTCATATTTATTAGTACCTAATTACATTTACTTAAATACTTTACACCACTGATTTCATCTAATTATATTTAAAGAAGTGCAACTTTGTTTTAACAATGCCATATATGTTTTCATTTGATTTTAACCAAATAATTATATTTAATAAGATTTGCATGCGCTATTCAACACTAGGGATGGCAATACTTCCATATTTCACGCAAAAATGCATGATGAAATATCGAGAAAGAGACGCAGAGCAGTGGCTTCAACAAGATTAACTCTGCTTACAGTTTTAGTCAGTTGCTTACTAATCTGTTTAATCTCAGTTTAAAATCGTTTCATCCAAGGTTTTCCCCCATTTGACTTGTTCCGATTTCCCTAACTTTAATTAAAAGTGTATGACTCAAACTCCTAAATAGATTCTCATGTAGCCCTGAGCGTGGACATGTATGAAGTGCCGGGCTGCACTCAGTAGGTCCATTGTGATGCAGAGAGATGGGGCTGTCTGCACACTGATGGAAGCAAAAATTGCTGTGTGGGCCAAACCAAGAAAGTAAGTGCTAGAGTAATGCACTCCACTGGCATATCATTCTCATTCCTGTGTTGCACACACACGCTGTCCCCTTCACTCTGTCTCCCTGTCCCCCTCTTTTTGTGTTTATTATTAAACAGGAAAGTGACAGAAGGGCCCTGTCAGAGTTTAAACACAGAGATACATTTAGTTACATTATTGATGTGAGAGAGAGGGAGAGAGAGACAATGTTTGTTTAAAAAGCTGAGACACACAGGAGCACTGAAAGAGAGACAGAAACAGTGTCAGACAGAGCGTGTGAGAGGGTAAAGAGATAAGTTGCAATGATTTATGACCTATAGAGGAGACCAGGGGTGCTTTCCCAAAAGCACCATTAGCCAACTATGGTTGCAAGTTCCATTGAACTCTATTGGTAATGATGAAACTTGCGACCATAGTTGGCTTTGGGATAACACACTGCTGGTTGTCATATGGAGAAGTTCTCACAATGGTTTTGTCTTAGTAACAATTGGTATGTTGGTTTTAAATACCTAGTTCAAAATGCATCCCTTAAATATATATATTTGTTAACTCTGTCCTCCAAATTCTTAAATCAGCAGACATTTAGGACTATACAAGAGCCATCTGAATAATTGGTTATATAATTGATTGAACTGTGTTCATAGGGCAAGTTGATTTCTTATAAATTTGATGTTGGGGCAAGCTGTCACATTTGTTTCATATGTTGGGATTTGATGGCAATTCATTAATTACAATTAATGTTGGCCAAAACATGACATTTTTTTTCATACAACATTAATTTTAGGTCCTCGAATTTGCATCAGTGGTGGGGATTTTCACTCTTTCTGAAGGTTAAACCATTATATACCAGTAGGTGACTGTCTTTATGAGTCATTAAATTAATCACTCAACCGACTTGTTCAAAAACACAGATATCCTTCAGGTTTCAAACACCGCAATTGTGTTTTGTTCTGAGTTGCATAATGGTCAAAAACTCTGCTGAAAGGGTGAAAATATGCAAAGATTTTAAATCTAAAATGTAAGTTAAATTTTTTATTCTTGTATTTTCTTTCTTTCAATTCATCTGGGTGTTTGTTTGAACAGTTTTACAGTTTAAAACTGCCTGGAGAGCCAATTTAACCCTCTGGGGTTCTTCATTTATGGGTCACACTCAGGACCTTCGGGTCAAAAATGACCCCCATAGGAAATTAATGGGAAATTAGTTTTTTTGTGCATACAATCTACAAATGATGATTTGTAGATTGTATGCACAAAAAACTCTGTATTTTCATATTTTTGCCAATTTCCCATTCATTTCTTATGGGGGTCATTTTTGACCAGAAGGTCCTGAGTGTGACAATTTTTTTACGACCACTTAGACTTTTCAAATCCTGTCCCCAATTGTTTTGGGTGTTCATATACCAAGTACCAATAAAGTCACCAAGTTTCGGACCATTCCGATGAAGCTACGATTTTTAACATTTTTTATTTAACAAAAATTTGGGTCAGAAATGACGAAGAACCCCAGAGGGTTAATAGTCTTGTTTAATGGCTGGTTATCTTTGTGACAACTTACCCCATATAATGTGACTTATATAACCAACCCCGAGAAATATTAATTGGAGTAAGGAGTCTTAGAGTATTAGAGTAACTTGAGTCTATCCTACCATGTTGTTGAGCAGACATATAATATATCAACAGTAGTTTGTCCTTTATTATCATTGCGTTTGTGTGCTGTATATTAATATGATGTGTAGGTGTTCTGCATTAGCAGTGGTGTGCGTCTCTGTGAGTTGTTCACTTGAGTGCTCACACTTGTTCTCACTCTGGGATATGTGCTTGCTTATGAAAGGGTAATGCTTTCTGTTCTTTTATAGGGCGAGAGTATGCATGTCTTTGGTTTCTTGGTTCTCAGAAGTGTTAACGCACTGTGCCAGTTCACGCTTGATTAGTCAGTCTCACTCAAGACAACACTCTACAATGTTAATCCTGCTGTAGTACTGAAGTGTGAGTGTTTTATTCCAACACTTTTCTAGAATAGCCTCTCACACACATATGCGTACATATGGCAAGCGTTTAGAAATGCAAGCAAAATGCTGATAGTCAGTTTTAAAGCTGAATTTTAATAAGATTTCACCTTCTTTTTGTTTTATTAAACTCACATGAAAGGTTTAGTTCAACCAAAAATGAAAATTCTATCATCATTTACTCACCCTCACATGGTTACATCCAAACCGTAAGAATTTCACTCATCTTCTGACCGCAAATTAAGATATTTTTTAATGAAATCTGAGAGCTTTCTGTACTCTCCATTGACAGTCTACACAACTACCACTTTGATGCTTCAAAACTGAAGATGACCCGATCGCTTTATACGATGAACAGATTGAATATAGACATTCATCAATGCACACTAATGGTAAACAGAAGCTCATATGTTTACTTGATGCGAGAGAACCAATGAGGTTCATTCTCATGTGTTACGCAGCACGTTTGAGCTTCCGCAAGAACCAATGAGGTTGGTTTTGCTTTGCACTTACGGTTTAGCTTCTGTTTATGTTTGCTGATCAATGTTTATATGTGAATAAATGCCTAAATTCAATCCGTTCATCATATAAAAATAAAGATTTCATTAAAAACATCTTTATTTGTGTTCCGAAGATGAACGAAAGTCTTACGGGTTTGGAACGAAAGAAAGGGTGAGTAACTCATGACATTTTTGGATGAACTGACCTTTTAAGTTTGTGATACAAATTCCACCACTACAAACAAGGAGACAACAGTGTCAGTAAAGATCAGGTTTGAGATGAAATAAGAGACTGACTGTATTGTGTATCAGACTGTACATGATAAATTATGCAAAAATATTAATTAATTGTGTTATAATGATCTCTTTCTTTACTAATCTGATTGTAAAGTGCCCTTGAGGTTTGGAAATTTGCCATTTAAATTATTATTATTATAAAAATGACAAAATCCTCATTTCATTTCTACTGTCAATATTTCCTCTGCAAAATGAAGGAGTTTGATAGTGTGGAAATTGCATTTGATTGTTCAGAGGGAATATTCATTTAGGTATGTATTTATTTATTTGCTCTCTGTATTAATCTGACTGATTATAAAGTGTCCTTGAGCTTTTAAAAAATGGCTATATAAATAAAATTATTATTATTAAAGCGGTGGTAAACCACGATTTCACTTTTCTAACTTTAGCTAGTGTGTGATGTTGCTGTTTGAGCATAAACAACATCTTCAAAGTTACAACGTTCAAAGTTTAAAGCAAAGGGAGATATTTGCTTTTAAAGAAATCGATTTCTAAGGACTACAGCAAACGGCCGGTAGGGACTACTACACATTCCTCCAGGGTGTGCTGACATCACCAGTCCCAATATTTACATAAACCCCTCCTCCGAGAATATGAAATAAGGGGGGCGAGGACATTTTGTATCGCTGCGGGGAAGCGTTGTTGTGGTAGGCTGGAGTGTTGTTGCCGCAATGCCGACGAAACGCTGTTATTTTCATCCGGAGTGCAGGTCCACTTTCTTCAGCCTTCCTAGGGACGGGGCAGCGTTGCAGTGCGTTTAACATACAACGTTCATGTGTGTAAGAGACATGAGGGGAACACGATCGCATTTGCATCGGATATATGCTGCCCATCATAAATCAAAGCACGAGACAGACAGGGGTCGGAGGAGAAGATCGGAAAATGTGACATAATGGACTATATTCATCTGTATTTGCAATACATGAGCCTTCAGCTGCACGAGACAGGCGGGCACGCGCGGCTACCACGGCACATCTCGCGGAGGAAAGCTTCCACAATCTTCGCGAGTACGGGCCACAACCTGTAAGTGTGATTTATTTTTCGTCGATGTGTTTTCCTGTAATAGTTCGTGTTGTTAATTGTAGCCTACGTTGTAGCAAGGAAGTAAACAGATGACAGCGCTGTTTGGCTCTGCAAACCAGTTTGTTAAATGCTCATTCATACTTAACGTTATCCGACAAACGCCTAACGTTACAAACTGTTTAAAATCTCAACAGCGAACTTGGCATTAGTGTAAATGATTCTTTGATTAGAGCTTTTATGTATTGTTTATCTACAGGCATGCTAAACATGGTTCTGTGTTTGATTTGGCTACTATGTTTAGTGTCCGTTCTTGCAACAGATATTTGGCAAATCGTTCTAAAAATACAAAAGTAACGGTGCCATTCAGTAGCGATCACTATAGATCCGCAGTCTTTACTCTTGAGGACTGAACAGGTTCTGCTCGATCATCTTCACTAAAATTGTCTGGGTCTGATTCGGGCTCTTGGTATGGTTTCATTGACGCTAGCGTACACAAAGCCTGAGGCTACCTGTAAAGGTAAGGGGCGTGACGCTTTCGAGAAATGTTCACTAGGCGGTTAGCGAATCACAGCACACTGGGCCAGCTAACCAATCTGAGCTCATTGCGTATTTTTGAGGGACTGGCTTCACAGAATCCGGAAACCATCAGACCGTTTTTACAAGGAGGGACAGAGCAGTGTAGAATAAAGGTAAAATATATGAAAAATACTGCATTTTTTTAAAAACGAAGCATGAACACACGTTACAGTGCACCCCACAAACACAATCAAGCCTTCGAAAGAGTGTGCTTTACCACCCCTTTAAATGACAGAATCATCCTGTAGTGCCTATGCACTGTTGGGCCTTATTGATAGGCAAATTAAATAAACAAGTATCTAAGTGTCCAGTAAAGTGCCAGTAGTTGAAGAAACACGTTGATACATACTTGCTCAATCTATATGCATTCAAACAAATGTACTTTAACTCTTTTAAAACATACCAATTCAGTTCAGCACACTCATGAACCCAGATGGGCATGACTGTGCTAATGTTACATTGCATCCAAAGTTTTCTGTTTACATGCATATCCGTGTGTGTAACTTTGGCAGGTTCTCTTTAATTTGCTCCAGATGTCTCTTTGTACAGATAGTCATCCCAGTATAATGCAGTCACTCCCTCATTACCAACAAACCACAGAGAGAGATGGCAAGAGCGAGACAGGGATTAGCACAATTCCAGATTTAAGCTCACGCACGTCAGTGAATGTTATCAAAACTCCTCATTTTGGGTTTAGCTTGAATTGAAGCTTTTATATGGTCTGTCTCTCTCCACAAAACGCTGTTTATGACTCACTAGCACACTGGCAGCACCCTTCTTCTCCTATAGCCTGCAGCTCTGGACCTGGACGGCTCTCATTTGGCCCTAGAGGCGCGTTGTATTTTTCTGCTTGATCTCATCAGTGGCTTGACCTGTGCACACACCGATTCACCAGGGAAGCGTGAAGTGCTTTTTTCTTTTCGCTTTTGTATCCTGTCTTTATTTAGCCACGTTAGTCAAGTTGAGCACAACACGCATTTCATGCAGTGTCCTAAAAATATTCCCTTGCAGCGATGGAGACCGAATGTAGGAACATACAGTAATAAGCAGCTCGGGATGTTCTGCCATCTTTGCTCTTAGCGGGCTGACTTTTCAGCTCTTTTTTTTTATTGAAGTACAAAGGGCTTCTTATGTGATTGTTGTGCATCCAGTATGTAACTGCCATGGGGCGACCGTTTAAGACCACAATTTTGTTGCATACACTACACTGGAATGTTTTGCCAGGTACTCAAAAATTGGCTTTATATGGAAACATTGAAATGAAGTGGTTTTAGAGTCGAGCCAGCCAGAAAAACTGTGTTGAAGTAACAACTGCACATTATATTTTGGGGTTTTATTAAACAGTATAGGTAAAGAGAGACAGGAAGTGATTGGGGAGGAAAGAGGAACAGGATAGGGAAAGGACCACAAGGTCGCTTGACGCAAATGCAGCTGAACCATATGTCGAATCACTGACCAGAAGTCTATGGCTCAGACGAATTTATTTCTTGTTATTGCGACTTTATTTTTCAAATTTATCTCTCACACAATTATGATTACAATACAAACTGTTTCTGGTAATTGTGACTTTGTTCATCTCATAACTAATATATATATATATATATATATATATATATATATATATATATATATATATATGTGATTTCATTTTTTTAAATATATATATTTAAATTGATTTTATATTGTTTTTACATCTTGCAATTATGACTTTATACAGTATCTTTCTATTACAGGCTTGCATGTGAGTTATCCGCAAAACAAATCACATATTTAATCAGTATCTTGTCTTGTTTTCCAGTAAAACCAAAAAAATTATCAAAACATGCTTAAAAGAAATTACTTTAAGTAAACTTTCAGATTTTGATTTATTTTTTGCTGTGGAAGTGACCATGTGAGCGACCGAAGCTGGCTAGAGGAAGGGTTGGTATTGCAGCTGAAGATGGAGCAGAGCAGGGTGATGCAGTTTGGCCTGGGGCAACAGTTTGAGCTTGGATGGGTACAGATCTGAGAGCTCAGCTGCGTGACTCAATATACTGACAGCAGGATCCCTCACGAGGAGATCACGCACACGCACAAATATACTGTGCACTGCGCACACACACTACCTGAGAAGAACTGGACATGAAACAGAGCTAGCAATGAGGGCAAAAAGCTCAGTGAAGCCCAAGCTGTGCTACCTGAGGGACCTTTTCATTGCCCTGTGTGAGACATGACATGAAACTGTGCTCTTCTCCTCTCTCACTGCACCTCTCCATCCTCCTCACCTCCTTCACATTTTCTTTTTTTTTTTTTTTTTTTTACATTGGTGTGGGTGTAAAAGCTGCTTTTACCAGAATGTGAGGCTTTTAAACCATTCTGTTTCTCTCAGTGAGGAACACCCTGCTGTGTGCATTTACACTCAGCCCTGTCTGCACATACAATCTCCTTTTCAACACAACACCCCTTAAGAGTCAAGTGGAGGCTAATTGCCACTAAAGGAGAGCACAGTCAATTTTACAACCAGACCTCAGGGATTGACCTTATGGCACTGTCTTCAGTACAGACTGACAAGATTGCGGCATGGATACTTCTCTCTCTCTCTCTCTCTCTCTCTCTCTCTCTCTCTCTCTCTCTCTCTCTCTCTCTCTCTCTCTCTCTCTCTGAGCTGGATTGTGTTTTGATAAAGTTTTGACTGCTCTATGCGGAATTTTCATTTTTTCAGAAAAAACAAAACAAAAACATAATTAACTTGATAAGCAAAACTACTTGGAGATATTTCATCTTGTAGTCAGAGAATATGTCTTAAGTTTTTTTTCTTCTTATTTGAATAAAAAAAAATCGATCAAATTTAGTAAAGTTTCAGCTTACATCAATAAAAATGCCAGTTTTCTCAAAAATATATTCTCATAAGTCTCTTATGCTTAAAGGATTAGTACACTTTTAAATAAACTTTTGCTGATAATTTACTCACCCCCATGTCATCCAAGATGTCCATGTCTTTCTTCCTTTAGTCGAAAAGAAATTAAGGTTTTTGATGAAAACATTCCAGGATATTTCTCCATATAATGGACTTCAATGGGCTCCAAACGGTTCAAGGTCCAAATGACAGTTTCAGTACAGCTTCAAAGAGCTTTAAACGATACCAGACGATGAATAAGGGTCTTATTTAGCGAAACGATCAGTTTCTGTGAGAAACCGAACAGTATTTATGCTATTATTTTACCTCTTATCAGACGAACGTGGTCATAGATGTATACATAGATGCCTCATTAGCGCCTGCACGGATCAGTAGAACGAGGCATCTACGATCGATATATCTATGATCACGCTCGTATTTTGACCTCACTTAGCGGAAGTTATGGCGGAGCTTAGAGATTATCATGTTCGTCTGATAAGAGGTAAAATAATAGCATAAATACTGCTCGGTTTCTCCCAGAAACTGATTGTTTCGCTAGATAAGACCCTTATTCATCGTCTGGTATCGTTTGAAGCCCTTTGAAGCTGTACTGAAACTGTCATTTGGACCCTGAACCGTTTGGAGCCCATTGAAGTCCATTATATGGAGAAAAATCCTGGAATGTTTTCATCAAAAACCTTAATTTCTTTTCGACTGCAGAAAGAAAGACATTGACATCTTGGATGACATGGGGGTGAGTAAATGATCAGCAAAAGTTTATTTAAAAGTGAACTAATCCTTTGACTCTTATGCTCAGCAAGGCTGCATTCATTTAATCGGAATTACAGTAAAAATCTTAATATTGTGAAATATTCCAATTTAAAATAACTCTTTTCTATTTTATTCTATTTTAAAATATTATTTATTTCTGTGATGGCAAAGCTGAATTACCCTAGTATTTATTGTCATATTATCCTTCTGAAATCATTCTAATATGCTGATTTGGTGCTCAAGAAACATGTATTATTATCAACGTTGAAATAATTTTGCTGCTAAATATTTGTGTGGAAACAGTGATGTATTTTTTCAGGATTCTTTGATGAATGGAAAGTTCAAAAGAAAGGCTTTTCAAATCTTTTGTAACCTTAGTATTTACTGTCACTTTTGATCAACTTCCTTAACGCATCCTTGTGGAATAAAATAATCAATTTCTTTCAGACAAACACACAAACAAACAAATATCTTACTGACCCCAAACTTTTAAACGGTACTGTGGGATCATTTGTTGTCAAGTAGAGATTAATTTTGCATTAAGTAATTTTGAAAAATACATTTAAAATATTTGACATTATAAGGCTTAGTAGCCTTAGATGCACTTTCCTGTAGCTCAAACAATAAGAGTGTGCCGCTAGCAACGTCAAGGTCATGGCCTCTATTCCCAGGGAAAGCAAGAACTGACAAAATGTAAAAAATGTGTACCTTGAATGCAATGTAAGTCGCTTTGGATAAAAGTGTCTGCCAAATGCATAAATGTAAATGTTATAAAAGCTGTTTTATTGTACATGGAGCAGATCACTTTATGGGGCCCTTATAAAGCCACCATTTTGAGATCACATGATCAGTTAAATACTACCCGGTTTATCTTGGGAAACCCCCCTTTTACCTGAGACGTTTGCTAACAAAATAAACTAATCATTGCAGACTACAAACATCCTTTTTTCAATGGCATCAGTAACTGAAAACTCTGCTGTTGATGTTGTATTCAGACCACTAGATGTCAATATACATACTGAGACCGGAGAAACTTAAACAAAAAATACTTTATTTTATTTTTATGTTAGAGTGTCTGATGTGATCATTGTCACTAGTAGACCTAAAAATGCCTTCTGCAGATCTTGAAGGCAGGGGACACTATGTGAATAGACAGGTAGCGTCTGTGAATGGCTGTTGAGTTAATTAAAGGTGATGAAGGGTACAGGCCTTTGCTCTAGGAGGGCAGGTACAACTGCATTAGTTTAGAGTTATGGGCCTGAGGCAATGGCTGTGGACTGGTTAAATGTGATGAAAGGTATAACATTTTGCTATAGAAGAGCAGGTAAAGGGGTTTGCTGAATTAATTTAGAGTTATGGCCTTGAGGGAATGACCTAGAATCATTAGAGATATGAGTCTGTGTTATGGGACTGATGTGCATCATGGTTGAAATAGTATTAGTGCAATATGGGGAAAAGTGCACAAAACACTCTTGGACAGGCCCTTGTCTTTTTCTATCTATTTCTCTGTCTTATAAAAACTAGCTGTTCCGTGTTACAGTCAGCTAATTGCTTAGAAATTATATATATATATATATTCAATTCAATTCAATTCAAATTTATTTGTATAGCGCTTTTCACAATACACATTGTTTCAAAGCAGCTTTACAGAAAGTGCATTTCATAGATGAACAGTATAAAAAATGTTAGAAAGACAATGTTAAAGAATAATGTTCGAAAAAGTTAATCAGTCGTGTATTAATTTAGGCCATAACAACTCTGGCGTTGAGTCGTCTCTTCACAGGCGTGGAGTCGTCTCATCACAGGTGTTGGGGCATCCGAAGTCTTATATATATATATATATATATATATATATATATATATATATATATATATATATATATATATATATATATACACACACACACACACACACACACACACACACACACACACACACACACGTTCAAACATAAGATTAATTAGTGAATAAGATTTTTAAGATAAGATATTTCTAATGATCACCAAAGCTGCATTCATTTGTTTTTAAAAAGTAAAAATTTAAGAATAACTAGTTTTGAATAAACTGTTTTACATTTTAATACATTTCAAAATGTAATTTATTCCTGTGATGGCAAAGCTAGTATCATTACTCAGTTTTCAGTGTCACATGATCCACGTGATTTGCTGCTCAAACATTTATTATTATCAATGTTGAACATTATTGTCACTTTGATTTTAATGGATCCTTGCTGAATAAAAGTGTTATTTAATTCGTTATTTAATAAAAACTGTGTGTGTGTGTGTTTTTCTGGGGGTGGTGTTGGGGGGTGGGGGGTATAGTACTATGCAGTGTAGTCTAATAATTGAACCTGAGAGAAAAGGGACTCATCCATAAAAAATAATGTCCCGGAGCCTTACGATTTTAGCAATGTTCCTTGGTCCCACCAAAAAAAGAAACGGTCAGATCAGTTAGAAATAGGTCAGATCAGTTAGAAATAGTTCCTTTGACTTTTTACAATACATACAGCCTCATATAGTCTTTCCTATTCATTTGCATAAACACATTTTAATGTGAACATAAAAGCAAAGCACAATAACAGATTCAGATCAGATAAAAAAACAGTGGAAGATATGCTTCTATGAAACAACATGTTCCTAACAGACTCGGCATTCCAAATACCTCCCTCTCTCACACACACACACGCACACACACGCACGCACGCACGCACACACACACACACACACACACACAATGAGTCACTGAGAGCTTTTTCACAAGAGCTCACTATGAGATGCCAACTTCATCAATCCATGTATTCAAACTGCTCATGTCTGCAACGTATTGACTGAAAACACCATTTAGCCAATAAAAAAAATGAGAACGAGAGAAAGAAAAAGTGCAGATGAAAAGATGAAGTGAAGTGAGTGAGTGGGCTGAATGGTCAATGGTGAGAAGGAGGGCCATTATAACAGTTATAATATCAGAAAAAAGGGGGCAGAGAGTTGGGAAAGGGGGGTCACATGGGTCAGAGAGAGACAAAGGTTACACAACAAATTATTCACCCCTCCGCTGGCTCTATTCTACACCCTTTTGTTAAGCATAAATGCAGCTTGGCAGGATCCACAGAGAGCTCTTCAATTCACAGTAACAACTCATAAACAGCCACTGATTATACAGTACAAGGGTCTGTTCAGATCTTCAGCCTCATACTGACAAAACACATGCACTTCAGCTATAAATCACATGTGCAGATGTTAATGAAAGTGAACTGATCGAACCGCAAAAACAGACCTACGAACTCATTCAGAGTCTCGTACACATGTTGACACATTCTGAACCGGACAGTAAGAGCCCCCAAAACGCACACGCATATGGAGGGCTGAGAGCATCAGGGGGAGCAAAGGAAGTTTCATACCTTCTTCAGCTGAACTGTGCTGGACCACAAGATAGACAGACAGAAATATCCTCCACATTTCCATCAGAGCAACACACAAGAGAAGTCTAGAGAGGAAGAACACAGGAGAGGGAGACAGGAGGAGAGAGAGAGAGAGAGAGAGAGAGAGAGAGAGAGAGAGAGAGAGAGAGAGAGAAGGGAGGAGGAGTCTGTCTGCTCGTTTTTATCTCAGATTAAAGAGAGGAGAGAAGCGGTGGGGGGGGGGGGGAGTATTTATGTATGATGATGATGATTATGACTGAGAAGTCACTGAGCAAAGAACAAGGAGAGAGAGAAAGATGAAGGGACCGGTAAACTGACTTTAGCTACTCAATTTGATGGAAAGCCTAAAACGAGTTCGGCTAGTTCGTAGAGAAAGTGTCTAGACACGCAGGAGACAGACGCTCTCACTCACAGTCACATTTGGTGAAGGCTCTGGTTTGGCATGCTGATGGGGCACGGCGAGCCAGATTGGAAATATGCATCACTCAGTAAAAGAAGCTTGGAAACCTGCCTGTGTGTTTTCTTTTCTTCTCTTCTTTCAACTGCTTCTTTTTTCCCTGAAAAAAACAAACATATTTTGAATATTTTCTTTTGGCCTTGGTCACCTCTCATTTTCCACACACACACACGCACACATACACATACAAAGGTTCTTCAATATAGACAGGCACATAGATTATGTTGTATTCCTGACTAGTGCTGTACAATTATCTCTTTGAAAACAGCGCCTTCTAGTGGACACATAGTGACTGTAGAAGACATCGCTGGCACCCTACAAACAATCTACGGAAGATGTCCTAATTGTCCAAAATTATGACAAAAAGTCGCAATTATGACATGTTAAGACATACTAATATATACTGACATAAAATTATGACAAAAAAATCTATTATGACATAAGAAGTAGTTAAAACATACACTCTAACAAAAAATGGTGCTATATGGCATGAAAGAAGTTCTTGGCTCATAATCATAGGGGAACCACTTTTGGTGCTATATAGCACCATATCTTAACAGTTTCTGCATATGGTAGAGGTGCTATATAGCACCTCAGTCATCCCAAAGAACCAGTGAAGAACCGCTGAAGAACCTAGATTTGGTGCTATACAGCACTTAAAGTGGTTCCTCTAAGATTACGAGCCAAAGAACCACTTTTAGTGCTGTATAGCACCATTTTTTTAGCGTGTACTACGTCATATGATATGTTAGTCATATGTCAAGTTGAAATTATGAAATAAAAATATTGACCAAAAAAATCCACTATGATGTCATATTTATGATAAAAAAGTAAATATTAAGATACTAATTCATAATTTTGACATGTCAATTTCGACTTTTGATCTAAAAAAAATATGGCTTTTTAATGAAAATTATTACGTTTTTTCTTATGTGGCAAAAAAGGGCTTTCATAAAATGAACGAACGTCTCGGTTACGTCTGTAACCTTAGTTCCCTGAGTAGGGAACGAGACGCTGCGTCACCGCTTTGGGAACGCCTCTGCGTGATTGCGTCATGAAGCGCGTATGTCATCAGTCCAATAGAGAGACGGAACGTCATAGACGGGTGACATCATCGACCGGAAAGTATAAAGCATCCCCGGAAACACACGCCCACAGCTTCTGTAAAAAGGATGAAGCAAGGCGCTCGCGGGCATGCAGGGAGTATGGCAGGGTGACGCAGTATCTCGTTCCCTACTCAGGGAACTAAGGTTACAGATGTAACCGAGACGTTCCCCTTCATGGGAACTCGAGCTGCGTCACCGCTTTGGGAGCGAGACTAACCACGCCCCCATAGGAGCTGGATGCCTGCCTGTGTACTCAGGAAGCGAGCACCCGAGCCCCGGAGTAGTGTTAATATCTAGTTTGTAGAACCTGACGAAAGTGAGCGGCGAGGACCCGGTCGCCACATAAGCAAGTGAAATAGCCTCGACCTCCCACTTGCTCATCCTCTGCTTAGAAACCGGTCCCTCTCGAGGGTGACCCGTAACACACAAACAACTGTTCAGATCTCCTCCACAGGGCAGCTCTGTGGACATAAGCATCTAGTGCACGAACAGGGCAAAGCAGATGAAGTCTTTCCTGGTCTGACGTCACAAAGGGCGGAGGACGGAAAGCCTGAAGTACAATAGGTCGCACAGGATTAGTGAGAACCTTAAGGCCTGTACACACCGGGACGAATATCGCGCGCGCTTATCGCCAGCGTTTTTCGTGCCGTTTTTCGGCGCGTCTTGAGTGTTCACACCCAAGCGATTTTCACTGGCGCTGCGCCGAGTGAACGTGCACATTCAGTCGATGCGCTCCCGGTACACAAGATGGTGCTGCGGCACTTTAAGCCTCTGACACTCGCTTGTCACACAGAAGGAGAAGAGAGACAGTATTTACGTGCTTGCCAAAACCATAGACATATTATGTATATGGACAAAACCATTCACACAATTTTTGCTAACTGGCAAGCAGCATTAGCAGTTCATCTTCTTCTTTGTCTACTTACTACTTCTTCGTCGTATCAATGTGTGCTCGGCAAGACCGTTTTGTGCTTGAGCGCCACCAAGTCGTGTTTTACTGTCACTTCAGCAGCTCCAGGCACGTGAACAAAAGCGCCGATCTCATTGGTCGGACAGTTTTTTACGCGCCGCGTCAAAATAAAAAAACGAACCCGAGGCGTTTTTTTAAAAATGACGCTTTTACGCCTGGCGTTTTGCGCGTCGGTGTGAACACTCACATTGGCGCCCATTGTTAAGTCCCGAGGCGTTAATCGTTGGCGATAAACGCGTGCGAAAATCGTCCCGGTGTGAACAGGCCTTTAGGAACATAACGCGGCCTAGGAGACAGGAAGGCCCTGGCCATACCGGGAGCAAATTCCAAGCACGAGGGTGCCACTGAAAGGGCTTGTAAATCTCCAATTCTTTTCAAAGAAGAAATAGCAAGCAGAAAGATAGTCTTAAGTAGGGCTGGGCGATATGGAGCAAAAATTTTATCTCGATATATTTTGCTATATCTCGATATACGATATATATCTCGATATCTTTACCGGAAAAATAACCCCCCAAAAACTACTGCAAAAACAAATATGCAAAGTGCAAAGAGGTAGGCAGTTCATGTAGGAACAAAGTAGGGATGCAACAATACAGTAAGTCCACAGTTCAATACATACCTCGGTTTTTTTACCACGGTTTTCGGTTCGGTTGGCTAGTCGCAACAGATTTTTGCTATTCTATTCTTAGCCGAACAGCAAGTAAAAAATAAAAACATTTTTTATTGCAATACTCTTTCTTTATTTTACATAAAAGACTTGAAAAACCTTACTTAAACTTAAAACTTTACTTTTAAAAAACATTGTACACATTCCTAGTGTACTGTATAATATAAAATAAATATATATAAAGATTTACACTGGCAGCTCAGAGCTGTACAGCAGTATTTAAGTATGAAATTGAATGAATAAATGTAAAAATAAAACACTACATAGACTTCACTATAAAATATACATTGATTCTTATTAAAGCTACTGTATTAGTTTTTCAGTCAAGTGCAGTGAGTGATTTTCTCTTTGTCTTTTGTTGTTGTATTAACATTAAAGGGACAGTTCACTCAAAAATGAAAATTCTGTCATTTATTACTTGCGCTCAAGTTGTTTTAAACCTGAATAAAGTTCTTTCTTCTGTTGGACATATTTTTAAGAATATTGGAAACCAAACAGTTGCTGGTGACTGGTCCCCATTGTCGGAAATAATAATATGGATGAAAATCACTACCATCCACTGTCTGGTATTCAACAGAAGAAATGAATACAGGTTTGGAACACCATTAGAGTTGGTAAATAATTATATCATTTTAGAGGTGAACTGTCCCTTTAAGGACAAGTGGCAGCGGGCTGCCCTGCTGTCAATTTAAGACTTGCACGCATCTAATAACTTATACAGACACGCGCCGATTTTACTTTCACTTTAGACATAACCGACTGTGTTTATGTTAACCTTGTGTGTATTTGACAGTATTAGCGCAGTAAGATTTAGTCCAGTAATCACTTTTGTTTGACAGGCTTTTAGTGCGCGCGCATTACTTAAGCCGCTCTCTCTCTGTAGTGTACAGTCGCGGGAGTTCTTGTCTCGCAAAGTAATGCAGACTAGGTAAACTGTAATTTGGATCAAGTGTTTGAGAACCAACTGTCTGCATTCATGGCAGTAGACATCTGTCTGCTGTTCGTCCGACTTCTTAAAACCGAAGTATCTCCATATAATGGAGCCAGTTGTCCAGACGAGTTCTGTAGCCTCCGAGCTGGTTGCGGACGCCGCCATGTTCAATGAGACAACACGCGAGGGGAGGGGGAACAAAAGCAAGGAGGCGGGG
Source organism: Romanogobio albipinnatus (assembly GCA_023566225.1). NCBI lineage: Eukaryota > Metazoa > Chordata > Actinopteri > Cypriniformes > Gobionidae > Romanogobio > Romanogobio albipinnatus. Next base: position 24,644,112 of record CM042252.1, on the reverse strand, counting down.
GGCGAGCGAGCGGGGGCGAGCACAGCACAGAGAACGCAAACAAGCAAAGTGGCGGAATCAGAATTAAATATAAACAATATATCGATATATACGATATGTCAAAATCCATATCGTGTTGAAAAAATATCTCAATATATTTTAAATATCGAGATATCGCCCACCCCTAGTCTTAAGAGTAAGAAACTTCTCTGAAACTTCCTCAAGCGGCTCAAAGGGAGCCTCGGAAAGGCCTTGAAGCACAATGGCCAAGTCCCAGGCTGGCACCCTGGTGCGCACAACAGGTCTTAATCCTCAAGGTTCCACGGAGGAAACGGGTTACTAAAGGATGTCGCCCCAAAGAAACACCACCCAAAGGAGTGTGGTAAGCAGCTAAGGCCGCCACATACACCTTCGTTGTGGAGGAAGCTAACCCAGCGGAGAACCTCTCCTGCAGAAACTCCAGCACCGCACTCGCAGGGCAGTTAACTGGATCCCACAGGCGCGCTCTACACCATACAGTGAAGAGTCTCCACTTCAGAGCGTACAGTTTCCTTGTGGAGGGAGCTCTAGAGTGTAGAATGGTCTCCACAACCTCGGCTGAGAGACCAGAGCTTATGAGCTGGGCCCCCTCAGAGGCCAAGCCCACAGCTTCCACAACTCTGGGCGAGGGTGTACGAAGACGCGGCCCGCCTGAGAGAGAAGGTCCTCCCTGAGCGGAATCTCCAGGGGAGAGCCGCTAAGGAGAGACACAATGTCCGAGAACCATACTCGGAATGAGAATGCGAATCCCCTGCATACGCAAGGGGACTAACGCAGCGTCCACACACTTCGTGAACGTGCGGGGTGAAAGAGCTAGACCAGAGGGAAGCACCCGATATTTATACGCTTCTCCTTTGGAAGCGAATCTCAGGAACTTCCTGTGCTACGGAAGGATGGAGAGGTGGAAATACACATCTTTGAGATCCAGTGTTGTGCGTGAACGAGTTCAAAAGAACGCGTTCATTGAACACGCTCATTTTTCCGTGAACGTTGAACTGAACGCAACACATTTTTTAATAAAGAACTTGAACGTGAATTAGTTCACATTATGTGTCATGAACGGCAGACATCACTGTAAATGAACGTTGGAATTTGTTTTCCATTGAAAACTGAGTGACATCTGTTTTCTCTTTTGAAACGCAACGAGAGAAAGTTCCTCCCTCCTGTATTCTCGCTGGTGCCGCTTAAATCATGTATCACCAGACAGAAATGGTTTTGACATTGTGTGCGCAATGCATTGCGGGCAACGTAGTGTCCGGCTGAGAATAGTTGAATAGCATACTGGCATACAACGTTCCGCACAACGTTACCCGTGATGAATTGCAGCAGAGCGGGGTAGGCATAGCAACGCCGCGTAGCAGGCAACGACGAGAGCGCGGAGGGCTAGAGGAGCGAGAGAGAGAGAGAGAGAGAGAGACAGACCAAAGACAAGAGTGAGAGAAAGCGCTGCAATTTAAAAAAAAATGGCTAGTTCGCTCATTTCATACACACACATATGTATATATAATATCATATATATCAAATAATATATACATATTTCATATTATATATTCTTTTTTTAATTAAATGCTGGTAGATTTCATTGCACTAAGTATAGAACTGGTCTACCTTGTCTGTACTGCTGCAAGTTTCATCACCTGGTAAGAAACCCACAATTGCAGTGTCATGCGCAAATGTCTACAATGAGCAGCTTCAAAGAACGTATAGTGATTTCTAGCTCGTAGTGTGAAAAAAAGTATTTATTTGAATATCTCACGAAAAAAGTAAAATGAACTGAACTTTGAACTAGTTCAGAATTAAAATTGTGAACTTTGAACGTGAACTGTTCACTTTGAGCATGTATGAACTGAACTTGAACTAGTTCAGAAAAGCTGTGAACTGGCACAACACTGTTGAGATCTATCGTGACAAACCAGTCCTCTGACCTGATCTGAGACACGATCTGTTTAAATGTGAGCATCTTGAACAGTTCAAAACGCGAAGATCTAAGATAGGGCGCAGCCCTCCATCCTTCTTTGGCACTATGAAGTACCGGCTGTAAAAGCCTGACTCCCTATCTGGGGGGGAACCCTCTCTATCGCCCCCTTTTACAGCAGAGTCTGTACTTCTTGAACCTGCACGGGGCCCACCACTGTGGGTAGAACCCCGTTGAAACTGGGAGGACGACATCTGAATTGAATGGCGTACCCAATTTTTATGAACCGCAGGACCCAACAAGATATATTTGGCAGATTCTCCCACTCTGACAAAAAATCTACTAAGCGTACCAGCCTCTCGAGGCTGGCCTCTGATGTATTCTGCACCGCGAGCGCAGCGCCCTGAAACGGCGAACCGGCAGGGAACAACTGGCCCGACAGCGCCACCTCCCTCCTCGGAGGGGGCAGGCCATTATCGAATGACTCGCGAGGCCCCTCCACACCCCGGCACTCGGGCGGGATTGGTGGAACGACCCTGTGAGGGTGCTGAAGGCTGACAGGTACCGTGAGATGAGGTAAGCACCGTCTGCCCCCCAGAAGGGATCACCCTCACAGCCCTGAGCCCACAGGTGTCAGGGCTTCTTGCACTAGGCGCCTGCTGCTCTCTCACAGCAGCAGACGGAGCCTGGGGTATGCGAGGGAGAAACTACTTGAGCGCCCCAGATTGCTTCTTTGCCTCCTGGAACCTGTCGGTAACCGTAGCAACGGAGTCACCAAACAGGCCCTCAAGGGAAAAACCGGCGCACCAAGCAGAAAGCTCTTATCCTTCTCCTTAATCTCGGGCAGATTTAACCAAAGATGTCTCTCCGTGACCACCAGGGCTGCCATAGAACGGCCAATACATCTGGCCGTCTCCTTGGTGGCACAGAGGGCTAAATCTGCCGATGATCGGAGCTCACTGACTACATCAGCTCCGGTCTCAGCACTTTCCCCCAGGTCCCTCAGCAGGTCAGCCTGGTATGCCTGCACTATAGCCATAGTATGCAGACATGCGGCGGCCTGACCTGCTGCCGAGTATGAGTTACCCACTAAAGCTGACGTTACTCTGAGCGGTTTAGTGGGCAGCGACGGAGCCTTAATAGTCGATGCCGATTCAGGAGAGAGATGGCTCGCAAGCGTCTCTTCCATCCTCTGCACTGAACCATACCCATGTCTTTTCAGTCCCTCGATGTTACTATACACAGATGTATGGGGACTGAAAACTCTTGCTGACATGGGCAGCCTCCACGATCTCGACACCTCGGTGTGGAGATCCGCGAAGAACAGAAGGCTCCGCCGTGGAGGCTGAGCAGAGCAGGCAGGCAGGAAGCGCTCATCGAGCCTACTTTTAACAGCGGCGCGCTCCTGATTAATATCCTGCACTGACCAGTCGATGTTTAATCTGGCCACCGCTCTGCTTAAAACCTCTGCAAGCTCCTCACTCGTGGGGGATTGAAGTGGCGAATCTTCAACCCCCGGCTCGATACTGCAGATATCAACCTCCTCGGATGATGATAACTGCAGCACTGAAGCCGCCCCCTGGGCGGGGCCCATCTCAAACTCACCCGACAGATCCATTTGCGAACCCCACGTCGCGAGCAGACGCTGTGCCTCAGCAACAGCGGGGCCCGAGCCGCGGGGAGCGCGAACCGGGACGCCCTCCTCAAAGAGCGCCCGGCGGGATCGCAGCACACGCAAAGACAAAGCCTCACAATGCTCGTAGCCAGCACCCTCGAGTGCCGACTGCGCGTGCTGCTCACCCAAGCAAACAACACACATTAGATGTGTATCCCCGCTCGTGATGTAACGTGAGCAGGGAGGAACACATTTAACAAACTGCTGTTCACTCGCCATTCTCTCTCAACAAAGTCAGTGTGTGTGTAATTTGAAAAACAAGAAAGTCTGAACTCACAACTCACACAAACACAGAGCTGACAATTTTTGACAATAGACACGGAGCGCTTGCTGAAGACAACAGAAGCTGTGGCCGTGTGTTTCCAGGGATGCTTTATACTTTCCGGTCTATGACATTCCGTCTCTCTATTGGACTGATGACATACGTGCTTCACGACGCAATCACGAAGAGGCGTTCCCAAAGCGGTGACGCAGTTCGAGTTCCTATGAAGGGGAAATGAAATATCATTCCATCCTGTCAATCATCAAAGCGCATATACAGCCGCGACCCTTTCTGACAGTCTGCCGTTCCTCTTCCCCCATCTTCCCTTTTATTAATAATTACCTCTATTTATCCGTAGTCGGAATTGGGGTTAGCTTGAAGCACGAGTCTCAAGGTGCGGTCTTGTCCTTCAAGGACAGAAATCCAAATTCGTTTACCATATTTCAACGGACTAGAGAATCACGGGAAGTGCAAAATATAACACCAGTAAGAATAAAACATAAAAACACAAATTCGAACCACAATTTGATTAGTTTTTAAACATATCATTAAAAGTCTAATTAAATCACATTCTTAACGTAACTTTTGGTCCTCTAGTGGTTAAAAACTTCATGAATTTTGTGGAAGAACTTTATTTAGGTTGTGCTTCGGCGCTGTGTGACTGACTGGTACTGGTCATAAAACATTATTCACTACTAGGCAGGGGCGGATCTACGGGTGGGCTTAGATTGACAGCTTGCCCACCCTGTCAGATCCAGGCAAATAAAAACATTTGAATACAAAAATATAACGTTTAACAATTTATCAATAATTATTTTAAATGTGATTTGGTTTGTCATGCATTATAACGCTATCCTAATATTAATAAGAATATGTTCATTTGTTTCTTCAGTTAGCAACATCCCGCCAGTTCCCAAAACATGTATTTGTAACATTTGTTTTTGTTTAGCCAGGAGGGCGGCACGGTGGCTCAGTGGGCAGCACTGTTGCCTCACAGCAAGAAGACATGCAGGTTAGGTGGATTGGATACGCCAAATTGTAGGAATTTGTGTAAATGTGTCCCACCACTCTCAGTGCTGGGTTGCGTCAGGAAGGGCATCCGACGTAAAACCTGTGCCAAATCAAAGGTGTGTGTGAAGCAGACCCTGTAAATGATAAATGCTAGGAAAATGATGTTTGAAAAAAATGATTCTAAATTATTCTAAACGTTCTATTAACCTCTTTTCATCATATTTATTTTACATATTCTCCTGCGTCCCATATGGTATAAGTGGCATGGAAGACAGATGAATAGATGTCAATTGTTTTATTGTTTAATCAATAGAAATAATCAGAGCACAAAAACCTTCATATGGAGGATTAAAGGTACAATATGTAAGTTTTCACTGCCAGAGGCCGCATTTTCAAAACAATAACAAAAGCAAAGCTTGATGACGCCATGAAGGAGATTGGAACGATGGAAGATGTCATTTTAATCGTCCAGAGATGTATGGAATTCACGAATCATGTTCACGGATGATGTAACAAATTCATTTTTGATCCTACTATTTTATGTCATCGCAATGAATTAGCTTATGTGAAATGTAATGCTTTACAACTCTGTTTGAGAGCTACATATGGCAATTTATCTGCTCAATAAAATACCTTACTCACATTTTGAGTAATAAAAACGCCATCTCTGTTTCGCTTTCACAACATGTCACACCCCTCAGTTCTCGCCATCTCGTACAAGCCAAGCCAATGTTGATTCTCGTTTTATTACGAGCTCTGTCGTGTTCACTTTTTGCTAGCAGACTCTCCTCTATTCATTTTTTTTATTGCCCGAAGAGTTGAGATTTAGTGTGCTCCATGTCAACCGCTGTTGAGGGCCACTATACTGCAGAGTTTAGCTCAAGCCATGATCGAACTCAGGCTGCATCTGAAAGGCAGCGGACTTGTTGCTTTGCTGCCGTTATAGGTATGAAGGTATGCACGAAGGTACCTCACAAAACTGATTTCGGATAGACTTCTGAGGCAGCCTGACAGTTTAATGATCTACAGCAAAATAAAGCAACCTAAACAAATATTGAATTACTGCAGTAATTTATCTCTAGAAATGACACCAGAAGTGGAAAGAGTTGGTCAAAAACATACATTTACACATGAACTGACCTGCAACCGCAACTTTCTTCTTCTTCTCATGCCGTTTTACGGCGGTTGGCAAACCAACTTCCAGTGTATTACTAGCACCAACTGGACTTGAGTGTGGAGCACTAATAAGCAGCAAAAAAAAAGCTCTATTGTTTCTGCCTGATCACAAAAATTACATTGACCTGTTTCATGTTTTCCTATTTTAAACAATCCTATTCGGATGCGAGAAATAATTGTATCTTCTTTCCTATTCCTAAAAAAATGTCTTCCATTTCCTACTCACTGCTGAATATTATACAAATGTCTTCCCTTACTATCACAGCTCCATACTTCTTGCCAGTCATTGTTTATGAATTCTTTCATTTTCCCTTTAACCCCTTAACTGTCACCGTCCCGTCAGACGGTTTGGGCTTTGTTAAGCTAGTAATACACTGGAAGCCTGGCGCTCTTTTTTTAATCGTCTTTTTTCGTATCATATATTTTAGTAATTATCATAAATTAGGTATCATTTGAATACTTACGAACTCAAAATTCATCCTGCATAAACCGTTTTGAAATCAGACGTTGCGTTACCATGGAAACGGTACTCTAATTTCTTCTAGCGGGCGGCGTCATGTTTCGTATTACAAAATGTATTTTAACTACTTAATAATCAAAAAAATTCCAATCTTGACAAATCACATATCGTCGGAGTCTCAAGGTTCCATATTTGGTGACTGTTTTGTGATGGAAGTGATATTTGGACAGAAATTTACAGGGAACTGCATTAAAAAAAAAAAAATTGGTATAGCGCCTAAACAAATTCTCATGGAGACTTTTTGCGATATCAACTTCAAAATTTGGAACACAACTTGGTTAGACATATGGCTTTGATTTGATAGTAATTTTAGAGTAAAACATTTTTTGTAAAATATACATTTTATATAAAATAAAAATATTTATTACAGTATTTTTCATTTACAATAAATTTAAACTTCCATAACTTTTTCAAGGACCAAAACAAGACCAAACATAGGTCTATATTACAAAGCATTCTTGAATTACAGCCCTTTGAGTTTGGATAGTGCATTTTCATGACTATTCTCAAAAAGGGAGGTGACAGTTAATGACAATTACCCCATAATTTACTCACCATCAAGCCACCCTAGGTGGATGACTTTCTTCTTTCTGATGAACACAATCCGAGTTATATAATAAATATCCTGATGCTTCCAAGCTTTATAATGGCAGTGACGGGATCGATTGAATTTGAAGCTCAAAAAAGTGCATCCATCCATCATAAACGTACTGGCTCCAGGGGGGTTAATAAAGGCCTTCTGAAGCGAATCGATGGAGTTTTGTATGAAAAATATCCATATTTAAAACTTTAAAGTCAAATATCTAGCTTCCGGCAGACCGTATTTAACTATTTAGGGAAAAAGCGAGACTGTGTGGAGTAAAGTTATGTTTATTAAGTAAATTAAGGGGGTTTAATTTTCATTTTAAAGTGAATTACTCCATTTAGCTCTTTTTGTTGTTGTTGTTGTTGCTAATAGTCTCTTATAGGGTTAGGGTATTTATCTCAGAGTGTTTTAGATCTTGCTTAGTTAGCTTAACAACCACTTAATTAGCTTTCCACTCTCACATGAGCAGGAACCCACAGGAACGTAATCTTACACTACTTATTCTTAACAAACTTGTAACAATCTCAAAATGTCTGACAACCGCAACTTTAAGACGCTATCTTTCGTTTCTAGCTCAACTGTCACAGAACGGAAGCATAGTATTTTGGGATATCAAAAGTAGCAAAGAATGCGTCTATTTGCTGCCTTCAAAAATCAGATGAAGGTACCTCAGGAAACAGGAAGTGAAGCTAACATTTGATTTGGACGTGTCTTGATGCCTTCCTACCTGCGAATGCGTCCACTGAAGGCAGCATTTTTCGGATGCAGCCTGTTTATGGATATGACGAGACACGCACGGGTGAATGGCGTAATTTCCCGCTCAAACCATCTCGGCCAGTCTAAAATATAAACACTTCAAGTAGGCTTACTATAGTAAATAAGGTTAAGACAAAAACACATTTTGGAAGAAGGAATGATGCTTTATTGACTCATTATTTAAATGTTAATTTTGAACAAAAACAGTGTTACATAGCCACATTTGATAGCCTCTTAAAAATAAACCAGACACTTGTATTAAATTACAGTAAACTATCTCATGATTGTGACTTACATCTATTAGATGGTGAAGTAATATCTATTAGAATATGTGACTTTACTGGATGATGCAATGCAAAAGGCATGCTATGACACATGACAGTTATCTAAAAAAAATCTGTACAGAGTTCATGTGATGCAAACAGTCACAAACGCAAGTAAAATCAAATCATGATGTGAGAATGTTTCTCACAAAATATGCTTCCAAGTGCTCACTGTATTAAATGTAGGCTACTCATATTTAGGACATTGTGCTTGAAACTAAGAAAGGAAACAATATTAATTATATATAATTATAAAAGCTATAAATATAAAAAAATATATAAAAAATATATATAAAACACATTCACCAAAAATAAAACTTTGGTACATATTTGGTAGAAATCCAGAAAGCATCTCAATCATACAGTGCAACAAAATGCAGTAATAAATGTAAACAAAACCAACATATAGGCATAGGCATATTTATACATAGTTGAGCAATACGTTTACAGTAAACAGTCCTAACTACCCCAAAACCAAATGGAGTCTAATTAAAAACTGAAAATATGAGATGCACATAGGTCCATGTTAAACAATAAATGTGTGCTTGTGATTGCTGGGCTGTCATGATGAACTTTCATATGATCCTGTGTCAGGTAGTGTTCATTCAGTCAGGCTGAGAGACAACCGTCATGAGAAATACTTCAGGGATGAATAACACCATTTAAACACTGATAATTCCTACTGTACCTTCAGCGAAACTTCTAAAACCAGTATCACCTACATAAACATCATCACATAACTTAAAATAGATAACTGAACATGTACAGTGGGACTCAAACCCATATTAAAAAACTAGGATTTTAAATCCAATTTAAACTGTAAAATGAAGATTTATTATTTTACATTCCGTACCTAGGTCACTAATCAAAATCTACATTTTTGACACTGACTGACCATGTGAACTTGGCTCAAAAGACCAGATGCTCATGGCCTGAATAGTAACATAAGAGCACAACAGGAGTCTAATGGACAGCAGTATTAAAGGCCATCAGCGAGTCTGATTAGTGCATAAATGTAGTCTTATTTAATTCTTTGGCCAATATGAGTAAATTATTAATTAATTATTTAAATATAAGTCATAGTAATAATCAGTTTGATATTAAACATGATTATGGACAAGTGCTTAGTGCTCAGTGGAATACTCACACATCAGTTATGTTGATTAAACATTAAGAAATTTAAGGCATCTGCAACTAACACTTATTTGCTAATAATGACTTTAAAATTGCCAATTATAAAAAGGCTTTCAATACCATCCAAGCTAATACCGCCAAGCTCCTTTCCTTTTTAATAATGTCCATTATTTAGCTGCATATGTTCTCTATTGTCCGCTGTAGGAGTCAGTTTAAAGTGTCAATTTTGTGTGTAGACTATGGGGTTTGTCTATAGGTTCGTTCCACTTTTCTCCTGTCCAGCCAGCTCAGTCATCTGAAACTTCTCTGATGACCGGGACACTGGCATAGAGATGGCCCCATCTGGAGACATGTAGTTGGCTGCACTGGAGCCTGCGGCATTGGAAAATCCACTGGAAATGTCCTCAAACGTCCGGCCTTTTGTCTCGGGAACCCGGAAGTAGGTAAACACGAAGAAGAAAATGAGGAGGATGAGGAATATGATGAACACATACGGGCCGCACAGTTTCTGGAAAGGAATCAAGGTCATAATAATGTGTTCAGTTCTTATGTCCATGAAAAATGTGATACTGCGGAATTCTGTGACAAGGTTCTCACCAATAGTGGTGGGAAAGACAGTCCGACAATGAAGCTGGCGGTCCAGTTGCAGCATCCCGCCACAGCGATGGCTGCCGGACGCGGACCCTGAGCGAATAACTCTGCCACTATGAACCATGGGATTGGTCCTGGTCCCATCTCAAAACTGGCCACAAATCCGAACACTGCCAGAATGGCCAGAATGCTGATTGCTGAAATTCCCTGTTAGCCAGAAATTGAACGATTTGTAGGGAGAAAAGATACACTTAAAGCTGCACTATGTAACTTTCACGTCCACTAGAGGTCGCCTATTCAAAACAAAGGCGTAGTTTGCTGTAGTTTACTGTAGTATGAAGCAGAAGAAGGAGCGATTGTTAATAAGAAGAGCGCACCACAAGCCTCACGAGCAGCGGGACTTTTATTATGGCATAGTCGCTGGCCGGACTTTTATTATGCCACAGTCGCCGGCGCCATTTCCGCTTTTCCGACCATGAGTATGAGGTAACGCAGCTCTGTTTATCATATTAGATACATCTGAGTGTGCTGAAAATTATGTTATGACGTTACTCTGTGTGTTTGCTCTGCGGCTACTATGACACTAGTTGCACACTGTATGTAGCGTTTCTGCAAAATAAAACCGGAAACCGAGGGGAACGCAGATATGACGCCATCGACAGGCGACTCCCTCACACGTCCCGGTCTCTTTGTTAAAATAGCAATTTTATCACGATTTACAAATAGTTGGAAACATTTGGGATATTGTAAGTACTCAACTGAACAAAATATATAACACTGGCCTAGTGGTTTTTGGATATTTTACTGAAAAAATGCTACATAGTGCACCTTTAAGTTAATGAATTCTGACGTAAATATAAGTTGCTGTTCATTAGTAAAATCACATACTGACCCCTTCAGATGCAGATTTGGAGATAGCAGTGCTATTCTGAACAAGTCCAGCAACTCCTGCAGGGTCCTATAGATCAGAAAGATCAATAGTTTATGATATAGGCCATATATATTTCATTTAATTTAATTATATACATTTAATACCAAAACTGACCACAAGTTTAAGAGAAATAGTCATGAGCAGAACACAGAAAGTCATTCCAGCCAGTCCAATCATATGAAGTGTTCTTCTCCCTGCCCTCTCCACCAAGAAGAGCTGTTGAGCAAAGCAGTGGGAGCATCAACACACTGTTCTTTATGCACCCTCACAAAAGCACCCTCACAAAATGCACCCTCTGTATTTTAACAGATATAAGGGCATGACATTGCAAATGCAAGGGTGATTGAATGAATTTGACAACTGTTTACCTACAGTACAGTTCCTTGCAAATGTTTGTTTATGTGAGGATATTAGCTCAGCTGTGTAAACTCACAGAGACGACAGTGAAGAGAGTGTTGACCGCACCCATCCCAATGGTGGCAAAGACTGGCCCAGTGATACCTGCACTTCTGAAGATCTCTGTTGAGTAATAAATGACCTGGAAAATGTACAGAAATGCAGCTGTTTAACATTTAGAACAGTTCGTGTTAATACTGTGAGTTGACAAGGAGGAAATATGGAGGAAGCCTTACAAATGGACAAAGAAACATATTTTGTCTTGTTTTCCAAAAAACATAATAATAATAATAATAATAAAAATCTGAACACTATTAAAACAAGATTCATTTATGATGGGTTAAAAGTTAATTATAATAGTTTTATTGTATTGCTTTTGTAAATTCTTACATTTTGTTTATTTATTTTATATAATCTTAACTTTATGTACAGCACTTTGGTCAACCTATGGTTGTTTTTAAATGTGCTTTATAAATAAATTAATTAATGAATTTATTTGATTGTAAATTGTAATTGTGTATGACTTGTTATAGAAAGTTTATTAATTAAGTTTATTAATATATTCATATTAAGTTTATTTATCCCAACTCATTGGCAAATTATTTTTCTTGTTTTAAGCATTAAATGAGCTAATAAAATATTTTAACTCAAAACAATATGAACATGAAATTTTGATTTGAGTTGAAATATTTTATTAGCTCAAAACTCAAAGCTTCTATATCTATATACTTTATTTACAAGGTATATATAGTATTTATCTTGTTTTATACTGTAGATTTTAAGTATTTTATATGGGAAAACAAGGCACTGCTGGCTATTAAGATGTTTAACAGGATGTGCTAATCAAAGATCTTTATGTAAAGTGTTTATTTAACTGGTGTGGGGAATTGTGGGAAGTGTGGAGTGTGAAGACTCACAGCGTTGATGCCGGACAGTTGCTGGGACAACTGCAGGATTATGGCGATAATAATGGGCTGTCTATAGGCGGAGTTACGGAACAGCTCCGGAATAGAAACCTTCTTCTCCATGGACATCTTCATGGCCTCTTCCTTCATCTCACGAATGTCATCCTCAACATCTGAATGGCCACGAAGATGTGTCAGCACTAAGAGCAGAAGAAAGAGAGAAAGATCAACAAAGTCAGTGTTGCTCAGGCAGTGCTAAATGTTCCTCATGTCTCCTGCTCTTCTAGATCCAAATTGAATGCTTCTAAAGACTTTTCTTTAGTCCCAAGCAGTCATAGCAGACTCACCTTGGCGTGCCTCATCCTCCCGGTTGAGAGTGATCAGCAGGTATCGAGGGCTCTCTGGGCAGAAGAACAGCATAACACTCTGTAACACTGCAGGCAGCACCGTCAGAGCCAGCAACAACGGCCACAAAGACTCAGACCCCAGCAATGACTCCAGACCTAAGATCTACCATAGAAGCCACAAAAATGACACATTTATAACTATTTCCATTTGACTTTTTAGGTGTATAATCAGTATGATCCAAAACCAGACAACGTCCTTTCTTCTGCAGAATATAAAAGCATCAATTCTGAAGACTTTCCATAAAATACAATTTATAAGGACTGAAGCTTTCAAGTTTCAGCCATCATAAAAATGGTCCAAATATCTTCTGAAGCCATACAATAACATTTTATGAGAAAAGGATAGTCATTTGTTATTATTCAACAAAAACAGTGAATGAGTCAGTGAACTCATCATGAATCGAACCAGTTCAATTCATGAACAAATCATCCAGACCATTTTTGTGATGTGAATTGAAAATATCAGACTCGAAAGAATAATGTCTTTACAAATCTGACATCTGTCATGTGTTTAGTCTGGTTTTGTTTGTGTTTTGATCTGCACATGTTCCTTTGTTCTTTTTCCCGCCATTTCTGTGTTTCCATGGTTACCCTCATTAGTTCATTTGTCCCAGCTGTGTCTTGTTAATCATCTCGTTTCTGTTCACGACTTAAGTTACACTCTAACCTTCAGTCTTTGTCTAGTCACTGCTATGTTATGTTGGAGTGTTTCCCTGCCTTGCTGGTTTGTAACCTGTTCTGTTAACCTGGATGCCAACTGACCTATCGGTAAGCCCCGCCCCCCTTAGTTACTGTTGCTAACTCGGACAAACAAACGGAGTTGCTATATCTTACAATGACAGCTGTCAGTGTGAAATCCTTATCCCAAGATGTTTTGGACACAGAATGTAGCGTATATCCCGTCCGAATGATGGCCACTGATGGATTATCAAGTTTATTATGTCCTTTTTCACTACAAAACTACTCTTTCACTGTCACACTACTCTTAAGTTGAATAAACAAACAAAGCATAAGAAGTGCGCATTAACGTCTCATTCACAAACTATCTCTCTCCGTTGCATTACCATTAACATACACACCAAATTACACAAAAACACTCGTACAATTTACAGTAAACAAACATATACACAGAGCTTATGACTTTTCGGGGGTGCAGTTAATAACTGGTAAACTTCGTAATGATATCTGCTCCGATAAACTGCATGCAAGCTCTCCCTTTCACTACCCGTAGACTATAATACCCATCAAAATAGGAGCCCTTCTTAGTAGGACAGATAATGTAGACCTTAAACATATCTAAAATTAAATTAATTTACCTATAACCAGTTTAATATGGAGAGGCACGGAAATGTAGACCTTCGTGTTTTTAACCTACAGTGTTACATGAGAACAGTTAGTTATTTCGGTTTGTATGTTAGCAGGGACTTTAATCGTAACTTAACGAGAGTATGACAAACAGAAAATCCTCTCAGGATCCCTGGAATCAGTTTTACAGTACCTCAGGCATGACCGTTTAGCATTTTTGTAGCATAAACACCATCAAACCGATGAGAGCTTCGGATTTTCCAATGTTTCTCTATGAACCTGACACCTAAAGATGTCCGAGTTCCGGTCGCCGTGCAACTGATACTCAACTGCTATTGGCTCATCTGTGTTCGAGGGGAGGGGAGGGGCTTACCGATAGGCCAATTGCCTGTTTTGAGTTCTTGAAGAAGCATTATTAAAGTTTAAGTTTTAGCCTGTTCCTGCGTACACCAAACCGTTACAACATCACTACTGAATGTACCAAGAAGTCAAGATTTTTAGGGAACAATGCTTTCAATTTCAGTCTGTCCCTTGCACAATGCTATCATATGACATTGGCAGGACTATGGCACACAAGTTGTATACACCAGTTGTATTATTTTTATGGTGCTTTTGAATCTTTTTTTCAGCATGGAAAAGTGTTATTATAGTGTTATAGTGTTATTATAATTGCATGAAAAAAGAAAATCATGTGGGTTTTGAATGAGATATGGGTTTGAGTGATATTTTTGAGTGATTCCTTTAATCTCTTATTTACATTTATCCATAGAAAAATCTAACCTGTGCAACCAGGATGCCGATGACCACCCCGAGCTGGTGAAGGGTGCCAAAAGCCCCTCGCAGTGCCGTTGGAGAAATTTCACCCACATACATGGGTGTCAGTCCTGTGCACAGACCACAGAACACACCAATCACCAGACGGCCCACTATCATCAACTCATAGGAGGTGCATATGCTGGATAAACCCATCAGGCCTCCACCAATCAGAGCCAGGATGTTGGACAGCAGCATTGATTGCCGTCTGTAAAGAGAATTTTGGAGATTAATCAAAATGTTATTTTTTATGTCAAAATGAACTGTGATTTTGAATTTGGTCACTATTTTCTCACCTCCCAAGCTTGTCAACCATAGCGCCAACACTAAGAGACCCGACCATACCGCCAACATTGAAAATGGAAACGGCGATACTCCACACTGTTGTGATTGTGGATTCATGCATAGGCTCCCCAGTGCGCTCCAGAGTCACGTTTCTGAAGAAGTTCTTCACTTTCTGATCATCAACAGAGAGACAGACAGAAGTAAGTGATGAAGTGTTGTTTTTTGATGTCTAAAATGTTACTGAAGTCAAAAATTTACCTCATCGGGTGCGTTGATGACTCCTGTGTTGAAGCCGAACTGCAGCGAGCCGATGACGGCCGTGGACACGCAGAGCACCAGGTAGCATGTCACCTGCTTCCCCTAAACAAAAAGAAGGAATGCACATACTGTGACATACAGAAGTAAAGATGAACGTAAGAGAGAAAGTAACTGTGAGCCAACAAAGTCTCAAAATGTGCACAAAAACTGTCCTATTTCTTCTTTCGTAATTTCTTGCACTTTCATGGTTATGTGAAATAGTTCTGCAGCACTTTTTTATTTTCGAGATTACAACATAATTTAGTTGACTGTTTTTTTCTCTTCAATGATCAGAGAAAATATAATAATATTAATAATAATAATACATTATTTAATGTATGAAATATAATATATAGAAAATTAAAAAGAACATAATTTAACATTGTTACTGTTTTATTCTGCTGTCTAAAGACTGATTGGAAACCATGAGATGGCCCATTTGGGACCCACTTTATATTAGGTGGCCTTAACTACTATGTACTAACATTTTAATTAATAATTTGATACAATGTACTTACTGTTTACATACATGTTTTTACATTGTACTTGTGTAAAAAATAAAAAAAAATACCTGCATGTAATTACATCTGTAATTAATTTCTGTAGTTACATTTGTAATTACACTGTTGACACTTCCCTTACACCTAACCCTACCCTTAAACTTACCCATATCACCACACCTGTTCCTAACCCTACCCGTATCCCACCTCAATATCAGCAAATGTGTTTTGCAATACAATTTGAACACAGTAAGTACATTGTACTTATTTTTTGATGTAAGTACATAGTACTTAAGGCCACCTAATATAAAGTGGGGCCATTATTGGACCCTATTGACAACCATAGCTGCATGTTCCTTTTGTTTCTTCTATATATAGTTTATAGAAGGCCAAAGGTTTCTCAATTCAAATGTATCTTCATACATGAAAATATAGCTTCCTTTATAGTTTTGGAAGGGGGTTCCTTGTAAAGGGGTTTATTATACGTTTTAAAGGGCTAGCCAGACCTAAACCAAAAAAGAGAGAATCTTTCTCACTTTTTTTGCCTTTATTTTAAAATCACAAATCACACACGTGTTACTCAGCAGCAGTCACACTCATTCCTTCAATATCCTCTGTTTGTAAGGTCTATAAACCTTCACACTTTTTAAACTTTTATCAAAACGTAAAAAAGGCATTTCTCAAAGCCTAGTCACAAATTTCAGCTATGAAATTCAATGAATTTCTATTTATTTGAATTATATTTTATCACATATCAAATTGCATATCAAATTCAAAATGCAATTCTGCATCCTGTTTGCTACCTCAATTCAAGAAGACACTAAAAGACTGATGAAAAGAAGACAAAACATCATCTAGCGCCAACTAAAACGAAAAGCTTTTTCAACTATTCATGACCAACCCTTACTAGTATCTATCACGTTTTATTGTGGTAAATGTTGACTAACTTGTAGAAACTATCGTTTTTGGGCCTGGTTTCACAGACAGGGCTTGGATGAAGCCAATATTAGGCCTTAGTTCAATTAGGGCATTTAAGTAGCTTTTATAAGTGCGTCTTAGAGAAAAAAACATTACTGGTGTGCATCTTGAGACAAAATAATTGCACTGACATACTTTAAAGGGGTGGTAAACCACCTAACATCTAACTTTAGCTAGTGTGTAATGTTGCTGTTTGAGCATAAACAACATCTGCAAAGTTACAATGTTCAAAGTTTAAAGCAAAGGGAGATATTTGCTTTTAAAGAAATCAATTTCTAAGGACTACAGCAAACGGCCGGTAGGGACTACTACACATTCCTCCAGGGTCTCTGACATCACCAGCCCCAATATTTACATAAACCCCTCCTCCGAGAATATTAAATAAGGGGGGCGAGGCCATTTTGTATTGCTGTGGGTAAGTTGTTGTGGTATAGTAGGCTGGAGTGTTGTTGCCGCAATGCCGACAAAACGCTGTTATTTTCATCTGGATTGCAGGTCCACTTTGTTCAGCCTGACGGGGGTGCATTGCAGTGCGTTTAACAAACAACATGTGTGTATGAGACAGAGGGGAACACGGTCGCATTTGCAGCAGATATATGCTGCCCATCATAAATCAAAGCACGAGACAGACAGGGGTCGGAGGAGAAGACCGGAAAATGTGACATAATGGACAATATTCGTCTGTATTTACACTGCCAGTGTGAAGGCACAACGGGCGCGCGCGGCTCCTGCTGCACATTTCACGGAGGAAAGCTTCCACAATCTTCACGAGTTCAATGCAGGATTCGCACAACGGCTTGTCCTGAAAGATGGATTTAAAAACAGAAGCTGTTTACAGGCCACAACCTGTAAGTATGATTTATTTTTCGTCGATGTGTTTTCCTGTAATAGTTTGTGTTGTTAATTGTACGTTGTAGCAAGGAAGTAAACAGATGGCAACGCTGTTTGGCTCTGCAAACCAGTTTGTTCAATGCTCATTCATACTTAACGTTATTGACAAACACCTAACGTTACAAACTTTTTTAAAAATCTCAACAGCGAACTTGGCATTAGTGTAAATTATTCTTTGATTAGAGCTTTTATGTATTGTTTATCTACAGGCATGCTAAACATGGCTCTGTGTTTGATTTGGATACTATAGTAAAGCCAATGTTTAGTGTTCGTTTTGGGTTAAAAGTTCTTGCGACAGATATTTGGCAAAAATCGTTCTAAAAATACAAAAGTAGCGATCAATAGATCCGCAGTCTTTACTCTTGAGGACTGAAAAGTTTCTGCTCGATCATCTTCACTAAAATTGTCTGGGTCTGATTCGGGCTCAAATTGGTATGGTTTTATTGACGCCATTGTTTCTAATACTACCCAAAGCACAGGCTACCGGTAAAGGTAAGGGGCATGACATTTCCGACAAAAGTGCACTAGGCGGTTAGCGAATCACAACACACTGGGCCAGCTAACCAATCTGAGCCCATTGCGTACTTTTGAGGGACTGACTTCATAGAACCCGGAAACCATCAGACCATTTTTACAAGGCGGGACAGAGCAGTGTAGAATAAAGGTAAAATAATGCAATTTTTTAAAAACGAAGCATGAACACATGTTACAGTGCACCCCACAAACACAATCAAGCCTTCGAAAGAATGTATTTTACCACCCCTTTAAGAAATGTCAGTGGAAGCTGCTTTCAGTTAAAACAGCTCAAACATGCATTTTAGTCCGGGCCTAGATTTAAGCCTTGGGAAAAATAATTCTAAATGGCACACAAATCCTTATACAACATATTACACAATACAGTTATTTTCCATAGTATGTATGAAAGTGGAACAACAAAGTTGCATAAATCAGTTGACATCATAAATGTGTAATTCTTTTCTAAATCACGGTTCCCAAACTCTCTGGTTTCTCCAAACTTGATGTCTGTTCCTCCCTCATGTGTAGAAATAGAAACCTAAGCTAATTGTCAGCTTTGTGACTTCTGTACGGCTGCAAATAGAATAAACTTGATTCAGAGATTAAAGAGTTATTGATGGGACAAATACATGTCAGGTGCAATGAAATGGAACCCCTAGCATTGTCCTGCAGTTTTTCATGTTCGAGAAGCCGTTTCACTTGGGTATCCATCTGTTTCATGCCGTCTTTTAAGCTATGGGAGTAATGGGTCAGAAAGAACAATAATCTGATGGCCTGTTCTATAGGGTATATTGAGTGAAATATTTTTATTTGTATAGGTTTGTAGGGCCTTTTAGAGAGTAGCTTAAAGCTGCAGTCCGTAAGTTTTACCTCTTTGTCGCCATCTCTGTTTGAACCCTGAAATTGCATTTATTTGTGGAGTTATTTTAGCCTGGCTGCCAGCCGAATTTAGCCCCGCCCACAACATTTGAGTACAGGAAATTCGGTCTGGACTTGATCCGTTGTGGAGCAACTAAGCCCGAACAGAAGCTGTTTGGACCAATGAAATTGTCAGGGCGGGCTTTATACGATGATGGACAGATGATAAACAGAAAGCATTCATGTCACCAAAGAGCGCTTGGGTTGAATTTGTTCTAATCCTAAATGGAGAACTTGTTTGTATTTGCATTCACCGTTACTATTTCTGTCAAAAATGATGACCGTGTTGGTAAGTACTCTGTGTATCCTTAAAACATTTTTTACAACACCGGCAAAGATCGATTACACTCATTTTATTCTACTTCTTCCAGCGTGCGTGCAGTTGAGTTCTGTTGACAACTATGCGTCGCTCCGTTGCTCTGATTGGTTGTAGGTCTATCCAATTGAGGTCTTTCCTGGTTCAGTTGAAACACGCCCCATAATCACAGCCCAATGGAGGGGTATCAGACTCATATTCTGACTAGAATTAAGTATGACGACGTCAGGCTAGAGTTATCGACTTTACATAGGGTTGTGCGTCGGCACAGCTCTGCAGTACTGAAGAATTTTGAACACTGGTTGGTTATGTACTTGCTCAAATTGATTTGGGATCAATTTTAACCAAAAAAAGTTCAGGAATGCAGCTTTAAAATTTAAAAGTCATTTGTAATTATGTTTTCTAGTAAGTGGTAATTTGTAGTGGTCTGAGTAACTTCCTCACTACTTCATGCAGTATTTAGCAAATGTCTGTACAAAAATAGTGCACTGCACCTTTAAACCTGCGCACAGGAACTTCTGCATGTGCACACTGGTCTGATGTTATGATACAGACCTGAACAGACCCAAACATGCACACGCACAAACAAACAGCAGCTGACTTGTGACTGTGAACAAGGATTCATGTGACCTGCAAGGAGCCAGAGCCATCAATATGAAAGAATTCAAAGTCCCTGCTGATAAAGGGCGATCCATCACTGTATCTTTCCTCTCTATTGTTTAGGATAGACCAGATCAAATTTGCACCCCCACATCCCACCATGCACCCCAGTCTCCCTAACTTAATTATGCACACTTATTTATTAACACATTCAGTGACTCACTTAATGGATTTGTTATAACCCACAGTAGATGCAAAATTGCACACTTGTATTGGGAATTTCCATTCTGTCTGTCCGTTCTAAAACAAGTAAGAACCGGTCAGAATGTTGTGCATATTATGCTCAAGTTTGAACATGCCACCTGAACCCTACTCTGAACAGTCCTTTCTCCTTGTCGTTCTCCTTTGCACATCTCGGTTTCTTAATTCACATGCTGTAATCCTTTCTTTTATTTCCACACTAGGAATTGCACCGCGATTGTCTCACACATTCCAGGATGTGTCACTTAATTAGAACTAGGATCAGAATCAGTTGGGATTTGGTCCAAACAGCATCCATCCAAAGAAGACAAAGCAGGCCATAAAATGTCTCACTACACTCTCAAAAAAACAAACAAAAAAAACAAAACAAAAAAAAGAGTACAAAATTGCACCTTTAAAGGTACAAGTGGCCGTCACTGGGGTGGTAGCCTTAAGGGTACATTTTTGTACCTCTGAGTCAGGGGTAGGCAAGTTCAGTCCTAGAGAGCTGATGTCCTGCAGAGTTTAGCCCCAACCCTACTAAGCCACATAGTATAAAAGTCATGTGAGATGGTGGTCCAGTGGGTTAAACCATGGAACTGACACGCAGAAGGTTGCTGGTTCGATCCCAGCGGTCACCACCAGTATGTCCTTGAGCAAGGCAGTTTACTCAATGTTGCTCCAGGGGGATTGTCCCTGTAATAAGGGCACTGTAAGTCGCTTTGGATAAAAGCGTCTGCCAAATGCATAAATGTAAATGTAAACTCATGGCTTCCAGCATGCATTGCAGCATTAAGTATGTCACCATTGTTGAGATTCATATGTTGATCCTTGATATCTGTGTGCGTCTAAACCCCCCCCCCCTAGAATGTATTTAATAATCAAAATTCAGAATGTCTGATCTTGTAACGCCACGCCAGCAGAGGGAGCCCTCTCCTGAGTACTGACTTTGTGCTGCTCCCTCTGCTTCATTGGTTACTTCCTGTTTGGTGGACATTTAAGCATGGCTACGCCATCACTCTAGTGCAAAGTATTGCCAGTTAACCTGCCTTACCGAGCGTTTCTTTCACCATTGTTTTGATTTCTTGTTATGACCGTTGCCTGTTTGATTCTGTTTCTGCCTTTTGGATTTCCCTTTGTACTGTTGCTTGGATTGGACTGCCTTATTGTGTTTGAACTTCTGCCTGCCTCACGTTTACGCCCCTTGCCTGTCGATTTGGATTTGTTTGCTGTGGATTGTAATAAAACACTGCACATGGATTCTAACGCTGCCTCAGCGTCCTTACATAATACTTTGCCTCCGATGAATCCAGCAGAAGTTGCCAATCTACAGGCCGCATTCGCTTATCAAGGCGATATGCTCAAGGAGTTCAGAGACCAGCTGGCTAAAGCTCAAGCGGCTAACGAAGATCTCACTCAACACCTACAATCGCTACCACCACCAATGCCCCGGAAGGTAAGCTTTGCTTTACTAGATAAATTCAATGGTTCAGCGGAGCAATGTAAAGGATTTCTCCGGCAAGTTGAAATCTATTTCATGCATCAAGGATGTGACTTTGAGTCTGATGAGAAGTGTGCATTTCTCATGTCTTTGCTAACTGGTAAAGCAATCGAGTGGGCCACGGCAGTCTGGGAATCTGACCATTTGTTTCGAACCTCTTACACGTATTTTGTGAAATAACTCAGAGAGGTGTTTGAGTATCCAGCAGGTGGCAAGGATATTTCTACCCATCTCGTGCAACTGACTCAGGGCCGTAGGACAGCCGCTGATTACGCCATAGAGTTCAGGACGCTCGCCGCACAGAGTGGCTGGAATGACATTTCACTCAAGGCCATGTTTCAACGCAGTCTGAACATACAGCTACAGGCAGAGCTTGCGTGCTCTGGGGGTGAGGATCACTCTTTCTCAGACTGTTACACTAGCTATCAATATTGACAATCTCATGCGTAGCAACCAGGCTCAAATCAAGTCAGCCTATGTGATAAACATGCCTATCCAGCCGGGAACGCAGATTTCCAGCCCTAACCAATCCAATGATAATGCCAACCCTGAACCCATGCAACTAGGAGTCACCAGGCTATCTGATGAGGAGAGATCACGACGGCTAGTCTACAACCTGTGCTTCTACTGTGGAGAGGCAGGCCATCGCAATTCTGTTTGCCCACTCAAAGCCCGGAGGAACACCATTAAAAACAGCTGGGTGAGTGTTGACAATCTTTCACTCCCTAACACCAAGTCTCTCACTACCACAGTAAAGATTTCTACTGAAAATGACTCTTTTGAATTTACAGCGCTGATTGACTCGGTTCAGCATTAAATTTGATTCATCAAGACCTCATCACAACATTCAACATCCCCACGCAACCCTGCAGTCCTCCAATCAAGGTTAATGCCGTCAACAACAAACCCATCGGAGACGGTATCAGTCAACAAACTCTGCCCATGCAACTTCAAGTAGGACTGTTTCATCAGGAAACCATCACGTTCTACATAATTAACTCTCCACGCCATGAAATCATCCTCGGATACCCCTGGCTATCTGTTCACGACCCAGTCATCTCTTGGCTCCATGGTGAGATCACACAATGGTCACACTTCTGTTTTTCTCACTGTCTAAACCACAGCATTACCAAGCCATGTCTAACCACCAGTATTGAAAGCCCTGAGTCAAAACCAGTTGCCATCCCATCATGCTACCAGGAACTACAGGAGGTCTTCAGTAAAGCCAAAGCAACACTGCTGCCACCTCATCGTCCCTGGGATTGTGCCATCGACCTCCTGCCAAACGCCATGCCACCCAAAAGTAAGATTTATCCTCTTTCACGTCCTGAGAGCCAAGCCATGGAAGAGTACATCGAAGAAGCCCTCAGTTCTGGGTTCATTCGTCCATCTACCTCACCAGCGGCTGCCGGTTTCTTCTTCGTGGAGAAAAAAGATGGAGGGCTTCGTCCATGTATTGATTATAGAGGTTTGAATCAAGTCACAGTTAAATTCCGTTACCCACTACCGTTAGTACCTGCAGCACTTGAACAGCTCAGAGAGGCCAAGATTTACACCAAGTTAGATCTCAGGAGTGCTTATAACCTCATTAGAATTAAAGAAGGTGACGAGTGGAAAACTGCCTTCCTGACCACTAGGGGACACTATGAATACCGCGTTATGCCATATGGCCTCTCCAATGCACCTGCCGTCTTCCAGTCATTCATCAATGAACTCTTCAGAGACATCCTGAACAAGTACGTAGTCGCTTACATCGATGACATCCTGATTCACTCCAAGTCAGAAGAGGAGCACAAGGGTCATGTCAGAACTGTACTCAACAGGCTACTAGAAAATCAACTCTACATAAAAGCAGAGAAATGTGAATTTCATGTACAACATACCTCATTCCTGGGATACAACATCAGCTATCAAGGTGTGGAAATGGATAACTCCAAGATTACGGCGGTAACTGATTGGCCACAACCCAACACAGTTAAGGAACTTCAGCACTTCCTGGGTTTCGCCAACTTCTACAGACGTTTCATCCACAATTACAGCATGACAGCCGCACCACTGACATCATTGCTAAAAGGTAAACCGTCAAGACTAAAATAGACTGATCAAGCCTCTCAAGCATTCACTAACCTAAAGAACAGCTTCACTCCGGCACCCAAATCCCTTTGAAAGGTCTCCCCACAGCCATGGAAACAGCCCAAGCAATGTTTCATCACGTCTTCCGAGTCTATGGTATACCTGAAGATATCGTGTCCGACAGAGGGACACAGTTCACGTCACAGGTACGGAAGGCCTTCTGTAAACAACTGGACATCAATGTTAGTTTGACTTCAGGTTACCATCCTCAATCGAATGGACAAGTTGAAAGACTGAACCAAGAAATTGGCAGATATCTCAGGTCATACTGTGGTCGTGAACAGTATCGTTGGTCCGAGTTTTTACCATGGGCAGAGTACGCACAAAACTCGCTAAGGCATTCATCTACTGGACTCACTCCTTTTCAATGCGTTCTAGGATACCAACCCCCCATGTTCCCGTGGTCAGGTGAACCATCTCTAGTACCAGCAGTGGATGACTGGATTCAACGTAGTGAGAGGGTGTGGGACAGTGCTCATGTGCATCTGCAAAGAGCGGTCAGGAACCAGGAAATCCAGGCCAATAGACGGCGACGCCCACATCCTCCCTACCAACCTGGACAAAGGGTCTGGCTCTCCACACGGGACCTCAAGTTAAGGCTACCCAGCAGGAAGCTGAGCCCAAGGTATGTAGGCCCATTTAAAATCTTGAGACAGATAAATGAGGTCACTTATCAGTTGGAGCTCCTTGCTAACTATCGTGTCTCTCCATCCTTCCATGTTTTCCTCCTCAAACCGGTCCACCCGGATGCTGACCCCAACGCCGAGAACCAGGAGGAACCTCCACTGCTGGACATTGATGGAACTCCGGTGTATGCGGTAAGTGAGTTGTTGGACTCCAGACAGAGAGGGGGTGAGTGTCAGTTAAGGAACTTCAGCACTTCCTGGGTTTCGCCAACTTCTACAGACGTTTCATCCACAATTACAGCATGACAGCCGCACCACTGACATCATTGCTAAAAGGTAAACCGTCAAGACTAAAATAGACTGATCAAGCCTCTCAAGCATTCACTAACCTAAAGAACAGCTTCACTCCGGCACCCAAATCCCTTTGAAAGGTCTCCCCACAGCCATGGAAACAGCCCAAGCAATGTTTCATCACGTCTTCCGAGTCTATGGTATACCTGAAGATATCGTGTCCGACAGAGGGACACAGTTCACGTCACAGGTATGGAAGGCCTTCTGTAAACAACTGGACATCAATGTTAGTTTGACTTCAGGTTACCATCCTCAATCGAATGGACAAGTTGAAAGACTGAACCAAGAAATTGGCAGATATCTCAGGTCATACTGTGGTCGTGAACAGTATCGTTGGTCCGAGTTTTTACCATGGGCAGAGTACGCACAAAACTCGCTAAGGCATTCATCTACTGGACTCACTCCTTTTCAATGCGTTCTAGGATACCAACCCCCCATGTTCCCGTGGTCAGGTGAACCATCTCTAGTACCAGCAGTGGATGACTGGATTCAACGTAGTGAGTGGGTGTGGGACAGTGCTCATGTGCATCTGCAAAGAGCGGTCAGGAACCAGGAAATCCAGGCCAATAGACGGCGACGCCCACATCCTCCCTACCAACCTGGACAAAGGGTCTGGCTCTCCACACGGGACCTCAAGTTAAGGCTACCCAGCAGGAAGCTGAGCCCAAGGTATGTAGGCCCATTTAAAATCTTGAGACAGATAAATGAGGTCACTTATCAGTTGGAGCTCCTTGCTAACTATCGTGTCTCTCCATCCTTCCATGTTTTCCTCCTCAAACCGGTCCACCCGGATGCTGACCCCAACGCCGAGAACCAGGAGCAACCTCCACTGCTGGACATTGATGGAACTCCGGTGTATGCGGTAAGTGAGTTGTTGGACTCCAGACAGAGAGGGGGTCGGCTGCAATACTTGGTGGACTGGGAGGGATACAGACCTGAGGAGAGATCATGGGTAGCCGCTCACGACATCCTGGATCCATAGCTGATCAAAGAATTCCACCGAGCCAGACCCGACCGTCCAGCACCACAACCACGGGGACGTCCTCGTAGAGCGCCAGGAGTCGCTCCTAGGGGGGGGGGGGGGTTCTGTAACGCCACGCCAGCAGAGGGAGCCCTCTCCCAAGTACTGACTTTGTGCTGCTCCCTCTGCTTCATTGGTTACTTCCTGTTTGGTGGACATTTTAAGCATGGCTACTCCATCACTGTAGTGCGAAGTATTGCCAGCTTTCTTGTTATGACCATTGCCTGTTTGATTCTGTTTCTGCCTTTTGGATTTCCCTTTGTACTGTTGCTTGGATTGGACTGCCTTATTGTGTTTGAACTTCTGCCTGCCTCACGTTTACGCCCCTTGCCTGTCGATTTGGATTTGTTTGCTGTGGATTGTAATAAAACACTGCACATGGAGTCTAACGCCGACTCAGCATCCTTACAGATCTGTGGCAAGTAAGTATTGTTGGTGATTATTTATTAGCATTTTTAGTCAGTGATGAGTTTAGTCAAACATGTTTTGAACAGATTATGTGTTTTGTTAACATTGTAACAAAAACCACAAACATAAAAAGCCAAGAGTTGGCGATCAGCCGAAACTTTACTTTATAAAGTTTTAAATATGGATATTTTTCTTACACAAACGCATCGATTTGCTTCAGAAGGCCTTTATTAACACCCCGGAGCCATGTGGAGCAAGTTATTTGACGGACAGATGCATTTTTATGGACTTCAAAAACAGAGCAACAGTCACTGCTATTATAAAGCTTGGATTAGCCAGGACTTTTGTAATATAACTCCGAAAGAAGAATGTCATATACACCTAGGATGACTTGAGGGTGAGTAAAACATGGGCTAATTTAAATTTTTGGGTGAACTATCCCTTTAAGGGCTTAAGAAGGACTTAAGTACCTTTTATATGTCATAAGTACTTCTATTGTCTTTAAAATACGGTTAAAGTGTGCTGCTGAAAGTACAGACAAGCATTTATGGTAAACTAAAATGTAATTTCTATTGAAATGTACATTTCTTAACCAGTTTTCTATACATCCCCTGTTAAAAAAGAAGTGTGCTTATTGTACTGTACTGCACTTTACATTTTCAAAGTATATAAAAAAACTGTACTTGCAGATAACATTAATTAACTAAATGGCCACTTAAGTGTACTTGAAGAGAGAACACTTTCAGGTAATATATTTTACAGTGCCCTTGTTCCATGTAGTTACTGTAGTTATAACTATAAATTATGCAAAATTACTTGTAACTAACTTCATACCAAACCTAATCCTAACCCTATAGTAAGTACATGTAGATAATATTACTCAGTACTTAAATTAGATTGTAACAAGGACACCTTAAAATAAAGTGTACCCTACTGTTTCTTAACACACTTAAGTACACTTTTAGTGTATCTTAGATTAAGCCAGGATTAGGTTTTAGTTCAATTAGAGCATTTAAGTATCTTTTATAAAAGTGTCTTTTTTTTATTTTTTTTAAACACATTACCGGTGTGCATCTCGAGACAAAACAATGGTAGTGACATATTTTAAGATACAGTAAGTCAGTGCAAGATTCTTTCAGTTACAACAGCTCAAACATGAATTTTAGTCAGGGACTAAGCTTAATCCTTGTCTGTGAAACCGGATGTTAATCATTATGATTTAATAGTCTTTTATATTTATTTTGATGTGTTGACTAACATACGGGTTATGGTGATGGTAAAGCCTTTTCTTATTACTCATGAAGAAAACTAAACATCACAACTTGTTCTTTATATAATGACACTGACAGAGAAAAGACTCTACCTTACTGTCTTTCATCTTCTCCATGTTGCTCTTTGTTGAGAAAGTTGAGCCAGTTATTGCAACTGAGACAGAGGTGTTCTGTTCTTCCTCTTCTTGCAGCAAAACCAAACGTATATGGGTAAACACAAATCCGTATTTGGAAAAGTCTCTAGAGTGGAACAAAAAGAATATGAAGAATTGTTTTCAGTAATGCGAAGGAATGAAACCTTTTATATTTTCATCAAGAACAACCACACAAAATAGTTGATTTCCTACAACGGATGTCTGCTGAGTTGAGATGATAGTTGAGCATATTGTGCAACGCAAGTCAATGTGGAAGTCAAATATAAAAGGCATCTCTGTTTGTCAGCTCAATATACTCCATCTATATATCACTCAAATGTGGTTTTATTGGTTTCGTTTCAATGACTCTCCTGTACTCTGAAATGTTAAACATACAGTGAATAAAATCAATTTTGCTTTAGTTTAAAACAACCTGCTTGTTATGCACATAGTCTGGTGTCTGGTGTTATAGCCGCATTTATACATCAAATATATTTCATGCAAACACATATTTTATGATTATATAAATACAACCTATTTTCGTTATTGTAAACACAACATTGAAAATTGAAAGTGGTCAAAAAAGTGCAATAAACTTTGTAATTTTAATAAATATTAAACGGTTTAACAATTGAAATAACGTGTAGATACTTGAAGCCATATGTTGTGGTCAATGTTATATTAAAAGATCATTCCAATGCAACGTATAGTATGTTATATTTCTATGAAATGATAATGTAAGAGAATAATATTTACGTGTATGTTTGCAGAGCTCGTGCGTCGATCAGGTATGCTGGTGTGTGATGAAACACTCTCGCGCTCGTGGGTTTTATGGAGAATGAGACACGAGCATCAGCACGTTGCACTTTTGTCGTCACACAACCATGCTCCCCCAGTTTCTGTAATATTTGAGTCACAGGATTAAACAAGAGCTACATAAAGACTCGCGCGTAACATCCTCCTTTCAAGGAAATTATGGCCGTAGCTATCTTACAAACTAGAGCAGCTAGACAGCATCTGAGCATCAGAGGCGCGAGCAGTTGGTCTCACTTGGAACGTGCCTATGATGCCTAATACCTCTTATCTAGATAGGCAGCTAATAATATTAAGACCCTGCCTTTATTTCATGTCCTTATTTGGTTACTTGCGTGTTCGCCACAGTAGACGGTTGAATCGCGCCTCTGTTCCTGTCACGCAGCATCCCACCAGAAAAAAGCTGCTGTCTGACAATAAAACCGTTATTGTTGAGAAAATGACGTCTTTTTTGTTTGTAAACAAGTAGTCCTCTCTTCCGAGATTGGACAATTTGCGGGGTTTGCTGGCACTTCACACAAGTGTGTGATCTAGTGATAACAAATGCTTCGCTGCCTACACTCATAAGCTTTCATTTGTTCAATGAAATTGTCTTAAGGGCATTACAAATTAATTTCGATCATATTTCAAACAATTAATTTTTGAAGAGAGAGAGAGAGAGAGAGAGAGAGAGAGAGAGAGAGAGAGAGAGAGAGAGAGAGAGAGAGAGAGAGAGAGAGAGAGAGAGAGAGAGAGAGAGAGAGAGAGAGAGAGAGAGAGACTAGTTGACTGCTAGACAAACAGGAACTTTACAGGAAACCCTTTTGAGAAATGAGATCGTGCCACTGTGGTCTTTCATAGGCTGGTATACGATCGTCTTCGAACCTAACATTTTAATAACTTTAAAAACTTCTACCTGTATAGTGGTATCAGTTTACCATTATCCTTATATCACAGACTGTCGAGTCTTTACATGCTTCAGTACTAAATCTGTCGCTGACATCAAAGGAACATATAGACCTGCACATGTACAAATGTTGTATGAAAATATGAGGGGCGTCGCACCCGTGGGGGATGTGGGTGTGGTATATGGAAGGCCGTTTCAGCATAAAAACGTTCCACTCGTCGTAATTATATTTTTACTAGTAACAATTCAATTAAAGAGCTCTACAATTAAATTATTACTAGTAACAATTATGATTAGAGAGCTCTCTAATTGAATTATAGAGCTCTGCAATTGTATTCTTAGTAACAACTGAATTGTAGAGCTCTATAATTCAGTTTTTACTATATAACAATTCCAATTAGAGAGCTCTACAATTCATTTATTACTAGTAAGAATTCAATTGCAGAGCTCTGTAATTACTAGTAATAATCCAATTGCAGAGCTCTACAATTACCCACACTTTAGTGAGAGGGTTCAACATCCACACTTTTTCTGCAGTTTTCCCGCAGTTTTGCACAAACGCTTTATATATTATAATATTAAAGCGTTCGGTATGGCATTCACGGTTCAATATGCGCTTGTGAACAATATGCGGTTGTTTTTTTGTTTGTTTTGTTTTTGCAGCCTGTCTACGCGCTGATATGAGATACTATCCAATCACTACACAGTGCTAGACACGCTTGCAATGCCAGTAAGGGCTGGTGTCAGAGAGTTATACTCACAGAACACTATAGTTATTCACAATCGCGAAAGTTCATTATTTGCATGCGTTTTAACGCGTGCTAGCGCACTAAACTTGATTACTGGACTAAGTAGTCTTACTGTGCTAATACTGTCAAATACACAACAAGGTTAACATAAACACAGTCGGTGAAAGTAAATTTGCGTGTGTCTGTATATTAGATGCACATCTTAAATTGACAGCAGCGCAGCCTATAGTGAACATGCTGTCCTTAAAGGGACAGTTCACCTCTAAAATTGTTATTATTTACTCACTCTAATGTTGTTCCAAACCTGTATTCATTAAAGTTTTAAGTTTAAGTAAGGTTTTACAAGTCTTTTAAGTAAAAGAAAAAATTAGCATTTTTTTTCTCCTTAACCTCTTTCTGTCCCCGTCACCTAAGAATAGAATAGCAAAAAACTGATGTGACTAGCCATCAGAACCCAACCGAACACCGTGGTTAAAAAAAACAGAGGTATGAAAAAAATTATAATTTTGTCTGTATCACGTTGTATGCAAGATTTATTCAAATGGATCTGATCTCCCTTTTTTAGGTAATTTCCGCCTACCCAAAGCTCTCCAATATACAAGTCTCCCTATATACAGTGGTATAAATGCAATATCCCAGTGTCACAAAATTATTTTTCCAGTGTTTGCTGACACATGCTGGAAACAACCAAAACTCTCTGCAGGGTGATAGAGCACACAGGGCCCAGAGTTATACACTTTAAAAAAAAAATCAAAATCAAAAAGCGCTTATTTTACAGGGTTAATTACAGCTCAGACAACATATACCTAAATGTTTATCACTTTTAGCAGTGATTTATGTAACTTCAAAGGGTTTCCTGTAAAATTACACCAAAATTGTGTATTTAGACCACTGTATGTGGGTATGTAGTGGTGGAATGTAACGAAGTACAAATATTTACTTACTTAAAGGGATAGTTCACCCAAAAATTAAAATTAGCCCATAATTTACTCACCCTCAAGTTATCCTAGGTGTATATGACGTTCTTCTTTCAGACGAATAAAATCGGAGTTATATTACAAAAGTCCTGGCTAATCCAAGCATTAGAATTTGATTCATAGTTGCTCTGTTTTTGAAGTCCATAAAAAGTGCATCTGTCCGTCAAATAACGTGATCCAAGCGGCTCCGGGGTGTTAATAAAGGCCTTCTGAAGCGAATCGAAGCGTTTGTGTAAGAAAAACATTCATATTTAAAACTTTATCAAGTAGAGTTCCAGCCGATTGCCTTCCGTGGAAAAGGGTTGAATTTTGAAAGTGAAACTCAAGATGCGTACGTGACGTCATGACGAGCGTACTTGGTCACGTTAAGCCCAATTTATACTTCTGCATCGGACCTACGCCATACCCTCTAGGCCGTTAGTTATGCGTTGGTTTTGATTTATACTTCTTTTTGTCTGCGTCAACGTGCAATTACACATGCAGATTGCTAGGCGGAAGTGTCCAGGGGCATGTTGATGGTAACCCACGGTATCAATGCAAAAGCTGAAGAAGAAGCGGCTTGTTTACATTGTCATTGCATGCGTCTCAATCAGTAGTCAGACCAATCACAGCACACGCGGTCTGACGCTTTGTAAAATTTTTGGAGAGGTGCGCGTACGCAGGCTAATTTATACTTAAGCGTTCTGCGTCGAGTGTACGCCGTAGGCTACGCGCGTAGCCGACGCCGTCGTGAGCATTTATACTTCTGAGTTGATCTGCAATTACACCACCGAAACGCTAGTGGGCAGTGGGGTTTCTATGCTCCATTGTGTTGAGTCTCTTTCGGGCAAAAAAAAATGGGAATGAAACTGAGCAGATCGTGTTGGAGTTAGAGCTGATCGATATTGAGAAAAAGTTACTTTTATTGAAATTACTCAAATTAAAAAGCAGAAACGAGAGAAGGCGTCGGAG
Source organism: Romanogobio albipinnatus (assembly GCA_023566225.1). Classification (NCBI taxonomy): domain Eukaryota; kingdom Metazoa; phylum Chordata; class Actinopteri; order Cypriniformes; family Gobionidae; genus Romanogobio; species Romanogobio albipinnatus. Next base: position 24,612,026 of record CM042252.1, on the reverse strand, counting down.
GAGATCCATGCCAGAAATGCGATGTTACCAAGTCGACTAATCAGATCTTGCGCTCTGCGTCAACGCGACGCGTAGTTACATTTTTGGGGAGGTGTGCGTCGTGGTACGGCGTATGGAACGCGTCTATGCGTATGGTACGCCATACCTTCTGCGTGCACTCGACGCAGAAGTATAAATTGGCCTTCAGGGTACGTCGTAGGGTACGCGCGCATCACACAGCCTACGCCGTAGCTACGCCATACACTCGACGCAGAAGTATAAATTGGCCTTTAGGGTTTCGATCAGCAGGGAACTTTCAAAAATGTTTCCATAAATTGAACAGGGAAGGTGTTTGGCCGAAAGTTTACTTGATAAAGTTTTAAATATGGATATTTTTTTTACACAAATGCATCGATTCGCTTCAGAAGGCCTTTATTAACACCCCAGAGCCGCGTGGATCACGTTATTTGATGGGCAGATGCACCCTTTTATGAACTTCAAAAACAGAGCAACTATGAATCCAATTCTTATGTTTGGATTAGCCTGGATTTTTGTAATATAACTCAGATTTTATTCGTCTGAAAGAATAATGTCATATACACCTAGGATTATGACTTGAGGGTGAGTAAATTATGGGCTAATTTTCATTTTTGGGTGTACTATCCCTTTAAGTACATGTTTCACATATCTGTACTTAAGTAGAATCAATAGTGCATACTTTTTTACTTTTACTTCGTTACATTTTCTGATCAGTTTCAGGGCTCGACATTAACGCTTGTTCTCTTGTAATGAACTGCGGTAAGGTTGCACTGTTGAGACTTGCGCAGCCTCATGAGGAGAAATGGAAACAAATCAGCACCGCTCACACAGAGAAACTCAGTCACATACTGCAGTAATGATTCAAAATGTGGAGTTTTTATATTTAAAACATATAATACAGTTAAAAACATGAAACGACCAAGAGTGCTGTTTTCCTGAATGCCATCACGACTGAAAATGTGTTTCTGATTTCATATGACACTGACAGTTCCATAAACAATTAATTAACAAAAGTTACTTGCATTTTAGATTCAATATATTGACTGTTTTTGTTCTATTTCAGCAGCGAAAATAGTTCCAAACAAAGCAGCAACAGAGCGTTACTGAATGATTCAGTGTTTTGAATGAATTGGTTGAATCAAAGATTCAATGACCTGTTCATAAACGACTGCCTTATTCTTGAACAAATCAGCAGTTTGAACGAATCGACTCAATGATTCACTCCTTAATACCTGCCGGCACCTACTGGCAGTTCAGTTTTATGTTAAAACATTCTTTCCAACATTTCTTATTTGTATTCAAAAAAATATTTAAAACAATCTCATAACATAATTTAATTAAATTGTAATTTTTCAGTGTAAATTATTTAATTTGATTGGTAACAGCCCTATGTCTGTTATTCTAATTTAATGTATTGATACAATTTAAGAATATAAAAGGAAAGCTGAAGCATATCCTATATTTAATAAGATTAGGCGGAAAATGCCCTTTATAAAAGGTAAAAATATCATAAATATGCAGATTCTTATGTACCTGTATTGATGTACTAGTACAAATGGCAAGTAAACTTTCAACTCAACTCAGATTTAAATACGTCAAAGCTGTTCACTGAACACTATAGTGAGAATATTGCTTCAGAATAATGATATTTAACTCTGCAGATCACCCGATAACCAGAATTGTACGTCAGAATGTAAACTGGGCCACAGATGGTAAGCACAATAACATTAACCCAAAAAAATGCCTTTTTAAAAAAAAAAATTATTAGAATAGACATAAAGAGAATAAAATGTTATGCAAGTATAACAATACTTAAAGTACATTTAAAATCAGGTACTTTTTACTTAAGTAGGGTTGTCATTGTGGTACTTCTACTTTTACTGAAGTAAATATCTCTGGGTATTTGTACTTAAGTACTGAGATTCAGTACTTCCTCCACCACTGTGGGTATGGGAAGCTTTTCATTTGAGTAATTTAGTGTAAATTTAAAACTTTCAAATGGTACCCCCCATATGCGGTCAGAGCTCCTCCACGGATATATATTTGATGACGTCATTCCGGACTTATCTGGACCCTGAGTTTAAGAGGTAAAAAATATATAGAAATAGAGGAATTTCTAGATACTCTGTGTAATTGTGGTCACTGCAATTGCTACATTTTACCAGTCATCTTAGTCATGGTTGCGGTCACAGTAAAGGTGATGAAACACAGGGAAAGGGTTAGCTTTTTGAGAACAACACATTTCTATCTGGATCGGTCGTGGGCCCTGTCTCACACCTGGTTGCTCATTGATGGCGTGTATCAATACCATATCATTATCATGGTACTTTGCTGCCATCTGCTGTTTTAAAAGCCAAGAGCATGATCGCTTCAAGCAACAGAATTAAACTAAGCTGGATAACAGCTTACTTAGAACCTCGTTACTCCTTAATAACTGATTTCATGCAACTTCATCCTGTCTGTTCAAACTGAATTAGCCTGTGTGTCATTGCTTGAACTCTATTTAGCCAAATCCAGTATCAATTCAATAAAGCATGCGTAAGTAACAGTTCACCTTGGACATCAACTATCTGCAAGCTTAAATTGTGCAATATACAAAAAAAAAAAAACATACATTACACAATCACTCCAATGCTTTAACTCCACACCTCACAAAAGCCACTACATTTTCAACAGGTCAGACTTGGTATGATGGTTAATAGAATGATTTAGAAACAGTCAGTACAAACTATAAATGGGTCGCCCTTTATTTAAAAAAACAAACAAACATTGAAATCAGTTGAAATTGTGCGTTTTTATTTTGTAATTTGCAACAGTAAGATGTAGAGTCACACAAAGTGTGACGTTAAATGTAGGACCTCAAAATGCTAAAGGACAAAAGGTCACATGACTCCAATGCGCACTTTGAATGACCTTTCATCCCCCAGCAGGCAAACCAATAACCAAGACGACGTCAAAATGGGATAATATATTACGAGGTACTCTACAAAAGGTTGGGAGTTCATGAGTTGAAGGTAATAGCGACCATTTAGATCTTCCCGGGGAAGCTTCCATCCTCAATCTGTCCATCCCATTTCTCCACCTGAAGAAAGGAAAAAACAAAGACAAGAACACATTGTATTTCAAATATAATTCTAGCAGCACATCATATCTGAACAGATTTACAGCGGTGTCTTGTTGCATAAAAGTAAAGGAAAAGATCAATTACATCAGGTTATTTATTAGAAAATTATTGACTTAAAATACATTATCCTCCCTAACATGATGTGTATTTTTAACCAATTTATTCAGGTAGCCCATACTGAAAAAGTCAAATCTGAAAAGATGGTTTAACATGTTAGAGCTAAAAAGACGTGTGGAAACAACACAGTCACTGGTCCTGTAGTCTATAGTCCAGGACTATTAGTTATTACCTGATGGTCAGACAATAACACCGGACTGATTTAAAAGAAAAAAGAAAAAAAGAAAACCAATTAAGTCTCTCAATATTTTGGTGCCTAATGAACGTCTGGCCTAATCCCAGCTTTAATCCCAGTTAATAATGGTGAAATACCAAAACTGCTGAATGGATTTCAAGTAATACTGACGTTTGCAAGCATGGCCAGCAGCCTACACTAGTGCCGCCTTCCCAAAGTATGCTGTTACACAGCCACACAAGAAAATAAAACTGCTTGTATGAAAAAAATAAATAAATAAAATCACACTCTTGGTGGCCTCATGCCAGACCAGTAGTTGGCTAGGTCACTTTATAAAGAAATACTATCTGGTTTTCATTGGCATGTGCCACTAAAACTTGTGACCTGTGCCATTGGATTGTCTCATGTGCCACTGACAATGTTGCAGAACATGTTGCCGTATGTTGTGGCACCTCCAGTAGTGACTGGCAGATGAGTTGAGCAGCGTTAGTGATGTAATTGTGACAAAATCCTAAATAAATAGCCTAATTTAGTTAACCATTACTAAATTAGTTAACCATTGGTAATCGGTAATATTTCTCAAACATGTAGTCTGTTTGTGGCACATCTGTATTTGAGTGGCATGCACGCAATATAAATGTTGTGCAATACCAGTGCTACTGTATGTTCCCATTCTAGGAAACACTATGAATACCACATTAAGTCACATCCGTTACTGTAAACCTTTATTTTTGCATGATGCTGCATGCAGTATAAATGTAACATTGGCCAGCGCAAGACTTATTTCTTTGTGAGTTAGACGGTAACAAAAAAAGTAATCAGAGTCTAATACTGATTTAAATAAATATACGTACACTATATTTGCCAAAAGTTTTGTGACGCCTGCCTTTACATGCACATGAACTTTAATGACATCCCATTCTTAATCCGTAGGGTTTAATATGGAGTTGGCCCACCCTTTGCAGCTATAACAGCTTCAACTCTTCTGCAAAGGCTTTCCACAAGGTTTAGGAGTGTGTTTATGGGATTTTTCCGACTATTCTTCTAGAAGCACATTTGTGAGGTCAGGCACTGATGTTGGACGGGAAGGCTTGGCTCACAGTCTCCACTCTAATTCATCCCAAAGGAGTTCTATCAGGTTGAGGTCAAGACTAGGTGCAGGCTAGTCAAGTTCCTTCACACCAACCGCCAAACTCGTCCATCAGATTGCCAGAGAAAGAAGCGTGATTTGTCACTCCAGAGAGTCCAGTGGCGGCGTGCTTTACACCACTGCATCCAATGCTTCGCACTTGGTGATGCAAGGCTTGGATAGCCTAATTTAAAATAGCGCAATTTAAATGGATGCAGCTGCTCGGCCATGGAAACCCACTCCACAAAGCTCTCCATGTACTGTTCTTGAGCTAATCTGAAAGCCACACGAAGTTTGGAGGTCTGTAGCTATTGACTCTGCAGAAAGTTGGTGACTTCTGTGCAATGTGCGCCAAAGCATGTGCTGACCCCGCTCTGTGATTTTACGTGGCCTACCACTTTGTGGCGGAGTGGCTGTTGTTCCCAATTGCTTCCACTGTTATAATACCACTAACAGTTGACCGTGGACTATTTAGTAGTGAGGAAATTTCACGAATGGACTTATTGCATAGGTGGCAACCTATCACGCTTGAATTTTCTGAGCTCCTGAGAGCGACTTATTCTTTCAGAAATATTCGTAGCAGTTAGGGGTGCACCGATCCGATATTAGGCGATACTGACAAAATAGCTGGATCGGGGATCGGAAAAATGAACAGATCCACAAGGTGATTTTTTTCCGTTGCAGCAGAACCTACGTCATTCATCAGCTTCACGTGTGTCACATGCTAGAAGCAACATGGATCGAGCCAGAGAGTCGGCTGTGTGGAGGAGATGTTTCACTCTTGCCACGCCAACTAGTTCGTCGGCTGTTTGCAATGTCTGCAAAGTAACTTAAATGTTTCGAGGGGAGGTGGTATTACTGCAAAGTCAGGGTTTTTCCTGCATTGAACATTTTTTGACGGCCGCCAAAGCCTAATTTGATGAGTTATTGTGATTTACGAGTGATGTAGAATAGATGCTGCGCTTGAGACTGAGTGACAGAGAGAACGATCAGAGAGCTCCTCCCCACGCACACTCTCTGGGTCTTCAAAATAATCAGTGTTAGCTGTTAGCTCTCTCATATTTCACATATTAATCCAAATCAAAAGGTCGGAAGACCGAAACCATGTTGCATGTGACACATTCGGACAATTTTGTCCTTGAATTATCGCTGGTTGTGAATTGTGCTCAAAAAATGTTGACTCTTCTCTGACCAGCTGACATAAAGCATACTTTCAATAAACGGAAGACAAATTATATTCAGTTATGAAGTGTTTTCTGTGTGTTGACATCTTTCGCGATGTTCTAACAGACGGGATTCGCACACAATGTGTCTGCTAATGTCCAATTCGTGACCTAATGACTCCTTTGAACCGAATCATTTTAACGACTGGTTAGAACAACTGATCTGTCCAACACTGAACTCATGAATCAGTTTATTAATTTACTCAGAACACATCTGAAATGAGAACACAAGTGTGCTTACACAATTAAGCAAGAGTTAGTAAGAATTATTTTTAATTATCAACAGTATTTCAGCTTATTTCTGTTGACAAGGTGTAGTAAAATAAATAGGCCTAGCCTACAATCATTTAGACAGGAGTGAGGTGAAACCAGAACAAAGTTGTTATTAGCTAGCTGATCATTTTTATTAAATTGCATATGGCAGAAAATTAGACTATTTTGTTAATTTGTAATACTACTTTAATATTGATATGATTATATACCAAAACAATTATCTGTAGTGTAAAAAATGTTTGGTTACTGTCAGATTACTATTGAATGTTTGACCAATACACTGTTTTTTGTTTCCACTACATTTTATTTATTTAAAGAAGTTTGATTACATTCTATTTTAGATTTGAATGCACAATTGTTTTTTTTAAATAAATAAGAATTCAACACTTTACATACATCTGTTATTTTGTCTTAGTTATGTTTAGTTAATAAAGTCTGGTGCCTTTAGTCTCTTCAAGGAAGGTATAAGGTGGAAGATATACAGTTTATTATTAATTCAACAATAGTATCGGATCGGTATCGGGTATCGACAGATACACAAAGCCCAGGCCTCGTATCGGGACTGAAAAAGTCAGATCGGTGCACCCCTAGTAGCAGTTTGCATGGTTTGCAAAATCAAGCACCTATAGGTGATTTGAAGGGGTGTCCCAATACTTTTGGCAATATAGTGTATAATTTAATATGTGGTTAGTGGTTCTCATCAATGGCTTTAATATTTTGCAAATTATTTGATGGAATTATGTCATAAGAAATAAAGATTTTTAACAATATGATCATGCATTCTTTCTAGAGATGCCTAGATGTTTTGATAAAGTACTATAGCCACATAGACATCCAGTTTAATACAATATCTACAGACCTACATCACTCTGCTTTGTGAAGAGCCGGTGTCAAGGTCCAACACACTTCTGGATGGTTGGTGCCAGTTTTCATAATGCATTTTGGATTGGTAGGTCACTTTATAATGGTGCGTGTCATTTTCTCTCATGGTAGTTTACAATATGAAATACCTGATTTGTAAGTGTCCATTTGAGATGGCACACCACTGTTGGTTTCACTTTTCTTTCTTTTTTTAGTTGTGGCCACCTATCTAAATGGTGTCTATAATCTTTTATAATTCCAAATGACACAGCTGAACTGTCAACCCTACGCAAAAAGAAAACAAATGCATCAAAACAAGAGTGTACTTACAATATGTATTTAAATAAATTGTAAAGGAAAAAAAATGTAAAAAGAAAAACTTAAAAAATAGAGGGCTTGGTGATGCCAGCAAAAAAAGAGGAAATTTCAGAGGTAGAGTGATTTATTTTGAATGAAATGCACACTGATGAATGTGTATTACATAAATGGCTCAATCTGGATTTCATGTTGACTACAGTGTTATAACTTAGTTATTCAGACAGAAGCATTTTCAGTAGAACAGACTCACCCAGCTCATGGGACACAGGCTCTTGTAGACTCTCTGATACCAATCGCAGGGAGAAGTTTCCTGCCCTTTGCTTGACAAAGCCTTATTACACCTGTGGAAGTCTGAGAGAAAGAAAGAACAGTAAGTAATCTGCACAGAAAACAGTCAGAAATAGCCTACAACTCTGACATCCACCACAAATTATCCAATTCATAATGTGTTTTGATAAGGTCAAACATTTAATAGATTCAATTTGGCACTAACAACAAGCAGAGACAGCAAAATTTTCTACCAAACAACCCAGCTTTACCGCTGATGTGACCTTGAATAAAACACGCAAGTCCAGGCTGTTCCAAGGGAACCATTTGTGAGATCAGTATACTATTAATAATTCCCAGTTGAAAAGCATCTAAGCCTCGTATCCATTCTGATGATTTTGTACAGGCTTGTGTGCATTTTGTTATAGATAGATGTAGATGCTTATAGGTATAATAGCGGCCCAAAGTTTGAAAGCACTTGTCATTGTTTTGTGTACAAATATGGATCATGTAATAATTTCAACTGTTCCTACCGAGGTAATTTTGGAAACAGTTTTTTGTCTGATTGGTGTTTGGAAAACGGGCATCGAACGGCGCCGTTCTGTAGTTCTTGATCTTGTCCTCAATAACATCAGCCATCTTCAGTCAAAGATAATGGGTCTGCATGAAAAACATTCACAGATAATCAACATTATCAAAGTAGTCAAATGAATGTACACCATGGGGTCTTAGCTGCTTATCTGTCGTAGATGGGCAGTGTAATAAAACATTTGAGAGTGACATTCAGTCACAGTTTGAACTGACGCCAGCCAGAGTCTCATCATCATACGAGGAATAAAATGTACTTGTTATACTTAAAGAGCTCTTTTAAATTTCAAGAAATTATTGTGAAATTATAAACGCGTAAAATAGGTTTAAACCCGTCTTAAAACAACAGATATATTCAATCAAGTAACATAACCTTGGTGCAACCGGCTTAAGTAGCCCACTTGCTAACTAGCTAACTAAACTCAAATGAACCGTTTTTATAAACCGCCCGTTGATATTTCACGTATTTTGCAATAGAGTAAACGTGAAGCGTTTTAACAAACCTTGCACAAGATAAAAAATTCCACGACAACTTGGACTAAACAGACATAAATATTGAGGCCTACCTTTTACTGTGCCCTTATAGTAACGTCCTCTCGAAAGACTTTCTAAGCGCACTGAATTATGGGAAGTGGGGGAGCAAGAGGATGAGGCAAGGCGGGGCTTACAAGACATTTTTACACACTGTCTTCATTTATGTACTTTCCTCTTGTGTTTATTCTATTCTTCAGATTTAATATGAAGGAAATAAAACAGTAATAGTAGTATAAAACGATAATATAAAATAATAATAATAATGTGTCAGTAATGTTAATTAAATAATAATTACAATATACGTGTATGTATATATATATATATATATATATATATATATATATATATATATATATATATATATATATATATATATATATATATATATATATATATATATATATATATATATATATATATATATAAAATGACAACCTAGGCTAATATTGACATCTGCCAGTTACCATTTTAACAGACTAAACACTGGAAAGCAAAATAGAGCACGATAGTGGCTATGGGAAATCATACCATGGTAGGCTATAGGACTATTCAGAAACTTTCCAACTCTGTGAGGAATGATTCTTTTAGTAGGCTATTTATATTTTTGTAATTAATCCGTTGTTAGGAGCAGGGTATTCATTTATTACAAATTTATTTCACATTTATATTTTATTTGTTGTGTGCTTTTTGTTGTAGTATATACAATGGAGCGCATTGCTTTATTATTTTCTGACCAATGTAGCCTATTTTTTTCCAGTTTAATAATCAATATTAAATCAATAATGATCAAGAAATCTGTGCACAGCACCTAGACTAACTAGAAAAATAATTGAACACAGTGTAGTTACTGTCCTCTGCCTTTGTAGGGCACTGCTGGCTACCGAACCGTCTTCTCATTCATGAGCTAGAGTTGGAGTGTGAGAGATGTATACAGTAAGAACTTTTTTAGCAAAGAAAGCGTGTGCTACTGTATGCACACTTAATTCCAAACCCATTCCCGCTGACCAGGAGCCAGGAAGAGCTTTCACTTACACACTAAAAACAAACATGGAGGGACAAGTCTGAATGACGCACAGGAGCCTTCACAGCCTGCTGTCAGTGCTTCCTGTCTGAGAGACCAACTGCTCTCAGAGCTTTTGGCTATGGTTTTTCGTCTGACATGGTGCATGTGTGTGTGAGAGTGTGTGTTTGTGTATTTATGTTATGTAGAACAGCATGATTGCTTTACACTGCAAAAAATATTTGTTATGGCTGAATGTTCCTTGAAAAAAACAACTTGAAAAGCAAAATTACATATAGTTATTTTACCTTTGTATTGCTTGTTTTGTGCATAAACATCACTAAATTGAGTTAGATTTGTGTTTTAAACAATAACAATGGTTAAGTATTGGTATATTTATACAAATGCTTATTCTTGTACACTCAAATAGGATATATAGATGTACACACATTCACATACGGATATACAAATGTTTCTTCTTTCCTGACACATCATTCTGTTGTTGACAAGGTTAAAGGTTACAGGTGCCTCTCTGTCTTTGACATCCTGTCCCAGGTTTCCTGCTTCCTCTTTTGTTTTTCAAAAGCCCTACGACACAAACCAAAGAGCGTTGGATAAAACATGCTGAGGCCAGTCTTAATTTGTGCCCATTCTTTTAGGTAGTAAACCTAATTCATTCAGTTTTAATTCATTCAGATGTATTATATTTCCTAGCACAATATTTCATTTCTGACAGGAATGAAAACGAGGCTGAGGGATTGAAGTAAAGTGCGCTCAATGGATTGTTGTTCAACAACAAGCCAAACGAGACATCAAGAACTTTCACTAGAAGAAAACTCCATAAAACTGTGATCTAGGCCCTTTATACAGCGCATACCATGGTAAAATACTCTTAAGTCGATCCCTCACAGCCTCATTCACATCCACGTAAAATTCAATATGGCGTCTACCCTGACTAAGGCCTATAGAGTTCTCTTACTGTCAGGCAATTTCCGGCCTTGTTTTGATTTTATATGGTGACATTAGAAATCCAGACTTTGTCTTGCGTTTTGTACATACAGCAGTTTCATTGACATGGCTTTATGTGTATATTTCATATTCTCTCGGTCTCCCTTTCTCTCTCTCTCTCTTTTTCTCAGGATATAGGTGTTGTCCATTGGGGAGGAAGGAAATTCTGTCATTTAGAACAATGGGCCTGCTTCTCTATCTATAGACGCAGAAAAGGGGAGAAAGAAAACGAGGAAGAAATAGAAAGCAAGAATAAGGACTAGAGGACCCTTCTAGAGCAACTTTTACATCGAAAATGAAATAGACATGCTAAAAACTGGGTGAAAGGACAAATTCCGGAAAAGCAAAGCAAAGGCCTCATACAGAAAATGGACTATTTATGACCAATTATTCTGGAATAAGGAGACAGAGACAACCTCTACTGGTATTTATTTTATATTATTATAATACACTTCACAAACAACAACAGCCATTCCGAAGATTTATCCCGTTATAAAGAGGAAGCCCATCACAGTGGGTAAGTCGCATTCAGATCATCCGCTGGTGAGAAAAGCCATTTTACTGATGAAAAATGACAGGAGCTTTAGTCAGCATACTGAAAACCTTTCCCAACCAAATGTTGTAAATTTTGTGTCTTTGGTTGTTCTACATCCACCATTAACTTTGTAGAATGTGATGAAATCAATTATGGTCACAAAGTCAACATATTAAAAGTCAACTTCACTTTTGGGGATCGACAGAGGGCAGCTAAAACTTAGGGGGTCTGTTCGGGGGTTTTCCCCGTCTGTCTGCGAGGATACATGGAGGTGAAGTCCACAATCAGGGTGGAGGACAAAAAACATGTATGTTATTATATATAGCCGACGTTCATCGCTTTTAATCAAAGTACAAAAAGGATGATATTCATAGAATGTGGTTTGGCTGCATGGCTGATCCTCAGCAGTGATAGTTTCATGTTGGTTGATATCTTCGTCATGGCCTCTTGGCGAAGCCACTTGACTCTTACTTGACTTCCACTAGTTTGCTTAGCTCAGGAGCAACAGTGCCAAACCTCTGCTTTTCATTAGACATGTAGACATGAATGTGACATAAATCTTTTTCTCAGAGCCATAACTATTCACCGCCTGCCGTCAACTTTGTGGCATTCCCAGCTAGCCGCGTTAATGCTCTGTTACTCATAGGCTGTTAGATGACGAAGAATGTATGACACTGCACGTCCATTCAACGAGTTCCTGCCATTTGTCTACTGAATGTCATTCACTGCCGAGATCTGATTTTGGAGAGGAATAAATCTCAATGACACAAACCCAGACTTCAAAGTCTTGCACGACGGCTGATATTTATGTCAATGTTGTTCTGGTGTTACCCTGCATCTTTTTTTCTCTGACTGTTAAAACATTTCCCTTTCTTGCTTTTTCCTACTTACCCTAATCCTTCCTTTCTCAATTTATTTTTGTCCATTTTATCTTTCCATTCTCCACACTCCCGTCCAATCCTCACCTCCCTCTCTCACTCCCCTCAGATGGAGGAGTCTGGCAGTCCCCGATTTAGGAAGCTCCATTTCCCAGTGGGCTTGTGGATAAATTCCCCACGGAAACACTTTGCCAAGTTGGGAGCTCGTTGGCCCAGTGCAGCATCAGTCAAGTCAGTGTTCCAAACTTTCTCTTAATCTCTGGATCAATGACAAAATGACAAATAAGAGTGTCCATGGTAAAGAAAAGTGCCCCCCCCCCCCCAAAAAAAAAAAACCCCAACAACACTTCAACAAATGTAGTTTAAAGCACATGTGCCAAGTTCTCAGGAATGTATTCATGTTTGTTTCATATGGGACAACTTTTATACCATTTTCAACAAAAGTTTCAGTTTAATGACTCTAAATCTGTCATGTGTAAAATGTGTAAAAAAAAAATAATAATAATAATAATTTTAATAATTCATAAAGTTTTGGGGGAGTCGCACCACAAGACATTTTATAAATTAACCTTGCCTTGTCATAAAAAGGTCAAATTATCTGATATGTTTAGAGACTTATGACCTTTACTCTTATTCAAGGCCAATAAGGTCAATAAGTACAATTATATTTTACTTTTTGACCTTATTTTGACCTGTGCAGGTTTAAAATAAGTCTTCGATATAAGTTCCCGATTTTTTTATTTGCATATCATCTGCTTGTATGTTGGTTGCACCATATGACCTTGAAATACTTTTTTCCAATACTTTTTCTTAAAAAATAATAGTAGAAAATGCCAAACTTATCAATAAGGTTCTCTTTTTTCAAAAATTAGTTGTGTCACCCAATCGTTTTTTAATTTATGCCACCCAAAATATTTAAATTAATCTTAATTTAGAAAATTAGAAACATGTTCATCATAGAATATATGTATTGAAGTCATTGTATTAAGAATTACACTTTTAATTGTATTTTAAAATAAATCAATTGATCTGGACCAAAAACATTTTTTAGTGTCATGGGTCTAAGTGTTTACTACTTTCTCTATATTTGTGACATAAGTAAGTAGACATATGGTCACTGTAACTGTTTTAACATTTCTCCTTCCAAACAATGAGGACACATTATATAAAGAATTGCATGTAACATCAACTTGGACAATTACTTTACATACAGTACTTCACTGAGTATGTACACGGCTTACAATAACAATTGATATGCAATATATGAATTGTATATCACCTCCTTCCTTTTCCCTCATTTTATTAGGTCCACAACTAGCTCAGATGCCGCTTCCCTGCATGAAGCCCCATCATCAGTCCCTTCCTCCCTCTCTCACTCAACCCCTTCTCTTGCCCCACCCTCTCCATCCCCTTCTCCTGCCTTCCTCCGCCCTCGCCCAGCCAATCAGCAGTCCAGGGCCAAAAGGCTGTCTCACCTCTTCCTGAGAGGCCGGTCCAACAGTGACCGAGACCGTGCCATTGGAGAACGTGAAAGGGAAATATGGGCGCATTCTGCCACCCCTTCATCACATCACTACCTGCCTCCTGCTTCCTCTAATGCCCCTGGGCTGGTCAAGATCTATGGAGATGCCCTGTCCAGTGGGGCGAACTATCGGAGCCTGCTGGCAAATATGCACTCCACTGCTCGCCAGCTCATTCAGCAGGTCATCACCCGCTACACTGAGAGAGAACGAGAGAACGAGAGTGACGACACAGGTATTGTGTCCTATAATGCTAATTGTTTTGTGCAAGAAAAGAAGTAAAATATATATCACTAGTCACAGATAGCATGAATTTTAAGTCATTTTTCAGTAATAATTGACGTACACCGTTGCTCTGATATCTCATTTGCGAAGCCCTTTCAGATTCAGAAATGGCACACCGACGTGCCATGCCTGGTTTGATGTCATTAAAGCCAAAATGCCATTAATTTGTTTTAAAGGGATAGTTCACCCAAAAATAAAAATTTGCCCATGATTACCCTCAACAGTGAATGGCTGTTTCTGTTTTGAAGTCCATAAAAGTGCATCTATCCCTCATAAAAGTAATCCATACGGCTCCAGGGGGTTAATAAAGGCCTTCTGAAGTGAATCGATGCATTTGTGTAAAAAAATATCCACATTTAAAACTTGACGTATAACGTAGGACGCTCCGGTGAGAATGTTAGTTCTCGCGAGAACCAAGTTTTGTTTTGCTCTATCCTCTGCGCTTCCGCGTTCGTCACCGGAACTTAAGCTACACCTGCGTCCTACATCATACTCTGGAACGCCAGTCTCTCGTGAACGCGCGTACGACAGTTAGAGGAAGTTAGAGATTACAGTTTGTAAAGTTCTAAATATGGATTGAATATGCATTCTCCGTATGAATCACTTTTGTGGTGTTGTATGTAAAGAACTCAGAGAAGATTCTTCAGAAAAACAGTACAGACACATTTGGAATGACATGAAGGTGAGTAAATAATGATGGACGTTTCATGTGGGTCTGCTGCTGCATATTGGGTTCATTCATCCATTATATCAGTCTTGTAATGGATGAAAAAGAAAACATCAAAAGCAAACTACAAATAATTAAATGTGCATTTTGAGCGGAGACATCACAGATTAGATATAGGAAATTAGGCTTAACCCACTTATTGTATCATTCCCTTCTGAATGTCCTAACTTCCTGTTCACCTGGTCAGCTTTCCAGAAATACAACCCCGAGGACTTCCTGTTATGTGATGTCATTGGAAAGCCCATTCAGCAGCCAGATGGAGCCATTAAATGGCAAACTGAGTGCCGAAGGGGCGTGGCATCCTGGGAATGCCCCTTACAGCTAGTGGATATGTGGAGACCGAAGGATGGTTTTGAACGACGGTTTGAGATCCAGCGCCTTGAGGAATATGAGAGGGAGGAGAAAGAGAAGGAGAAAGAGAGAGAGAGGGATGGAGAGAGCTATCAAGGTTAGAACATCTTCATATTTAACTGTAAGACATTTTACATACATAAGTGCATTAACCAGTGAAAACACTGGTAACAGGAGTACGCTGGAGGCGGAGCCGCATGTCTTCTGGGGGTGGTCCAGAAGAAGAACGAGGTCACCGAGGGCGGAACACAGAACTTAGGAGGAGTATTAGCGATATGAACCTGAGTCTAAGACGTCGTCAGGGCAACAACGCTAGCAATGACCCTCGGCGCTCTGGAAATGCCCCAAACAATGGACAGGATAGAAAGAACATAGTGAGCATGATATCAGCTGAAGGTGGAGAGGTAAAATAAAGATACAGACCAACCTTTCCATACATTACAACTCAATAATGTGAAACTGAATTGATAACGCAGCACGCAGGGCTCAACAATAAGGATTTTTTTTTTACTTTCCCGGTTTTGGCCTGTAGTTCCAATATTTTCACCCTTCCAATGTACAAATTGTACTACAAACTACTCTTACTGATGATGTAACGTTTTCAATTTCAACAAAACCTTAACTATGTTAGCCAACTACATAATTTTACATAGCTAATCATTTTAATAATCCAAAATGTCAAAAAAAAAAAAAAAAAAACTAAAAACATGCCTGCAACCAATCATTCCTAGACATTAACTTTTTGCTCACCAGCCACTGTGGCTAGTGCTTTTCCAAAGTTACTAGACACTCAGCATTTTCACTGGCCACAATTTTGACATCGATTCCATGAGGAAAACTGCCATATAGATATTTTTAATATCATCTCATAATTTGGCAGCAGGTATACTGCCCTAAAAAGGCAAAAGACCTTAACTCGCTAGAGTGTGGAACTGAGAAAAATTACTTTAAAGATTTTTTGTTGTCCAGCCAAATTAATTATAGGTAGGACACTGGAAATCTGGCGATTAGATGTTATTAGTGTTAATTTTGTCACCTATTTTTAATTTAGTCTTAGTCTTGTGCCAAATGTCCTTGTTAGTTTTAGTCATATTTAGTCATTCACATATCTTTTTTTTGTTAGTCAAGTTTTAGTCGACTAAAAGTCTCGTCATTTTAGTCTAGTTTTAGTCAAAAGACAACTCAAGGTATCTTAGTCAAGTTTTAGTCGACTAAAAGTCTTGTCATTTTAGTCTAGTTTTAGTCAAAGGAAAACTCAATATATTTTGTCTCAAAATAAGTGACATAAAATATAACCTGCATAATGTATGTGCCACAACACCATAGCTAACTGGTTGATTTACAGCATAGATGCCTAAAATCAGAATTAGCTTATGAGACGATGGGCACAAATATTGATTTCGATCTTGATTCAGTATGAATTCATTTGTATATAGCCTACTGTACATATAAGGAAAAATAAGTTTGCCTTTTAGCACTATTTGAAACTTTTTTGGGGTTATTTGAAAATTTCACAAATAAGTAAGCAGTTATGATCTGCAATACTTTTTTTTGAGCAACTAGACTACATGTATATTTATTAAAGAGCCATACAGGCACCCAGTGGGTAATGGCATTACACGTGAACATTTTTATTTTTCCAGCCACAAAATGGCTCTAATTTGCCTCTTTGCATTGGAATTCTCTATTTTAAACTTAATTAATACACTAATTGTAATATAAATAATACAATTATTAGAAGTAAAATATTTTAAGTGGTCATTAATGGACCATAAGTATTGCACGAATAGTATTTAGTACCAAAAGATCTCCTCAAAATATTCAATAAATATTATTGAACTAAAATATAGGCTATTTATTTAAAAAATAGTTAAGGTGTATGGTCACATTTGACCATCAATGAGTAGACTATAAGTGTGACTTAATTAGTGAGGAATACCTGAGGGCTAAATACAAGAAAAACATTAACATTAATGTTAACAATGTTGCATCTCTACCACTCTCCATAATAAAATGATACTGTAAATATGGCTGACGTAATAATCAATGCACACTATGCTGTAGGCTACTGTTTACCAAAAATTGCTGCAAACACCTGTATAGTGAAGCTGTTGTGTAACTTACGCGGCTTAAGCCATTCAAATGTATTGACACAGCGCTAGAAGATTGCTAATGTGTCGTCATCGTGACGTATTCCCAGTGGTAAACGCAAAGCATTTTGGCAATCCGCGGCACAAACGGGCGCCACGCCAGTCTTCTTTGCATGGAGGGAAGAACGCAGTGTTCAAGATGCCGTCTACCTGCTGTGTTATAAACTGCAATAGTCGTTCTCTCGATAGAAGTGGCATAAAGCTTAAGAACAGGATATACAAATGAAAGTAAACACTTTGCAGTTTGAATGATGTCCTGTATGGACAAAATGACGGAGTATATTTTTATGTGTCCACTGTTCGATTGCGCCCGCGCCCCCCTCTCTCTCACACTCACTCACTCACTCAATCACACTCACACACACACACACACATGCATGCAGGTTTGTTGAATTCGGACTGCATGCAGATAGATGAGAGAGAGCGAGGAGTGTGGTGCTTAAAACATTAGCATAACTTTGAACGGACGACAGTTTTCTGCCCCACTTTTACAATCTCCAGGTCCTGGACCCATCCATCTGTAAAAAAGACCTGGGCCTGCTGCAGCGACTTGAAGTTACTGAAAACTTTGTGTGTGTACACACTAACACTTAATATCATGTAGTTGTATATATATGACCAGTCGCTCAGCTCGTAAGGATCCAGTCCTTTGATTCCCTTTATTTTCTCATCATATCTCGTCTTCGCATTAGGATTTAGTTTTAGGCGATATGGTCCGACAATGTTTTCTTTAGCCCGCTGCATTTTGTAGGATTATATTCTGTTTTTCTCTCAAATTTTTTATTATTTTCATGCCAGAACACTAGCCTGCTATGCCTGGCCATGTAAACGGGCCAATCATACCCATAATTCTTTGCATTCTGATGACGTTGCCGCCCAGTTGGTCACATGTCTTAGCAATCTCTCCGGGAACCACGTGACCGCGCGCGCTGCCACGAGATGGCTGGCAGCAACAGGAATATGAGACCTGTACATGAGCAACAGCGCGAACTCTTTCGGAATATTTTGAACAGCTGAATAAGTAATAAGCATTCTCATGATGAAAAAGTAGAGACGATTGTAGACGAAAATGAAGAGAGATTTTATCTTAGTTTTTATTTTATGCTAAACATTTTAGTCTTGTCCTTTTTCGTCAACAGAAATGCATGTTAATTTAGTCTTAGTCAGCGTTTTTGGTCATTGGTGCAGTCTCTTCATTGTCTCGTCTTCGTCATGGAAAAAAAGCTCGTTGACCAATATAACGTATTTAGTCTCGTCTCGTCTGACGAAATTAACACTAGATGTTGTAGTAATGAAAATTATCTACATAAAAAAATATTGAGCTCAAATGTGACTTTTGACCCCTATTTTGAAGTTACTGCACTCTGCCTTTGTAATGTCTGCAAAAAGTGAGAAGTCACACCAAGGCAAATGGCAGTAACTTCCACATTATCAATATTTGGTTGCTGATCACCATTTACAAAATCATTATAGTAACACCTGTATAAAATCTAGTGACCATGGCATTTATTTAGGATGATTTTCAATTGCATTTTTATATGGAGCATTTTGGTAGCCTATTTATTGGATAGCTGACTAGCCTATTTATGCTTTAGGCTGTTAGCTAGCTAAACAAAGTAGATTGCGATCTATCTAATTTGTTAGTCACAATTTCTTACCTTGACCTCGATGTCTGCATTTCAAAACCATCTCAACCATTCTTAAAGGAACACACCGACTTTTCGAGACTTATTCACCGTATCCCCCAGAGGTAGATAAGTCCATACATACAATTCTCTTCTCCGTGTGCCATAACTCTGTCTGACTCATCCACCGCTATCCTAGCTTAGCACAAAGACTGGAGGTAAACGGCTCCAGCTAGCCTACTGCTCAATAAGTGCCAAATAACACCAACATTTTCCTATTTTTTAGTCTTTGTGCTAAGCTAGGCTAGCAGTGGGTGTGTCAGACAGAGTTATGGCATGCACGGAGATGAGAATGGTATGTATGGACTTATCTAACTCTGGGGATACGGTAAATAAGCTAAAGTCCCAAAAAGTCAGCGTGTTCCTTTAAACGCAATTAGTAAAAACAACCACTCAAGGTACCATGTCTCAGAAGTGCTTCAGTGACAGATGTCTCCGACACAGGCTATACTGTAATTTAAATGCAGCAAACTTTAATGGACAGTAAAACAAACGCAGAATACCGTAACTCCAGGCCAACACTATACAACGGCTAAACAATAGCAGAGTACCCTAACTCAATTTCGATAAAACAACAGAATTGACTCAAGATACTTATCCACATGATAAAGGAAGTCTTAAATGTCGCAAAAATATAAATAACTAATTTTCAACCAAAAATGAAGTTACTGCCTTTTGCCTTTGTAGAGCAGTATATTAGGCTGCTGTCACTTTAAGACCTGACACACGGATCAATTATACTGTTTCACATGTGTTTTCTTTCTCAACTTTATATTCAGTTATGTCTTAAGTGAACATAAAGTTGAGAAAGAAAACACGTTTACGTAAATACTCACCAAGACCAGCATTTTGACATTATTTTGTGTGTATTTTACTGTTTACGGTCAATGAACAGTGTTAAGAAATCAAATTAGTACTGAGAGGCGGCTTTATCTGCATGCACTTTGGGTGTGAGCACAAAATCTGTGGAAATTAGTCAAATGTGTGAATGTACAATACACGCAATCCCAAAGCAAAATTCAAAATCCACATATAGTTTATTATTTCAGATGCATTTTTAAAATACTACAATTGAAAAATGTATACAGTATATTATATAGCATATATAATTCAAGCCGCCAAAGTGGCTAGAATGACTGCATTACATACCAATGCTTAAATCCACCCGCATTTGGCGGGTTCGCGAGGGTGTTAACCTCAATCCCTACACTCTAAAAAAAAAAGGTTCTATATGGCACCAAAAATGGTTCTTGGCTCGTAATCATAGGGGAACCTTTTTAAGTGCTATATAGCACCAATTTTGGTGCTTCAGTGGTTCTTCAGAGGTTCTTCAGCGGTTCTTTGACTAAGGTGCTATAAAGCACCGCTAACTATGGTGCTATATAGCACCGCTACCATATACAGAACATGTTAAGATATGGTGCTATATAGCACCAAAAGTGGTTCCTCTATGATTACGACGAAGAACCATTTTTGGTGCCATATAGAACTTTTTTTTTTTAGAGTGTACACAAATTTAAAAAAAGAAGAAGAAAAAAGTAGAAAACAGTAAGATATATAGCAATGGCTATAATGTGTCAAATGACAGTTCCTTCAACTGGCCATGAAAGTCTCACACACTGGCATCCTTATTGTTTAGCCATATAATGTCATATATCCCTAATGCAGTAAATTAAATAAGTAAATTTAATACATGTGTGTCATGATAAATGCATGTAATCCATTCTCAATACTATCCATATGTGATTTTTCAGGTCACTGGGCCAAGAGGTGGTGGATGTGAGGTAGACAGACGTACTCGTGCAGCAGAGGAAGAAAAAGACACCTGTGACCTGGAAGTGATGTCGCAAAGTCTGATCCTTCCACCGACAGATCGGCCTTACTTCCTGTTACTGCAGGGCTATGACCAGAGCAAGGCTAGACATGCATCATCTCACTTATCTTACAGCCATCCCATGACATCATACCTGTATTCCTCTAATCACAACATACCATCAAAGCTTTCATACCTTTGAGTGGAATGGCCATTGAACAAACTGCACAAAACAGCCATACAGAAGCTCTATAAACACACAAGGGCCGGACAATACCAACACAAGCATGCTGTGTCTACTGCTTCATCTCTGCACAATGACCTCACACAAGCACATATTGTCAAAAACTGTAACACTCTTCATTCCTTATCGTTGCCTTATTTCTGCAACTTAAGATAGGAGATTGCACAGATTGTTGTAAAGACCACAATGAATATGATAACAGTTTTTTTCCACTCTCGTTGTTCTCCTTCTCACTCTCTTGCTTATTATTTGTTCAGGACTTTGTGTTGTACATAATGACGGGTCACACACATGTTTTTGGGCGGAAGCCAACATTCCGTGAACGTGAGATGGACAGGGAGAGAGAGAGGAAGGGGAAGAGGCCTCTAAAAGTGGACACTTACCTCTCAGCCCCTGACCTGCTTGCCCGACACCTCCTGATCAGAAGAGACACAGCCGTCCCAGAGCAACCACGCGGTCAAGGTACCCTGACAGCAAGCTAACAAAAGACAATGAATAAAATGTCACAACACAAAACAAAACTTAAGGGGTTTGTTGCAACTGGGCTCTGGTTTCACTTTGCAGCACCAAGGATTTCAAACATTCGTGATAAAGCAAGAACAGGCAGTACTGGCGTGAAGAAACACTACTGCAATCAGGGTGGTTTAACTAAATATCTTAGTATCTGAGGCATTTTATTGATTAAATGGTGCTGACAAACTCTGCAACATTACTTTTTCACTTTTTTGATACTTTACAATGCTGCCCACACCATGCCTGATTTTCGCCGTTGATTTCCACTCACCTACAGTGAATGGAAATCGCCAACAAAAGCCAATAATCGGAGGCAAATCTGCACTCAGTGGTGACTTCAACTGAGGATCACTATGTGTCAGTTTTCAAAGGCATGAAATTGAGAGAAGCGCCAATGCATTGCAGACGCCCGAGAGGTATTTATGCAGCTGCCCACACACTACAAGACTTCCAAAGTTGTCGGATTTCTGTTCTTTTCACACTACACAACTCACTCTATTGCCAGTTCCAGTCAAAACAAATTTCAAATGACAGGACTACTACTGCAGACAGGTCTAGATATTTAGTCTGCTAATGCTACCCACATTCTACATGATAGCCCTGATTTTCTACTCATCAACAGTTAATAGAGATTACAGACAAAAGCCTAAAATCAGAGGCAGGTTAGTGTTCACATGAGTGTCAGTCGCTATATTTTAACGCAATCTGAGAGAAGTCTGATGCGTCACCATTGCCGAGAGATGTTTTGCGTGTTAAATATTATCGCTGATGCCCGAGAGATATATAGCACATTAAAGGTATCCCCTGGTGTTAAGACTTGTATGGCTTAATATAACATAAATTATGTCTCTTACTGAAATATGTAGTAGAAAACCCATGAAAGATCTGTTATTTAAAAAATCCATTATATATTTGGACAATGGGCGGCGACATTTTGTTTGCGTTCTAGGTCGATGAAGTGGAATGGAGTGCACTCGGCAACCAACTGGCGCTACCCATAGCTATTTTTACCACAACACAACTCGAAAATTGTTTCAGAGTTAAACAAAACCAATTGCTTTGTAATTGCCTTTAAAACACACTCAAACACACGTGCACACAAACTCACACACACAAACAGATCGGCGTGTACGCATCTCAATCGAGATGTGTTATGGGCTGCTCTAGTCAGTGCCACGACAGGGGGGGAATCCGAAATCGCCCCCCTATACCCTTAAATAGGGCACTATTTGAGGGAACAGCCATTTGTAGTGGTGTCCGAAACCATAGTGGACATGTTCGAGTGCACTCATTCAGTCCCACAATGCACCGCAATAACGAGTGTACAGCCAATGCACACACAGCGGCTGTCCGATTTCACACACTCGTTTTCATTCACTCCTTCAAGTGAACTGTATTAGTGGACAAAAGTAGGGAATAGTGAATGAGGGTTTAGGGGGCGATTTTGGATTCAGCCTGGGAGAGCGCAATTCCATAAAAGCGCCACTGGTAGTGGAAAGTTCAGCATGTCATCTACTAACGATGTGCAAATTAAAGAACACAGGATCATTTCTATAATGACCAACGCAATCGAACAAGAGCAGCGCAAATTAGCATCTGGTTTAAAACATACTTTTTTTGGGCGGTAAATATTGGCGCAAATACCAGTAAATTGACTAGCGCAAACTTTAGTAAACCGCCTTGCATGATTCTTTTAAATACTCTCCTCCCATAAAATGCATATGCTAAAGTCAGCCACAAAAATAACTGTCCATGCCCAGTTTTCAGCGCTAATTGTCTTTAGTAAATCCTGACAGTATCATTTTTTAACGCCAAAAGAGGGTTTGCGCTGGCGCAAGCTGTTAGTAAATCTGGCCCTAAATATCTAGACCTGTCTACAATCCAAGTCCTGTAGTGTGAAATGTGTTTTGAATGAAACTGACATCAGTAACAACAGACAGTTGTGTAGTGTGAAAAGAACAGAAATCTGGTTGCTTTGAAAGTCGTGTAGTGTGTGGGCGGCATAACACAGATGGCAAAAATATCACTACTGACAACCCATGGAAACATAACATGTAAGTCCTTCCGTTGTGCTTGCTTATATTGCTAGCAAGTAGCGACGAAGAAGGTCAATTTAAAAGTTGACATGAAACAGAGGTTGCAAGTCTTTTCTTCCCAATTGTGACATATATCTGAGTGAAACAGCTTCTCAAACAAGAACAAATGTAGGACGGGACTTGATTTTGCGCATTGGGAATTGATTAGATGGTTGTGGTTTGCTATTGCTGTGATCTCATGTAAGTGACAGGTTTGTCCCGCCCTCATGGCAGTAAACACATCATCAGAGAAGATAAGAAATAATTTATAATAAATACTGTGATATTCCAAAAAAAAAGGTCCATTTTAATTTCATGGTTAACTCTTTCACATGCTTGTGAAACGATGCAGGTAAAGACATTTACCAAACAAAAAACTATCAAAACATTAACAGTACACAAAAGCACTTAAATACCACAGCGTTTCTGTGTGTTTTTGTTCTTGTAGCATGTACCACGGTAGCCCTGTGGTATGGCCTATTGGAGTATCCAGCAAATGAATATGGTAATTATTCAGTGTACCCAAACAGCAACTAGCAATGTAGTTTTCGGTTTTAATTCTTTTGGGGATTTTGTAAGCTGTTAGATAAAAATAACAGCTGACTATTTAAAATATTTCAAATATGTTATAGTTTAAATGTATAGCAAGATACTTTTGCCATGTACTGTAGCTTCTAGCGCAATTCGTTTTTCAGCTTTTTGCTTATAGCTTACAGTAGCTATTTTTCCTGTCGCTAATTCAGCTAGCTACATGTTTTGAGTAGCTTGCCCAATACTGTCTGTAATTATGCTTCTTGTTCTCATTCTTCCTTAGCCTTGGCGCGTCCATTCAGAGGAGGACCTGTCACTCTTAATGGAGCTCCACTTTATAGGGAAGCAGCCCTAAAGCCAGGAGACTTGCTGGGTCTTGGCAGCCACTTCCTTTTCCTTTACCGTGACCCCCGTGTGACCCCAGCCCCGCCCCTGGCCTTACCGCCACCATGGCAAGGTGACATGTCAACTTCCTACGGCCCTGGCGGGATGACAGATAGACAGGAAATGCTCAGGCAGTATCTGGGGTCCACAGAATCACTGCTGAGATTCCAGGCCAAACATGCCGATGCCTTGCTGCAGGTAAACACTGATACAATCAAATACTCCTTCTGATATATCTGTCATAAACAAACAGTAGTGCATGTAAATACAGAGTTCTGACAGTAGGATTTTATCATAATGATTTACTGAATGTCAAATTCACAGCACAGTTCAGCCAACATTTCTGCGTAAATATGGCATACTTAGTGAGTGTTGCAATGAAACTTAATTTAGGAAAAATAGAATCACTGGCGTAACAAATACTGCAGTAGTTTCAATTTTGCCATGGCTTCATAATATTTATTTATACAAATCGGTTACTACTTCTACTTTAATTTCAGGAAATTATTTCGAAGAATTCCAGTCCAGATTCAGGGGGCGGGGCCTTAGCACCTGCCTATCTTCTTTCACTCATGATTGACTACGCCTCTAAACATCTGGATCCTGAATTAACACCACAACTGCTTTTAAAGGCAGCCAATCAGATCAAAGGAATTGTTTGGGTAAGTATCCAAAAGTCTATAGCAGTGATTGCCAAGGTTGTATGTACATGATTTTGCCTTGTTATTAAACATGTGAAACAGAAATGACAGCTTTTAAATTATACACTCACCTAAAGGATTATTAGGAACACCTGTTCAATTTCTCATTAATGCAATTATCTAATCAACCAATCACATGGCAGTTGCTTCAATGCATTTAGGGGTGTGGTACTGGTGAAGACAATCTCCTGAACTCCAAACTGAATGTCAGAATGGGAAAGAAAGGTGATTTAAGGTATTTTTTTTAAGTGTGGCATGGTTGTTGGTGCCAGATGGGCCGGTCTGAGTATTTCACAATCTGCTCAGTTACTGGGATTTTCACACACACAACCATTTCTAGGGTTTACAAAGAATGGTGTGAAAAAGGAAAAACATCCAGTATGCTGCAGTCCTGTGGGCGAAAATGCCTTGTTGATGCTAGAGGTCAGAGGAGAATGGGCCGACTGATTCAAGCTGATAGAAGAGCAACTTTGACTGAAATAACCACTCGTTACAACCGAGGTATGCAGCAAAGCATTTGTGAAGCCACAACACGCACAACCTTGAGGGGGATGGGCTACAACAGCAGAAGACCCCACCGGGTACCACTCATCTCCACTACAAATAGGAAAAAGAGGCTACAATTTGCACGAGCTCACCAAAATTGGACAGTTGAAGACTAGAAAAATGTTGCCTGGTCTGATGAGTCTCGGTTTCTGTTGAGACATTCAGATGGTAGAGTCAGAATTTGGCGTAAACAGAATGAGAACATGGATCCATCATGCCTTGTTACCACTGTGCAGGCTGGTGGTGGTGGTGTAATGGTGTGGGGGATGTTTTCTTGGCACACTTTAGGCCCCTTAGTGCCAATTGGGCATTGTTTAAATGCCACGGCCTACCTGAGCATTGTTTCTGACCACGTCCACCCCTTTGTGACCACCATGTACCCATCCTCTGATGGCTACTCCCAGCAGGATAATGCACCATGTCACAAAGCTCAAATCATTTCACATTGGTTTCTTGAACATGACAATGAGTTCACTGTACTAAAATGGCCCCCACAGTCACCAGATCTCAACCCAATAGAGCATCTTTGGGATGTGGTGGAACGGGAGCTTCGTGCCCTGGATGTGCATCCCACAAATTTCCATCAACTGCAAGATGCTATCCTATCTATATGGGCCAACATTTCTAAAGAATGCTTTCAGCACCTTGTTGAATCAATGCCACGTAGAATTAAGGCAGTTCTGAAGGCGAAAGGGGGTCAAACACAGTATTAGTATGGTGTTCCTAATAATCCTTTATGTGAGTGTATATTATATATCAAATTATATTTTTTTAATTAACGGCTTGAAATACTTGAACGTTTTTTTTCAAGTATTTGTTTTGTCATTTTCATCCCATCAAATGTCTGCCCATCAAAACAATATCAAACTGAATGTAATTATAATATGGCAATTACTTCTGGGTCTTTTTTTTAACCTACTGTACATTATAAAGTTGTTTTTAAGTGAATAATTGTAATTATAGTCATTTAAATAACATTAATGATCATGATGATAGTTTATACAGTATAATATAAGTTAAAATGAAGACATTATGTCTGATTTGATGTTGATGAAGGAGTGCTTGAGCCTCACTCATGGAACCACTGGTCTAGATGACATGAAATATCATGATATCACAAAGTGTAAAACCTCAACCTTTATTAGGAGTAAAGTGAAGTACAGGGTTGGGCTGTTATGTAACAGCGCTGAGACGGCTATTGGAATGCAAAGGTGATCATGAACATGATTTGAACAGGCCATAACTGTTCCTCACACTTTCGGCTCATGCAAAGTTGTTTGGTCAAACTAAAGCACAGATAAAACTGGAGTAACGGTTCAAACACAACAAACACTAATAGTTTATCTGAGAGTGTCGTACAGGAGTGTCTTAAAATGGACTCTCTCTCTCTGGACTGTAAAGCTGTGGTTGAGGAGCCACAGCTGCAGACACAGATGGGCTTTCACTGGAATTTCGCCGTAGTTTGTAAACAGAGGTTGACTGATGTCATTTCCACCCGTTTGGAAAATGTGCTGTCATTGTCCGGACACATCAGCCAAACACTCCCACCCATGCATTCATCCGAGTCTGCTTTAATCTCTCTCTCTCTCTCTCTCTCTCTCTCTCTCTCTCTCTCTCTCTCTCTCTCTCTCTCTCTCTCTCTCTCTCTCTCTCTCGCTCTTTCTCTCTCTGTCTGTTCCATTATTCATCTTTCAGGACAAAATTAAAGAGTTCGGTGACAAACATCCAACACAAAAGTAAGAACCTGCACTACCTCTCTATGCTGTAGATCTGTATACACTGTTCAAACATGGTTGCTCAGTGACAGGCCTGTAAACAGCAAATTCCTCTCACCTTACTCAGCACTGAGCATGTGTTGTGCTATTATGTATTTAATGTTTAAATGTATAATCAATGTATAAAAAATATAGTTAATGAAATAATGTTACATTATAAATAATTAAATTAAAACTTGAATCATTTTTTTTTTCATTTTATTTATATTTAATTAATAAAAATTGAGATATATATAAAATTTAAATTATTTAATCAAATATGAATGTGTGTATGTACACCGTTTATATTTATAACATTTTCCTCTAAAGGCCGTGCACACCAAGGACGATAAATATAATGCTAACGATAAAGATATAGTTCTAAAAATGTCTAAATTTCAAAGATTAGCAGTCCATCACAATCCATCTATAACGATAATGACACAGAGAGACTATGGCTGCATCTGAAAATGCATACTTGTGACAAAAGAAAAGACTTCTTCCAGTGAGGATATGAAGTGTGCATACGATGGACACTACTATTTTAGGCCAGGGGAGAGGATTTATGAATTGTGGTGAATTCTTACTATATAGAACATACTTTTAAAAGAAATGACTTATTCAAAATAAGTACATACTCAAGAGAGTATGTGATTTCGGGCCACAGCCAACGTCATTGGAATCACTTTCAGAACAATGTTTTCCAGCTGATGAAGTGATGAAAACATTGACAGCCAAACAGAATCCATCCTGCTTTAAAGAGCTTGAGCATTTAAAGCGGTAGACAACAAAACGGCAGTGTGCGCTTAGAATAAACAGAACGATATTATTCGCTGGTGTAGACATATAGTTATCGTTTTTGGTGTGAACGGACCTTAAAAGTTTGAAAACGTTAGAAATGGTGAAACTATCCTGAGATGCCACAAGCTAAAAATGTCAGATAGTGACCATCCATGTATCAATATTTTAAAAACACAGTATGAAAGCAATCCTTTAAACATAGCAATGTGTAATATGTGTGCATTTTGTGCACCATGCAGAGGTTTTATAATGTTTTCTTTATACCTGTACAGCCCAGCAGAGGCTGAAGTTGAGCTTCCTCCCCCAAGCGTGCAGAAGCTCTCCTCTGACCTTCAACCTCTCATGTTCTGGATGTCCAACGCCACGGAGCTCCTCAACTTCTTTCAGGTCAAAGTCGAAGCCATGGAAAAAGAATGGGAATTTGAAGGTGAGCGAGAGATCAGCAATTACAGCACGTTTTCTGAAAACAAATAATAAATACTTGTATTACACATACACAATGTGCCATATCTTCTGCTGCAGACGTGTTATGTCTTTTGTTAAAATGAATCCGTTTATTATGCCATCTTGTCCTTTTTTGGTAAACCTGCAAGTCTAAGCAAACATTATGACCTGCAAAATAGGCCTGAACTTTAAAACGAATTACAATGAGAACCTACTGGAATAAACGTTCAAATCTTGTCAAAATGTACTCTTCATATTGTGCATTGTCAACAAGTAGTAATTTTTCTTTGAAAGATGAGCTTGTAAAATTGCAGTTATTATAAATGATTAGTGTTAATAATTACCTAGTCACCTGGGATGGTTTATGTTCATCTGAAAATTTCTCCATGTGATTTTATGAACATTTTGAGTTATGTGTGGTAAGTTTTGTCTCATATTAACCTGTAGCCCCGGGTGACCCTGTGCTCTCGGCCGACATGGACACCTGTTCGGAGGCGCTGGCACAGCTGGATGATGTCATTATGCACACCTTTCAGCAATGTGTATACCATCTGACCAAGGTGAAAGAATGTGCTGCTTGAATTACATTTTTTTATGGAATGTATTTTATGTATTTATAACTCGTTTCCTCTCTCTTTCAGACATTGTACTCCCTCCTCCCAGCACTGTTAGACACTAACCCGTTCTCCAGTGAGGAGAAGAAGAAAGTAAAAGCAGGCGCAAAGGACATAGCAGGTAGTGAAGGTGAAGGAGACGAGGAAGAGGATGTCTCCACTTTGCCGCCCACCGTGGCCGGACTGGTGGAAGTGTATCGCTGTTCTCTGCAGCTTTCCAGAGAAGCTTGCCTCTCTCCACCGCTAACCTCCCAAACATTTGGCTACCTCTTCTTCTTCACAAACACGTCTCTTCTCAACACACTCTTGGAGAGAGGTGAGAATTTACAGTCTTTCGTAAACACAGTTGTGTTTGCGCATGGTTTCGAGCAGCGATGGCAGCAGCTGACTTGTGATGGCAATGAGTTTATGAGGATGACCAGCACAAATGCAAGTGTGATGCTGAAAATTATTTGTCTTAAACAGATAGTCTGTTCTCTTGGTCACGTGCGGTTCAAATCCGTACAAATCTGGACCTGGTCCTAGACTGGCTACAAGGAGCAGGCCTTGGAGATATTGCGTCAGAGTTTCTAAAGAAGCTATCAGTTACAGTCAATTTCCTGTGCATACCTAAGACACGCCTTATTCAGGTGAGAGTTTGAGAACAAACGGACCCCTGCGTTGAATATGCTTTTAACATCCATAATTCAGTCACATGACAATGCATTACTCTCTTCCTTCAGTCATCCTGGTCAAGTTTACAGGAAGAACATTTCCTGCTAAGTCCTTCCCAGCTTCACCATCTTCTCACCCATTATAAGCTTGGACCAACGAGAGCGCCGCCTTCCTCATGGGCTCCGCCTCTCGGTACCGATCTTGGAGGTGGTGAGTAACAACCTTCATAAATGAACAACTTATTTATATCAAGTACTATGCCCCTAACAAGTTCAGTACATTTAAAAAAAGAAATAATACTTTTATTCAGCAAAGATGCATTAAACTGATCAAAACCATGTAACTTTAACATCACTGGAAACATTACATTTTAAAATATATTAATAGAATAATATCAACAAAATATCACAATATTATCATTTTTTCTGTATTTTTGTATAAATAAATGCAGTCTTGTTAAGTTTTACTGACCCCAAACTTTTCAACTGTAGTGTATATTTAATATATTTATATTATACGTAATATATAATTTTTCAGATATTTTTGAGAGCTTCTTGGACCATCCTCCTCTTATCCTGCCTAACGAGACACCTCGCCTGGACCTGACTCAGCCAATCCCAAGCCCCGATCTACTGAAGGAAGTGACACGCCTAAGAACATTCCTGTGGGGGCTCGACCAGGATGAACTTCCTGCTAATCAACGGACTAGACTGTAACATTATTTCATTCCAGTTGTAAAATTATGAACATTATCTAGTTCTCATATAGAGAAACTATCAGTCTTTAGATACTATAGTAGGCTACATAAGGGCCTGTTCATGTAGAATTCATTTCAGGTGACATTCCTTCTTTCTTTGCCTATCAAGCACTTCTGTTTGATTTTAATGGATATACACTGGCTTAATTATGAATATGTATAATTCATTGCATTTGTTATCTTAAAGTTTAATATTATAGGAAATTCATTGCCTGGTTGCAATGATAAATGCCAGCTTGTTATTTCACACAGACATCTAATGTTTCTGGTAAAGTAGGTTTTTCACCATTTGTATTTCTGTAATAAATAAAAATGACATATATCCCCTGGCATATTTTTAAAATTACTATTATTAATAAATTCCCATACATTTTGTAAGAGGCTTTTGGAAAAAGTGGTGGCCACGTGCTGTTCTATTAATCAACACTTGGTGGCATGATCGCAATGGATTCAACGATTAGTTAGTGAGAAACACCACTGGTCAATTAAATCACCGGTACACTAAAAAGGCAAATCACATTATGACATATTGATGCGGATCAGTATCCTGAAACTTTATTTAAATAGGATTCTACAAGTGTTTTGAATTATAAATAGCCTACTTGTTATATGCCATGCCATGTGTTTATAGTGGAAATACTGATACTTGCAAGTGGCAACCACATACTAGTTTACACTTAAATACCACAGTTACTATATTTATTACTCCTATTGAACCATAATAAATTAATATGCAACGTTTTTCTCTTTATTTGATGACGTTTCAATTAGTTATCACAATTTTATTGCAGTAATAACTCTAGTTTCCATGGAACCGATGGTTACAAATGTCAAAATATTTGTAAGGTAATACAGCATTTAGATTGGCCTACTAGTTCAAAGCCAGGGTAAACCCTCTGTAAACATAATTAAGGGTTATCTTCTTTGGTGATACTGTTCATAGCCTAGTTCAAAGCCTAGTAGATGTTTACCAGCAAGGGCAAATTCCAACCGGAAGTGAGCATCCCTAGGTACTACTCACTCCGAAGGGCAGAGCCCTTGAAGTGGGAACTTTGGAGGGAGCATTTGTGTGTCATAATGAAGCTGTTTGGAACGCACTTGGAGAAGGGAGCAATGAAAGACCACGTAATTTCCTCATTTGCTTCACATGGAATGTTGCCACGACAATACTAAGCAGCCAACAGGAATATCTTATAATTGCTGTTAATATGATACAAATAAATGTACATTATAATGAATGCTTTATATGTATGTGTGTGTTCCCGATCTCCTCTTAACTTTATAAGTTAAAGGTGCAGTAAGCGATTTCGGAGAATCATTGTTGTACAACCCTGTTGATATATGAAATCAACCCAAACAAACACACCCCTCCCTTCATTGCTCTACCCCCAAAATGCACGAACATAAAATGCAAGATTGGATGTTACTTTACCATAGCAGAAACCAAGCAAAATAAAGCTTATAGGGAAAATAAATAGAAGATGACGAATGAACGTCAAGGAAGAACAAAAAATTTACATACAGTTGTACATGAGTATGCAAAAGCAAGAGTTCATTTTTAAAGGTGTCATGAACTGGCTTTTTAAAAAAAATGTATACTGTTGTCTGAGGTAAACTTATATATTTATGCATTTGGCAGATGCTTTTATCCAAAGCAACTTACAGTGCCCTTATTACAGGGACAATCCCCCTGGAGCAACATGGAGTAAAGTGCCTTGCTCAAGGACACACTGGTGGTGACCGCTGGGATCGAACCAGCAACCTTCTGCGTATCAGTTCCATGGTTTAACCCACTGGACCATCAACTCACTTAACTTATGATGTTAATAATAATGAATAAGTAATAGGCTATTTTCTACTTTGGTTTTGGAGGCTCTCTGAAAAACGGTCGGTTTTGATGGGCGTGCCGCACTGAAGACTTGGAAGTAAATGCCCACGGCTAGGATTGAATAAGATTTGCATATTTAATGAGATTCTGCTCCCCTGTCAGTGATAGCGTGTGGTAAACGGCAACCGGAATGAATTGCCCAGCCCACAGCCAGGGCTCACAAAGTGTCTTTATCAAACAAACACAGTGATTCATCTCTCATCCACCCATGATTGATTGGAGTGTTATTTCTGTATCATTTCGCCCGATCATCAGTGAATATAACCGCGAACCGCACACACACACGGCAGGCCGGTGATAGCCCATCTGAAAAACACATAGCCCTGTGACTTTTGGCTTTGCAAGCTGGCGTTACAAGTCTGAGTCTGATCACGAATTAACCAATAACACCTTCTCCAGCCTGTGAGAGCGTGCTAAGGTATGTAATCAATAGATATCAAACAATCTGTAACAATGCAATACTAACACATATAAAACAAACATGTTTTACTCACATAAGTGTGTTGCACTGTTCCTGTCGGATCTGATATAGAAGGCACAGCATTGTGTTTTAACCTCAATATGTCTGCAAATCCAGTCTCGACCTCTATCTTGTTTACAATCGATTCCACATCGTTTAGCTCCATGAGTCAGTGGGCGGGCTTGAGGCGGTGCTTCTGCGTCGTATTACGTCAATGGTCGACATATTGTGAGAGCTCTCGTTTTCTGGGCCTGGTGTCTATAAAAGCTTTTCTTTGACTAACAAGGACGTTTTCAGCTCTGAAACTTACAGGGTATTCTTATATCACAATTGACTTTTATATACCAAAGGCTCAAAGGAAAGTTGATTTCTCAATTCATCACCCCTTTAATGGCCAGCAGCACACACTCAAAACCAATGTTAGTCACATCAGGAGCAGAAACGACGCAATCTCCGTTTTCAGGCCTTCCCGCTTAGGTCTCTCCAGGCCTGGAAAGCTTTTCTAATATTAACACACATACACATAAAAAGAAAGGTTATGATCAGGCAAGAGATTTAATATATATATATATATATATATATATATATATATATATATATATATATATATATATATATATATATATATATATATATATATATATATATATATATATAAATATATATGTATGTATATGTGTAAAAGAAAAGTTATGATCAGGCAAGAGATTTAATATATATATATATATATATATATATATATATATATATATATATATATATATATATATATATATATATATATATATATATATATATATATATATATATATATATATATTAAATCTCTTGCCTGATCATAACCTTTCTTTTTACAATGATTTTTTTTTCTGACCTTTTCTCTTTTGTAATGTCTCTCAGCCATCTGTCTTTCTAAAATCGTGTATACTATGGGGTTATAATTATTGTATTATTCCAAATAAATAGATTGAGATTCACAAATAAATGTAAAGAGATTCTGAAAAAATTATAAAATGTCCAAAAAATAGATTAGGATCCACAAATAAATGTTTCACAAAAAATAATAAAATGAGATTTGCAAATAAAAAAATATTTACAAATGTGTTTTATGTCACAAACACAACTCTGGATGGCATTCATTTGTGAATTGCTTCTTGTGCATATGTAAATCGCTTTCTGTGCATTTGTGGATCCCCATAAGCATTTGAAGATTTTGAAAAACATGCAGACAAATCCACAAGTAGAATCCACCCTCAGTCTACTCAAGCCAATCAGATAACAGACACATTGCGCTGACCAATCGTATAGCACGCTCACGCTCCAACCAATCATGATTTGCTTCAAATTCAGGACGGTCTCGGCCTGAAAAAAAACTTTGCTCATTCATCTGCATTGGATCAACTAGGAAATATAAGGCCCACAAAATTGGTACAGTAAAAGTTTACACCACTGTTAGACCATTAGACTGTGTATCAAGCCAAGCCAAAGTATTATATTTTATGAGCTTTTGATGGTGTTATGGAAGCGTCACGTTAATCAACTGACTAATGAATCACTGGATTCAACCTCATACATGCAAATTTGTGTAATAGGTGAAATTGCTGTCACACAACAGCGTTTTGCAGTTCTTCAGTCAAGCAGTTCTAATGACAGATATGAGCAGCTCTGTGGAGAACGATCTATGGAGCATTATAAATGTATTTTAAACATTAAATTAAGGATTACGATTCCCTTTGTTCATAGAGAAGATATGGGCGGGTTCTTTTTAAGTGTGTGACAGGTTGTGGCATTCCAAAGAGATCATACCATGCATTTAAAAGCAAAATCAGCTGTTGTGCCATGTCTTACATTGTGTCTACCCTGCGTGAAGCTATCTATATTTGACTTATCATTGCTTGGGATCTGTGAATGATCATAATTTGTGTATAACCTGATTCACTGATTCTAATGGAAATATAAAGAAGCCTTAAACTCCAGTAATCGTTTGGAAACAAGGTGTTTTAGCCACACAAACAGCTCAATTTGAATGAAACGCCCATAGAATACATTTTCTTTCAGGGGTGCAAAATGAATCTGTTCTCGCCACAGCATGTGAGCGGAGCACGAGTGGAGCGGGGAGCGGAGTGGTTTTTCCTCCAGAGCGGAGAACGCATTTCTGAAGATTCCGCTTCTAAACCAAAATGAGCGTTTACGTAATATATTAGCCTATTCCGCACTCAAGCGCACACATAAAGCTTGCCACAAAGAACCCGCAAAAATAATGATTATGAACGTGTCAAAAATAGCAAGGAGACATTTTAATGGTTTATTAATAAACTAGCGTTTTCTGTGTCAGTGTCAGCTGCAAAGATGAAGTTGATAGATGCTGACTCGCCATCTCCGCAGTAGTGGACGCGCCATAGAGAGAAATGCACGTTTCATGCGGATTACATAATCAGAGAGTAGCCTATTTATTTTCGGTTTTTAATAGTTTCATTTAAAAGTAGACATTTCAAGCTTCCAATAGACATATTTCTCATGTCTGTGAGGCAAGGTGACTATACACTGAGTTTCGGTTCATTTATGGGACGCGCTCTAGTTCACGTGTAATGCAAGTGATCGCACCGGCGCCTCCATGTCATGACTATATTGTCTGCTAGATTTGCTTATTATTGATCAAATCCAGGCAATTGGATCATGAAACACTGATTATTATTAAGATACAATTTATACAAAACAAAATTCAATTTAAACAGCTTTCTACAAAACAAACTTAATGAAGTGGTCAAAATCATTTTTGACCCACTCCATGTCTACAGACATATTGCGCATCTAATGATATGTCCTTTTTTGCTCATGTTGTTCACTTTTCATAATCAACATACTGTAGATGAAATAAAAAAAACATAATATTTAAACTAATCTGAAACTAAATATGTTTACTACAACAAATTTAGTGCAGTACAGAGAAATGTAATTTACCGGTGAGCGTGAACGGTTCGTGAGTGGAGCGTTCGCTTGAGCCGTGAGCGATTAAGTGGAGCGCAACGGCATAGAGCAGAAATATTGAGCTGAGCGTCACACCACTCTGCTTCGCTCACATGATCTGGTTCCCGTACCGAGTGTAAAGGAAAACATGATTGGTTCCAGTGAGAACATGCTATGATTGGTCAGCACAATGTGGCCGTTATCTGAATGGCTTGAGTAAATGGTGGGTGGAGTTCATTTATTGGTCGATTTCAAAATCCACAAATGAATGCCGGGATCCACAAACGCACAAGAAATGATCCACAAATGCGTGCAGCCATCCACAAAGGCACAGAAAGCGATTCAAAAATGCAAAGAAAGTTTTCATTTTTCATTTTTTCATCCACAAAATCTTTTTTTTTCTTCAAATCTCACTTTATTTATTTGTGAATTTTGTTAATTTTTGTGAATCTCTTTACATTTATTTTTTAATCTTAGGCCCTGTCCACACGAACACGGGTATTTTCAAAACTGCAGCTTTTTCTACGCGGTTTGGCTGTTCGTCCACACACAAACGAGTATCCGGTTACAGAAACTGGACTTTTTTGAAAACTCCGGCCAGGGTGAAGTTTTTTAGAAACTCCGGTTACAGTGTTGTCGTGTAGATGGCTTTTGTTTACATAAGTGGAGTCTATGCAATGGCGGACGTAGCTTTTAATAATTCTGCTAATAGCGCTTATCACATGTATACAGATACATGCGCAGTTATCTCATTGTATTGCAGAACAGAGGCGCCAGAATGCAATAATACAACATAGTAAGGCAAGTGTGTGAAGCTTCAGTCCACTTGGGCTCTGCCCCTGTGTACAGTTACCTGTCACTGAGTCCAAAGTAAACTTGTAGAAGGGTTTCACTGAGCCCATGGCATCCCTCAGTGCATCGGTGCCGTGGATGGGACCCATGTGGAAATCAGGCAGATTCTAACCCCATAGTATACGCCCCCTATACTGCTGATTGACTACAAGTTTGTTGTGGTGCTCGTCCAATCCACTTTCAACAGTGTTTTTCAGAAATCGCTTACTGCACCGTTAAGCATTAAACACATATAAAGCATTATAAACATTTCTTACTTATGAAACTTTTAAAAACTTAATATGACATGCATGACGAAAATGTGTGAAATATATCACAACAAAACAACTTGAATTATTTACTTATTAGTTTGTCCACCTCTGGGAAGTTCGCCATATAAATCCGCTATGGCTGTTACTTATCAAGAAAACACAAATAATATAGTGTCTTCACTCCATTTAATGCATTTAAAATAAAAAAAAGATATGGAGTGCGTGCAAGAAAAAAAATGCTAAAACCAGCCTGGTTGGCTGGTCTTTGTTTAAACTGGACGTTACTGGTTTAAGCTGGTCTCCCAGGCTGGTGTTCAGCTGGTTTAACTGGTCTTGTCCAGCTTGGTCAGATAAGAAAAAAACTGTCCAAAACTCCTCTAAAACCAGCCAACCAGCTTTGGCTGGTTTTTAGCTGTTTTTCCCCCAGAAGTGATGCGGGTTTACATCGAAAACCCGTCTGTTTGCGACCTGTTTGTAGGTCCACTGCACAATTTTACTCTGCAAAAGATGTGCTAACCCAGTCATAACCCAGGGTTAAAAGTGGTACTAAATCGTCGCCCAGGGTTAAGTGTATTAGCCTGTGTAGAAAGAGCTATCTCTTATGTTATGACGGAGAAAGGACACTTTCTTATTCCTGATAAAACAACCTTCTCACTCACAGTGATGTTCTAAAATAAACACTTACTGTTCCTGACCTCAATAAAACGCTGGATGGAAGTGGCGTCAACCCATCCTTGCTTCATTTGTTTAGATTTACATGTTTTTGAGGATATGAAGAAAAAAAATCCCAAGTGT